>JBAMAV010001049.1:0-1200000 GCA_037043315.1 Amiota communis
CGCTTTTTGAAGAATGTTTGACAGTTTATTCAAAACTGCTGAAAATTCAATTTTATAAATTAATTTATTATATATTTTTGTATAATAATAAGATAGATATGTACCATTTGATATGCTTGCTGGGTCTTTCCCCTTCGGTATCATCCTCGTTGTCCGTATCATGCAATTGTCGGTTCCTTTCTTTAAAGACATTTTTTCAAATTAATTGTATTTCATAGGAAGTCGTATATTTTTTATAACGTACTATTTGTGCCTGCTGCTGGATGACTCACATCATCTGAATTTTCCATTCCATCTGGCATGGATTCAATGGATCCTGAGGGTCCAGCATCTCCATCCGAAGGTACTATTGCATCTGCTATGGATACATCGGCTACTGATACCTCAGCACTACATCTGCTATGGATGCAATGGGTCCTGATCGTCAAGCAACTCCATCCGAAGTTTCAATTGCACCTGCTAAGGATCCAGTGGCTACTGGACCCTCATCACCACAATCTGCAGTGTCTAAAAAAAAACGTTATCAGGTGAAATTAATAAAGAAAGTACATTAACTTCGATTCTACCAATGTTTTAACTTCATACTGACATTCAGAAATTTCACAATTAATAATCTTAAAATTGGAACAATTGTTAAGAGAGTAATATCAGTAACATCTCAAAGGCTAACTGCTTCGCAGATCGGACAACTTACATTGAAGCAAATAATCAGATTATAATAAATGAGGGCTACACCTAAATTCACATAGGATAAATAGGCATCAATGCTGCCGCTTAGGGGTCCTCAATACGTAAGAAAAATAATGTCAAAGTCAATTATTAAAATACTAACCATCGTACGCGACTTGCGTGTAAAATGAAAATTGCGCTAACCTCCCTTATTTCGGATGAATTGCATTTATAAAATTATTAGTTTTATTTTATCCGGACAAGAAAAGTCAAGGCACATGTGATGCCAAGCTCGGATGATTTGTTAAATTTTTTTTAATCATTCATTCATTGCCTCAAACTTCATTTATGTGTGTGGACATTCTGCCACTGCTGGTGAAGATATGGCGGACATATGCACACGAAATGGAACGCCACTGTTAGCGTCTCTGGAAGAAGAGCAGGGCACTCACAGAGGAAGTGTTGGATGCTCTCCGGTTCCTCCTCATCTTCACAGCTATGACAGAAGTCATGATGTGGAACATGCATCCAATAGGCCATAAGGCCGATGGTTTAGTGTCCCGTAATAAGTCTCGTCATTGGCCGAGTCCTCCTCTTGTTGAAGTGTAGGAATTCGTAGGTTTCCTTTGGTTGATAGCAATGCCAAGGCGTTCTAGCGACAATGTAGCCAGGCTCAGTTGCCCACTTCCTGCCTCCTAGATCTCTGATTTTCGCTTCCAGTCCTGAGAGGATATCCTGTAATCATCTATAAATATCGGCAACTGTTTGATGGCTCCAGTTTGGCAATACAAGCATCGCATAGCTGGTTTGTTAGGAACACCACCTTGCATCGTGACCTTATGGTGCCAACGGTGATCAAACCGATACAATGAAAGATTGCTAAAGCACCCCAATTACCTGGCTGGACCTCCAACTCATATCATAGCTCGTTTAAAAACTACCCGGTTGTTTTGATGTTATAAGAAATTATTTGATTTCATCGAGTGCTGTAGGTATCCTTAGATCACTATGTAGTCTAGTGTTAAGGATAAACCAGGGGGTCCCAGTGATTCGTCTTAGCATTGGTAAATCTGTATTTTTCTAATACATATTGTGTTTGGTTTCCTAAATTTGTATGGCATAGGGCCAAGTCGGAATCATTATTTGCCTGTAAATGAGGACTTTGTCCATCTTCTGTTTATAGAAAAGAACCGAAGTAAATGAGGATTCACCATTCCCGTCCTAAGTCCAAGATGCAAGGAATAAAGGCAAGAAAGTGAATGACCACCATACACCGAGGGCCTCATTTACTTGGCTATCTCAATGTTTTCACCAGTTTAGTGTACTACTATAAATTTAATGATGCTGATGTTTCAAAGATCTTCATTAAAACAATCTCGGGAAATAGACTTATTGTCAATAAACAATGTCTCCTAGTGGCCAGATCGTCCAGGTAAGAATCTGAATTATGTGACAGGTTTTGTCGCATTATTCCTAATTTCGATTAGACTGACTGCCTTGTATTTAAATACTAAATCTGATTTCTGCCACCACACCTACATAGGTGGTGAATGAAACCGACCAAAATATATAATTTTTTTTACTTTTATTATGCTCACACAATATAATCAAACAAAGTCTTCAACTTAAAAAATTAATGCAATTGTATTGTAACTAATTGCTTTAGTCATCTTGTAAAAAATATAAAAGTTAAGAATATAAAAACTGAGTGGTCCAGTGATCCATGTATATTGTGTTTGTACCTGATAATGATAAATGGATGATTTTATAATGCGAAATTCCAAATATTACTACTATTACTTACATGAAAATACATAAGAGGCTGGAGTCGGGTCATCTATATCCAATATATCGAATATATTTGTATATTTACATAGATGATTTAAGACACCGCCCTCAATGGAAAGTGAGTACAGATAATGCATCTGCACTTTATAATGAATATTCAATATTCACTATTAGGGTCCTTTTTTTTTAAATTAGTATTGCGTCATTAATCCCTGTGATTATAAATAAGTTATTGTACTTGACTAACTTGGGTCCAAAAATAAAGATATGCAATATATTATATTAACTTACCAAGGGATTGGTTATTTTTTACCAATTTTTTTTTCTGTGCTCCGTTTTTCAAATGTTATTTCTTGGTATAAATTATACTTGTTAACCCCTCATTGTTCCTTAATCATGTTTCTTTTTCACGCTTTTGCTTTTGAGTTCCAATTTAATAAATATCCAATACTTGAAATTTTCACTTTTTAAATTTTACACGACGAATTTATCGATAGTTCATCTCTCCTTTCTGGAGAGAAACTGATTTCGTTAAGGGCACAACCTTTTTTATATTAAGAAATTTCAAGTTTTTCATTTGTAGTAGGCCACATATTTCCTTAAGTACAATGGGACAAAATATAAAATATTCGTAAGTACAGTGGGATATTTAAGAAAATTTAGTAGTTAGTTTATAAATTGACACTAATATCCGTGTAATCATTGCGGGTCTTGCAATTGTTTGCATTGAATATTCAATATTGCAGATATAAGTTGATCTATTTATGTTAGATGGTAAATCCTGTCGATGGCTTTGTTTCCACTATGGAAACACTATCAATGAGTTTAATGTCACCTTTCAGTAATTTGAAATTTATTTATAAATTATGTACTCTTTTATATGGGGAAACATTAAGTATACCACATAACCGCGGTTTTCTTGGCTCTTGTGTCGTTAGCGCTTAGTTGATGTTTTTAGTTTTGAATTGTTGAATGTTTTAGTTGTATTGTGATGCCTGGGAAGTGCCTACGATGTGGTAACAAAGATCATATGTCGAAAGGATGCCAATCAATACCTACGTGCTCAATCCGTACTGCTGGGAGCAACGATCACCACACAGGAGGTTTCAGATGCTCTATGTTCAAAAGCGCGATGAAAAAACTGAATGATTAAGTTGATCAAATTAACCACTACAAAGCTGCCCAGGATTTAATGCACCAGACCATACGGGAAAGAGATACAGACATGATGAGGAAATAAACAGAAGAGTGATGTAACCTAGTTTTCCCTGGCGAAGTAATATTTCTACTGGTGGTCCCGCTAGGGTTGAAAAAAGTGACAGTGTAGTCCGGGGTGGTTTTAGTACGTAGGCACCACAAGAGGCTGTTTGTCCTGTGAATCGTACATTCTAGTAGGACGGTCTACTAGGATCTTTGGAAGATCTACACCGCATTTCGGCTTAAGTATCATCCGAAAACGACATGCAAGCTTCTACACTTAAGCAATAACAGGATTTGAACGATCAGGAGAGCCTTAATGGGGCACAGCATCATCGGGCTACCATAATGCTTAAAACGATACATGGTCCCATCCAAGACTTTTGCCGTAGCTTTGATGATGAAGAAGAGTCAGTCTTCTAAAAAGAGTGATACGATTATGCAGGAAAAATTTCTACGAAGGTGTGGACACATTGGCGTATTTTCCAAGGGGGGACCTGACCCTTGTTTTTGATTCCGCAGCTTTGTTTTAAAGACGAAACTTAATAAAGGTGGTGAGCTTAATATTCAAAATCAAAGTAGGTTCACCATCTTAGCTCGCTACTGGGGTAATGCTGAGTAAACATTCTAATCTGTTACTAACTTTTCTGGATAATATATTGTATCTGCTATAAATTAAAAGTTGGTCCAGGGAGTCTTAGGCAATATAACACATAATCACATATGTACATATCTTTGTGATTTACAAAATAGATCATATAAATGAGAATACCAAAATTTTTCACATTTTCACTTTTCATTTTATTTTTCATCATTTCTTTTGTTTTTTTTTTTTTTTGTTTTTATAAATTTTTCTCTTTTTTTTTTGGATTTTTTCTTTCTGTTTTTCTTTTTTTCACATTTTACATAAATTTTACACAAAAAATCGAATCGAAACACACATTTCTGAGGGAGGGGGATTTTCCTATTCTTGTGTTTTTTTTTTTTTTTGGTTTTTTGGTTGTGAATAAACTTAATTTAATTTAATTAAATTTTTAATGGAAATACAATAGTACGTTATATTGATTTCAATTGGTTAGATCTGAAAAACATATCGTTCATATAACATAGACATATAGTAATATTGATGATTTCTAATTCTTCTTGTTTTTAGTTGATTTTTGGGGTTTTCATAGAATTCAATATTTTGGTATTATTATTACTGGTAATATTTCTGTGTTTTCAGTTGTTAGTAGTAGTAGGTAGTTTCTAAATTTTGACATAAACACATTTAGTAGTATATGAATAATATTATATAGTTAGTAGTATGTACTCGTAGTAGTAGTAGTAGTAGTAGTATTAGTAGTGTATTTTATATTAGCATGTATAGTATATAGATGTATGTAGTATATAGTTGTATGTAGAGAATATAAATTTTTTTGTATTTATTATTTTGTAATTTTTTTTATAGTAATAAGTACAATACAATAATATTTTCTATAAATTTGTTTGTTAGTTTTATTGTTTAATTCGTTAAATTTCTTTCATTTTGTTTTTGGTTTTGGTTTTGGCGATTTGTTCAATAGTTTAGTAGTATTAGTAGTAGTAGTCGTAGGTTTAAGTAGTTTGATTTGTTTTTATACCCTTCACATTTCTAACATATACATATGTATATCATGATATTGTAAATCAATGTTAATAGCATAGTAAAGGAATTTTATTCATTTCTCTGTCTGAATATATGTATATACTATGTATAAGTTCCTTAATAACTTTTCTCGATGACTGAATTGTTCTATAGTACGCTGAGTATAGAGTATTTAAAACCCTTATATAGATTTTACCCTGAGTAAAAGTGACCCCTGAATAAATTTTCAAAATTCAAAAGAAATGTCCGAAGTCTAAGTATGTAGGTTCATCATTCCAGCTCTAGTACCGTGTAATTTGGGCTAGAGATGACATCAGTGGGTTGTTTATTTGTAGTTAGAGTCCCTTTGACATCGAAATCCAGCTATATACTTTAATAAAGTGTGCCACTAAACAAAAATCGCCATTGTAAAAAGCCCAAGATTACTAGCAATAGAATTTCTATGAATTAAGCATGTTTCTAGTTTTCTTTCAGGCATCATGTACATATATTGGGACTGCAACTAGTACTAATCAGGAAGCTAATAAGCATGAGTGATGAATTGAATTAAAGTGTATGTAACACATACACTTTTGTCCATATTTCTGGCAATATATCAAATACATGGGTCGATCAATAGGTCCTTAGAAAAAGACAGAAAAGCAATTTAATTTTTAGTAATTTTCTTTTAAGGTTTCAATATAATCTCCTTTTAGCAATCTTTTTTCCAAATTTTTTGAATCGTCCGTCCGTTGGCGTTTGTTTCATTGATCGCCTCCTCGTTCAATGTGAAACGTGGTCCACCTTGTCATTTTTTTAAATTTGCCAATAAAAAGCATTCGCTAGGGGCCAAATCTGGTGAATACGGTAGATGTTGTATCACTTCAAATTTTGTATTTTACATATCCAGTAATCATGAGTGATTGATTGGAACAATGGGGAATTGTGACACTGAATAACAGATATGAATATTGTGACTAACTACCATGATTGATTAAACATAGTTGGCTTGAGTTTTTTCTTGCTCGTTTGCCAAATTATCTTTTGTGTTAGAATGTTAGGTGTTAAGGTCCTGAGGCAATGCCGGTGATGTAGTCTAGGCGGTAAGGTGTAATGTAAACACTGAAACCCAAGAGCAGCTGAAATGACATTTTGCGACTATCGATTAAATTTGGTTATGTGAAGGGTATAAAACTCTATATATAATCTTTGGTGAAACCGAAGTTTTTATATTATACTTATTTTTATTTATTTTTTATAAAGCATTTCTTTAATTTTTTTTGTTATTTATTTTATTTATTTTTTATTTATTTTTAAATTTAGGAAAGAACAAAAATGGACGCAAAATTATTGTATATAGTAATTAGTAGTAGTTGTTGTAGTTGTTGTTGTAAGTATATAAATTGTTTTTAAATTTTCATAGATTTGTTATTTTTTTTTATATATTTTTTGTTTTTTATTATACTTATTATAGTTTATAATTTTGTTTTTTATTTAGGGAAAAATGTGACAATTTGTTGGTTTAGTATTTTTATTTTTTAATTATTTTAATTATTTCCGCTTATGTATTTTTGTTTTTTGTTTTTTGTTTTGCGCACATTTATAAATTTTTTAAAAATATTACTTCTTTTTTTGTTTTTAGTTTGTTGTTTATTTAATATATTATTATATAAATGCTTAACTCAAACATAATTTAAGTTTTTTCTTTTCATTTTTATTGTTTTTTTTGTTGTATTTTGTATTTGGTAATATTTTTTTTTATTTAAGTTTTATGTATCTTTGTTTCTATACTATAGTATATTTATTTTTTTTTTATTTTTATTTAAGACTATTTTAAGGGATCCATATATGTATATATAGTACATATATATGTTTTAATATACTAAGCTGAGGTAGTTTATAATTTATGCTTTTCTATAATAATGTATATAGTAATGTATGTATAGATGATTTCATTTTTGTTTAAAAAATAAGGTTGAAACATTTTTGGAATGAATATCCGAATGTCTTTCGTTTCCTATATCTATTTTCGAAGATTTAAAGAAACATTAAGTCTAAAATGGTAAAGGTTTTAGATCAGTGGTCCCCAAACTATTTTGTCTCGTAGACCACTTGACATGTTTTCGGTTTTGGGTAGACCCCTTCTTCAACTTCAATAATAAAAAAACATTCGTTAATGAAATTCAAAAAAAAAAAACGAACCAAATTATAATGTATCATGTATTACATAATTTCATCAATGTCACCCTATGGATTGTTTATCCATTGTGGTATTACAACCTAGATTCGAAATCTGAATAAAGGACATTTAAATGTTGAGCGTAAGTCGAAACGTCATCTTCCTGCCAGTGTATTTAATGGGTTGTTTCGGATTCGATTTACTGCGTTAATGATTAATTAAAGAGATTCATGCAATCAATAACTCATATGGCAGTGCCCAACCATAGCAGGTGCCTCATGTGATGATACTGATATTGTAATTGATAAAGGGATTGCTTTTTCCATGAAGTAATCCTTCAAAACATTAAATATTGAATCGCCTTTAGTGTTAGTTCTCGCGAAGAGCAGTTCTTCACTCAAGGAAAGAACGATCTGTTTAAATGAGATCCACCATTGTGCATCACACGGCTCCCCAATTCTTTTTTCTCTGACATGGACCCCTCCTCAAGGACGTCGTAGACCCCTGGGGGTCGATATAGACCACTTTGGGAACCAATGTTTTAGATCAATGATGTATGAATTTTACTTAATGAGAATTTTTTCTTGTTGTTAGGAAAATGAAATTGATAAAATCAATTGAGAAATGATTGATTGGATTAGATAAGGGGAAGGGCGGTTTGTAATTCACCTCATGACTGTGGCTTCGAGTGGGCCTATTGTTACAATTCCCTTAACACCCTGAATAACAGTTCATCGGAGATTCTGGTATTCATTACAAATTCCAACTTCTACAGAGGCAAATGTGCAAATTTCCTATGGCCCGCATTAAGCCTTCATAGTAGCATAGGAAATGCTCTGTTGTCGCCTAATCGATCAATGGTAAATAGTACCTAATAAGATTCGACTAATCAGATGTAATGAAATACAGACAGACTCCTTTCTAACAATGTCTTTGGTACTGGTCAATTACTTTGTTACAGAAAAATCTTCGCTCAATTGGAGTTTGGATTCATCTAAAATGACTATACATACATGGTTCTGATCATATCAAGGTTGTTGTTAATAGTAATAGTATTATATATACCCCAGCCCCATTCAGCTTATCTCTTTCAAGGATTTTTACAGATCAAAAAACAACTCGCTAGCAATTGAAATGCTTTCAATACTTTCATATTGATCTTATGTTCCACAATCAGAGTTATAATAATACAATACTACATATAAAAATGTATACTTAGTAATCTGATCTATAGATTATTTTGTTATTACTAACACCCCTCATGTAGTCGAGCATTGTTCTTAAGGAAAAGATCATTTATTAGGACTTTAACAGCTCATGATCCTTCTTCATTAACTAGAATTTATGTACACACCTGACAATATTACCATTTATGGTATTGTGAAATGCGACAGTACATTTAGTTATATGTACAATATATACTTAGTAAAGCATCTAAAATTATTTGCAAATAGTCTACAATTTTTTCTTAATATCATTTGTTCTTTGACGCAGTTGACCACCCATAAAATAATGTTACATAATCACTAGATATATAATAGAAGTCTTCTGAAACTTGAACTGATTCCACTATTCCACCATTCATGACTTAGTACTAAGAGACCTGATATTCGTTCCTTTAACCAGATGATTGACAAGTATAAACACCTCTCTAATAACAATTCTTAATTGTGTAAAGAAATTATAATCATTATTGATCAGTTGATATGACTTTCAAAACCTTAAGATTGATATTACAGAAACAATTTCCTAGACGAGAACTTCCTGTGGTTAATGATTATTTTGACAATTTGAATTTTGAATACCAAAAATACTTTCAGTCTTAAATTAATAGAAGATTGAAGTAATCAATATATCTGGAAACTGTGATGGATACTAGTCTCCTTATCCACTAGATGTCACAATTTATGCCGACTGATAAGATCTGGAACTTTTTTTTTCGCGAATTTTAATCAAATTGTGTTTAACCACAAATGGAAAAACCCACCCAATGTATGAAGAAATCAAATCTCTGGAAGTCTCCATGTATTATCCATAAAAAGATTGCGTGTGGTTTTTAAGGTCAAGTGTCAATAACAGATAGGCATGGAAACATTTGTCAAACAGATGAACAGATTAGACCCCAAAATTAATTGATTAGTAAAATAAACAAAAATTTTAATAAAATAAAATAAAAACAAGGTAAATTTTTGTTTTGTTGTTTTTCTTTTTTTTTTGAGTTTTTTTGGGTTTTTCATATATTTGATGACTTCTTTACAAAAAACAAAAAAAAAAAATTATATATAGTAATATATATTAATATATATAGTAATCATAATAATAGTAATAATTAATAATTGTAATAATAATTAATAATAATAATAATTACTTAAATATAATAAAGATTTTTTTATAAATAAAAATTAAATTCAATTTTTTTTTTTTTTTGATTGTTCTTTTCATATTTTACGATTTTTTTTGTTTGTTTTTTTTTTAGAAATAAAAAAAATACATATATATATATATATTAATAAGTATATGATTTAATATATATTTACATACATTTATATGTATGCATTTATGTATGCATGTGTGTGTGTTTGAGTGTGTGTGTGTGTGTGTGTATAAGAAAATAAAATTAATAAGAAAAGATAAAATTTTATTAAAAAATTAATTTTATAAGGAAAACAATTTGTTTTTTTTAACATTTCTTAATTGAAAAAATCATTTAATTATTTAACACTTAATAAAAATTTTTTACTACTTTAATTTTTTTATTATCATGTTATTTCATTATATTTTGGTTTTTAATATAATTTTTATTAACAATATTTTATTTTAATTTAAACAATTATTTTTATTGTATTAAGGATGCAACGATTCAACATATTGTCGATACAATAACGAATCCGATTATTGTAGTAAATAATCGGCGATGCCGATACCGACACCAAATACCGTTAACTACATATGGGCGTTTTACAAGGTCAGTTCAGCCTCTGTCCAAGTGTCTGTTGGACTGACAAATAAGTTCGGCCATTAGTCCATTTCTCTGTCATTGTTTGTGTTATCGGTACGGCTTCTGAGTCGATAATGGACTGAAACTGACACTGAACTGACCGTGTAGAAGGCTCAATAGACTCAAGATTCTAAAAACAATTTTGTTGGTTTTTGTTGTTGGAAAACATACAAACTTTTACCAGACTAACTCAAGACTCATGTGTCCAAAAGATAAAAATGAGAAAGCGATGTTTCGTGAGCCAATTGTCCGGTCTATGTAGTTAATGGTCTTTAACGATACCGATTCCATCACTTCATAATTCATCTGTGATAAAGGCTTCTTTTCTTTTGTTGCTTTAATCAAATTGTCATAAGCTCTTTGGGATTACACAGGAATATTATCCATATACTTATTATACTTTTGCGCCAGAATGCCTTTAGATTGTAAATCGAATGCATACGTGCGGATCAAATATTGTTGTTAATGTGTTAAATGTCTCCTCACTATCCAAATAACAAAATCGTGTCATTGATTCTGGATATGAAATTGTTCCAAAAATTTAAATATGCTAGTCTTATCACGATTTGTTAACGCGATCAATCAAGAGATATAGCATTAGACAAACAAACAAGCAGACTCTATACTCTTTAGATTTTGTGTCTTCTGCAAAATAAGTTAATGTGGACACAACTTATTTCAACCACAATTCGTCCGATATATCGGTATAGGAATCGAAATCGTAACATCCCTAATTATTATTGTATTATTTATTATCATTAATATTTTTTTTTCGTATTGTTTTTGTTGTTGTTGTTGTTAATGTCATCAAAACCATATAATTTTAATTATAAACTACTATCACACAGACAAACTATACGATTGACAACAATAAAACAACAACAACAATAACAACAATAGTCACAGCAACAACAATAACAATTTTTAAATTTCATTTAATTATCATTATAAACCAATTGATATTAATTTTATCAGAAAGAAACTATAATATCTTGTACATTTATTAGAAAAAAAATTGGATAAAAAATTGTAAATTAAAACCAGAAAGAAGGCTATCATTGGCTATGCTTCTCCGAGTTGCATCCAACCTTCCTTTCTTAGCATCACATCAGTTTGAGTGGCAATGGCAATTTTGTATGGGAGGTGGTACCCCCCTAGTGGTCCGATTCGTCTCATCGAGCTGATCACAAATATATATACTTTATGTGGTCTGCTATGTCTCCTTCTGTGTGTTACAAACTTCATTATACTACTATTCACTCCCGTGAAGAGTATAATAAAAAGAAAATTGAACAAAACCACAGACTATTGAATTGAAGTAATCCAAAAATATAATACAGAACTTTACTATGACAATTTGGATAAAGCAAAATACGAAGGCTTGACTAGGTTTTTTCGTTGGATAAAATTAGTTAAGATTCACGATCCATTGGGGTTAGAATACAATTCTGTCTTGTGAAATGCAAAAAATTCAATAAATATTCATTACATTTTTTCATAGTTTGGAACCAATTATTATTATTATTGAATAATTTCGCATAGATTGGAGGATTTACATTTTACAGCTGTTGTAAAGATTTCAGATGATGAATCCAATGAAGCCATTATATATTGAAATAACCTCTTCTATATATTCTATATATATAAAAGAAAGTCTTGTGGGCTAAACCATTTATAAATCAAGAGCAGCTGGGTCGATTTTCATGATCTTTGATTTTTTGGATTTGTCTCCGCCCCGAATACCAATCTTTGTCAAATTATGTCAATATTCATATTTGATTCATCTGATTTTTCTAAAGTATCTCCACTGCTGCACAATTTTCCGGCTGTAATTTGCTAATGCTATTGTGATTTTCAAACGGTAAGGTACCTTCGAAGATGTTCACTTCGTGAGGTTATTACAACAAAACCGTAATGAAATAAGATTTCAGAATATTGTAAATCAATTCACTGCAAATGAACAAGAAATCGGACGAGATAGGGTTTGCTAGTATTATTAATAGTTTGACCAAGTTTCACCTACGCACTCACTCACTCACCCAGACAAAGAGTCTATACTATTAACATCCCTCTTAAGCTCTTAATTTTTATTGTTGTTATTGTTGTTGTTGCTAGAATTTTCTTTGTAAATGATTTTGTTTTTTATTTATAAATTTTTCCTTAATTTTGTTCTTATTACTTATTATTATAATTAATATTGTACAGGGTGATTCAATGAACAAAAACAAAACATAATAATCATAATAATAATTAAAAATTACATATATATACCATATATTATTAATTATATATATGTATTATATTGAAAAAGTTACAACTTAAAAATTAAATAATTTATTGTAATTTATTAAATAGGTATATTTTTGTTAATGAACACCCTGTACGAATATAAAATTTATTCATTAATTAATTGATTTTTCATTATTTTTTGTAAGTTTTATTATATTGCTTATTATTATTTGTTGTTGGTGTTTTCTTTTTTTTTCATATATAAAATAGATCGGTAAAAATAAATTAATTAATGTTGTAGCTCAGTCTCCAGTTAATTTTACCGTTATTTTATACATAGATAAACAAAAAAAAAAAAACCTTCAACAAATCAAATTTTTTTTTTATTTATATTATTATTGTATTATTTTAATTACACATATATACACACATAAAATTGTTGCATTAATATATTAATTAATTAAAAAATTAAAGATCTTCTTATAATTTTTTTAATTTGAAATGAATGTTTGCTTAGGGAAATTAATAAAAAAAATAGTAAGAAAATATAAATAACAAAAAAAAAATTTTAAACGAATATTAAAATCGGAAAAGTTCTATAAAATTTATTGGATGATAATATAACTGATACTAGGGTAACCCGCCGCCTACACAATCGACCGCATTCTAGAAAAAACATTTATTTGCTAATAACTCCTCTGTAACCAATGTTCTTTGGAAAAACTCTACTAACACGCCATAAATGGCGCTGATCTGATTTGTCTGAGAAGTATAAAATTGCTTGTACACATCTAGAGAAGATTATCTTTCATTTGGTATTTTTTTGTCAAAATCGGTTCATTGGTTTAGGCAGGAAAGGATTCACAAAACATGTGATATATTTTTTTTTTTTTTTTAAGCCGATCTCACTACTCTCAAAAAGCTGCTACTCTACAAAGCGATTCTAACACCTATGCTATCCAGTGACCACCAACATTAATACATCATACATAGTAATAGCCCTGATCCCTCCAGATGAATTTAAAATTTTGAAGATTTTCATTTAATTTTTAACCGACTTCAACAAAAGGAGGAGGTTAACAATTCGACTGTATTTGTTTTTTTTTTATGTATGTTACCTAAGAACTTTTTTCTAGGTGAACCGATTTTGATGATTCTGGTTTTATTTGAAAGCTGGTGCTTGTCACGTGAGCCACACATAAATTTTATCAAGATCTCACCAATAGTTTTTGAGTTATCATTATCCTTAAATATACGCGTTCCATCCAATTTATTACATGATGGCTCATTGTTACAAGATTTCATATGTACTATTATGTTCTATTCTATTTCATTTCGTTCCCATTTTCCATTTCGGATTCAATGTTTCTTTAAGTGATCTTTTGGTGAGTTTCAATATTTTAAATACAATGTGAAGTAATGTTTGTTTTCTATATTCTTCTCCTTCTAATTAATTTCTTGTTTTTTAAGAATTTAATTTTTTTTATTTAATTTCTTAGATTTCTTGATTTTTAATGGATTTTTGAATTTTGAATTTAGATTTAATTTTCTCATTTGCAAACATTCAATGATGAAATTTATGATGTGTGGGGGACAACAAATGATTATTTTGATATTGGTATTATCTGTCAATATATAGTATATCTGTAAATATAGCACACACATTTGTTTGATCGATAATTTTACACATACATACATAATAATATTAATTTTTTTTTCTTATTTTTCTCGTTTATTTTTTTACTTAAAATGTTTCTTGTGTTTTCATTCATAATTTTTTTTTATTTGTTTTCATTTCTCTTAGTTGCTTCATATATTGTATTTATTTTGTATGGTATATTATTTTTTTTTTTAAATGTTTTTTATTTTTATTTATTTGTTTTGGTCTTAAATGCTAAAAAATAATTATATTTTATCCATCAATATTTATTTTCTTTCGTCTGTGTTAATTTAAATTTTTATTTTATATATATATATTTTTTTTTTTATAATTTTTCCAGATTTATTTTTATTTATTTTTTTCCAAATGTTTTTTTATGATTTTTTTTTCCAGAATTTTGGTTTATTTTTCCATATTTTTTTATATTCATTTTTTCCAATGTTTTTTATTTGTAAGTTATTTTTCCAGAATTTCTGCTTATTTTTACCAGATTTTCTTATATTTTTAATTTTTCCAGATTTTTTTTTTTTAATTTTATGATTATTTATTTAATTTTTTGTTTTATTTTTTTTTTTATGATTCTGATCAGAATTGCTTATTTTTTTGTTGCTTTTGAATTCTTGTTTATTTTTTTAATTTTTTTTTTTTTTTATTTCAAATAAATTTCTTTTACTTTATTTTTTGTTTGCCAAAACTTTTTCTTTAATTTTTTTTTTATTTTAAGATTTTTCTCTGTTGTTGTTATATCAGTAATCGGCAGTGTTTCTCATATAATTTATATAGATTTGTATATATTTTTTATTATATTTTTATATTTTTTTTTCTGTCATATTTTTCCTTGTTTTACCATTATTATTTTTCTTGAATTTTCCTCGGTTGTTTTTCGGAATTCTTTTCTTTTTTGTTTTGTATTTTATTTTATGGATAATTATTTTGCGTCCAAAAATCTTTCATATTTTTTTTACCAACCTATGGGTGGGGTGGTCTGTGTCAAAAGCCTGTTAATTTTATTATTTTGGATAGAAATTGTCTTTGTTTTCTTTTTTCCTATATACGTATATATAATCAATTATTTCCTTGTCAAATCGTCGGTAATTTTTTGTGTCTTTTCTTTATTATTTAAAAAAAAAATTCTCATTTTCGTTGTTGTTTCTGCTATTTTTTTTTTCTTTCTCCATTTTGTTCTCTTTATTTTTACATTTTCTGGTGGTTATTTCTTCTATTGATGATTTCTTTTCTTTCTTTTCCTTTTTTTCGTGTGTTTTTTTTTCCTTCAAAATTTGTCTCTCAATTTTCCTGTGTATGTAAATTATTCTTTAATTTTTTATTTATTTATTATATTTTCTTTTAACAAATTTTTCTTAAGAGAAAAGAAAATGAAAAACATCAAAAAATACAAACATAAAATCATTCAAATTTTTGTACTCTTCACTTTCGTTTGTACATCTCTCTCTTCATCTATTCTCAATTTCTCCATCTTGCTCTCTCTTTCTTTCATTCTCTCTCTATCTATCTATATTTTTATGATTTCTTTCTATCTCTTTGTCTGTCTGTTTTTGTTTCGTCTCTTTCTAAAATTTATATATATATAATTTGTATATACATATGTAAATATATATTTATATATATAGTGTGTGTGTGTGTGTGTGTATTTTTTTTTATATATATATAAATATTTATAAAAAATACTCATATTAACATTTCTTTTTATATATTTTTTTTTTAAATTTAGTTTTATGTTCTTTTCTTCTCATGTTTTTTTTTTATAGAAATTCTTCTTTTCCATTTTCTTCTTCTTCTTCTTATCCATTTCCATCAACTGTCCGTTATACGTTAAACTTTATTCTTATTTATTTTTTTTTTTCATAATATTTATATAGATTTGTTTTAGTTTTCTCTTTTTGTTTTTAAAGAATTTAAATTCTTTTGTTAATATTTTTTTTAAATTACCGTTAGCTCTTAGTTAACGGCAAACAAGCGAAAGAAAGTTCTCTATCTCTCTCTTTCACTCACTCTCTATCTGTCTGTCTGTGTTTTCTTCTTCTCCTTAACTTTCTTCCTTTGGTTGACAATTTTGTTATTTTTGTGCTTCCGTTAACTGTTTTTTTTTATATAAAAAAAAAAAAAAAAATATGTATTTACATATATCATATTATTTTTTATCTTTCACACTAGGGTGAAGAGACTGTTCCCACACTGATGTGAATAGATCTTTTGTACACTAGTGTACATATATATTTTTTTTTAAATTTCTTTTCATGATTTTGATTCTCTTATATTAAAAAAAAAAAATGTTTTTATAATTTTTATTTTAAGCACTAGTGTGTATAGACCATTTGCATACTAGTGTGATTAGGCTTCTTCCCCATGCTAGTGTGAATTTAATATAATTTGCTGAGACTCTTCCCCCATTAATTGATTCTCTTTTTCATTTTTTAGAATTTTTATTTAATTTTTTCCTCCTAGTGTTTTAATTTGTTATTATGTATTTTTTATGCTTTTGAGAGACTTTTTTTTTACCTTTAATTTGCTTTTTCATTTGTAGTTATTATTGTTGTTGTAGTCGTTTTATGCAAGAGAGCAAAGTGCAATGCATTGTTTCTCTTTCAATCTCATCATTTGGTAGTTGGTTTGTTTGCTGTGTTGTTGTTTCTTGTTGTTGTTACTGCTGTTTTTGTTGTTGTTGTGTCAACATGCTACAGTGATGTTTTCGAGTGTGTGTGTGTGTACTAATAATTTATGTATATATAATTCCTTTCAATTAATTAATTCATTAAATAATAGTTGTTGCCAGTTGTTAGTTGTTGTTGTTGCTGTTTCTAGATGTTTGTTGTTGATATTGCTGTTGTTTTGCTTGTGTGATAAAATTGTTTCTATTTTTCTTTATTATTTATTGTATTTCTCTTCATTTTTTTCTTTTTAATTTTGTTTTAAATAAATTTTTGAAAATTTTAATTTGGAATGATATTTTTTTTTAGTTTTGAAATTTTTTACCCAAGAAACTATTCTTCTTCTTCTCCATGTTTGTTGTAGGATTGATTGTTTTTGTTGTCTTAATTTTGCCAGCCGGATTATTGTTACTGTATTTACTTATTTTTTTTGTATATTTGCTTTTTTTTTTTAAATATTTTTCTTTAAATTAATTTAAAAATTTATACAAAATTACAATAATAAATATTTGTTTATTCATTTCTTTTTTAATTAATATTATTATTTAAATTATAAAAACGAATCTATCACACCTTAAACGTTATCAGTACTTGGCACACAACTTACACAACACAAAAATCGACGAAAAAGAAACCCCTATTATCCTTCTTCTTCTTCTTCTTCTAATAGAAAATAAATTTTCAGAAAATTCTTACAAAAAAAAAAAAAATATAGCCTCTAAATCAATCATTCACACAATCCCAACCAGCTCCCAACTGCCTTCTTACATCCTACACCTATCTCACCCAACTGAAGAATACAATTCAAATTTTGATCAATGTGAAAATAAAATTTTTCATAATTTAACAAAACACATTTTCTCTCCCTTTTTTTTTTCTTTTATTCTCTCTTTCTATCCTCTATCGTCTCTCCCTCATACTCCCTTTCCTTATCATAACGTAAATCAATCGATTTTTTTTTAATTATAAAAACATAAATTTAAAAAAAAAAATATTTTAGAATTTTTCATAAAAATTCATTTAATTTTTAATTTAACTTAAAAAAAAAACTGTCTCTCTTTGTGTTGACAACTTTGAACATATGTTACCGTTAAATAGCTCCCTACTCCCTTTAAAAAATATAACTCAATTCCCAACCTTTTGCAACACAATCTCTCTAACTCTCAAAAAAACAAAATTCTGTTTATGATGATACATGCCACTGAAAATGTTGATGATTGTATTGATAATATTGGAACATTTACCAAAAACCCTCCCTCCAAACACTAATCATCGATTCATTCATCCATCCATCATTCATCCTTAATATGAATTTAGTTTCGTCTTCTCCTTGTGTCCATATAACTTCTCATTTTAAAAACAAGAAAAAAAACTTTTATTTCTTTAGAATAAACCATCTCTCCTCTAATTCTGCTCTCTAACTCTCCTACCTTCTGTCAACTCCTTAATTATATAGTACATACAAATATTTTAGGTTTTTTTCCATTCTTTGTACACAATTTCGTATTACACACTACACTATACTGTGCTCTAGGTTCATTCTTTTCTTGTCCCCTTTTTCCTTATGATTATTATTTTCTCGATTTCTGTTTGATGTTGTTCTAAGATTTCCTGTTATTACTGTTGTTGTATCAATTTTACAGTGCTTTATAACGGTAACGGGTTTTTCTGTTTTGTTGTTTTTTTTTTTCAAATATTTTTTGGTCTTATCCTGGTGGTTTTTATGATTTTACAAAATTTTGTATTAATTTTTTTTTTTTTTTTGCATGCAACTGTAGAATATAATCTGATCAAGGTCCTTGACACCCTGTACCAAACCAAACCAACCGGACAATCCAAAAATCCAAACCAATGGTTGTAAGTAGTAAGAAAGTTAATAGGAGTAAATCCACTAGACCACTAGACAAGAGAAATCTACAAAACGCCCTTGGCCCAAATCAGTAGAAAGATGGCTGAACAGGTAACAACTCTATGAAGAAGGAAATTCCTAATTTCAGGCATCAATGGTTTACATTCAGAGTTGTACTTTATAGTAGTTGTAATTCTCCAATTTTAACTATTACTTATGTTTTGATGATGAGTCTGAAATCTGTGTCTATCCATTCTCTCAGGAAATGTCATGTCTCTAGCCATATAACTCTGTCATTAAGAAGAGAAGAAGATTAGGCTAGGCTAGCATATTATTTAATGAACGAAAAAGATCACTTGAGTTCGAGTTCGATTTTTGTAAGTGAAACTCTTGTTAAGGATAGCGAGAATAATGTTAGCGGCATAGATACTAGGGATTATCCCTAACAAATAGCTAAACAATTGAATAATATCGATTTGAAATTATTGGGGTGACAGGTGAAAAGAGAATAAAAATAGCAAATACCCTTGTTAATTTCACCTGATAACAGAAAACTATGATTAACTCAAACTCATTCTCCTCCTGAATGGTAGTGAGACTTTTAATCTGAATCCTTTCCGATTATATTTATGTTAGTAGTTGGTAATGCAGGACCCACTTTTAGAATAGATTTTTTAGGACCTTATTGAGATTATGGTATTGATTTTGTAGTAAATGAACTGGCTATGGTTGGGTGTGATTCCACCGATCATTAGTTTGATAACTTATGGGCAGGCACAGGTCCCGAAAGAATTCCCAATCATCTACACACTCAACACATACATATCTATTTATAGTTTTGACCTTTCTTTTATTATCGTATATTATCGATTTAGTAGTAGCATGCTTGATGCTTTAAGTGAGTTTGGTGGTCGTTGGGTATCAAACAAATCAATCATTGGATAATTTTTGGACCGGAAGATTCCACCTACTATTGTTTTTATTATCTTATCGATTTAATATTAGGTGGATGCTTGATGTCTTTAAATAAGTTGTTGGTGGTTGGGTATCGTTCGATCGATCGATTAATTGATGATTACTTATGGGTGGGTACTGGTGCCAGATGAATTGTCTACTAGGTACAGGGTGTTCTGTCTACACACTCTACATATACAGTTCTGTCTTTTTTGTTGTGTTGAATGACATATTCACATCACATCTAGTATGATTGCCGTATATGTACAAATATGCATGCCTGCCTGCCTACCTCACTGTCTGAATTTTCTTCTGTTCTTTATAACTGTTCTATAACAAGTAACAGTCAGTTATTGTTGTTGTAGTTGTTTATTCTTTGTTTCCTTTACATTTAATTTGTATGATTGATTTGTTTAAGGATTATTATGTCATAGTCCTGTCCCTTGTTCGTGTCCAGCGTCTCTCACTTTTGATATGCTTTTGTATAAATACATACACGCACACACACACACAAACACAGACATATGTATGTGTGTGTGCATGTGTGTGTGTGTGTATTGATTATTATATTTATTATGTTTTTCTTTGTTTTGTTTTTGTTGTAAATTTTATTTTTTATTTTATTTTTTACTGATTTTATTTTTATACTTAAAAAACTAATGAATTTTATAATTATTTTTATTTTAGTTCAATTTCATTCCATTCTTTCTCTTCCTTTCTTTATTTATTTCTTTTACTCTTCCTTCTCTTCATCTTTAATGATTTTTTGTTTATTATTATTATTTTTTTTATTATAATTTGATTTTAATTTATAAAATTATTATTATTTTGTTTTTTTATTTAGTAGTTTGTTTGTTTGTTTTGTTTTTATAGTTTTTGTTTTTTTTTTTTTTTGTTATTTTTTTGTGTAGAAGATAATGCACTTACTTTGAGGTATTTTAATTACTTTTCATTCTTCTTCTTTGATTTTTTTTTTATTTTTTTTTTATGTTTTTTCATTGAACATAAAAAAATTTTGTTTTATTTTTCAAATGCTGGAGAATTTTCAAGTTTTTTTATTTTGCCGAAAAGTTATGAGATGTTGTTCTTGTTGTTGTTGTTTTATTAATTTTTTTTAATATTTTTTTCTTTTTTTTTTTGGAAAATTTTGTTGCCGAAATGTTGAATTTTTTCTACATAATTTAATTCTTCGTCTTCTTCTGCTGCTACTCTTATTCTCACTTCCCCTTATTTTCTTTTTCTATACTTTACTTTACTTTTACTTTTTTACTTTACTCTACTCTTTCTTTCCTTCCTTTGTTTTGTTTTTATTTTCTTTAATTAACAATTAAAATTTTTTTTTAATATATTTTTTTTTTTTTTAAGAATAACAACAATTTTCTTTTATTATTTAACTTTAACTGTATAAATAACTGTAAAAAGTATTAATTAATTAATTATAAAAAAAAATTATGAAAATTAAAAAAATAATAATTAATTATTTTGTTATGTATAATTAATTAATTATTTTGTTATTGTATATATAGTATTGTATATTGTATGTATATTTTATTAAGCTAGGCTATTTTTTCATGTTTGATTATTGTTGTTCCTGTGTGTTATTGTTATTGTTGTTGTTGCAATTGTAGAGTTAAAAAAAGCTATATACTCCATTATGTAATAAGTATTTATTAATTGTACAGTACAGTAGTGTTAACAAACAAAAAAAAATATAAAAAATAATCAATTAATTAATTAAAAACAAACAATTAAAAAATTAATAAAAAAAAAGAAAACTTAAAAACAAAAAATTAAAAGATTTATTGGGCTATTTTTTCATGTTTGATTATTGTTGTTCCTGTGTGTTATTGTTATTGTTGTTGTTGCAATTGTAGAGTTAAAAAAAGCTATATACTCCATTATGTAATTAGTATTTATTAATTGTACAGTACAGTAGTGTTAACAAACAAAAAAAAAATATAAAAAATAATCAATTAATTAATTAAAAACAAACAATTAAAAAATTAATAAAAAAAAAGAAAACTTAAAAACAAAAAATTAAAAGATTTATTGGGCTATTGTCTTTGTAAATTGTTTGATTGTTTGTTGCTCTCTTTCCTAACATTCCCTGACTCCCCCTAACTTATCACTTTTCCACCCTCCCGCCATCCACCATTCCCAACACTTCCTACTACATACTATACTCTTCACTACACTATTCGATCGATCAATCGGGTATTAAAACCGATAAGATTCAACACACTATTCTGCTAAATGTTTAGTAAGAGAGTGATTGAGTGAGTGAGTTGTCCATTTCCCATGGTCATGACTCCCCCACCTTCTTTTGTTTTTACCTTATAACTAACAAAAAAAAAAGTAAGTATACAGAGGAGAATCTTGCTTATTGTAGAATATCAATTTGTTTAGAGATTTCAGAAACCATATTCCCTGTTTTTTTTTTTACCATAAATGTCCCCACTCAACCTATCAAACAAAACATAAAAGAGAGGAATTTGTTTGGAATTTTGGTAACTAGTAAGACGATTCCTACTCACTAATCATTAAATTGATTAAAACACAATCCAAAATTTGTTAGTTGTGTGAAAGTAGTGTTCGGAAAGGAACACGAACGTTTCTTTTAAAACCAGATTTTTTGAATAGACAAAGGAATGACGGACTGAGGCTAGTCACCTGGTTCTTTTATTGTAACCAAGAGAGTTTTCGATTGAAAGAGCATGAAAAGATTTACAATTTCCTATTCTAGTCGATTGGAAATGATCAAGCCAGGTAATCCAGGTAGGTAGATAAGTCATGCAATCTAATTATCTTTTTTAACTGATTCTAGAAAAAGCATAGAGATGATTAACAAAATTTTTCTTTAACTTTTATCTCACTGTATCTGCCTCTCTCGCTCTCTAACCTAGAATGCCTATGATGATTTGTCAATCTCTCCTACCCTAAGAACTTGACAACTGTTTTTCTCTTCACAGTATTTGCTTCACTCATTAACTCCTAGCCAAGAAAGATTGGCAAATCTCTTTTTTAACTTTCTCTATCTAAGCACTTGACTTGAGACAACAGTTCCCATTCTCTCATCTGTGTATCCTAAGATGATGATGACGACAAACTCTCTCTCTCACTCTCTTAACTCTCTCTTAAGTACTTGAAATGGGACAATAGTTTTTCTCTCTTTCCATCTGTCTGTCTGGCCTGTTTGCCTCTCACTTTCCAACTTCCATTTGTTGCGCGTTCGCTCGCCCACTCGTTAGAATTATCAATCGATCGATCGTTAGTATCTCTCCTTCCCCCCTCCCCACTCCCAAAACTCTTTTCTCCACACCACTATTTCTTTCAACTGAATCTATCTATGTATCTATTTAGTTTATTTTTTTTTCTTTATATATTCATTCATATCCTTCATTATTTAAACTTTAAAACTTTAAAAAAAAAAAAATAATTAGTTAGTTAATTAATTAATTATTTACGTATAGAAAATTAACATTTCAGCACCGTGATTTTCTCTCAAGGCAAAAATATTCTCGCTCATTCTTTTCCAATTATCTTTATCATTTTCATTTCCATTTAATTATTTTTTTCTCTTTTTTTTAAGAATAATAATTTAGTAATTTGTAAGCTGTCCTTCCTCTTTTGCTCGCTTATTTATCTCAAGTTTGTTTGGCTTTTTCTTCTTCTTATACACAACAAAAATGCATTTTCATCTCACCCCATTTCTCTTCTCTTTTGAATTAATTGGATTGAGATTTTTATGTTTGAATAGAGAAAACAAAAAAAGAAGCAATAAAAAGAGAACGCAAGCAAGGGAGAACAATTAGATAAATTTGGACTTTCTCTCTCGCTCTCTCTGACTGTATCTCTTTCATATTGTCACTTTTATTCGTTCTTTGTTTCACTTTCTCTATTATTATTTTTTTTTCGTTAAATTTGTGAATGAATTTTACAGTTATACAGGAATACAATGATATCCGATTTCCTATTCTTCCCTTTAAGTCACACAGAACCATAACTCACCCGAACATTTCTCGCGATGTCTGGGATAATAGTAGGGAAGGAGTAAGAGAGCCATTCCTCCCTTTCTTTATAGAAAACATACGTCTCTTATCAGTCAAGACAGATTATCAGATGATGATAATATGTATCCCTCCCTTATGCGACCTTAAGTTGTTCTCTTGTATAGTAAAATGACTCATTTCCTTTCAATTTTTTTTTGTCCTTCTTTTGTCTGACAATGGGTCAATAATAAAGAGAAATTCTGCATTTTCTTTTCTACACGCTAAGGGGAAGTTTCCCTGTTTTAAAAATGAAGAAAGAAGACTTCTCCTACCATACCTGTGGTTTTTTGGGGTCTACCCATTTTTATTTCGACTTCTCCTCCACCATTTTGAATAGTCTTACAAAAGAGGACAGCATTAAGTGAAGGAACATACAATTTTTTTAATTTAAAAAAAAAAAAAAAAAAAAAAACCGAATTTTCTTCATCAGCTTTTATACTAAAATAATCTATCTTCTTATATATCTAATTAAACGGCAAACACATGTTTTGTGAATCCTTTCCGGCTTAAACCACTGAATCGATTTTGATTAAAAAAAAAAAAAATACTAATTGAATGGTATTCTTTACTACATGAGTACAATCAAATTTTTATCAAAATCGGACTGAGGGGTTTAGTTAAGAAATGGTGTTAAATATAACGCTGTTCTAGAATGCGGATTCTCCTAGTGTTTTTCTAAATCTTCTTATCTCTTATGATGACAATACGAAAGCCTTTTATATAATAAAGGAGGGAATTTAATCAAATATACATTTTCTTTTATTAATCTTCTTGTCTTCTTAGTCTCTCTATCCTTGATCTGTTGGGTTAAAGATGAAAATATCTTAAAGTGGGAAAAACATCTTACAACCTTTTTTTCTCTCTTTATATAATAGAAGGGAGTTCTTCTCTCCTCCACCTTCTCCTCTTTTTTCTGTTTCAGTGGGACAAAAGGTGAAAAGAAAGTTTAATATACATATACCCACCAATAGACTCATTGACTGATTTCAAGTGTCCTCTCTTTTCCATAACAATCACAATACTCTTTTTATTGATCTCAAGTATCTTAAGTTATGAATGTCCCTCTCTTTTCAATTTTTCCCTTATATGTAGAAGTATATACTGTGTATCAAAAAAGTTTTGGACACAGACAAAAATATTGGAAAAATGGGTCCTTGGTCTTAAAAAGTCTCATTCTAGCAATTTCGGAAAAAAAATTTGATGCAGTTTTAATCATTGCTTTATTGTCTTTCCAATGTATAGAGTAATGAGACTCAGTGAGAATCGACTTTCTTTTCCTTTACAAGACAAAACTGTGATTGTGATTAAGTGAGTGAGTGAATGAATGAATAAATGAATGAGTGTGTGGATGAAAGTTCTTCTGAGTGTTTTAGGGGATTGAAGCATGGATGGATTTCATTGTATTTTGTAACTGTATTTCGTTTCGTATATTCTATAAATTTGATTTTTTTTTTTACTGTTTGTTTTGTTTCTGGTGGTTTCTTTTTAATTTTTTTTTTTTTTTTCTTCATTTTTGTAATGCATAATTTTTCTTGTGATGACTGATTGATTGATCGATCATATCATATGATTGATTCATTGATTGAATGATTGGTTATTGTGGTTTGTTTGTTGTTGTCGTAGTTTTGATTGGTCTTAATTTTACCATACATATATATACATAAATATAGTAATAGAAATAAATATAGAAAAATGTTTTGTTATATGTATATATATAAAAAAAAATCATCTCTTTTTTTATATTATTTTTTTTTTTAGTTTGTTCTCATTTCTTTTAAATATTCTTTTTTCGCTTTGCTTCGCTTTTCTTTCTCTTGTTTTATATTTATCATATACATATATATATAAGTATATTGGATGGTGGGTTAAATTATTAAATTTATTCTCCTCTCCTCTCCTGGCTACTCTTCCACATTATTCTTTAATATGTATATTATGTCCTGTATGTTGTGTTCACATAAACATTTCAAGCATACATATATTATTGTATGTAGTGTAGTATTTATATAAATTATTATTTTTTTTATGTAATTTTTATTATTATATTGTTTTGCATTCTTCTTAATTAAATTTAATTTTGTATGTTTCGTGTTTTTGTTTTTATGTCCACAATTTTTAGTGTTTATTATTACATATACATATGTATGTATATTTATTCATCAGAATAATCTGTCTTCCTTTTCCAATTTATTTGATTTCATTTTATTTTATTTTCTTTGAATTTTTTTTTTGTTTAAAACTTAAATTTATTAAATAAAAATTAATAAACGTTGGAAACGCGGAATTTATTTTCTTTCCTTCTTTTTTGTATTATTTTTATTTATTTCTTATTTAATCATTTTTTATTCCAAAAGAAAAAAAAAACAAAACTTTTATTTTATTTCTAAAAATATTTAAAAAAAAAATATATTATTATTTGTGTATTTAAAAAATAAAATAACTAAAAACAAAAATAAGAATATGAATAAAATAAAAATAAAAATCATTAACATTCTTTAGTTGTTTGTTTCTTTTCATTTTTCATTCATTATTAAGAGGGATGGGGTTTTTTTCCAAACTATTTTTTAATTAAATTATTAATATGTTGTTTTGTTTTGTTTTTTTTTTTTTTTTAATATAATATTTTCATAATTTTTCTTATTCCTTTTTCTCTTGACGTTCATATAAGTTTTGATATCATAAATGTATAAAACAAAAAATAACAATACAAATTAAGAATTAATTAATTTATCATAATAAATGAAAAGTAAATTGTTAATTAATTTTTTATTTATATTTTTTTCTTTTAAATTTAATTGTTTGTTTTTGTTTTTTGTGATTATTATTATATTTTCATATTTCATTATTGTTGATGAAAATTGTTGAAATTTTATTGTTTCATATATTTTTGTAAATTTTGTTTTCTGTTTATTTTTTTTAATAGTTTTATTTTATTCTTTCCTTATTTCTTCATTATGATATAACATAATTATGTATACATAATTTCTTTTGCTTTCCTTCTTAAATTTCTATATATAATATTTTTAATTTTTACTTTTTTCCTTATTGTTTAAAAACTTGTTGTGTTTCTCATTATAAATTTATGTTTTTGTTTTTATTTTTATTGTTTATTTTAGGTTTTCCTTGATTTTTATTATTATTTTTCTTTTTCTTTGTTTTTTATGATTATTTATTGTTTATTGTTATTATTATCGTTATTATTATTTCTTTTAGTTTGCTCTCTTTTGGCGCGTTTCTCCCTCGGCGACCGCCGCCACCGCATAAAATTCTATATAGTATTTATTCAAAAAAAAAAAAAAAAACAAAAGGCGACCGACGACCGAAGAAAGAAAGGAAATTGATGATGGTTGGTGGTGTTGGTAGACATCACTCGACACGACTCCACTCCAACCACATCACCACCTCCACCACCACCACATTCACATCATGCTCAGCAAGCAAGCACGCACTACTTCTTCTCTTCTCTGTGCGTGGCTGCTTTACTGATTTGAGCTTGCCAGTTGTTGTTGTTGTTGTTGAGGGGTAGGTGGTGCATGCACCTGTTGTTGTTGTTGTTGCTGCTGCTGCACCTGCTGTTGCTGAGTAGCAGCTGCCACCGATACAGAAGCGACGCCGGCCTGCGGCGGCTGTTGCTGCTGTAATGGTGGCAGTTGTTGCTGTTGCTGTTGTGGATGCTGCTGCTGCTGCTGTTGTGGTTGCTGTTGTTGTTGGTGATGATGCTGTTGTTGTTGTTGTTGTTGCTGCTGCTGCTGCTGAGTCCCACTTGCAGCAGAAGTTGCAGCAATATTTTGTTGTTGTTGTTCTTTGGCAGCTTTTTGTTTTTTGGTAATTGGTGGCGGATTTGTGGACATCATCATAGCTCGTATGCGACGTTGAGCAGACTATAGGCAAAAGGAGGAAACAAGCTATAGAAATATGAATAATATTAATGTCATTTGTTGATTTACCTGTACACTGAAGAATGGTCCAATAATATGTACAGGCGTCTCCTCATCTCCACCAGATGCTGGTGATAACGCATGTTCTGGCAATTTAATAACACTTCCAGTGACACGCTGCAATTCACGTACATTTTGTCCACCTTTTCCAATAATGCGACCAACCTAGACAAACACAAAAACACACAAATAAGGTAAGAGATTTTTATGTATATTCATCTATAAGGATAGTTCTATCATGAATCATATGAGTGAGGGTGAGAAATGTAAAGTAATTTTTTTTTTTTTGTTTTTACCTGTGAACTAGCAACCAATAATTCAACTGTTAAACGAACATCATCGGTGCCGCACATGAAACCTTCCTCGCGCATCTTTTCAAAAATCATAAACTGTGCTTTCCATTGACCTTCGGGGGTACCAACAATGGTCACCTTACGTTCCGTTTGTTGATCAATTGGCTTCTCATTGTCGAGCGGTGCAATTTTTAATGAAGCATTCGAAAAACGCATTATGCTACGAATATGCGATCCTTTGGTGCCAATGATGGCTCCAACCGCATTGTTGGGTATATAGAGATATGTGGTCTCTTGTAAATCATTTGGGAATACCGGTGGCACCACACTGGCTGGTGTCTTGGACATGGCGAAGCTGGGACACGAGGGGAATGGCATGCTCGTATTGAAGACCATGCCATTGCCCGGTGTCGACATCATCGCCATTGGATGTAGTCCAGGAAACATAAGACTTTGCGGTGCCATCGCTTGTAAATCATTTTCATAGCTTTGACGTAGTTTCGTGCTTATTTGATTCTCGGCACGTGACATATTTTCGATTTGTCCCTTAACAGTGATAATGCGCTCCAAATTGAAGCTATTAATGTCATTGATGGAGCTAACAGTGATCTTTGTGTCCGTGTCCTGCATGATACGTTTAATAGTGTTGCCGCTTTTGCCGATAATGCGTCCAATTAGATTATTATGGGCAAGGATCTTCAAGCAGATTTCACTATAAAAAAAAAAAAAATATATATATATATATATATACATAAGTAGGTATATGGTAGATGACAATAAAATATTTATTAGATTTCAGATCAGGTCAATTCAATTTTAGTTAGATTAAAATTAGATTGTTCTACTCGTATGTATGGTAGCCTGTTGTGATGACTGGGACTGGGTGTGTGTGTGTCAGATGAATTGATTTAGATGACTTACCCCTTGTTTGTGGAGAGCGCCTCCTGTTGCATGACCTCGAGTATACGTTTGCATGCATTAGTACAATTCTCTGGATTACCATAGATAGTTATTGACTTCTCCAATGATCCAACATTTTCTTTACGATGCACATCGACACGTGCGCGACTCTGTTGTGTAATCGTGCGTATAGTGCTACCCTGACGACCGATAATGGCGCCAACCATTTCACTCTGGACCAAAATGCGTAATGGAAAATCAGCTTGACGTCCCGGTCCCGGCATGCCAGGATACGGATTACGTTGATTCCGTTGAGTGCGACGTTGATTCTTATCCAATTGCTCTGCATGCAATTTGCTACCCTCGAATTCGACACCATTTAGACCTCCAGCAGCTCTATATTACAATAAATAAATGATAAATATAAATAAATGAGAATCTAGGATTTTCTATTACACAATATCATATTGTAGTGCCATACATTCAAAAAATTATCAGAAAATATACACAATAATAAATAATAAAATAGAATTTGAATGATTTCATTTATGGTATTGTAGATATAGACAGGAGGAAGTGTGATTATTTTTTGATTGAAGGAGTTGAGTGAGTGAGTGACTATTATAATTTTAAAAATTTATATACAATTTTTTTTTTTTTTTTTTTTACCAAAAACACCATCTACCACCACACAACACCACACCACCACCATATGTGAAGATAGGGAGATAGTTGGTTGTTCGGTTTTGGTTCTTTAACATCATATCATATCAGTATCTTATCGATTAAATCAAATCAAAAAGTAATAATTCAAATTCAACAAATTTATGAATGAATTCATGATTCACGATTTTAATATATGTATGTATATATATATATGTACAATACTTATGTAGTAGGTTGTTGTAATAAGATATAGGAAATATTATGTATATGATTTATATATATATATTATATAGTATAGTTATAGATATATGTACATACATACATATATATATATATATATAGTAGGAGTAGTAGTAGTAGTAGTAGTTATGTACCTTTGCGCCTGCTCAGGATTTTCGAATGTTATATGCACAGTCTGAGTATTTTGATCCTTACTAGAAATAGCCTCACATTGTTTGACGATGCCGTAGGGCTTCAGTAGTGGTTCGATGTCTTCAAAACGTGTTTGTAGCGGTATTCCGCTTATAAGGATTTTTGATGTCGTAACACTGTGAAAAATCCCAAAAAGAGAAGATAGAGAGCTTGTGCGTGCGTGTGCATGGATGGAAGGAAGGAGAGAGAGAGATAAAGATAGAGAAACAACCGAAAGGGAGATACAAGGAGAATGAGAATGAAAAAGACTACAGAGAGAACACAGATTACAGAAGAGAGACAATATGATGATGATATGTATGTAGTATGTACATATAGTATGAAAGTTAATAAATCAAGGAGAACTTTTTATAGATCAAAAAATACTCTTTTCATTTTCATTTCTTCTCTTCCGAATCTTTCGTCATTCCACATCCTCTCTTCATTCTTTTCCATTCTCTTCTGCTTCTGCATCTTCACCATTATCTTATGTTTCTTTTTCAATGAATGCAATATGATGGATGTTCTTCTTCATCATTTTTTATATATGAAAATTATCTTTTTTTTGTTTTTTTTTTTTTTTTTTTGTAAGAAATTAAAACGCATTTAGCTAGAAGGAGCGGAGCGAAGGAATAAGCAAGCAAAAAAGCGAGCAACAGATAAATAGGATAGCGCAAAGTACAATCAGTGAGTGAGAAATAGCGAGAGATAGAGTTAAAGATTTCCTATGGATCAAATATTGTATGTATCTATGCTATATAGTGGTGTATTATCGAAATTTTCTGAGAATTTTGATTTTGTGGTTTTTGTTTTCTATTTTTTTTTTTTTTATTTCGATTTGGCAGGCGCAATAGGTTTTTTGTTAAATTTTTCTCGAAAAGCATTTGAAAAAAATAATATAGGAAAATTCATCAATAGACAGAGAGATAGAGAGAGAGAGAGATAGAGAGTGTGAGGAGGTGAGAAGAAGGTGATTAAATCTAAATACTTAATTAATAAAAGCAGAAACTAAACTACAATTTACATAATTAACATAATGCATTTTATACATATATATAAAGATATACATAGATAATCGATATGAAGTATATAGTAAGTCGGTTGTAGGCTTTATAATATAAAAATAGTAATAATAGAATAGGTTAGTATAGAGTTAAGGTACCAAGACCAGTTCTCTCAGGTCTTTAAATGACCCTAGTGATACCACAGACACTGACACTGTGAGTCCTATTCACTAGGGGAATATATAATAGTATATGTTAAATTATGTTGTGCAGATATTCAAAGTTATTGTACTAAGAGGATTTCTAAACATAGTTTCAGAATAGGGAAGAAGAGAATCCCTTGCTGGAAGAACACTGAAGCTAAGAACATCCTATTATAGTATAATATTCTAAGGGATTGGTAGACATGCCAAGATCAAGATCTCACCAACATTTTAAGCGGTCTCACTGTTAATTGCTTTAGATTCTGTGTGTGTGTGTGTGTGTGTGTGATAGCAAAATAAAAAACTCCCTGGTTGGGTGTTAGAGAAGAGACTTATCTGGATCTATTCAAAATTTATGAATTTTATTGAGAGAGAGAGGTGTCATTTTAAGACCAATGTATCTTGTTATCTTTCTCCAACCAACCATTGAATTGCTCCAACTCTCGGGATTTCATATAGAACCAGTTAAAACCCATTTCGTCCTCCACATTCTATAATATATAATTTCTGTTGTTTTATAAACTCTCATCCCCGCTCTCGCTCTCTCTCTCTCTCTCTGTGTATGTGACTAATGCTCTTCTGGATAGTCTTACTGACTTAAATCCCAGTTATCATAAAAAACAAATAATTTCGAGTGTGAGTGTGTCGATTTCGCTTACCCATCATCTACTAATAAAATCGACTCGAAAATCTTCTCAGTCATTTCTAATAAAGGTTGAGGTAAACGCATATAGTATTTGTATTACACACACAAAAGAGAATTGGGTGATGGTTGTGGAAATTGTAGTAGTATTGTCAATCAGTTATTAGTGAAACAATCCGATCAGATCGGGGGTGTTCAGTTCAGTTCAATTCAATCAAATCCAAATGATATCGAGATAAGGATAAATCAAAAATATATCTGTATAATTTGTTCTTCTTTCCGTTTCTTTTGCGGTATATTGTATGTCTTGAGGAAGAATGAAATAATGAGGCTGATGCTGCCTGCGGTGATTAATAATCAATATTCATTCAAATATGAATCCCAACAAGGATCAGAGATCGGATCCAAATTCGAATATATTGAATGAATATAATAATGTGTCCTGTATCGTTATCGTCACCGTTGTCAACACACCTCTGTCTTTGCTCTGTTGATGATTGATTGATTCTTATGTGCGATTAGATTATTTTGTCTCTCTGATTAGTGTGATTGGGATTTTTGATGCATAAACTCTTCTATATAAATTTTGGGTACACTGTAAATTTTGGTTTGATCTTACTTTTTTTTTAAATAATTTTGTCGATTGGGTTGGGTGGGTGGTTGGTCTGTCTATACTATTATGATAAGAGCAGGTATAGTTTGTTAGATAGAGAGAATGTCAGGTATTCAATTCAGGTATTCCAAATTTCCTTTCCTCCTCTCTTCTGCTGTCTTGCTTGTTTAAGATTTTACTTATTTTTCTGCAATGTTTCAATCACCCCCACCAAAACAACAAACAAAATATATATGATTAATAATCAGGAAATTATCTTCTCCAATAAATAATGGTCTGTTATTCTTGATGTTATTATTATTGATATTGTGGTCGCCTTGTTCTTCTGGTTGTTGTGTAAAGTTATTGTTCTCTTGTTCCGTTAGTTTGTTACCAAAAATTTATAATGCACTTGAGAAAATCGAAAATTTTGATGAAATCCTGATAAATTATTATTTTTTTTTGTTTTTTTAATTAAAAGTCTTATGAAACTATTTGCATTTAGTATAAGAATAGATCACGGAAAATTTTGCAAACAAACTGAACACCAGGTTTTTATGTAAGGTAGTATTTGATTTGAATCTAACCTATTTTTTATGAAAACATATATGTATATTTAAAAAATTTAAGTTTAAGACGTTATTTTCTTTTTTTTTTTTTCGAATAAAATATCAAATAAAATGTCAAAAATAATGTAGATTGTTTTTTTTTTTTTTTTTTTTTTTTTTCATTTTCCCCGAACCCACATCGCATATAAAGTTTATGGTATTTTAATAGTATAGGCCGCTCTGCGGAGACTTATAGTAAAACTGAGTGAATGTTGATAACTTTTGGACATTTTGGTTTGTAGGAGGCAAATTGTGTAATAGAAAAATGAAAAAAATACCAGGTATTCCTTAGATCATGGGTAATAGATTCCTGAAGTCACTTTAGCGAAAATTGTAGTGAAAGAGATAATAAAAATTAAATACCAAGGCTACCTGAATTTGCTCAGTTTTGAACGTTTCGCTCAAATTGATCCCTTGATTTTTATATCAATACACATTTTTAGGCATATTTTCTACCAATTTTTGAACATGGGTAATGGGAATATTATTCCATTTATGATGTAATCTCCCCAAAAGTTAATCTTCCACAGTGGGCGCTCTATTTGATTATGCAGGCCTTCCCTTCTCCAATGACACCAGATTTTCACACGGATTGAGGTTTTAGCTTTAAGCTTGTCACTCCTTCATCTGATATGGTGACTCTGACAGCTAAATCTGGGTTTAATGCGCTGCATGCTTTGGCTCATCATTTAACAGGATAATGTATTCGAGCTTTGAATTCGGAATAGCTCCACAAAGTTGTTTAAGAAATGCGTATCTGACCTTACTTTGTTATGGGACCCTATATTCTATTTAGGGGAACAACTTTTTGGCGGGTAAAGCATAACACACACATATAGCTGATGATGATAAAGTAAAAACAAACCTTTTGAAGTACATAATTTCTTGTTTAGCCTCAGGGAGGACCATTAGTTAAATAAGCTGTTAGATATTGTTGCCTCAGATTATGAAGAGATTGTGAATGATAGCATGCATTCATGTGTAAGTGGTAGGTCGGAGCCCCATTCATCACATAGTGAAAATTATAAAATTCTAAGACGAATTTAGGATACTATAATACAAACTATTGTAAGAAAAGTCTTCAATTATGAGCTAATATTGGGTTAACTTAGTTCACTCTTCAAGATGTACCATGCAGTATGCTTTGTGGCAATACTCCCCGTATCGATAGTTACCTTATAGCCCCTTTTGGCACTACTGGTGGCTAGTGAATTCAGTAGTCGTAGGTAATGCAGAGGCGAGCCAGTAAGTGATAACAATTGAGAGGTAAGTATTTGTTTACATTTATTCAATTGGTGAAACGACTGGTGAATGGTAATGCAGGCGGTGGCAATTCACCCATGACAACGCCATGTCAAATTTACCAGTTGAATACATGGAAAATGGGTTAGAGTTAGCACTAGTACTGGTTTCCAAAGAGAATAGCCGCGTACCAGTTTTGCACACACATAAAAACAGTATTAATAAGAAGTAAATGCACGCTAGCATCTGGGAAACCAGCATATGGAATCAAATGATATTGCCTCCAAAGAAAATCTTGGAATTCTTGATAAGAACATCAGAATTTCGAAGGAACTGTAATTAAAAAAGTTTTCTTACAATTGGCTCATCTCGCCCTTACCTTAATCTAATCTAAATGAACTTGACCTATTTCTAAAAACAAAAACTTATTATTTTTTGAAAATGTACTCATCCTTTCCTTATTATTTCACAGATAATACATACATATGTCAAAACTTAAACTCTCTCTCTCGCTTTTAATGTAAACAACTCTTCTATATTATATTGACAAAAAATTATCTCTGCCTCTGTCGGCTCTGTGTGTTTGAGTCCGTCTGATGTGATGTCTGGATCTTTTGAAACTTGACTTTTATTTCCTTTAGAATGCAGAAATGAAACAGTAAATTCATTAACAACACACACACACACACCTTTATTTGTAGTTTCTTCTTGTTTGGGTCAATCATCATATTATTATTATTGTATCTCTTCTGTCTGATACTTATCTTTTCTTAATGTCCCTTTACTTCTTCCTTAGTCATCAGGCAAGGAATGTGAAATGTTTGTTTTTGTTGCTGCTGTTGTTTTTTTTTTTTTTTTTTTGGCACACTCATTTCATTTTTTTTTTTTTTTTTTTTGTTTATTATTATTTATATTTTTTCTTGGAAACAATTTCACTTAATGACCCGAGATGAGGACTACAACAAGATCAAACCAGAAAGAAGGCTATCATTGGCTATGCCAAAAATGTAATACTCTTCACGATCCTCCGGCTTGCATCCAATCTTCCTTTCTTAGCATCACTATATTCATTCTGTTACAGTTTGAGTATCAACAAAGACCACATTTTGAGTGGCACTTTTATTGTGCTTTTATTCGTTATAAGTTTGTCATTTACTTTTTGGGTTTGTATGGGAGGTACCCGTCTTGGTAACCCTAGGATCATGAAATTTACATGGTTGATAGATATGGACCAGGAACTTATAGTGTTTAATTTAAATGGAGGTTTGTATGGGAGGAGCATGAGAGAAGTCAGGAGAATGAGAAGAGATATTTATTATTCAATATTACATATAGAGGGGTTATTGTCTTACTCCTTCCTTAATGGAGTTCATAGTAAGAACTTCATACTAACATAAGAGAGGCAAAGAAGGCAAAGCATTTCAAATTTTAGAGAGTATTCATCATTTTCTGGAATACATACTTATGTATAAAGATAGATGTGCATCACCATCATCATCATCATCACAATCCATTATCATCATTATCATTGTGCCTTTCAAAATTACTTAATACTTTACTTGAAGTAAAGACATTTGTTCAAATGTGCAAATTCAGCAAAACCATCAAACAACAACAATCACACTCTCATATCAGTCAGTCATGATAATATCCCATACCAGATCCGATTTGAACAGAACAGAACAGAACATAAAACGATAACCGTTTATTCACTGCGAGATGTAATGGTAAAATCAGTTTTGTTACATTGCTTACACCGCTTAAACCATTCTTTCACACACACACACATCTTCTATATTATATGGTAATGTTTATTAGGTACTATTATCAATAGTATTCTTATATCGGAGACCCCCTAAATCCCAACATAAGTTGCAAATCATTAGCATATCATGAACTATGTTTCATCCAAGTTGATTGAGCAAGTTATCGTAATAAAATTGTACCTATACCACATCAAGTCAATAGTCTTAATCTATGATAGATGATTGCATAAATAGAGGAACTGAGCTTCTAAAGGGCTTATAAAAAATGTAAACATATTGTATGATAACTGATCCTTTAACAGACAAACCTTAAAAAAACACAATATACATATGTATCATCATAGTATCTGTAATACATTAAAGGGAACAATCATTGAAAGACTCCATAAACCCCATTGTAGTATATAGAAGAAATGATGATTAACATCTTCAAGTTATATCCACTCATTCCTACTATGTAAGCAACAATATCAAGTTGTTGAGTGAGTTAGTTATCGTATTTAAATTTTACAACGAACTTAATTAAGAGGAGAACTGAATTATGACCAGACTCTTATATCTAGGTAACCAGTACTTGGAAATTGGAGATTTACCTCCGAAGAAAATGAATACCAGAATCTCGAAGAAACTGCAATTATGAGTGTGCAGTGACGAGGCGAACAGATTCCGCTTTTCCACCTAATCTAATCTACAACGAAGCTTATTCATTCACTTAGTAATAGATAATATTATCATGGGTACCATAAAAGAAATGATCAATATTATCATATGTTCCTAAGTATGTAAACAAATACGAGTTCATTGTTTCTTAAAGCTAATCGATAATATGGAGTTCCATAGATGATTTCATTGCTTTTTGGATTAAGGATAATGACATGATTTTTGTTGAATTGTCAGTCCTAAAAGGGTATCTAAACTTCGTTGGACTTACAAGTTTATTCAGTGTCTCTCGTCTCTAGTTATTGTTGTTTTGCTGTTTATTATTCACATATTCATGTGTGTGTGTGTGTGTGTGTGTTATTCTTTTCTACTTAAGATTGTTAATTATTGTTATTGTTAGTGAGTGTTGTTAATGTTGTTGTTGTTGTTGTTGTTTGTTCTTCAGTTTCTTTGATTTCTGCATATCTTTGCATTTTTATTCTACAATGATGATGATGATGATGATGATGATGAAGATGATGATCGCGCAACGCGTTAACCTAAACTTTGCGAGATCTAAAAAATATTTTACTTTAGACTTATAAAAATGTAAATTAAAGCAACGCCGCGACATTCCTTCATTCTCCTATTGTATTTCACATATGCGACGTCGTCGCCGTTGTCGTTCATTCGTTTTCTGTGTTTTGTGGGTCTTTAGCTGCTAGATTTCCTAGAATTGTTTATACTCTCGTACAATAACAAAAGAAGAAAAAAAATAAACAACATTTCTTTGGTTTCCGTTTCTTAAAAGTTTCATATTTTTATTATTCTATTTTCTTGTTTTCTTTGAAAATTGTCGTTGCTTTTGTTGAAGCTCTGTGCTCTGTGCTTAACTCATCTTATATTTCAATAGTTTTTCATAAAAAATAAAAATACTATAACTGATATCCATACCATAGTTGATTCAATTTGTTATAATTATTATTATGGATGAAATGGAGAGTATTCTCTTTTTAAAGTCAGTCATACATTTATGGAAAACAAGGCTTGAAAATGATGAAATATCTATCTATCTTCAATGCTGCGTCTGTCTGTCTGTCTAAACGCAATAAACACCAAAAACTACCAAACGGATTTTCATACGGTGCTCACCAATGAACGAAGTGATTCATTAGAAAGGTTATAGGTGCATGATTTATCAAGATTTTGTCTGAAATATGACAATAGCTGTTGAAAATGTCGGATCGAATGATGTATAACACCAGGTTTACATTCAGGAATTCTGCTGCAAATCTCTCTGAGACTGAGGGGGAGGATACTGCTTAATGTCAAAGGCTATGAAATTATATAGAGTGAACAAATCACTCACCCGAGCTTAAATCTAGTCTAGTTAGTTGCTACTGTATAATGAGAAATAGCAAATCATTGAGATTACGATATTATGTAAAATTACCCGAATTTATGTTCGAATTTCCTCCTGATTTATCTCAATATTCTTCAGATAATAGGCCAAAAAATTTGTTTAAATTTTAAAGTCATATGAGTCATAGAGTCCAAAATCGTAGTCACTTAGCCTTATTACTCAAATATTGCTAAGCAAAGTTCACGAAACATCTTGTTCTCATTTCTCACTTTTGAAATCTTGAGTTAAAATGGATTCCAACAAGAAAATTCCACGACATTGTTGTTGGAATCTTGAGATTTTTGAGTGAAATCTTGACATTTTGAGATAAACATCAATTTTTTAGAGCGAACAAAATTACTTGAGCAAATTGTCCAGTCTATGTAGTTTGAATGATCTTTGATACAAGTATATACTACATAAGTCTGAGTTTATCTGATTCTCTTAAGGTTTTCAGTTTTTTGGAGATTCTAAAAGAAAATTTAGATTATGGGACAATTTATTGCGCTGGCTATGATCCAAGCATCATTTGATCGTTTCATTTCTTCTTAAAACTCTTCAAACTACCCTAGCTAAGATAGATATTGAATCCCGAGGAAGAACCACCACCATCAGAATGGGTTAATTGATTGATTTTAGTTCTTTAAACAACTTGGATCATCTCCCAACCATTGATGCTTTGTTGATATAGTATTGTTTCAACACAGATAGTATAAAACTTTCTCCATTTTTGATATAGAAAACTGCATCCAAGGGTGTAAAAACACAGAAACAAAATGGATGATATAGAAATGCATCCCTACTTAATGACTGAAATTATTAACCCCTATGTGTAGCATATGATAAGGGGGTTGGTTGTTGCATGGATGCTAAAAAGTGCATGCTAATGATGGATGATGATAAACTGAAACGCATAAATGACGCATGCACTTACTCAATCTCAATGTGTTAGTGTTCATTTCATTTATTATTCTCTCTCTCTCTCTCTATCTCGCCTACGCACCACCACCCTACACAAACCATACATAATACAAAAACACTAAAAAGTAGATGGATAGGAGTATGCGCCGCTTATATGTATATGACACGCCTATTCAAAATTCCCCACTGACCGAAGGCACACGACCAACAAATATGTATGTAATGCAAGTGCATGCAACGACGACAAACGCAGCAATGCATATATGCAACAATAACAACAGTAACAGACTAAACAACAACGGTAAAATAACATACAATAACAAAAATGAGATGGTGATGGAGAAGGAAAAGCGGAACCCACACAAGCAAGCAATACACAAACAACAAAACAAACAAACAAATAATGTCAGTCAGAGAGTCAGAGAAGACGTCATCATATTCAATTCAAATGCAACTAACCAACCAACTGTCACGACAAACGCCTCCTCCTCCTCCTCATCAACCCAACTTACTCTCATGCTGCACTTTTGCTACTCTTAAAATAGAGAGAAATGGAACAAAACAAAACAAAACAAAATAGAAAAGAATACAGAGAAAGTGCGCGCATAAAATCAATGAAAAACCAGAAAGATTGTTATCTTTGGTTATGCCAAAGTTGTCATACTCTTCACGCTGCTGTGAATGAGCATACACAAATAGTATAGTATGTACATATATTATTGATTTGACTTATGTTTAGTACTGACTCGTGTATTCATAATGCACATAACGGGAGCTATACGATCCAGTAATCCTAGGATATTGAAATTTACATGGTTGGTGAATGTGGGACGGACAATTATAGTGTCCAAATTTAAGTTCGATAAGACAAAAAACAAAAAAGGTTTTTCTAATTAGAGCAATAGTTTGAATTTGGGTTTGTATGGGAGGTACCCCTCCCAGTTATCCTAGGATCTTAAAACTTACATGGTTGGTGAATGTACATTAGGCATTAATAGTGTCCAAATTTCAGTTCGATAAGACAAAAAACAAAAAAGTTTTTCTAATAACAAAAATAATTTCAATTTTGGTTTGTATGGGAGATACCACACCTGGTAATCATAGGACTTATGGTGTCCAAATTTCAGTTCGATAAGATAAAAAACAAATTAATTTGAATTTGGGTTTGTATGGGAGGTACCTCTCCTTATGGTCCGATTCGACTAATTCCAACAAATGTGCAACGTCTTGTCCAAAATTTCAGCTCTCTAACTCAAAAACTGAAGGACTAGTTTGCATACATACAGACGGACAGACGAACATGGCTAAATCAACTCGAATATATGTACATATATACATATGTATATACTTTATGTGGTCTCCGATGTGTCAATCTGTGTGTTACATACTTTATGACAAACTTATACTATTCACGCAGAGTCGCGCACATCATACTATGTAGAAGACTAACGACAATGCATCAATTGTAAACAAAACAAAACACAATAAAATAAAATAACACTCTCTCTGCTCCAATGAAAATTTCTCCCCCTCTCTCTCTCTGTCTCTTGAGGTTTTGCAAAGTATTGTATCTCACACAGTTCAATTCTTTTTCTTCACAGAGAAGACATTTCATTTAAGGTAAGGCGAATCAAACATGTATAACAAATTTGCTTGATATGTTTACGGGAATTTGACGTCTGTGGTGTTGTAAGTTCACACTTATTTATTCATGGTTCTTATCTAGAATTGTATGTGTTCATTTACTTCTAGAGTTAACTAGCGAACCTGGCGTGTTTTGTTACGCCCCCGTCCTAATGTTAGTGCATTCAAATCATTTCTTCTAATAGAAACAGTGTAAGTATATATCTATTTAAAAGTTCTCCATGAAAAAATACATGTATGTGCCAATTTTCATGGTGATCGATCAAATGGTGTCGGAGTATATTGATCTCATACTTATTTTTATATAAAACAATACGCAGAAAGGTTGTGTAGTCCTTGGCCGCTGACTGTTGTCAGGTGATTCCAGAAAGGTTGCCAAATCCACACTGTAAACCAACACGACAATCAGACAAAACATTTAGACTCATTCAGCTCAGCCTGTAGGCATATTTTGTTGGATAGACCCAAGTACACACCCCAGTATTCAAAAACCATTCAACACAGCATGTGTGCAGTGTGTAATTGATTGTTTGTCTGAGGAATTGGCATTGTCAAGTCAAGTCATTTACTTTCTGAGTATCTCATATTGGATTTATCAAGAAGACTGACGAAGAAGAGTTTCATGTTTCCTCTACGATTTTCTTGTTACCCGAGAATTTCTTTCTCTTGTTTGTCCATGAATTGCAATCATGCAAATTTGTCATGCTTGTTAGCTGTCTATCACTACCCCACCAGAGGCACAGAACATGATTATGTATTGTTATTGTTGGTTGCATTCTATTTTTATGTTGTTTGCATTTGACACTTTAAATTCTGATGTGCGTGTGTGAAGAAGAAGAAGAAGTAGTACAATTGAGGAATTGCAATTTATAATAAAAAAAGATCTGTTCTAAACTGACCTGATGTGATTATACTATGTTGTGGGTAGATGATTTTAGTTTGCTTATTGTGCCTGCGCTGATTAAGAGTTCAGATGAATTGATTAAAGAAACTATGTACTTATTTACTTATATGTACATATTTCTTTTATTTTTAATGAATAAAAACGATAAACACACACTTCTCTCCTCTCTCTCTCTCTCTGTCACTCTCTATGTTCCTTTATAATGCTCACAGATTATGAATTTCAATTTTGAGTCTAGCATTGTTTTTTTTTTGTTTTTTTTTTTATCCATAGAGGAGCCACAACCGGAGGAGCCTATGTCAGTTTTACTTATGTATGTATGTATTTGTAATGTAATTTGCTAACTTAAATCAACTCCCCACAGAATCTCCTCCTCTTTTTTATTTGTTCATTCATTTATTCATTCATGTGTCATCTTCTGACTGTCCGTCGTTTGGTCGTTGTTGTGTCTTCGTTTATTTACTTTTGCACACTCTTGTGTTTCTTTCTTTCGGTTTCAGTTTTTTGAATTCGTTCATCGTCATCATCATCATCGTTACCATCATTTGCTTTCCTTGCTTGGTAAATCAATTGATGTGCCGCAGCCTCGATTCGACTCAACCTTCTTCCTACTCTCCTCTCCAACTCGCTAATCAAATATTTGTGTTAGACTTGCACCTCAAATCACTCACCTACCTATGTACCCACACACTTCATTGTTTTGTTTTGTTGTGTTGTGTTCTATTGTGTTGTGTTGTGTGGTGTGGTATGGTGTGGTGTTTCTCTCATCCAACACACTCTACTTTACTCTATTCTACTACAATTTTCCTCTCAATCTCACTCGCTTGTTCACTCTTTTCCTCCTACCTCTCCACTCTTTTTTCTAAACATTCATTCATTTTTTATCACATGCAATTTTTTGTTCTTGTTGTCGTTGTGTTTGTGCGTGTTTGTGTGTGTGTGTGTGTGTGTTGCGTTGTGTGCTTATTTTTGCGTTAAGCTCTCTTTCTCTCTCTCTTTCTTTTTTTCTCTATTGCATTCCACAAGTTGTTTAGTAGTTCAACAAAAACAACATCAGTTGTTATTGTTTTGTTATTGTGTTGTTTGTCTTGTCTTCGCCTCGTCGTCACTCAAGTTAATTCCTTCTATTACTTCAACTAAACTATCATTATTATTATGACTATTATTATTATTATTATTATTATTATTGTTCATTACTAGTTCCGTTTCTCATTCTAATACTCTTCACTCTCCCTCTCCAACTCATCATTCTCTTTATGTTTTCACATTTCTTATCTAATTTATTAATTTTCTTGCAATGAAATTTATTCATTTTCATCTCATCTCACCACCTACTTACCGAACCCAACTTTGTACACTTCTCTTCACAACTATTATAAAATAGTACATATTAACTTCTATCAGAGGAGAAATAAGAATTCGAGATCTTTCAAGATAGTATTGTATAAACCGGATTTATCTTTTATTGTATGTACTTATATGGTGGTTGATGTTTTAAGGTTCCTACTACACTAGTATTAACTGAAAATTTTACCAAGGAACAAAGATTGTATAACATCATATTGCTTAAACATACTTTTTAAATAACATGTTGATCTGCGGACCCCTGATCAGTATGTATTATCCATGTGAATGAGTTGTCTAGTGTGTGTTTTGTTAGAACACTAAAGAAGGTTTAGTTGTCAATTAAGATAAGTATGTGATTTGATAAACTAATCTCAATCAAGCTAAGTAAAACATTAGATAAGTAATCTATATAGGTAATATCGTTGTATTTAACTAATTTCTTCTGTCTTTCTTTCTCACTCAATCCCTATCTATCTCCCTGGGGTCATCAACCGGATATTACCTCATCATCATCATTATTATCATCATTACCACCACCACCATCCCTATCATAGTCAATCGGGTATGTGCTAGAAACCGCTTTCATCTCAATTCCAACCTGATTCCATTTTTTTGGTGTACTAGAAACCGCTTTTGACGTTTTTGAAATCGGCTAGTTTTTTACTGACCAACATCTGTAGCTTATTGTTTTTCTCGGTAAACTGCATTTAAAGAATATAACATTTTAGTTGTTTTAAGTATAAATTAGAATATTTCGTTTTAAAAATGCGTAGAAAGTGTTAAAAGTTCAATAAAAAATTGCAATAAACTCATTGGCGGAAGTTGGCATGTCTGCATATTGTGTACGTGGTCGAGAGTGCACAAAATAAAAAAAGAAGAGTAAAATTTGAAAAAGTGCAATTTTTTTTGGTCAACAAACAATTGAATTAAATGCATATTTTAAATTTTGTATGCTTGCCAATCACACGAAGCGCAAACAAAAAGCGGTCAGCTGTTCATTCGAACATCAATGTTCGAACAATTAAATCGTCTCGTTTTCTAGCACACTTAGCGTTTTTTTGGACGATATTGAAAAAGTCCGACACTAAACATCGGCGTTTTCTAGCACATACCCGATTATCTAAGAGGAATTAGCTAAACAAAAACCAATTATGTAGATAGAAAAGATATTGGTGGTTGGATAAATATTGTAGTATATAGTACCATAGGAAAATAGGGGATATAGGGTCAATTTAGAAAAAGTAAAACTCACCGATCGACTACTAGGTAGCGTGAAATTTTTGTTGTTTGATAAGCTTGTATTTTATTGTTGTGCATTTTTGCTAATTATTATTATTTATTTTATTCTATAAGTAATATTATTTTATATATATTTATTTATGTATAAATATTTATTTATTTATTTAATTTCTTTCTTTCTTTTTTTTTGATTTTGATTTTGATTAAAGCACACGTTGTTGTCAATGACAATAATTGCGAGAGAGGAGCAGGTAGTAGTAGTGGTAGTAGTTGGGGAAAGAAGGAGCTCGGTGTGCCGGTGTGTTCACTACTGAGAATTAAATTACTGACCGATTGACCGAGTTTCGTTTTTTTGTTTTTTACTTACTATTATTATAAAACAACAAACAAAAGAAAATAACCAACTACTAAAACCAACAGATGTTTGTTGATAATAGATTGGATGTAAGTAGCAGTAGTAAGTTTTATTGTATTTGTTGCACTTTTAGGGTAGGAGACAACAAATATCTTTAATTTGATTTGACTTGATTAGTGTTTGTTCTTTATATTTATTTTTTACTTTATTCTTTCTTTCTTTCTTTCTGTATAGTGTGTATGGTATCTCTCTTTTTGACTCTTTGTTACGCTCTTTTATTTCATTCACGCATTTAACTGACGACGACGGTTTAATTTCAGTTTCAGTTCAGTTATATTTGCCTTTGATTTGATTTATTGTCGTTAGTTTTGATAAAATTAAAAAAAAATTGGCACTTTTTATTTATGTATTTGTTTTAATGTTTTTTTTTTTAAATAAATTATAAACATTTCTATGCTCTGTGCATCTTCTTCTTCCTTATGTTTCTTTATGTTAATTAGGTTTTTTTCATATTTTATTTTTTTGGCACTTTTATCAATTTGGTTTCTTTTATCTTTTGATTTTCATTGCTTTGCTTTGCTTTGCTTTTGTTTTGTAATGCAATTTAGTTCTTTAATTCTTGTTCTTCTGTGTTGTTTAGATTAGGACGCGTGTGGGGAGGGGGAGAAAACGAAATTAATGATGTAAAATGAATAAACAAAGAAAATTCAATAAATTAAAATTGCGTTTTCGTCGAGAAATTAATATTAATATACATATGTATAAAATTCGCTCGCAATAACACGAATTACGAAAACCGCAGAATACCGTCGTCGACACAACACACAATATGGAAGAGCTGAGCTAAGCAGAGCAGAGCTGAGCGAGCGTAGTAGCGACGGCGTAGTAGAAGTTTAGCAAGCAGCGTAGCGTTGTTAAACCCAAACGACGACAATACACGACGACAATGCGAGCAGCAGTGAAACGCTATGAAACGCTAACGTTGCCGGCCCGAATTAGAAGAGACTCATACCTCATACGCTCACTCACTACTCGCTCATACCATCGCTGCCTGCTCAGTTCGTCTAAGCGCGCCCGTTTCTAGATAATTTCATGAATGCCTCAGTAGTATACAGTGTGTATGTGTGCTGTGTGTAAAGAGAAACCAAGAGCATGCGCTCTTTTATATACCTAATTCATATATATTGTATATGTATATATAAAAATTTATTATATACATATAAATAAATAAATGTATGTATATAAAACTATATGTACATATGCATATGTGTGTGCCTGTGTGTTTTAAATTAGATGCGCATGGCGCTTATTTTCTTTTCTGTTTGTTTTTCCCCTCCCGACTAATACTTTATTTTTTTTTTTTTTGTTTTTTATTTGCTTTTGTTTTAAGCACTTGGGCATTGCGTCACGTTTTAAGGATAACAATGAATAACATAATATGAGAAAAAAAAAAGTTTGAATCAAAAATCATTCCAATATTTCAAATGAAAATAATTTCGCGCACAAAGCAAACAGCAACAACAAACAACTCAAGATATATGGTTTAGAGAAGAAGACGATGAAGAAGCGGTAAAATTTGCAACAAGTTGGCAGCTCATCATATGTCTAAGTTATCCGTAGAGTTATCCATTGTGTTTAAATAAATAATACAAACTGTATGCGAGGGGAGAATTCTCAAAAAAAAAAAAAAAAAATTATCAAATTCACATACATTTTTAGTAATAAATAAATAAATAATTTAATAAAAGAATAATTATTATTATATATTTTTTTTCTATTAATTTAGCAGCAGCAACAATAGCAACAGTAGCATGATTCATAAAAAAATAATACACTAACAACACTAAACTCACTCACTCTTTTGCTTACTTATGCCTACTCAACTCTTAAAGCAATCGTGACGACGCTTACGTTCAGTTATCAAAAAGAGAATGATTAGTGATAGGCCGCTGCGGCTATGACAAAGGAGAGAGTGTATAGTGAGAGTGCTAGAGGAAGAGAGTATGGTACGAAAATACAATTCATTGACTAACTGTGAGTGTGTGGCGAGGAAGTGGGTACAAAAAATTAGCGCCGAACTAAGCACAAATAAACTACAGACATTATGTGAGAGCATAAGATGAAAACTTAACACACACGCATAAAACGCATGCTGACAATGAGAAGAATGTGAGATGTAATGTGATGATGTGATATTTAATTAAATTGATTTAAAACTTTTATCTTCATACTATTCCTAAAATGCTGAAACATACATAATTACAAAAAGATCATATCATATCAACAATGGTATAATTATTATTGCCAGTAGTGTACATAAATATGTGTGGCGCATGACTCCCTATTGCCCCATGACTCTTTTCTCTTTTTACACTCTTTCTTCACTCTCTCTCTCTCTCTCCCCCTCTCTATTAAATTAAAGCCATGATCATTTTGGCAGGAAATTTTCTATGAACGAACGAATAAAAAACGAACTCATTCGTGAATCGAACGCAAAAACAACAACAGCAATATGAAAACGATTAGCACGCAAGAGATAAAAAACAAAAATAACAAGAACAACAACAACATCAGTAGCGGGAGCAACACCAATAAATGACAAATAGACTTAAATAATAAAAAAAACTAGAATAAAACAAAATAAAACATAAAAAAATGACAAATGCGGCAGTGGTGGCAGCAGTACAAGTAAGTAATAGGTAGTGTGTGCATATGTTTGTGAGTGAGCTCAAAGTAGGTCAGTTAGTTAGTTTCTGTTTGCAGGTAGTATATGTGTGTGTGCAAGTAATTTGCAACTGTTAACTTACTATAGAATGGTTAGTTAGTTAGGCTATTGCTAGGCCAGCCGTCAACAAGTAAAACAACTAACATATACTAGTCGGTCGAGTCGCAAATGATGGTGATGTGATGGTGGTGGTAGGTAGGTAATAATAGTTGTCTAGCCAAATCAGAAAAGCTACAACTATACTTGTCCTACACTTCTCTTCTCTCCACTTCACAAACCAGACATACATATGTATATACATATGTACATATGTATGTATGCATGTAAGTAAAATACAATATGTAACCCAATTGAATTAAAATTATTTATTATAACCATGTCATATAGTCAGTCATCTCATTCCAGGCGTGCAAATCACATCAAGAATCTACTACTCAAATAAGCAATGACACCATAACCTATCATATTCTTTCAATATAGTATGTACATAACTAATCTCATCCCAACTTCATTTAACATAAACTTCTTCTTAAGATACGACGAGATGAGTCGAGTCTAAGATCTTGTATCTATGTACATATGTAAGTATATCTAGCACACGAACTATGCCAAAGATGTAATATTCTTCACGCTCCTCCGGATTGCATCCAACCTTCCTTTCTTAGCATCACTCACTATATTCTCACTGTTACAGTTTGAGTATCAACAAAGAACACAGTTTGAGTGGCACTTTTATTGTAATTTTATTCTTTATAAGTTTGTCATTTAGTTTTTGGGTTTGTATGGGAGGTACCCCTCCTGGTAACCCTAGGATCATGAAATTTACATGGTTAATGAATATGGATCAGAAACTTATAGTGTCCAAATTTCCAATTTGATACGTCAAAAAATAAAACACTTTTTTCTTACAAGAACTTTAACTTAAATTGGGTTTGTATGGGAGGTACCCCCCCTAGTGGACCGATTCGGCTGATTCCGACAAATGTGCAGCGTATGGTGGACTAGTTTGCATACAACAGACGGACATAGCTAAATCAACTCGTCTCATCGAGCTGATCACAAATATATATACCTTATGTGGTCTGCGATGTCTCCTTCTGTGTGTTACAAACTTCAGGACAAACTTGTAATACTATTCACTCTCGAAAGACTTTCTATTTCTAAGGTATATAACTATGATTATATTGAATCGGGGGTTAAAAGGGCAGATATGCGTACCACATAGCCTCTATCTGTCAACTTTCCTACTCTCACCTTCACGTGGTAAACCCTGTTAATCCCTAGCACTCTTTCGAACGATCGGGTAACCAACCCCGGTGTAGTACATGGAGCGGGAGTCAAACGAGAGAGGGAGAAACTTCCAGCGTCTGGCCATCACAGTAGATGCGGCTGGAAGCGGGCGTCTGACATGCAGCATGCGGCTCGCTATACAAACGTGTTTAAAATGGTCATTGTTGGAGACCTGAAATTCTCAACACGTATCCCACTGACGCACAAGGGGTTGCGCAAGGTTGGTAACCTAGCCATAAAACTAAATTACCCAAGAAACGGATTCCGCCCTATGCACTAACTAAAGTGCGGCACTATATTATAAATTTAATTGTAATGTAGTATCAAGGAATGTATATATATATTGAATCGCGACGTGGGGCGATTCGATTATATCGCAGTGTACATGTATCTAGATGGTGACCTTCTATTTATGGTAGAAGGTCATTAGGATGGAGCCTCTTTAGTTAGCATCGGCACACGCCATGGGTGAGGGCTGTCGCCAGGTGGTTTGGGTTGTAAATTTACCCTCACTGCTGATGACGATTGCTGTTTTGGAGGACTTTGTCGCGCATCGTGGGCATCATTAGGTCTCTGTGCAAAATTGTGTTGTTTTGGTATGTTTGGCCTCCCTGAATGTTGCTAGCAGCAGCCGTACCCACTACTTGTCTGTAAATTGTAAATAATTTACTGGGCAAAGATCTTTAGAGGTTGCATTGCAATAATGATCAATAATACCATGTAATAGGATCAATCATTGGTAGTTCATCTTTTTACCAGTGTTGTGTAGTGTAATGAAGTGTTTCAAATAATAATTGAATGAAAACTAAATTAAGGAGTAGTTGCAATGGACAATGGTGGCGTGTGTTCATAGCCTTTCCTGTTCCAATGTTAACTTTCCACTTTGTTAACGCAAATAAGTCTTTGGCGATATCCATTTTCTTTCTATACCAACCACCAACCTTCCCTTCACGTTTTTCTACTTCTCCAGCATTGAGTGACATCACAACGGATAATTTTGGTACCGACCTAACATACTAAGTTCAGTGTATCTCACATAGTTTGTTGATTGATTGTATTGCATTTAAGAAGTAGTGAATGAATGTATTGCTTAGAATTGTTGTTTTCGTCGATCCTACTGCACATAATTTCTTATCAGTGCAGTGTGTGTGTGTCACAAATTGTTGAATATTGTTACAAGTTCAGGAAGTGTGTTTGTTGCTTGGAACATTTGGTAAATCACCATAGTGTAGTGTACTGCACTGTACTCTAGTCTAGTGTAGTGGAAAATAATGTTGTGTCTAACATAATTTTTGGTCGTGACACGAAATAAAAATTCGCATATTGAATGCGCGCATCTCTAAGTCTTAAATTGTATTTGCTAATGTGGTTATGTTGTTCTTTTTGTTGTTGCTGGTTGTCGTTGTTGTTGTCGTTAGTAGCTTTGAGTTGATGTGTGTGAGTGTGTTTTAGTGAGTGTGTTTAGTTGCTGTTTTGCTACTGCTGAGCTAAGCAGAGTTTCGCTGCTGATTGTTCTTCCTTCATTTGTATTTGCGACGACGACGCCGATAACAAAAAAAAAAAACAAGGCGAAGGCGACCGACTGATGGACAGACGAGACGATGGATGTGACAACGAAAACAGGAAGGTCGATGCGTTGGCAAGTAGTGGAGAAGAGGGGAGAATTAAAACCAAAAAAAAATTGAAATTGTGTGACGATTGTTGTCTTCGTTTTCGTCTTCTTCGTCGTCATCATCAACATCATCATCATCAGCATTGTCGGCGTTTTTCGTTGTCGTTGTCTGCGACAGTAGTCAGCAGTGAGTGAGCGACCGAATGAGTAAAGAAAGGTCTACAAATAGTGAGGGCGGTGGCGGCACCTGCGAAGGGCGCAAATGACAACACACACACACACATGCACACTACTTAAAATGGGTTTGGGTGTGTATGCACGTTGCTCGATATTGTTGTTTTTGTTGTTGTTAACTACACATTCCTACACAAACTAAAACATTGCTTTCTTCTTTTCATCAATTCCACAAAAGTTTCAATTCTTCTCTTCTCTTATATTTTTATTTTACTGTTGTTATTGCTGTTGGAGCTGCTTCTTTTTGAGAACTGCTGACTTTATGTACTAGTAGTCTCCATTGTCATCATCATCATCATCATCATCATCAACCAATATCATGATGATTCTTGATCTAGTTTAATGTTGAAGAGTTTAAAACTTATGTTTTTCTATTTAATTAAAAAATTTGGATTTGTAACATCATTTCAATTCGGTTCTTTTCTTCTCTTATCTTATCTTCCTCTCATTCTGTATGATTCTATTCTATTGTGTTTTGAAATTCACTCCTCTTTCTTTCATTCAGTCTGTCTAAAACAATTGACTACTAAACTACTATGTGGCATATTGAAATGAGATAAAAGTTTGTAAGAACATAAAATGATTAAAAGATGAAAAATTATTCGTTCGTTATTTTCCATTGCATTTATCTAAGAAACAAATTGAATTTAAATGAAATTAAATTTGTTGAGCACACTTTTCCTGAAACTCCTTATATCACTTAATGAATTGAGTAAAGTTCCAAGTCCAAGAAGAACAAGATGGATGAACCCTGTTAAGATAATGATGATGATAACTAAATTTCCTAAACATTTTGCATTAAAATTTAATAATTTTTGCCCCTCATGACATTTTGTGATTTTTTTTTTATTCTATTCTAACAGTTGTTGTTATTATTACTTTTTTTTTCTTTTGTTTTTCTTTTAACACATTTTCATCATTATTATTGTTAAACAAATTCGCACACACACGCGCATACACACGCTGAGGAATTCAAATGAAATCCACAAAAAAAAAAATTAAAGAAATAAACAAACAAAATATTTAAAAAAAAATAATTATAAATAAAAGCATAAAATATCACACCGAGAATGATGATAATGATGATTAGAGAGAGAAACGTTTTTTGGTGGCAAAAAAAAATATATTTGCACAGGAAAAAAAAAATAAACTTCACTTCTTTTTTTTTCTTTGCTTTGTTGTACTTTTATTTTTTTTCGTGTTTTTGTTGTTTTTTTTATTTTCTTGTATTCTGAACCACAGAGTGAGCGAGCGTTAAGAACGAACGAACGATTTTGATAACGACATGCGAATGCGAGCGAGGAAAACGGCCGACGACCACAAATCGGTGACGGACTAAACTAAACTAAAAGAGAAAACTGAAATTATTTGTACGAAGACAAAAGCGGCAAAAAGCGCAAAAAAACCAACAACAACGAAAACAGCAGCAAAAAAATATTGGCAAACACATACATGACACACATTCATCCATCCATTTATTTCTATGTACACACACAAATGTGTACATGCATATAAAGATGGTAGTGGGTACCTATTTATGTGTTGTGTGGATTTGTGTGTAGGTGACAGCACGCTCACTTCAATTCACTCACTCACTCACTGCACACACACACACACAAGATTTAATCACTCACTCACTCAATTGTGCTCGCTCGTGAGTACGTGTGTGTGTGTTTATGTGAGTCAAACAATATGCAATATGAGAGAAACTAAGTAAAAACACCGGCAACAAGCGTTTGCTCACACACACGCTTTCTGTTCGCTCGCTCTCTCATCATCATCATTATTGTCACCATCATTATCATTATGAATGCTTCGTTATAGCCATCAGTTTAGGCAACCACAAGAAGAACACACAAGTGTTAAAGCATGAAGAAGATAAAGTTGTCGTCGTCGTCGTCATTCGTTCTTATATCAAACAGTCTATCACGTAAATATTTGCAATACTCAAAAATTAGCCAACTTACACATTATGCGATTGATCGTACAACCAATGATCAAAAATTGTCAACAAAAGCATAATGTGTGAGCCGCATAAGGATACATACCAGAGTGCAGCGAAGGATTTGGGAACCAAGCCTGCTTGAGCTTGTATATTGTTTTGCTTGGCTTGCCTTGGTAGGCTTGATAGGCTAGTAGTGAGCGTGGATGAATTCAAATTTTCGCATACATGTGTTGCTATATCTACTTGTAGTAAATGTGAATGTATGTTGTATTTCGTTTTTATAATATGTATGTTGTATACATCCACATGTTTGTATGTATAGAGAATGTGAATGAAAGTGAATGGTGGTACGACTGAATTATGAATATAGCATTTCATTGTACAGCATACCCCTTATCAACAAGCATACATTCGATGAGAAAAACGTCATCAGACTTAACACTTGTATACAACTATACTCATGCCAAGACAATATTTTTTGCTATACTCATTGGTTCAATTCAAATTTTTGAATCTGAAGGCACAATACACATTCTCTATCCTATCTACTACCAACTCTCTTCTTCTGTTGTTTCTAGTTTCCAAATTCAACAAAGATAATTATTTCGAGTACACTTAGGATTGATAGAATATTATTGTTAAGTTACGTTGAGTTCTTTAAAATAAAAACAAATAGCTACCTTGTAATATCAAACCAATTACAACATTCATCTGGGTCTCAAAAATCGCCCTTAAGAAAGAAATCTGATATACATATGTCACGAATCGGTGGCTACCAGTTTTCTCGACAACTATCACTCCCAACAGTTAGACAATGGACAAAACTGTCGTTGAAGACTTACCAAATATGCAGACCAAATTTGAAACCAAAATTATTGTTATGTCAATAATTTTGCAATATTTAGAAATACATATGAAATTTTAAGTGTTGTATGGCGATTCTTATGTCTTTTTTTGAATATAGTACAAGATCACTATTGGCACCAATTATAGCTTGGACTGGACTTTGAAAAATTACTTGGTCTTCAGTGGGGTCGATTTTATTTTGTTTAACGAATCTTTTGAATGAACTACGAATTGAACTTATGTACAATATTATTGGCCAAATATTTATACATGCATATGTATATTGAGTATTGCGTGATTGAACCAATCAAATAATCTTTTTTTATTCACCGGTCTGGTAGTCAAAGGTATCATCATCAGTCAGCGTCTGAGCTGAATTGGCCAAGAATAAAAGGCCTTGGTGAAGGAATACCATGCTGGTGTAATAAATTAGGAAAATCACAGGCAATACAAGGGAGCTTGTTGAGAGCTTTTGCTGTTGGCCATTATCCGGCAATGAATTGTCGTAGGGCCTCTGTTTATCAATTAATCATTCTCAGGACAACGGTCTCAAACATAAGTTCTTGTTCTTCTTGAAGCATCTTCACAAAACCCAAACCCGAATCTGATAACTTGTGGGTACTGGGCGCAAAAGGGCAAAGCTAACTTAATCCGTACTTGAGGAATGGACAAAAAAACACAAAATAACCGGGGAATAAGACCAAGAACACCTTATTGGATTGGATAGGATAGAAGGCTCCAAACTGTTATTGATAATACCAAATATATTCAATATATGGATCTGAATCCCTTGTTTGCTTTTATGTAAGTATGTAGATCACAAACTGTACCATTCGCTCGGATCATTTTCCACATAGTTGTCCTGTAAAGAGCAGCTTTTGTAGAACAACAACAGTAAGTAGAATTTATTGATCATTATAATCATATGCCGCATATAAAAGCTCATTGCTACTACTGTATGTAGTACTAGGTATCTGGTAAGTCTCTTAGTTAAGAGAACAAACAAACGCGTGCGAAAAACAAATTATGTATGTATGTATTTCAAAGAGTAACAAAATGCTAAATGATCAAAAAGAGAGCCACACCGAACAAGAGAGTGAACATGATAATTAAATTAATATACATACTTATACTGAAATTGGACGCAAGAGACTTAAAATTTTTTTTTTTTCATATACAAAGAGAACGAGTTATTAAGTATAAGAGACATTCAAAATAAAAATATTTATATTAGACTGAGTATAAGTGGAATCATAATACCTTACAAATGGAGAATCATCATAATGGAATAACTTCCTAGAGATGATTCTCTTGATTTTATATATAAACAAATTTCACGTGCTTATGGACGGATGACCAGGACATGAACTATCTTTAACATCATTTCGGCCTCTTATGACAAACAACGACCTCCTTGCTAGGTTGCCACCTTGTCATACTAAAGGGGCTCATTCTCAGTAGGCGGAAAGACCTTGACGGCCGACGGTAGATTCTTGGCTATCCATGCCGGTACTCAAGCTAAGAGTAGTCCAAATCATGCATCGCAATAGGCAACAAGGCTTCTGGTTGAAATTGCCTTTTGGCGAACAGCCTGCCTATCCTATCCTATGCCAGTCATTCAAAACCCCTCGCAATAATCAATATTCATTTTCAAATCCTCCTGTCTGATATTAAAAGATTTTCAGTTGAAGTTTTTCCAAGTTGCGTATTATGAATTATCATGTTTAAGGCAATCCCACCGTAATCGGCACTGGACAGAAGAGGTGGCAATCCGAAAATATGTGGGCGTTACGACGCTGTACAGCCGTTGGTGTTAAGGCTTGGAGCATGCGTAGCTTATCAATTTCATTATTTTATAGGCACTATTCGTCAAAACTTATTCCATTTAACTTTAGTTTTGGAATCACATAATAGCAGATATAGAAAAAAAATTAAGAGCTCGTAGTACATGATGAAAATGAGACTCAATATTTCAGGGAAATCAAAATCATTGCAAAGGATCGTAGCCAATGGATACATCTATTTTGTGAAGGATCTTTATCCCAGGAACTGAGACAAAGAGACAAAGAGAGAGAGAGAGGTAGAGTTGTACAAGCTCCAGCAAATAAATTTGAATAAAATCGATTTTCATTCATTCTTCCTCCACTGTCAATACACTCTTCCTTTTATTTTTACTCTTACATATCAGAGGCAGAGAGAACGGAGAAGTACCGAAGAGTACATATTTAAATGCAAAAAATCGGAAATGTCTGAGTTACGTCACATGGGCATATAGTTGTCGTGTTTTTGTTGTTGTTTTAGATCTGTATTTTGTGAATGAAGCAACAACAACAAAATATTGTTTTGTTATTTTTATTATTTACCATATACCATAGTCAAGAAGATAGACAGGAGAGTGAGGAGGTCCCAGAGTAATAGTAAAATAATGCAGGCTTTGATGTATAACAAAATAAGTACATACTTACATATCTTACCTACCACAAATGATGAAACGAAACAAGTGAAAAGCATGTAAATAGGTGAGAAGAGAAGAGGAGGGGTGAGAGGAGAATAGGGAGAGAGGTGATATAAGTTTTGCATTTATAGCCCAGACGACTCTGCCCGCCTGTCTGTCACTTGCCTCTCTCTCTCAACACCTTGAGTTCAAAGAACCCATATACATAGGTCCTTCACTTATCTTCCCTTTCCTCTTAGATTTTTTTTATACATATTAGCTAACATAGGATTAGCTAACCAATAATCAAGTTATTAACCTTTTGTCCTCAATAAATAGCCTACATAACAGATAAACTTCAGATACTTACAAATATTCATTCATACTTATATTGTATCTAAAGCAAACAGAAATGATGGATGATGAGTGAAGGGAGTGAATGAGGAAAATATAGAATCGAACAAAAGAAGAGGTACCATTTACTGTTGTAATATGTCAGAAGCAGGAATATCATCATCATCAGCAGCAGCAGCAGCAAGAAGAACGAACGAAAGTTAAGTTCAAATACTTTTTTTTTCTGCTTACATATTTATTATTACTATTATTTTATTTTATTTTTTTTACATATTTTGAGTGAGAGAAAGTTCAATGGCCTTAACGAAAACAAGACCAAGAACAAGAACAACAACACAAACAACAATTACAACCAAAACAGCAACAAAAGCAACATCAGAAAAAGCAACGAACGGCAATGAGTTGTTGCTCAATAAGCAACAAAGTCGCAACGTCAACGACTGGCGGGCTAAAATTTTAAAGTTGCCGGTTCAAAAACTACAGATGACAGAGACGAAACAGAGAGATAGAGAGATAGGAAAGAGAGTGTGGAGACAGTGAGTGGAGAGAGTGTGGAGAGAGAGAGAGAGAGAAAGATAAAGAGAGAGGAGCAGGCAATTGGCAGATGGCGGTCAACTTGACCCGGTTCGAGTTTATATCTTTTTATGTAGTATGTTCTTTTTTTTGGTAATAACAACACAGATGATACATAGAACATATAAAGAGGATTGGGAAGTGAAGAAAGGGTCTCAAACACAACACAACACATCAGAACAAAACAGAACAGAACAGAACACAACCTAAACAATTTTGTTCTTTTATTTTGGCAGCTGTATTGGATAGCGCGCAACTGTATTAAAATCTGCTCAAAGTACCACACAATAGACCACAACAGAATCACATCAGATCAGATCACATCACATCAGATCAAAGCACATCACATCATACCTCATTAGATCAGATTGTATCAGATCAGATTATATTTGATTTAAGATTGGAATAGAAATGATGTGTACGATGTGTAACCTCATTATTAAAGCATCTGAAACTTCGTCGCCTTTCCTAACTTCCAACTAATATCTTCTTTTCCTTGTTCGCAGTTTCCAAATCCAACATAGACATGTTTTGTCAATTCTTACAAAATCAAATCAATCTCCTAGATTTAATATAATTAAATTAAGAATTTTCATAGTGTCGAATGAGGGATGCTGCTTTTGGCAAAGCTTTATTTTAGGACCCCTAACTCCAATTACACATTAGATAGAAAAATAATAACATGTTTTTGTATTTTTGAAGGTGAAATATTAAACTCGTTGGCGTATCCGCCCACCCCTCTACCCTGTTGAGAATTGGATTGATGGACATTTATTAAGCGTGGACTTTCATTTTTTTTTAAAGGATTTTGGTTCTGTTGCACTTGTGGGGTCTTTTTTGACCAAGATATGCAAAGGAAAAGGTGCCTAAGACTAAGTGAATGAATGAATGAATGAATGAGATGAATGAGACTAAGATGGGAGAGAGAGATTATGAAGAACCGACCTTTCAATATTGTGAGTATCAGTTATTCGGACAGGACACGATGTGACAGGACAAACACAAGAAAATGAAAAAGAAGAAAGTCTTTCATTTTATCAACACTGAACCATCATCAAAATGCATGATGGCTGGCTGGTAGGCAGGCAGGCAGAAAAGCACCGGCGTCTTACCCTAAATATTTTGTTGCGATTCCATTAACAAAAACAAAAAAAAAAAAAGAAAGAAAAGAAAAGTAGGATGAATAGGATAAAGAAGGAATGCAACGACGAAAACAACGGGGAATGGGAATTAAATACAATAAAAGAAACAACTACTTACTAACTAACAACCAAAAATAAAAGATATATACCACTGTATATGTATAGATGGATGTTTTTATGGAACCAAAGGCATGGTAAGAAGGAAAGAAGGACAAGGGGACGGCTGACCAGGACACAGGCAGCGGGCGGCGTTTAATTGACGTACACAAAAATAAAAAAACGAATTAACAACGATGAAAGGGTTGAAAATTTTTGGCAACGACAACGGTGACGTCGGATGATGATGATGATGACGATGATAACGGCGGTGGCGGAGGCGGCGGTGTCAATGACAGCAGCAGCAGTAACGGGAGCAGCAGCAGGAGGAGCAGAAGCACCAGTAGTAGGGGCAGCTGACGATTATTGTTGTTCGTGTGGTTCGTGTGTGTATCTCAACGAATCATCGGACCAAAGCATGCCATGTTTATATTAAGGAAAGGATCAATTGACAGGAACAGGAAGGAAGCAAGGAAAAAAGGAATGACGGAATGTTGAGAAGAAAAAAGAAAGCGAAATAGTGAGTGAGTTAACGGTATTAGAGTAAAGTATAGAGAAAGTTCAATTTGTGTTTAACACATGCTGATCCACGGTACCACCACAATTAGATAGGTAGCGGCGGCGAACGATACAGCAAACAGTTGGCATTTTACAAAAACTTTATTATGGTCTAGGGGGAGGGGAGGGGAGGGGTTCTATCAAATCCTCACATGTTGTATACAACAAAATACTATGTATGTATTGTATAATATTGTATGACTAAAACAGGACAGAACAGAACAGGGAAAGTAGTACTATTGTACCAACTGCAAAATAGGGTCAAAAAACCAATAAAATATGATTATTGTTAAACTGAAAAAAGGGGTACAGTACTGTGCAAAAGTATATTCTGAGGGAGTTAGGGAGGAGGTAATACGATCAATTAAATTTACCAAATAAATTCGAATAAATTTTAAGCAACAAATCTATCTTAGTGAGATACTCTTCCCCACCACACCACAATAAAATGAAATAAAATCTGCAGATTTTTGTAGCTGTAGCCCGCGAGAATACCAGGTGCCAGTACAGGAGGTCTGAAATTATATTTACACGATGACGCACGTCATTAAATTTTGTACTTAGCGGAGAAACATTTTGCCAAAGAGGACAACATACACACGTATTTAAGTTTAGGAACCGCTAAATAAAGGAATGAACGAATAACGATGTTTGAGTCCCTTTTGGGAATTGTATCTGAATTCCAAATATTGTACAATAAAATTAAATTTGAATTGAAATCAAATCAAAACAATTCCAATAAAGAAAAAAGATACAAAAAACTACATGAATAATAATGAAGATTTGATCATGACATGACGATGATGATGATGATTTTGTATTTGATTTTGAAAGAAAAGAGTAAAACTTAAAACATTGGGAGATGTATATATACGTCAAGAGAGAGAGAGAGAGTGAAAGATTCAAAGAGCATAAGAGAAAAAAACGTGTTCGGAGCCACACACAACCAGAAGAATCCATAACGAAAATGCTTACTAAGATATGTATAAAGAAACTTCTACAATAAGCCAAGACAACTGGAACCAATATCACTCACTCACTCACTTACTCGCTCATTTACTCACTCATTCACTTAACACAGGCCAAAGCCGAAACCAGGCCAGGCCACCGCAGGCCAGACCAGACCGGACCGGATCAGGCCAAACCAAGCCAATTCAATCTAAATGTTTTAAAAAAGGCCTTAGAGCGGACGCTCATCACCATGTGTGTATGTGAAATTTCTTGGAAATTTCTAATAAACTAACACAAAAATGTGGACCAGAATCCAAACAAAAGACACACCAACCGACCGACCGACAAACAGACAGACAAACATACCTAAGGACAGACAAACGAGCGAACTAAATAATGAAGAACCGTACGAAATGAAAGAACAATCCAATGAACGACCGAGCAAATGAGTTGAACGATATAACAATACTTGTACATACTTAGTTATGGATATAGTGTGGCTGTGTGCCATATTGTAGTTAAATAAATCGACATTTAGATGGATGATCGACGGATCAGATCATCGCATTGGATTCAATCGGATCGGATCGGAATCAACCATGAGAATTGCTATACTAAGTGAGAGTCTCTTTTTATGATTATGTGAGAATACAGAATTTATAAAATTTTCAATTTGAATAAATAATAATGTTATTTAAGGCCGAAAGGTGGAAGGTAGGGAACATGGTAAATAATATTACTTAAAAAGAAGTTGCAATCTCAGCAAATCTCAATGTACAATTGTGTGCAAAGTGACGATGAATGAATGAATGATGACGATGATGACGATAATGATGATGAAGAAGATGGCATTGAAGGCAACAAAGTTCTCTGACTCATCTGATTCATCCATCATATGATTTGATCTGATGTGATCTATTGTATTGTTGCTTGTTCAAAAATATGTTATTTATTTATCAAGACAAAGGAATTTTCAGATCAGTTTCAGCATACATTTATGAACGAGTACTATATGTTGTAAACTTCAGAACCCAGTTACCCAGTCTGTCTACCATCTAAGGTCAAAATTTTTGAAATCTACTGATTTCAAAGATCTCAGTGATCTTGAAGATAATAAAGTTGTAGTTTGTTTCTATAAATATTTTGATTTCTTTTGTTGCTACCTGTCCACTTCATCCATATAGTATTGTAGTATGTACTACATACACATATAGTATAGTATGTGCATACATAGAGACTGTTGTGTTTGTATCTGTGTCTGTCCACAGTATCCGATCTGATCTGTTGTTTAGAGTTCAAAATAAGGAATCTGTTGCTACCTGCTATATTTATAATGGCTTTTATACCCTTCATACTATTGAACACACACATACAACATACTACTAATTCAGGTAAAAAGGATTTTATCAAGGACATTAAATTTTATCACAGAGGAAACTAAAATTCAGCAAACATGGAAGTAATGTTAGTAAAGTACTATAGTTTTCATTCAATAGATTTCAATTGAAAATAAAATAAACTATTAAGAATATCGTACATATGGTAGATATTACTGATAGGCAGACGATCAAGTGATATCAACAAATCATTAACAGATCAATATAAATATATATATATCATAATAGTATACTAGTATAAAATTAGTCTGGAGTAGTATAATTATTATAGATCAATGGGATGCTTTAGAAATAAAAACGAAACTATTGATTCTTTCCTGTCCTCTTTTCTTTCTCTTTTTCCCTCTATATCCCCTTTTATTCTATTAATTTCTATTTACAGATATACATATTGTGGACCTGGGTTCTTGTGCAAAGGGTATTTTATTATTGATAAAACCGACTAAAATGTTATTTTTTCAACAAAAAAAAAAAAAAGGAAAAGAAAAAATTGCATCCTGTTTTTTGGATGGTCTTAAGATGGAAAAAAAAAATACAAATATTTTTAACTGACAACAACAAAAGCTTGATCCATCCGTCCGTCCGAACGTCCTTCTACTTTTCCGTTTCAAAGCCTCTGTCTCTCTTGTCACCATCAATGCCATCATCATCTCTAACATCTCCATACATTGCCATACTTACGTATGTTTTTTCGCACTCTTTGTCCTTATTAACACTCCCACCACTATCAACATCATCATTATGCATTGAGACCTTCACCTCTGCAAGCCATATCCCTTCCCGTTGCTGATTCCAATCAATGGATGCCCCATTTTTTTTTTATTTTTTTTTTTTCACATTTGAAAATGATTTGTCTACAACTTTAAAGGAGGAATTGAAAGTGGCTTAAAGAATTAGAGGATTCAGAGAATTGAATTAAATTGAAGATCTTAAGAAATATGGAACAATTTTTTCTTCTTCTTCTTCTATGTATGGTAGTATGTACTACTTATTTTATTATGATTTCATTTTGTTTTCTTCTTGATGAGAATGTAGGTAAAGTGTTATGTTGTTCTCATTACTCCGTATTCTGGTTATTTGTGAATTCATTCAAATATTTCATTTAAGGCGCGATTTTTAAGTCTCTCTTCGTAAGTCTCTCTGTCTATACTATACAATATACTCGTATCTGAATGTCTCTGAGTGTAGTATCTTCATTGTCTTCATTCTTGGCTTCTTGGGCAAAACTTGTTTTCTACGTCAAACTGAAATGAAGCCACACACACCACGCTATAACACCATTGCTATCAGCTCACCACCTCTGAATCCCCCTCATCGCATCACTACTCATCAATGTTCCAACCGAACCAACCGAAAAAACCGAACCGAACCAACCAACCGATCGATCGACCAACTTTGCTCTGTTTAGTTCCAAATACTTTTGGTGTGATCTTCTTCACGGTCAAATCTTCATTTATTTTCTCTCTCTCTCTCTCCACCTCTCTCTTCCCTTCTCCATTCAATTTGTTTTTGTTTTAATGTTGTTGTTAACCTTGTTTGTTGTTGTTGTTGTTGTGGTTGTAGTTCTTTGTTAATTTTGTTAAGTTTCAAAAATTTGTATTAAGTATTTGCATAGATACTCGCATACAATATTTTGCTATTCTATTGATGATGTTCTATAAATTGATCTAGAATAGTCTCAAGGTTTCTAATTTATACTACTAATAAGTAGTAGATGGATTTGAGATAAAATTAAGCAAAAAATAGTTTTGTAATATTCTAGATTATTGGTTCTTAAGTGCTGCGCATGGGTAGATCTCTTTCTATTGTATAAAATTTATTTATTATCTTAGTTCTCAGGCTAGAGAAGTAAACTATCCTCTTGGAATTTAATTCATTAAGTAGTGGAGCACTAGAATTCAACTTTTTAATGCAACATAACATGCTAGATACAGAGGCGGCCTATTGTAACAAATCACATAATTACAGCTCCTTTCAAGTTTTTCTTCGGAGCTCACTCAGTCTGTAATATCTGTTCATTTATTATGTAAGAGATTTCTTAGAGTTAGTCTCAGTTTCTCTTGAGTTCCAGATAACTTAAAAGTGATTAAATAGAAATACATCTATTTTATATCTCAAGGCAACGCAATCGCTACCACCATCTCCATCACCATAAGCTAATAACAATTTGACTAAATGACTAACATACAATTTACTACTCTATTCATCCATCCATCCTTCCATCCATCCATCTAACTATCTATTCATCCATCATACATATGTTTCCCTGCTTCCTTGCCCTCTGTCCATTTCATTATTCGTTAGTGATTCTATGTCAATTAAAACAGTTACTGCTGCTGCTTCTACTACCATCAGTATCAGTAATCAGTTTTTGTAATCTCTCCCTAAATCGAGAACACATCTATTCATAACTAATTTGACTATCAATCAAAAAAGGTATGAAAATTATGAACTGAAATATAATTCCATATGAAACATCAGATCTCAAATCAGATATTGTACAAAGGCAAAGGCAAAGGCAAGGCAACAAACAACACAAGGTAAGTAGAGCATGGAGTTACTTTATACTTATTATACGAGTAAACTAGTTTCTATTACATAATCATCTTCATCATCATCATTGTTCTTGTTGTTGATATATAATGATTATCATTGATGGGAATGAAATGACATGAGAGAGTAATTTGGCAGGTTTGAATAGTAAGGAGACCGACCAAAAGGCCATCAGTCCATCAGTGCATCAGTTCATATAAGATAAAGGAAAGGGAAGGTATAGAAAGAAATATCTACCATGTAAGCTGCTTCATGGCTGCTAGGAAAGATAATAAGCAAAAAACAAAAGAAAGAAAAAGGTTAGGTATCGGGATTAGATTACCCTCTCCCCTTTAGCAAAAGCAAAATAAAACACAAGTAGCTAACAAGGAGCTTTACTCTGTAAAGAAGATACAATTTCGCTTCTTTTTTTTTTTTTTTTTGCTTGCAAACTTTATTCTTAGAAGGGCAAAAACAAAAAAAAAACCTAGGCAAACACACCCATTGTGTTGTTTAACATACTTTTTTCTATCTAAGCTTATGACAGCAGCAACAACAATATGCAATATTCATAGAGAACTCGCTCCTCTTCACAAAGATGATTAGTTTCAATGTACTTCTACTACCACTACTACTGCTACCTAAACAACTAGTGTGAAAGATCGATGGATAGAAGGATGAATGGATGGATGGGTAAGACAAACAGACAGACAGACAGACAGAAAGACAGACAGATGGATACGGATACAAATATGAATATGAACAAAATGGTAAACTGAAGTTAAGCTAAGCTGTATGTGTGTGTGTGTGTTTCCACATCGCTTCACGCATGCGCAACAAATTGGCGCATTTCACAGCACAGCACAGCACAGCCTTAGGTCTGGCTGGGGAAGGAAGCATGGAAGTAAGGAAGCTAGTAAACAATCAAGCAGTAAGAAAGGACACAGGATGCGTAACGATAGTAATGAAGAAGCATTAGAAGAAGCAAGAAAACAGGACACAACAAGCAACAGCAACAGCAGCAGCAGAAACAGCCAGTACAGGAGAAGGAGGGAGAGAGAAATGATGAGAAGGAGGTAGGTAGAGATGCAGAAAAAACAAATAATTAAAAAAATATTGAAATGCCAAAAATATAAAAACACACAAAAAAAAATGTAAGACAGAAAATAAAGGACGAAAAAGAAGATTACTAAATAAAGCGTTAGCAAAGCAAAGGAAACCATACCCATATTCAACCATATTTAAGTACGTATGTAAGGAAAGAAAGGGTTAGACCTTCTTCTCCATGTTCTTGTTGTTTGTTATACATGGTAGTATATTGCACGGAAATGTGAGCGCGCGCGTTTTGTTGCTGAGCTTCTGTGTTGAGTGAGCGAGCTTCTGATTTCTGCTTCCATTATCATCGTCATCCACATCATCATCATCATCATCATCATCATCTATGGTTTTTTGATGTTTCTTGACAATGAAATTCATAAACCCAAAATGAAAAAGACAAACAAAACAAAAAAAAGGCTTCCTCCGCATAGAAACGAGTTTAGAGTTTAGAAAAACAAACCAAAAAAAAAAAGTGAAATGCTTAAAAGTGGGAAAAACAGTGGAACACAAACAACAAGAAGAAGATGAAGGAAGAAAGAGGTTTCAAGGAGATATGCAACAGCAGCATGGTCTCTCTCACTTAGATCACTTAGTTCACTAGTATGTTTGTTTCTTCTGTACGAGGAGTTTCAAGCTGCACGCTGAAGCCAGTCGTCATCATCAGCTTAACTGAAAATCAACAACACAACAGAGATTCGGTATTATTTAAAGTTGAACTTGAAGTTGAAGTATTTTTTTTTTTTTCATATTTTCATTAGGAACGATAATATGGTGTGTTCGGTGTGGTTTGGTTTGGTTTGGTTGCTGTTGTGATTTTTATCTAAACTCAATAGAGAGAAAAATACACAGAAGAAAGAGCGAGCCTTACCGATTAGAGAGCTCAAAAATGACAAGTACCCAGAGACATAGATAGAGAAAGGCAGAAATACAGAGAGAGAGAGAGAGAGAGAATTAGATTTGGTAAAAGAGAGAAAGCGAGACGGAATTATTAAAGGACCCCGCATAGAAACATGATCGCACCCTTTATATTTTGATAAAAGCAAAAAAAATATTATATATGAAAAAAAAGTCGGTGTTCATGTTCTGAACAACAACAACAACAAAAGGACCATGATGATATTTTTCGACATTTTTCGGTAGTTTTATTTTCTTTGTATATTTTGAAATTTGTTTAGAATTCTTTTGTTTTTTTGTTTTTTTTTTTGGTATTGCTTAAGGCATATCTTCAATTCAATTAAATACTTCGTCTTGACAACAAGAAGAGAACAAATTAAGAAGAAAAGAGGCAGGAAGGAACCAACCAAAATTTTGTGGGTAAAAAATAACATATTCGACGAATTCTAACAAAATAAATATATATACAAAAAAAAATAAAAATAATCGATTTCAACTTATAATTGACATAGGCTCATCTAATAAACCAAATTTAGAAAATTCCTCTGTTTAGTAAAGTATATATGAAGAAGACTTGCTTAAGTCATTCAAGGAGCTCCCAATAGACATTCGAAACCCTTGTAATGCTTGCAGCGAAATGCAGAAAATGTATTAGTCTTAAAACCTCTTGGTTTGACTTATGACAGAAGTCGACTTAAGGAACTCAAACACCAACTGGAATGAATAACCAATGAATGAAACGAGTTCAATTTCTTTTACGCTTCAATCAAAGTCACATTGAGATGAGCACTTTTGAGATCTTCTACAAAGTTTGAAACTTAAGATCAGATCTGATCAAATTAGATAATTAAGATAATTAAAGTTCTTCTTTCAAAAGTCTGATATTCATTAGGAATTTCAAGATTTTCTTGGGAAATATGTTTGCAATTTCTGTTGCAATTCCAATTAATGGTGAAGTTTGAAACTTATTTCACATTCAGATAGATTAAATGTTTGTTTTACTGTTCACCCCAAAAAAAAGGATTCGTGTCTTAGACTTATGGTAGTACAACATTTAAGCATAAGTATTCTATATGGAGAGGTAAAGGATATCTAAAATAAAAGAAAGTAAGTAAATTAAGTATAACTACCAAGTATAGGAAAAGTGTTACAAAAAGAAAGGGAATTGGGAACTGGTGACTGTAACTATGGCAGGTGAAGGTGGTGATACTTAGGTAATCAATAATAAAAACAAGGTTATACAAAATACAATAAAAAGACATGCTTCAGATACATTATATGAGTACGAGTACATATTTGTCAAGCGCAGCATGCTGGTGCCGTGTTTGATGATGATGATGATGATGATCATTGCAAACCCAAAAAGCCAATGATGATCATGATGAACATCATTACTGCTAGGTAGGGTAGGGTAATGTGCTTATTACCTTTGCCAAAGGTGGTATGGTTTGTTGCTACTGTTGCAATAACCCAACCCAAATCAACAAAAAAAAAAAAAAACAAGGGTAAAGCCAAGCATGGCTAGGGGCAGAAGACACACGAGAATATATTGTATTTTGTATATCTATGTGATGTTGTTGTATCCTGTGCCACTTGAGGTAGTTCTGTCGAAATCTCAGAGTAAGTAGGTGAAAGAATGGAAAGGACCATCAAAAAATCCACATCCGAATGATGGGAAGGAAGGAAAAAAGGTAGGTGCCACGCCGTGTCGTTGTCATTGCGATCATTCATTGTGATATGGCCAATTTATCACAGGAAATTAGCTGCTATTTAGCAAAGTTGTACACCAGAAATTAATGTCGTTATAGACAAAACAAAATCAAAAAAAAAAAAAAAAAAAAACAAGAAAACAAAAAAGGATAGTGACCAGGAAAACAAAACAAAAAAAATGTGTAGCAGGCGTTTTTTGAAGGGCAGCACACAAGGCGCGGGTCAATGCAGAGCATAAAGCATTAAGGGGGGGATTGTTAAGTCGTAATTTTGCTTATGTTCAATCATACCCAAAACATTGAGAGAGTCAAAGTTGTAGATTTGTACTCGTAGGTACTACTATGGCTTAGAGAGACTAAGACTGACTGAGAATGAGATGGTATTAAGGATGAGGAGGATATTAGAACTCTGTGGATTTTGTTGATATTTGGCGTGATAATTTGTGCAATTGTGGGTTCTATTTGTGTCTTTCCTTGTAGTACTTTGGTTTTCACAGTAGAAATGGGGTGAGAGAATTATAGTGAATGGTGAATGGGTAAGTTACTGACTGACTGACTGGTAGATAAGTTGATAAAACATGTGGGGAGTGAGTGATGATGATGAGTAGCAGTAGCAGTAGCAGAAGCAGAACATAGGAATAATGTTTAGGTAACTAAACAGACACACACACACACACACATGCAGAAAGAAAGGAAGGAGGGAGGGAGGCAGGCAGGTAAAGATATAGGGATGCAAGGAACGTGTGAGTGAGGCGTAACTAATTTATTTTGGCGCCATTTTCTTTTCCTTTTTTTTTCTTTTATTTTACACTTGGTCAAAGGATACAATATTCATACTACTTCTCATATTAATGATTGTTTTTACTTTGCTGTGGCTAATAATTTGAAGAGGGCCGATCACCTAGGTCCATGTACAGTTGATCAACTTGTACATGTTAAGAGGGGGCAAAGGGAAATCTACAAAACCGGCATCCGTAGCAATATTCATTCAGATTTTAAGATATATTTGTTATTAATGATATTGTAGTTTCTTAAACTATAAAATCGATTTTGAGTACTATATATACATACATATATAAGTTAACATCAAAAAATCTGCACCTGTGTAGCGGTAATACCTCAGCATTGAAAAACAAGCGCTAATATTTCTTTATATTGTGCAGTAGAACAGATGAATTGTTCAGTCTAAAATGAATGCTGAAGGAAGCACAACTTCCTTCTCTAATTTCCTTCCAGTAATTTGCAATATCCCAATCCATCTGGAATATTCAGATTCCATCGGTCAGAAGGCAATTAATGCACATATTGCAGCTTCCTATATTGCTAAATTCATATTATATTAGTTAAATTCCAAATAAGCCCCCCGGAATTAACTAATTGATCAGCTCAATTTATTATATTCTCTTGTCTAAGAAGAGGGATGCATATGTATATCCTTAATAATATGTTATAATACTCGTAATAATAGGCATGCATATAATCTTAAGATAAGACAATTGATCTATGAAAAGAATTCAACACATAATAGATAAAGAATAGGATTCAAAAACAAATGATGCAAATTAAAAGCAACATATTCATAGATGCATAGGTTCAAAAGATTAGTGAGTTCGATTGATCTACCATATGCTAGAAAGTTATAATAATTTTCAATCAATCAATCAGATCAGATTGATTGATCAGATTGCATACATAAGACATACGAGTATAGTAAATAGTACGAGACATAAGACAGTGAGATAGAGATGAGTTGTATTGAGAAACAGTGAGAGTGAGAAAGAGCGAGCGAGCAAAAGAACAGGGAGAAATTGGGAGAAATAGAGATAGAGTAATAAAATTAAAGCAAAACTTTCTCTTACCTTGAGGTGCCAGCACCTTCCAGTTGCTGCCGATCCAATGGTGGATCGAAAATTTGTTCACGATCCTCTTTTGATAATTCCAAATCAGCAAATTGATCCAGTTCGGAAGCCATTTTTTGTTTATTTTTTTTATTGCTTACTTTTTTTGTTGTTCTTTTGTTCTTTCTATAATAAAAAATTAATTTTTTCTTTTACTTTTAACTTTTTTGATTTATTAATTCCAATTGTTCTTACAGTTATTTCTGTTGTTTTTTTTTCACTTAATTTTGTTTTTTGGAATGCTCAATTTATTGTTGTTGTAGTTGTTGCTATTATTATTTTTTTTTTAAGTAATAAAATGCAAAAAAAATTACATCAAAATTTTGATTTTTATTTTGAAATTATTATTTTAATCCTTGAATTTTGGGATTGAATTTTGTGTTTTTCGAATTGTTTTTGTGGTATTTTTTCAGTTTCTAAACATTTCCACCTTATTTTCGGTTTTTCTTTTGTGTTTTTTGTAAAAATTTTATTTTCCAAATTAAAATTCGGTAAGCATTAAAAATAAACCTGGAATGAAAAGAAAAAACAAAATAATATGTCAATAAAAGGATAGCTCCATTATTTTTAGTATGTTGATTGATAAGAGCAATTATGATCGTTCTCAATATTATCATCATTACATAATATAAAGCAAAGTCTAAATTCCATAAAGTTTGCGTACTGATAACTTCTAAGCCACGCAAATTATTTTGACACGGCTGTCACTATCATTTAAAGAATTTCCCCCTAAAGGTTTTCATGTACAACACAGTTTAATTAATTTCAATATATTGATTATATGGTAGCTTAGAGTCATCAATCAACCAAGTCGTCTTTTTTAAACATATCTGTAACATATGAAAATGGGAAACGGCTGTCTAATGCACCCGTGCATAGCAGGGACGGGTCTGTGGTTATGTATAAGTATTAGATGATCGGCTTAAGAAGCAGATACCGTATGTTCCAAACTTCCCTACTCCTTATCCAACTGATACTCATTTCATTCGTAATTCTTTTTGTATTCTTGATTTTTGCAGCATTACAAATTATGCCACATTCATATAAATTACAAGAATACAAACATTAATTATAGTCATACTAACATAATCCACACCTATAACAGTACCATTCAGATAGCTGATGTGGATGAATTTTGCTACCTCGGTAGCCAAATCACTAAGGATGGTGGTGCAGCGGCAGATATGGCTGCTCGCATATGCAAAGCGCGTACGGCATCTCATAAACTCTATAAAGTGTGGCGCTCCCGTACACTGTCGCTAAATACAAAACTCAGAATTTTCAACAGCATCATAAAATCTGTATTATTATATGGTTCTGAGACATGGCTAGTATCAGAACGCATATGCCGAGCACTCCAATCAAATGTTTAGGGATTATATGCCGTATTTTCTGGCCCAGAACGGTCACAAATGAACAACTGCTGCTGCTAACCAACAGTCATCCAGTTAGTGCCGAAATAAAGGAGTGGAAATGGAGTTGGATAGGCCACACTTTAAGTAGAGAAGATGACAACATAGCAAAGATGGCCTTCCAATGGAATCCGCAGGGCAACCGAAGAAGAGGTCGTCCTCGTCAAACATGGATATGCACAAACTAACAATCCAGTGGCTTTCAGTTATATAATACAACATATCAGAGTTTAAATATTTTGTTGTTTTATATGGGAAAACTGAGATTTTTTTAACCGACTTCAAAAAAAGGAGGAGGTTATCAATTCAACAGTATATTTTCTTTTTATGTGTGTTACCTCAGAACTGTTTTCTGGGTGAATCGATTTTGACTTTCTTTAGATAAGTTGTAATATAGAATAATAATATTGTGATAATTAGATCAGATAAACATATTGACCTCTAAAGGTATCGACCATCACCTTGAGCATTTTAAATCGGAGGTTTTGGGATAATGAATAAAGATTATTTTTCGATTTTGATATTCATACTCTCGAGATCATCGTGTACAGTTGTTAAAAATTACCAAGTGAATTGGTAGACCGAATGAAGGAATGACAATCGTAATTTGTTTTAGTCTCATCACCATGAGCATTTTCAATCGGAGGTTTTGGGATATTGAATAAGGATTATTTGTCAATTTTTAGAATTATGGGCACTTAAATCGGGACTTTGATAAATTTAATAGATCGATTCTAAGAAACATGGACACTCTTGAGATCATCGTGTACCGTTGTTGAAGCATACCAAGTGGATTGACAGACTGAACGAATGAATGACAATCATAACTTGTTGTAGTCTTAATTTTGATTTGTGTAACTATATTGTTCGATCTTTCCTTATTGTATTTTTAAATAGATTTTAACTTCGTTTGAAACTTTCAAAATTGTTAAGACAAAATGAATATTTTTTAGAGTGAGAGGCTGAGTGGCTGAGACAATTGAAACAAATGAATTGATTTGTGAATATATCAATCAATAAATGGGATTGCTTGAGATAGATTTCTCTTTTACATTCACATTACTGATAATGCCCAAATCATTGTCTCTTTATGGAGATACGGCATCGAGATATGTGGAACTGCTGCTAAATACCAATGGAAGAGAGTGCAAGTCTTGCAGAACAAGACATTGCGTCTAATGGCTGGATGACCATGGTATGTCAGGATGTCAACCTTGCATAGAGATATGAATTTGGCGGTATTCGAGGACTAGAACGCCTTTCACACAAGTCGATATAATGACTCACAACAACCGTTTGTTCTGACCACTAATGCACAATGCAACCTCAATTCGGAGGCTCAAAAGCCTGCCTTTTGGCTCTTTGCTGCAATGGAGCAAACAACACCTTAGGCTAGAGCCACGCATTGAGCGATGTCGCACAGCAATTCATTTGGTTTGAATTTTAATGCATCGCTCAGTCGGACCAATTGAATTGCTGAGCTAATCGCATAATGCGGGTCCCTAGCCTTAGGCGTACCAGGCGGCTACCCTGCCTCCTCCCGGGCAAGAGTAACCATGTTGTTATTTAATTGAATACTGTTTACGTAGAAGCAAAACGCATTATAGGGCATGATGAGTCCTGTAATTTCTGTTGTTTTTTAACTTCGAAATTTATTGAGGCATAAAAGTTGCATATTTAAATTTGGTTGTCGGTTCAAGACAATTGTGATTAATGATCTGAACTTGGAAACAAGAAGAACCCGACCATGTACAAAAATTTTTTGCAAAGTCTTACAAAACTAAGGGATTCTCATTTGTAAAGCAAGAGATGATGAGAATGACGAATGGATACTTTCTCAAAAACAATGCTTAAGTTTTGCAGTGATAATTCCTATTCAATATACTATATATAATACATTCAATGTGTGTGTGTGAGTGTGTGTGTGTTATAAGTATTTTGAGTAGTAACGTGTTGTGGGTACTAGGATGGTGATGATGATGATGTAATCAAGAAGAAAGGAACAAAGAGATAATGTATTCTAATTGGTAATCAGAAACAGAATTAACAGAATTTTGTAAACCATTGATCAAAACTTCATTTAAGTTACTAAAAAAGTTAGTTTTTCTTTGTTGTTTCTGTTTTATCAATGAAATTGAAATGGAACAAATTACGATGTGTATCTATGTAAATGTATCTGTGTAGGCGCCACCCGCAAACATTTACAACGTAATTACTCATTGTCTCTCTCTAAACATTTCTCTTTCTCTCTGCCTATATGTTGGTCGGTTGGTGGGTCGATCTGGCTTTAATTTAATTTAGCAAATTCTATGAAAACTTATGCTCTCCAAAATTTTTTCTCTCACTCTATTTGTGTCTCTGTGTGTATGTGTGTATATCTCTTTATTTTTCTGTTATTTATAAAATTGTAATTGATGATAGACGCAGAGCAGAGACACTACTGTTGCCGGCCGGCTACCGGCTTTTCCACACAATTAAACGAGAGGCCCGACCAGGCCCTTCTTCTATCTTCGCTTCACCTTTCGCTGATGAAAATTATCATTATCAAATACTATATAGTTCTCTATTTAAAAAGTATGTTGCTGTCTTAGTTTTTATACTCGTACTTAAGAAATGTAATGGATTTTTTTTTTTTTTTTTTTATTTTTTTTATTTTATTTAATTTAATTATGACAAAATACTGTCAACAAAGAACATTAAAAATACTTAAAATAAAGCCTTACAACTAATTAAGCAAAAAGAATGTAAATCTGTCTCTGACCCGGTGGGGGAAATTTATTTGCTAAATAGCTAGCTATGCCCCTATTCACAGCATGTGTGGTCAGAGACAGATATTAGACACCCCATCCAAAATTGTGCGTCCAGATTCAGTCACGGTGGATGGAGAATCGTAGGTGTTGCAAGACCAGAGCGTTGATAGCGGTGGGCGAAATCTCAGGAGAAAGGATGTGGTAAATTTTGTTATAATTATCACATAATACACGAAATGGATCATGTGATGCAAAGTTAGTTGTGCACCTACCTAGAGAAAGAGGAACAAAATTCCTAGTAGTACGACTAGGGACACAGAAACTAAGTTGACTCAAAAGCCGTGGTGAGTCAACAATACCAGTAATAAGTTTATGAAGAAAGCTTATTCCTAAAGAAATTCGGCGATTACTCAACGAAGAAAGATCTATAAGAAGAAGCCTGCTTGAGTAAGAAGGCAAACGTACACCAGGGTTCCAATTTAAGCCCCGAAGTGCAAAAAGAAGGAATTGCTTCTGTACCGACTCAATACGGTCTTGATGTACTTTGTATTGAGGGCTCCAGACGCACGAACAGTACTCGAGTACTGGGCGGACTAGAGAGATAAAAAGAAGCTTTGTAACGTAGGGATCGTTAAATTCTTTAGACCATCTTTTAATAAAACCAAAAATACTTTTAGCTTTATTAACAGTTGAAGAAATGTGATGGTTAAAGCTCAGTTTAGGGTCAAAAATGACTCCGAGGTCACTGAAGGTAGAGACACGCGCTAATGAATTGTTGTCAATCGTGTAAGAAAGAAGATGAGGTTTCAGGCGATGAAAAGTCATAAACATGCATTTTGCGCAGTTAAGCTGAAGAAGATTGCATGAACACCATGAATACAGTGATGTTAGATCATCTTGCAATCTGACTTGCGAAAGGATGTCATTAAATGAGAGGCATAGTTTGACATCATCAGCATACATCAGAACACGAGAGTAATTCAAGGATGAAGGAAGATCGTTTATAAAAAGGATAAACAGTAATGGGCCAAGATGACTTCCTTGAGGAACACCAGAAGTGACATCAACCGGACAAGAAAGAGTTGATTTAAATAAGACTCGCTGAACTCTATTTCTTAAATATGAAGAAATCCAACAAAGAAGATCTTGCGGGAAACCTAAAAGGTCTAGCTTAAGTAAAAGCAAATCATGATTAACGGAATCAAACGCTTTGCTGAAGTCAGTATAAATAACATCAGTTTGACATTTTTCGTTAAAACCAAGATTTACTAAAGATGTAAATTCAAGCAAGTTAGTAGTTGGTGATCTATTCTTCATAAAACCATGTTGACATGGAGAAATAATAGATTTGCAGTAGTGATAAAGGGTAGAAGTGAGCATTTTTTCAAACAACTTTGGGATTGCAGAAAGTTTGGCAATACCTCTATAATTAGATATGTCAGCTTTGTTACCTTTTTTATGTAACGGAACAATAAAGGATTCCTTCCAGATAGCAGGAAAAGATGCGCTCTGAAGTGATAAGTTGAAAAGTTTTAGAAGCGGCTTACACAGAGATTCCGCACAGTGCTTAAGCAGACAACTAGGTATTTTGTCTGGACCGGGTGAGAAAGTGGGTTTCAACAGTTTTAAATTTAAAAGAAGACTCTCCTCACTAATTTCAGGAGTTACAATTTGGTTACAATGGGAAGTGGAATATGGATAAAAGTTGCCAACATATGGTTTAGAGGAATAAGTTGATTGAAAGAATTTTGCGAACAGGTCTGCAATACCTAAATCGCTATGGGCTTGTTCGTTAATTAGATACATGGATGAGGGAAATAAAGAAGACTTGCGCTTTGAGTTAACAAAGTTGTAAAACTGCTTAGGATCACGCGAAAATTGCAGTCTACAACGTGAGAGATAGTTCTTATAGCAAAGGTTATTTAATGAAAGAAAATTAGCCCGAGCTACACAAAAGTTAGCAAAAGCAATAGAAGAGCCAGTTCTCTTAAATTTTTTATATAACCTTGACTTTATGTTTTTTAGGTTTGAAAGCCTTCTTGTAAACCAAGGTGGTTTATATGTAACTAACGAATCTACAATGTAGGGAACATTGGCAACGAAAATATTGTATACCGTTGAATAAAAGAAATTAATAGCGGTAGTCATATCATTACAATTGACTAAAAAAGACCAATCAGTTCCAAGAAAGATTGCATTTAGTTGTGCAAAGTTAACATTGCGAAAACAAAACCGACGTTTGCATCTAGATGTGGGGGCTGAAGCAGGACAGCTTACAGAGTGCAAAATTTCTAAGGTTGGATGGTAGGTATCCTCAGGAAGACATAATGGTTGAGATCTTGACACAGAAATTCCAGTAAAGTCATTACTGAACACAAGATCAAGTGATCTATTCAAAAAATTGACTACAGAGTTCATTTGAAACAAAGAGAGGTCAAACATGGCGCCCAAGAAATCATGATGTGCTGAAGGAACTAGATAACCCGATGTACTGGAAAAGGACCATGAAATGAGTGGGAGGTTGAAATCGCCTAGAACGATAAAAGAGTCACGGTCACGAAGAATGTTATTAACTGAGTCAATAGCACTGGCATGACTTAAATAAATTTCCGAAATGGAATTAGGCGGAATATAGGAACATGATATAAAAATAGATTCATGAGGTAAAACTAACTTTACACAAATAAACTCAATGTTGGTTGGAAAATTCAGATCGACAAGTTCCGATCGTAAGTGTGAAGTAACAGCGATGAGCACACCACCACCGCGGCGAATAGGGCGATCGGTTCTATATGTAACGAAATTTGAACAAAAAATTTCATTACTAAGTACATCCGAGTTCAGCCATGTCTCAGAAAACACTATAACGTCAGCTACAAAGGAGAAACTATCCCTATACAAAACGTCAAGTTTACTAAGGAGACCCCTAACATTCTGATAATGAATCAAAAGAGTTTCAGAAGGCAAAATTAGTTTTTTGAGATTGTACTTGGTGAAGATGAACTAGTGGAGGGTACATTAACAGATGGCCGATGATTTTTACGTCGCGGTTTAAATTCATGGACAACGGCGTGCTCAGGCCAAAATTTTGCATCACAAACAATAGGAAAAATGCTGTCAGGAACATTTATTTTGAAAGAAGCAATATCACGTGGATTAGAAAAATTGAACTTTTGAATAGATGCCTTTACCTTTACTTTGGCTGCTATATAAGAAACAACATCATCACAGGATGTGTTAGCTGACAATCTAGAAATGAAGACATGTCTCCGTGGAGCAACAACAGTGAGGACAGGAGGGGAATTGGAAACTACAGGTGGAATGACACAAGTTAAGCCGGGTTTTGGAGTAACAACAGGTGAAGCGTTCTGTACCTGTGGAGGCACTGAGAGTGATGAGGCTGAGGACAAAGATAAGTGATTTGAAGAATGAAGTGGAGATTCAGGAAATGAAAGGGAAGGCACAAAGGGCAATGATAATTGTAGATTAGGAGGGGGATTTGGGACAAGTAAAGTATTAGTAGACCGAGGTGAGTTTGAAGGCATGGAAGAATGGATGGAAGGAGACGTGGAGGGAGGCATAGAAGGTTGCATGGAAGAAGGCATGGAAGAAGGAACTGAGAGTGGATTACTATTGGGGATAGGACAGGGTGAAAGGGAAAGCAAAGGAAGTTCAAAATCATAATTCCCAAGAAGATCAGCTGAATTATCAAAAGCAGAAGACAATTGAGAAGAAAGACTTTTAAGCATTAAGAACTGGTTCCGTACCCGCCGGTACATACCTGAAAAATCTGATTGTCTTTTATAACAATCTGGACAAGACCATCTGGTACCACCACAGGCAGACTTATTTCCATATAGCCTGTCATGGTCTCTTCCGGTCAAGCCAGCACATTTTAAATGAGCAATATTATTGCACATCCAACATGTGACTGCACGATTTTTTTCCGAATCAAAACAGTCCTTAATAGCGCATGAACCATTGCAGCAGTGCATGATTGAAGAAAAAAAAAAGTTTAAAATAGTAATAAATAGGAAATCAAAAAAAAATAAAAATTTTTTTTTTCATAAAAATCCCACTGGGGCATAAAAGTGAAAAAGGCGTTGAAATTCCTATTGGGATTTATACCCAAAGAAAAAAAAAAAAAAATAACGGACAACGTTATGAACAAACAAACAAATGTCCAAATTTATTGGACAAAGAGAGAGAGAGAGACAAAGTCCGCGTGAAATTGGCTGGAATTTTAGTTTCTTCTTAGAACCCTTAGGATTTCTAGATGATGTAATAACGTACAACATATTGTAGTCTTATGTTACCTACAATATATCAAAGTACGATTTGATTTTCAGATCGGAAATCTAAGTTTCTATATAGAAATATAAAGAAAATTGAATTGAAAATTCCTTTAATAGATGTTTCAGAATTCTAGATCCTGATCTTTATTATTTATTTATTTGTCGTACTAGCATCAATGGCTATTGGCTCAGATGATCCTTTATTTTCCTTGGCATAGTAAAAGGTTTTATCATTTAGAAATGAAATGAAGGAATTATTTGAAATCATATAGCCGATGGAATTGTAATGTATCTGCTGCTGACATAGTGGGAGACACAAAGAAGGGAAATGGAAGAAAATGAATCACATATTGAAAGTAAAAGTGAATGATGATGATGACGTTTATGAATGAATATTGTAAGAATGACGACACACAGAAACACACCCGCAAAAATCAACAACTCCCAACAAAGTAGTAACTCATATGAATGGGAAAAAATAATGAATACAAATTGAAGTCAAGTGGAACGATGATGATCATCTGTTACATGCTAGTATAGTACGTGTATGTATGATCATCATATGAGTGAAAGCATGAGAATAATGAATGATAAAAGAAAAATGAGAACAAATTTCGACAGACTTAAAAAAGAATGCAAAGAAACTAGAAGAAGTCAGGAGGAAGACAAAAAAATATTGTATGGAGGGCGGCATAGGATTCTTGTTTCTTCTGTGATCTTCAAATGTTAGCAACATGTTGTTGTTTTTTTTATTAATATTGATAATGTTGATGATGATGAAGTTTGTAGAGATAATTAGGAAATTATATGCTTACTTTTTGTGTTGTCGTTGTAATTTAAAAAAATTAATTGATTGATGATTGCTGATCAGAGTGTCCTGGATAAAAAATGATGATGTTTCTTTGTAATTTATATAAATTTATTTATTTTTTTGCAAAAAAAAAAAATTAGAAGTAGTTAGAGATATCTTTCACTGACTTTTTAATAATGACACTTTGTGCAACAGGAACAATCGTTTTTAGTATACAATATATGTATTTCTTTTACAATTATTGTAATGTTAACAAGATTTTCTTATTATTTTAATAAATATTTATTTTTTATTTTCACGACGCACGTGTTAAAAAAAATATACAATATACATATATGAAAATTTCTAGAGGAAAAAAAAATAATAATAATAGAAAGAAATGAATTTTATTATCAGAAATTTGTTTGAAATTTATTGTAAATTGTATTTTATATAGAGGAATGTGTATGTAGAGGTATGTGGTAGTATTGTATTGTATTAAATGCGCTTTTCGTAGGTGTGAATTATTGCTGTTGTTTTAATTATTAAATTTTCGGCACAAACACACACGAGCACACAGATGCATGGACACTCATTGACACACACATTGAAAATGAGAGACTTAAACATGCACAAACACCGTCAGGCACACAGATACTCAAGCAAATAGCAATACCGACCGGCAATGAGACAGACCTACCTATCGACTTAAAGACCGAGGAAACGACCGAGGGAACTAACTAACTAACTAACTAAGAACTACAACTACTGACTGACTGACTGACTGAGTACGTACATACAATGAATGAATGACGAAACGATGACAATGAGAACGAGCAAGTACCATCAAAACCGATTGAGCCAGAGACGAGGCAAAATTTTTAACTGCTGCGAGTCACTCGAGCAATCGTGTAAACGACAAGGCAATGCGGATGATGAGCCACAAAAAGTTTTATTTACCAAAAAATATATACAATACTATAGGAAAAAAAAAATTACTTGGAAGAATTAAGTATGGAAAACATACAAAAAAAAAAAAAAAAAAAAATTATTAAAATAAAATCGCGTTACCGAAACAAAGGAGAAGATAATCAAACAAACAAAAAACCGACAGACACGTAAAATAATAATTATATTAATTTTACTTAAAAAAAAAAAAATATGTTACTATATAAACATTAACATTAATTAGAAAAGTTTTAATTTTCCTACATTTCTTTTCATGTCTTTTGTTAATTTTGATTTCGATTTCGTTGTAGACTTTCTTTAACATATTTTTTTTATATAGTATATTAATTTTAATATTAATTACTTTTATTATTTATTTACTTAGTTAAATTTGTAGTTTTGAATTGTGTTGTTGTTGTTTTTGTTGTAGTGTGATGATGATGATAATTATTATTAATTATTTTATTTTTTAAAAAAATTATTTATTTTTATTTAGCAATTGCAAAACTCAAAACAAAAAAAGAAACTTAAAAATTTTGTGTGTTTATTTTTTGAGATTTTGGATTTTTTGTATTTTTTTTTTTTGAATTCAATCAAATTGTTGAAAAAATATATAAAAAAAAGACTTTTGTAGGAATTTTTGGCGCACTCGGAGGCAGCTCTCGGCGTTTGCGGTGCTCACGGTTAGGAACGTTTTCAGACACTGAACAACGAGAACTTGGAAATGTTTCGATACGGTTTCGGACCTGAGTCAGTCAGTTAGGCAGGCAGGCAGGCAGGCATTCAGTTAAGCAGCAGGCAGCAGAGCGCTTTTGCTTCAGCTTTAGCTTTAGCAACAACAACAACAACAACAGCAGCAGCAGCGGTGGCGGCGGACTCAAAATATAACAAAAAAAAAAAACAACAACAACCCAAAAAATCCAAAAAAGCAGAATAAAATGAAAACAATAAAAAAAAAATTGTAAGAAAAAGCTAAAAGCGCTCAAAGTGCTCGAAGCTACGTTGACTACCAAAAGTGCCGAAAATTCATTGAGTGAGTAATGACGATGAACGACGTCGGCGATGGCAGCAAAAAGACGACAACGACAACGACAGCGGCGACGACGATGACGACAACAAACGAACGAACAAGCGAACGACCAAATGAAGCTTTGTACATCAACGAACGTTGGCAGCAGCAACAGCAACACCACCAGTGGCAGCAGCAGTTAGTGGCTGTGGCAGCACAAAAGCTAAGAACATAGTTGGCGATGACGATGACTGACGATGAAGACGATGATGCCGATGCCGTGGCCGAGAACGGTGGCAGAGACAGCAAAAGCAAATGTAGTCATAGCCACAGAGAGACACAGACACAAAGACAGACAAACATCAAGCAAGCAGGCAAGCAAGCGAGCAGCAAGCAATCGCAAGCACAATGACGAAGCGCAGAGCTTAGCCAAGTATATGGATGAGGAGAGTTTGTGGGGTACAAAAATAAGTATACGCAAAAATTCCAAGAATAACAACGAATAAAATATTTTTGAAAGCAACAGCAACAGCAAGAACAAAAACATTTAACAATGACAATGAGTGAGTTAGTGAGTGGATAAGTTAGTGAGTGAGTGAGCGAGTGAGTTGAGTGGAGTGGAGTGGAGAGTGGGAAATGAATGACAATGAATGAGTTGAAATTTGTTGAATTTTTGGATAAATACAAGAACCAAAAAGAATATATACAATACACGAGTGTTAGACGCCATCTCTCTTCACACACATACACATGTTTTAGTATCTGTGTGTGTCAAAAACAGATACATACAACATATGTACTATATAACAGCTACATTTACACACACACACACACACACACATTGGTATAATACTGTATAACAAACAAAACGTGGCGCCTTAATTAGTTATTTGCATGTTCATATTTCCTATAATCATCGTCATCATCATCATCACCATCATCGTCATCAACATTATCATTGTCATCGTCATCATGATCATCATCATTCGTTGATTGGCTCATTTTATGTAGCTTCTTAACACAAAAAAGCGAAATGGCCGCGATTACCGTTTGCAAAGAGCGAAGAATGGAGAGCGATGAGCAAAGAATTTCACACTCAAAGCTTTTTTGGGTTTTTTTTTTTTCAAAAAAGTTTGTTTGGCACACAAAATTGTGAATAAATGAATGAATGAAAAATGAATAACAAAGGAAAAACAAATTCAAAATCAAAATCAAAATCAAGTAAGGATCACTCACGCATGCACTCAAGGAGCTCAAACGTAGACACATACACACACACACAGATGCATAGACAGGCAATCTTACACAGCTGCACTCACTCGACTCATACACTTATACTCGCTTCACTCGCTAAACAACGACAATAAGTCGGAAATAAGTAAGGAAGAAAGCTAACAAACGTATGAAGGAGCGAGTTAGCGAATGAGGTAAAAAACAAAAATCGTTCTCAAAGTGCGCGCGCGCGCGCCTTGGTTAAGTTTTGTTTCTTTGGATTCCTTTACTCACGGACTCGGACTTTCTAATATGTTAGAGTGTAATAGAATGATTGGAAAGAGTAGCATGCACACACATGAAGATGCCTACACAGTCATTCAGTCAACTGATTGCGAAAGCGACGTCATTTGTGATTGACTGACGGATTGAGTTTGTTGCTCAAAACATACATCTAACACACTTCCAAAAACTCAATCAGTTAAGTCAGAAATTTCAGAAATTCTGACATACTACTACAATTTTATTTAAAAAGTCAATTTCATATGCATGATCAAACCATGATCTACCTCTTCCTTAAAGAAACCCCAAAAAACTCAGTTAGTCAGAAATTAATTAAAAAACTTAAGAAAGTTTATCCTAATACCACAAACATAATCAGTTTGTGAGTTTTGATAGTCCTGTACTAGTAGACTACATAACTATACAAACAGAGATTAGTCAAAATGAATGAGCAATGAATCGATTGAAAGCAGAAAGTTGGAATGATTTACAAATCTTATATACGATATAAGAAAAAGAAACTTTTGTTTTCATATCCTACCTTTCTTCTTCTATATTATATAATAGTAAGTACATCCTTTTAATGAGGCTTCTTCTCTTTCATAAAATAGAAACATTTATTTCTTATGAATATTTGATTAAATTCAGACAGAGAATTCTCCAAAAACTGTTTACTCCTGAACAGGGGTTTAGAAATTCATTATTAAGGCCTCTGGATCAGACACGGAAACAACTGCAGATATTTCAGATTTGAAAAGAATGTTCAAAAAACAATTGTACAAGCAAAATTTACTATGCTCCATAATTTGGATCAACAAACCTAATTGGATTATTAATTTAGGGAACCTGACAGGTGTGAGTCTATTTGCACACAAATTTTGTGCCATACAATGCTCTTGGAGGATGATTGTTCCAATTTTCTTATTCATATTCGTTGGGATCTTCTAAACACAAGGCTTTCATTGGAATCTCTATAGTAGGTACATCTACATATGTTGATTGATTATTCAATCAGTTAGTCAAGCAATCAATAAATCCATCATTCAATCAATCACTCAATTATGTATTCAATCAGTTAATTCAATCACTTGTGTGCTAATTGAGTTCCAACAGGAATAATAAGAGAATAAAAAAACAACAACAAACTTGAACTTAAAACACTCAAGGCATGCGTAATTGTTAACACCTTTTTTTTGTAAATTTATTTTATCCTTTTATCCTTGGTTTTCTTCTGGTGATGTTGATGTCGTTGGTGTTGTTGTTGTTGTTTTGCACTTGTTGCAAGCGCTGGACAAACACACGTCATTTATTATAAGTAGTACAAAAGACGACGCACGCACTTAGTTACAAGGGACTCATGTATAATAGTACTCGTACAATACCAACATCCTTACAAGGATATTTTTTATTAAGAAGGGTAACTTCACTTTGCATTCATTCAACAAACACACAAACAACAACGACAACGACAAGAACAACAAAAACAAAAACAATAAATAATGAATGCAATTGCATTCAATTGTGTATGCAATATGCTGATGATAATAATGATGTTGATGATGATGATGACGATAATCATGATCAGAAATAATAGAACTAATAAGAAATGAAAAGTAACAAAAAAGGGGTAAAAAAAGGATATATGTACATAGGGAAGTAAGTAGATACAAGTTAGGTAGGTAGTGTTTACTTTTCTCATATCACCTTTATCATATAATTCTTTTCTTTTTCACCACTGTCCGACCAATAATACTATTGTACTACTTACTTCTTCATTTACAATATACAATACTTATGTGCACAATGTGGGCTGGTGGTCATAGCTATGACCTATACTACATACACAACTACTATATAACAATACATACTATATACATGTGCATACACAATCTCAGCAGGTAAATATGCACATGCGCATAAATCCTGACGAATCCTATTTCAATAACCCCTTTCATTCTTCCATTCTTCCGTCATGAATTCACACGAGCCACGGCAATGCAAAAAAGTGCATCATGATCCCTGTTGTATTGTAAATGATGCTCCTGCTGCTGCTGTTGCTGTTGCCTTTGCTATATGGCGCAAATACATACAATGCAAATCAGGGTGGTTGCATCAACCAACTTCAGTAACACTGAGCGAATGAAAGAAAATAGAAGAACGAAGTAGACAGAAGGCAGAAAAATTGCGGTACGAAAGGAAAGGATTGACTTTGTGTTGTGTTGTGTTGCAACAAATGATGCAAAAACAAAAACAGCAAGAAAACAGGGGGCGGCTAGGTAGTAGAATCCTACAGCATCACAGCATGTTCATCAAGTGGCAATAGCAACAATAAATCCAACAACAACAAAAGATACAATAAAAAAAAGCAACCAGCAAAGAAATAGGAAAAAATAATGAAATGAAAAACTTCATGTTCGGAGAAAGGACAATCACGAATGCAAAAGAAAATACATAATATTGCAAAACTAAGGCAGAAGGAATTAAGTTCGGTTTTATCGAATATTTTTATAACTTTTCTCTGTTACGAGTATTGTATATAATGCATTCATCAATATATTGGTTACATAAACTTGTACTCTTGACCTACTTTTAATATGCTATTCTTAGGATAGGCTATGCTATTCTTAAATGCCAGTAAAGTCGAAGGCAAGCACTAATGCTAAGAGCAGTCGAAGCCAAGCATCATAATAGGCAGCGTTCTGTGTGAATTCGGATGAGTACTGTCTTCAGCTATCCGACTTGGACAAAAAACCACACAAAGAAGTACCCCGGACTAGCCATTCGGAAAGGTCTCATTTTCCACCATGACAATGCTCGACTGCATACATCTTTGGTGACTTGGCAAACATGATCGGAGCTGAATTGGGAAGTGATGGCACATTCACCGTATAGCCCCGAACTTGCACCATCCGATTTCCGCTCTCTTCAAAACTCTTTGAGTGGTGAAACATCCGATTCTGATGAGGCTGTCAAAAACTACTTGACACAGTTTTTTGCCCATAAAGATCAGAAGTTCTACGAAGACGGTTTACGAAACTTCCCGAAAGATGAGCAAAAGTGGTCCAACAAAACGGCTAGTACATAATCGATTAATGTTTGATCTACCTATCAGAAATACATGTTTTACAATACGTATAATACGTAACTCTAATTAGGACATGTAACACAATTTATATTAAAAGGCATATGCCCTACAAACTAGTAAAAAGGGTTATATGTACAATACAAAATATGAGAAGGAAATAACACAAGCAAGGATATACAAGTATGAATGAGGCTGCTTGCAGCATGCAGCAAAGGATGCTATCGAAGTCAAGGATGATGACACTTGTTTGCCTGTGTATGTGTTTCGTATCGTGTTCTATGCCTGTGTGTCAGTGTATGCTATGAAGGGTTCAGAGATCACAATATGGTTCCATGGTTGTGGTGTTGCTTTGACTCGTGGAACAAATCAAAAGTCAGCAATCAAATGAAAATACCCAAAGGGGAAGGAACCGGTGTGAGAAAGAAGTGCAACCACGCATGCAAGACAGGAAGCCGTTGCAGTTGTTTTCATCGTTTATATATACATATATGTATGTGTGCATGTATATGTGTGTGTGTGGGCCTTTTTCCTTGGATGAAAATAACAACAAAATGGTAGCTTGGCCAACCAACGATTAACCGATGAACACTGAATACAATGTGGGTGGTGGAACATAAAGGATTCGATTGGACTAAATTAAAATTGCATGCATATGCAATGTGAGTCCTTCTATATATGTATGTACGTACATATGTATGTGCATACATATTTGTGTTTGTGTTTGTATATATTAGTAAGTAGTACACAATATGCTTAGTACTTTGTGCAAATGTATATGTAAATTGATTGTTTATGTGTATGACGCAAAGGCTTTTCCAACTAATGAATTCCTGATGTATTTAACTTTTTCCGAAGAACATAAGAGATAAGACGATTATATTCTATAAATAGAATATTCACTATAAATTTGTGATTTGCTGCTACAGTAAATTGAAATTTTCTCTCTAAATAATTTTCTGGAGAAATTATATAAAGCATATAAGAGGATTAAACCAATGGCAAATTAAGTTTTAAGCATTAATATCCCACAAAGTTATATAATATCTATCATATGTACTAAGTATACTTCAAAGGAATTATTATCCCTCCTAATTGTGTCATTGAATTACAAATACGTTCTGAGTGGAAATACTTGTTATCCAGCTACAGCTAAAAATAACGCCGTCACAGAAAAGCTATTGCGAGGGGTAAGACATAGCGAAGGTAGGAGCATACTTAGCGGCGGTAAGGAAAAACATAGAAGACGTAACGGTAAAAACAAAAAATGTACGGCTCTTAAGCCAAAATATACCGCCAGACAGGAGCCGATCGAAACATACGTCCAGATACAAGAAATCACGAAACTCTAAAATCGTGAAACGTGGTCCTAGATTCAATGTAGGAAATCGTCGTGGGCGAAGTCGTCTGAGACATGGATCGAGCTATGGCGGCTTGTAACAAGAGAACACAAAGGAAGAAGGCAAGGGATGGCAAACGCAAAAGGAGGAACACAACGGGAAGAACAAAACCACAATTAAAACCAAAGGCAAAAGGCAAAAAAGCAGTGGACAAAATATCGTGCTTTATTGTATTCCAACAAAATTCCCAATCTAGTCTAAGTAGTCTAGAAGACCAACAACCAATTTGTTAAGTGTAAGTAACCATAATACTTATTATAGATACTTATCTGCATTTATTTTTACCTATCATCGTATTCTACTAAAAGTAAACTTTATCTGAACTCGCGAGTATAGCAAGACCTTATTTCGCCTCTTGGCACAAGATTCATTGTTCCTCCAAGCTCAGATTTGTTTATTCCGACAGTCCGAAACTTGTAAGAAGTTTGTTCATTTAAGCGATGAAAGTAGTAAGTCTTTATTTGACTTTAGGAAACATGGTAATTGAATTGATGTGATATATTAACATGAACTGATCAGATCAACACAAATCGGTATATTTTATACATAGTTGGACCAATAAATATAGGTAAATATAAAATGGTGTTGACTAAATTATCGCATATCGCATCAAAGAACAGTATAATTTCAATCAAGTATTGTATTTAATACAGATAATATTTACAAGAAATAACTCAAAAATTAAGAAACTAGACTAGTTTCTATTGACACATTGAAGAGAGTTTTACTCTTTGGGATCTCCGGTGCATAGTTCTATGTGTTACAAAAATGTATTAAAAGATATGTAAATGATAAACGGCAGATTAATCATCCGACAGACTTGTTATCCAAATATAGATAATCAGTGTTGATTTTTTAGTTGAATAAGGTCAACAAAAGTTTGTATAGAAAGCCCTAAACAGGAGTTAAGGTGGTCCAAGTACTACGAGGAAATCTCATTTCGCTAACATCAACAAGTGGAGGACGTACTATAATACTCTTCGTAAGTGTTTCTATTCATCACGACCCGTGTTATAGCTATTACTCTGAAGGGTATCATCTATTAAAAAGGCTTTATCATCCTTGTATCGTCTGATGTCTTTCGGATATGCCTAAGAGTTCTGTAGTTAAGGTGTGCACTCATGTGCTTACAGAGCAGTTCACTATACTGACGAACCGATAATTCTTTTGCTTCCTGGTGGAGATGATCGATTTTTTTTGTATGGCAGGTGTCCCTGTTATACAGAAATTGTAGGCAGCAGGACTTTAATCAAGGTAAGTCAATTCTAAGTTTTGATCCATAAAGTATTGTACATACTAGTGGCAAAAAATTCGAATTGTGTTTGTACACATTACTCCTTTTACTCAAATGATACTTATGATCATTTAAAAGGGTGACACACGCCAGTTTCTTCCTTCAAGCAGATACTCTTATAGTGGATATAATATACAAAAACTTTTCATAATTTGGCATTCATTAAGAGTCAAGTCACCACACTTTAAACTAACTGGGTCATTTGTGTAGTAGTACTTCTAGATTTTGTTGATGAAATACACATACATGCATATGTACATAGTTACTTTTCTATGTATATAAAAATGGACAAAGAATATAGTTCGGCGGTGCTAAACTCCGACACAGTTTGACCGATCACCTTGAAAGTTGGCACATATATTTATGTTTTTATGAAAAAGGTTCTTGTGTCCTTTTTTTTGTTATTTTTTAAAGATAAATTTCCTTTTTTTGAGTTTTTTTTTTGCATAACCACACTGATATCAAAACTTCCTAATTGATTTCTAGTATTTTTTTTTAACCATAATTATATGAAATGGATTGAAAAATATATCTGTCAGTGATATATAATAATAATATATAATAAAAAAGGGAATTCTGTTTGATGTTTACATTCCATTTGTTTTTATGTCAGTTGAAGATATTTTCTAAGTATATTTTGAAATAAATTCAGTAAAATCAGCTCATATCGTATTATATTATATTTTCGATAAGTAAATTAATTTCACAAAAATTTGGTGGTCTCCTAACTTTAAAAGGCATAATGAAAAAATCATCTTCAACAACAATAACAACAACAACCTCATCATCATCAACATCAACAGCTAATACGCCTTACACTAAGATGACATACAACAGTTTGAAACAAAGAAACTATTACCGTGAAATTCGTCTGCTTTCCCATGGTATAAATAAAAGACATAATTATGCAGCCAAAGCTTGTATGTCCGAATGGCAAGAACAATCATTCGATAACATCGCTAATGATATGGAAGACTTTACTGAAACTGATATTGACGATACAGATGATGATTCATCTAAAGCGAGTTTAATGGAAGGCCGACCAACAAAATTGAAGGCGCCAAAATGTGCTAACAAAAAGATGGCCATTAAACGAGTCAAACAAGGTACTCGTAAAAATGCAACTGCAGCACCTAAGGTAAATGCGTCAAAAGGATCAATGCAAAGTATTAGAATAGCATCAAGACATGTTAAAGAGCTAAACAAATCGAAGAAATCTGAAATAATGTCCAAAAAAGTTAAAAAGCCAATCGTTAAGAATGCTAAGAAATCAAGAAAACATAAAATTACAAAGAATTTGAAAGCTCAACAACGAAAAAAGATTTTGAAAAGTAGAAGACAAAGGGAATTGGAAAGTACATTTCTACTACCACGTATTAATGATACGTTCGATTCGGATTCTGATTCTTATCAAGAATTTTTGGATAACGCTTTTGGATTTGAAGCATAAGTTCCTTCAAACCCATAAGATCTTAAAAAATACTTGAAATTATTCAAGTAAAACTAGATGGATGTACTGTAAGAGATGTAATAGATGTACGTGTATGTAATGTATTTGCGACCTGAGAGTTTCTAAGTATGGTGGTACCCTATGCTGCTGCCATGTGCAATCTCAGTTCACAGAAATCTTTAGTAAGTTTCATTATTTTATCATGAAAAGAAGATACATACATATGTAGTATGTTAAAAGCAATGCATAAAAGATTCCCTGGTCGACAATGACTCCCCAAAACCATAATTAAAGAGCTCATGGATCAAGGATAACATTCAGCACAAAACATGGCAGACGATGTGGAGCTGCTGCATTTACAATTGTAGGTATATACATGTGTTGTCGTAGTTAAATGGGGCGTAAGCAAGGAAGAAGAAGACTAAAGTGTTAATGGTAGGCTCACAGATTTCGTACAGAATTCAAATGTTGAACAAATTTTCAAATGTTAATACGACACACTATCAAATTTCGGATAAAAAAATCACAAAATATGTGTGTTCCACCAAATTTCTGTATCAATACATAAGTAATAATGTATTTGTAAGTAGGTATTGTTTAATCAAATCAAATGATATTGTACTAGATAAGTACGAGGTATTTTAGATGCAAGTGTGTAATATGTACCTATATTTATTCTATGGTATGGTAATGTGGATAAATTTTGATTAAGTGGACTAGAATGAACTGAAAAAATAAAATCAAATCTATTTACCAAAGCAATTATACAATTTTGTATTTAATAGTTTCAGAACAATACAATATGTTGGTATGTCAATGTAAATATTATTTAAAAGCATTAACCTCAAAAGTTCGTATATGGTATTTTAAAATAGCGGATGTAAACGGATTTTACAGTGCTGTTTCACTTAAAGAAACAGCTGTTGTTTGTTTTGGTTTTTGGAAAATTAAAATTTGAAATTTGTGAAAATTACACGATTTATGTAGAATAATGTGCAGTGAATGCTCATTGTTCTGGCAGCTCTCTTTTTCAATCCTACTAATTTGCAAAAAAAAAAAAAAACAGCATCTTATGTCACACTGCTAATAGGGCATTATTAAGACATCATATCTGCATTATCCTAATACTGAAGTTTTACAAACATGTTCTAGAAATTACAAACAAGGTCAGTAGTCTACTATTCCTACTCTGAATTATTATGCATATGTCCTAGAAGATGAATATTGATTCTCCAAAATCAAATGACATTTTATGGATACATCATATCACAAAATATGTAATATAGAATGGTGAATCCAATGGATTAAATATTAAAGCAATTCAAAATTAATTCTTTGGTAAATATTATTCACCATTTGAGATTTAGATTTAGACAAGATGACAGTTAGACGACTGAAGCTTTACAACTACAATACTATCAATGATATCAAATTTAAAGTTAGGCGTCTACGGAGGGTGAAACTCTTTTAAATTTTGACATCATGTGTATTCAGTTGCTAACTTGTTAGGAAATCAGAAAAGCCTTATAAATCTATATATTGAAATCAGTATGACAAGGGCATACAGAGATAAGAGAGTTTTAGATCTACTAAAGCAATATGACTATTGTACTTTGTAAGATTTCACTTCGGTACAATATATTTAAATCGAATGAATTGCAATCCTCCCAGCTCTTCTTTTACACTAAATTGCCTTAACATACTAGTTTGTCATATGGATCTTTTTTTTTGTTATTGTGACATTTGAGCACTTAGATATGTTAATAGTTGTTATATTGGACTAATAGCAAGTTAAAGGATTTTCTCACTATATTATATTGGCAATGAAGAAACCATCAGAGTACATCTTCTATGATACTGATTCATGGCATTGATAGGATCTCCAAGTTAGAAAAGACATTGTGAAATCGGTATTAATTAGGATACAAAACAAAACAGGAGAGAGTCCACATATGATATCGTAACGAACCTTAGAGGTCTATGCTGGGCTTTTGTCAACCTAAATCTAAACTAAAATAAGTATTTCTATCTTGTCAATACAACATTTAATAATTCGTTTGTATACAAATTCATAAGCAAAAATTATCATTTACATAAACATGTCCAGAGAAAAAAAGCATTATTTGTGCCTGTTGTTCTGCTGTCCTTCTGTCCATTTATCCGTTTGTCTGTCTGTCTGTCTGTCAATCTGTTTACTTTGTTTTGTCTTCCTATCTGCTTAACAGCTTAACAGCCTAACTGCCTAAATCCTGTCTGGCATACTTAGTATTATATTGTAGTTAGAAACAAGCTAACAGATCTGAAAGAGAAAAATCTATAGTATAATATTATGCGTACGCTTGAGAACATTTAAGTTCTTCTAAACAAAGTAAAAAAGCATAAAACCAAACAGGACATACGAACAGGATAACAATAACAGCAACTAAATACATATAATACAATACAATAGAACAACAAATGGCACAAGATTCCAGCAATTTAGAGAGAGAGCGTGAGACAAAGAGGTAACCAAACCAGATAAACGAGGTTTGTTTAAACAAAATAATTGAGAAATTCTATGAATTCAAAAATGTAAGAAATGAAATCATAAAGTTATAATATTTAAATAATTTCGATGAAATCATTATTAGGATGGAATCATGCGAGGAACTTTCTCTTTAGCAGTTCTATTAAATATTTTATTACACTTTACTACGAGATGATGAAACTGAGGAAAGAGTAATCTTCCTAAATGCCCTAACACACAAATAGTGTCTATGGTATAAGCTCTGTGTGCTAGATTGCACTGATTCCATCCATAATAAATTGAGATTGCTAGCATTGGTTCTAGGCAATGGTGTCTACTACTATTGTATTTTTTTTATTCTAGGCCTTAATAGACAATACAACTCATTATTGTTTAACTAACAAATAAGTCCCAGGATAAGAGCTTCTTCATGAACTAATTAAACTGTCCTCGTTACTATGTAAGCCTAGCAAGGGAAATGTGAGAGGAAGATAAAATCGTCTAGTACAGGATACGCACAATACTATGTACATACGTATATATGTATATGTAATTGTACGTTTTCACTCGTATAGCTAGAAATCCGGTCTCTGTATATATTTGTCTATATACACATGTATATATGTATGTGTGTAAATATGCATATATGTGTGTATATGAATATACGAGTATAAATGATGAAGCAGCTTATTAAATACCCAAGGACACTACCATAAAGCCACAATAATAAAAATTTCATCAACAAAAAACAGAAGGAAATTAGCGCGTTTAAATTATGGCAAACCATAGAACCAAGAAAAAACAAAGCGAACAAAGATAAGAAACAAGAAATGAATGAAAATAAGTAGGTAGTACGAGTACAGTTGTGTACAATAAATTGTCTAATTGATAGAATAAATCAAATGTATCTAAAGAACTGAATAATTTCTTTCATAAACTGAATTGAAGAAAATATATGGAAGGGCGATGATTACCATAGATACTATGTATTTATACAACAGGTATATACATAAATTCATAAATTGATAGATTCAATGAACTTAACCTTCTTAGTCTAAGAACTTTTTTGATAATTTGGAATTTCTAATTTTGGAAAATTTTAAAAGCTTTGAGCTTTAATGATTGGCTTATATAGTAGTGAGAGGAACAGATGAACTAGTCATAGAACATAGTTGTATATTTGTAAGTAAGTAGTACTAAGTTTGTAAGTATTGTTAATATCACATTCAAGGGTTTATATCTAAGCCACATAAGTAATCATTACAACGATTAAGAAGAACCCTTTAAGCGGCAAAGAACTGAATATCATTAAGGTACATTAATTTTTTGAACATCATACCTCGATGTTTTCTAGAAAATCAAGCGCCAGCAGCGCGAGCCCTAATTGGAACACACAAAGAGATCACATCGCTAACGCCCTCTCAGCAAACAATTATACATAGGTACTTATGTATGTAATCGTACATCATGCATTCATGCATCCATCCGTATGGAAGAAGTGTGTAAGACTAATGTACATTCAAAGAAATAAAACTACAAATTTGATATAATGGAATACTGAATATCCTTCCAATTCAATATACTAGTTCAATATTATAAAGTCCTATTCGTTCACCGGTTTTAGGAAGTTTCACTAAAACTAATATGTGAAACTGTGAGTCAAATGTTGGGTCTCTATCTTAAGAACTGAACGATGACAACATCATCAAACAAATAATCCAGGATACAAATTACCATTCCATACAGTAAAGTATTAGGTATATTATTACTTCCAAATCAAGTGGAAATCCTTATTCCGATGTTACGAATCTAGTTTGCTGACTTCCTTTTACATTAACATTATTCTATAGACTAGTGATTCTTCATTTACTGTAATTATAGATGTATAGATAAAGATAAACAGCTGTTTATGATAGATAAGCAATGATCTTATTGCCATTTTATACCAGTGGAAATTAATGAGGTTTAATCACATCGTCTAGATAAATTAATGTTTTAAAAATTTTTAATTTGTTTTAATAATTTCTCATATTATAAAAGATTGTAAAATAGAGGGTGGTGCTCATTCGAAAAAAGTGTTGGTTAAAATCATATTTCAATTTATGGGAAAAGATAAATATAAACAAACCTCCAATGCCATAATGTAACTATAGTATCCGGGGAATAGGGGGGATCCAAAAAATACAAATGCCTTTTTTTTAGGAGTTTTGTTTAATAGTGTATGGAGCTTCCAGAAAGAAGCATTCCAGTATGATACCTTGTAACTACTTAGTTAGTACATGTGTATATTCATTATAATTGGAATTTAAAATCTATTGGAAACTACCTTGGAAATCAGTATTTGGAACCAGTTGAAATTGCAGGTTTGTTTCCGAAGGAGATGTTGGAATTTCTGATGAATACCAGAATTTTAGAGGAATTGTGATTGATGAGGTTTGTGACAATAGGCCCACTTGCGGCCGCAGTGATGAGGTGTACTGGTTCCCGTCCTTCCCCTAATCTAATCTAAACTAATCTAATCTAACTCTATTGATCTTAATTATTAACACTGCTAAAGTAGTTTAATATCAAAAATTAAGTAAGTACTAAGAAGTACTTGAAGTTGAATCAACTGCAACATCCAATATGTAATTCACATTCTTTGGATTCATATTCATACATCATTACTTTATATCATTTCTCGATATCCATGACATTGTTATTATTTATAATATTTAAACTTAAATGACTTACACATATGTGGAACCTAAAAGTACTATTTCTAGTTAAATTGTTATAAAAACAACAGAAAAATAATAATCTTTAAGGATTTGACATTCGATATTACAGTAATTTATACTGTTCTGTTCTACAAATCAACTAGAAATCAAGGAACTGTTAAGTCAGTGGCAGATTATCTTTTAGGCAAACTAGGCACGTGCCTAGGGGCGCGCACGGTGTTGAATGGAATTATAATTAATGATATTTTTCGGTGGAAATAAGAGAAGTGTCAATGAGGTCAGTAGATTGGCTTTAAATGAGATAGAAATCCAATCAAAAGTAATAAGTTACAATGATGTTAGGAGCTTCGAGACTTGCACTGCCTAGTATCAGTTCTTAATCCAGCTTTGCATATTAGGGACAAGTAGTAGTCAGTTAAATCCTTGTAGAGATCAAAAGGTTTCGAAGTACTCAGAAGTTGATTTAAACTCTATTAATTTTTGGAAAAATCAAGAAATCAACTAGATATTAAGGGTCTATTACGGACAAGTAATAGTCAGTTGAATCCTATTATCAATCAATATTGGAAGATCTGTTTTTAATTAAGAATTAACTAACTAAATTGCTTTATTATGGATTTTTTTTTAGAACTGTTTAGTGAATATATTAATATCGGTTTTTCTAAGAGATATTAACGATATTTAAATTAAGGACATCCATAGAACGAGAGAAAGGCAGGCGAAAGATGGACACCAACTTATCATTCAATTGAATTGTATTGAAACGAAAGATGAGGCATATTAGAGAATTGTTCATATTTTCCCATATTAATTCATTCAAGATTTTGTTTGAATTTTATCTAGGGAGTTCTAGGGAACGTGAGTTAAAATTTTATTCTTCTAGTATTCTAGATTTAGTGGCTGTGTCGTTCACTGAGCTGGGACATTTGATAATTGATTCATTATTAATATGGTGAGTTTTTGGTTTTTTTTTTCTTCCCCTCCTCCTCTCTCTCTCTCCTTCTTACTTTCTTGTAAATATTTTGAATAATGAAAATAATAATACATATTTCTATTAAAATTATAATGATGATGATGATGATCTTTTCTTCTCAATTTTTTCGATATTTTTTGTGTTTTTTTTTTTTTTTGGTAGAAATTTAGAATTGTTTTCCTCTTCTTCTGTATCTGTGTGAGGCAGAATAGCTGGGGAACGTTCATCATTTGAAATTGAGTGAAAACAAACGAACGAACGAACGAACGAACGAAGGAGCGCATTGGAAGAAGGCAAGGAAGGTAAGCAAGGAAGCAAACGAAAGAAGGAGTCGCAGCACACACACGCATGAACTTTAGAATTTAGAAATAATTGTGTGAAGTCATAGTAATAGTACTAGAACAAGATAGAAAGATACAATAAATAGTAAACGAAGAGAGAAACACAATGCTAACGCTTATGATTACTATAAGGGCAAAGAAACTCAACGAACGACTGAACGAATGTATGGAGAATGCGGAAGAGGAGAAGAAGATAACAAAAAATAATACAAATATTTTAGTATTAGAAAAACAAATTGTTAAAAATTTGATTTTATTAATAAATTTTGGAAAATTTGGTGTCTTTTCTTATTATTTATTTGAATTTTCTTAATCACCTTTTATTAATTAATCCTCTTTCTATTGTATGTGTGGTGTTTCTTCTTTATCATTTATGATTGATTCATTTCGTCGTTGTCGCACTTATTCTCCTGCCTTCCTTGATGTATCTTTTCTTTTAATTTAATTTTATTTTTGTTTGGTTGATTTTTGATATTTTTTTTGTTGTTGATTTAACAGTAATTAATTATTTAATGATTTTAATTTTTATGTAGTAAATTCTGTTAAATCCTTTCACTTTTTTTTTGAATCTTCTTGATTTTGTGTGTATGTATGTATATGTAAAAAAAATTAAAAAAAATTATTGGAATTTTTTCCTTTTTTTCGATTTTTTTTTTTGGTTTTTCACTTTTCTTGAACTCGTCGTCAAACGCGTCGGTCGATTTTATTCAAATAATTTTCGGGGTTTTTTTTTTGGTGTGTGTTCTTTTGTGTGTTTTTCTTGTTTTTTGAACGGTGAACGGTGAATGGCAACGGCAACAACGACAAACGGCAAAGGCGACAAACACGCACGATGTGGAATACGAATGAAAATGAAGGGAAAACTCATAGAATTTTCCCTCAGCAGCTGCCGCGATGTTAACATCGACAGCGGCGCTGCTGCCACTCGACACTCTCACATTATTTATTTCTCTTTCTCACTTCTCTCTCTCTCTCTCTCTCTCTCTCTTTACAATGCTTTTCCGCAATCTCTTTCTCTTTTGCTCCTTCTCGCTCTCTCTCTTGTTACTTCTCCCTCCTCTTTTGGTTTATCTAAGCACACTCACACTCTCCTACACACAGATACAAATGATTTTCGCACAATTTTCCACCACAAAGATACATACATAAGTATTTCGAAAGAATCGACAAAGGACCTAAGTATTATAGATGATAAAAAGAGAGTGAAAACAAAAACGGAATATTATAAATGCAATACGATACAAACAAATAAGGGAAATACAAAATACTAATCATAATTATGTTGATGTTGATGAAGAAAATCTAAGAAAAAAAACAATATAAGAATGAGAGAGAAGCAAGAATAACGATAAGGATATGGATATGGAAAATGTCAAAAGAAAGGTGAACACATCCATCAGGCCATCATCAGTCATTGCATTTAGAAATACATAGAATGTAGTAGCATTTTATTTAGTAAGGATACCTTTAGGTTGTGTATCTACAACACACACACACACACACACACACATACACATACACATACACAAACATACACACACACACATGTCCATACACAAGAAAAATAATATAAAAACCAAAATGGCGGACAATGAACACAACTAACGCATGTCATGGGAAGGGATGAGAAGGGAATGGTTAGGAAAGTGGAAAGGGGAAACAAACGAAAAACTAACTAAAATTTAGAAAAATTCACTCTTATTCTCATTCCTACTCTCATCATTCTCATTTCAAATCTAAGGAAATGAAGAAAATGCGATACATGAACCAGAAAGCATAAACCAAACCGATATACACAACAAAAGCCGGTAGAATTTTGTAAGTATGTGCGATGCAAAAAGATATTAAAAGAAAGATGCATAAAGACATAATGAAAAACAAAAAATATACAATACACACACACACACACATGTACATATACTATAAGAAAAGAAAGAGAGAAAGCAAAAAGAAGACATGTGTGAACCAAGACAAGACAAGATTAGTATAACATAACATAATACCATAGTACTACGAGTATAACAACAAACAGCATCATCATTACTAATGAAAAAGGAAAATGAAAAAATTGATATGAAGCGTCTTCGACAATTTTCACTCGTTCATTCATTCATAAGTGAGCAGAAAGTAAACTTATCATTTTCATGGGGTTTTTTTTTGTTTATTTAACGGAAGCAATGCCTTTTAAAATTGCAAAGTACTGATGAGAATATTGAATCAGGATATCACAAGTTAGCAAACACTTCTCTGTTCTAAATTTCTTTACCTAATGGAATGGCTAATCAAGATCCTCACTTAGGGCCAAGCTCTTCAAAATCCAGTTGGAAATCTTGCAGGCAGTTGATTGCCACTAACACTATTTCACCATTATCAATTGAACAACAATCAATCATCATGCTCCTCGTACAGTAGTAGGTAAATTTGAACAATCAACAAACATAAGGTGCAGAAAATCTATAAAATTTGAAATTATTTTGAATCAGTGACCAGCGACTAACAGTTTTGATTGTGGGCTTTGAGCCAAGTAGGATTTCGTGGCCTCAAACCGTTTAGAAGTAAATAATCAGCAGTTTCTCATAGGACAACCTATGCTACCTATGATTAATGTGTAATTTCAATAAATTTGATTTTATTCTCGTTAATATTCATACTAATCAGTATTGAAAAAACAACAAAACATGTTAAGAAGTGTATAGAGACATTGAATAGTCCTATGGACCTATTTTCGTAACAATTTTCATAATATGTACTACAATATAATTAAATAAGTAAGTAAGTGGGTTCTTAAAGTTGGATGGATACTTTGGATGTAAAAAATCTATGGAGAAATTTCATCTATAATATGTAAGAGGTCAATAAACTTGAATCAACATGGTTTTAAGAAGTCTATGGATTAATTTTCAAAGGATTTCTATTTAAATGCAAAAGTGGGCAATAAAGTTTGATCACCATGGTTTGCAGATGTCTATAAAGATATTTTATTTGAATTTCTATAAAATATGTAATCGTAATGGTCCATAAAGTTGAATTACAATGATTTTAAGAAATCTATGGAGACATTTTTGTAGAGTTTCTATAATATTACCCACCATATTGGTCCATAAAATTGGATTACAACGATTGAAGGAAGACCGTGGGTAAAATTTAACATAATTTCCATAATCAAAGTAAGTAAGTGGTTCATTAAGTTGGCTCACTTTCGTTTTAAGAAATCTATGGAGATTTTTTTATAGAGTTTCCATGGATTACAACGATTGAAGGAATATTGTGGATAAATTTTAACAAAATTTCCATAATCAAAGTAAGTAGGTCATAAAGTTGAATGACAATTATTTTAAGAAATATAGTGAGACATTTTTGTAGAGTTTCTATAATATTACCCACCATATTGGTCCATAAAATTGGATTACAACGATTGAAGAAAGACTAAGGATACATTTTACCAAATTTTCGATAATATATGGTCCATAAAGTTGGCTCACTTTAGTTTTAAGAAGCCTATAGAGGTATTTTTGTAGTTTCTATAATATTACCACCTATATTGTTCCATAAAATTGTATTACAACAATTGAAGGAAGACTGTGGATAAATTTTAACACAATTTATATAATATAAATAAAATGGTTCATAAAGTTGGCTTACTTTTATTTTAAGAAATCTATGGATACATTTTTATGGAGTTTCTATAATAGTGTTACATAAAATCGGATTACAACAATTTAAGGAAGACTGTGGATAAATTGTATGTAAATTTCTTATATTAATAAGTAAGTGGTCCATAAAGTTGGCTCACTTTTGTTTTAAGAAATCTATGGAGACATTTTTGAAGAGATTCTGTTGAGTCCAAGAGCTTTTCTTGAACTCATAGTTCGAAGCGAAGAATTGACAAAGTTCTATACTTGCGAAAAAGAACTACATTCAACTAGAGCGAGGTTCGAACCTGAGTTGTGTGGGCCGTAAGACCGGCACACTCTACCATGCACACCATCATTGAACTATGGAACCGAATCCGCGAAAACCAAACTGTTTCATAAATACTCATAAGTGGTCCATAAATTTGAATCACCATTGTTTTCAGAAGTCTATGCCTACAACATTTTAATCCCTTTAGAGTAAATTAGTCTTTGTCTTGAATAGATTGACTTGGCTGTGAGATTTTAAGGAGAGGACCTTGGAGAAATTTCCGTAGTAGTTAAACTATAGTGTTTGGATGATTGCACTGCATATAAAGCTCCCATATACCCTCTTGAGGGAGTAGGTACTTTCAATAGAAATTACATTATACCATTTTATATAGAAACGATTGAAACAAATGAAATGAACTTCTATGAAAACTAATTAAATCTTATGGGAATTTCAAAATCCAAAGGAAATTGGGTTTACAATCACTGACTCACTGACTGAATCAGAAGACTAGTAACTTACTACCTACTATAGTGCGTGACATTAGATAGACTTGAGTCAAGTTAAGCATAAACACTCCACTTTCTTTAGACAGAATAATACTACAAATGAAAATTGTTCATTTGTTTTCGTTCGATTCATGAAATGCGCGTTTTTAAAAATAAGTATCACAAGTGGAAATGCACCAAGTGAGGGGGACTATTAGATACTTGGATATACACATGTATGTTGTACTCCTTTGTACTATACGTACATATACATACATGTAACATATGTGTATGTTTCTTTATGTATTTGTATTTGTTATTGTTCGGGAAATAAAGAAAATTGTATTTGAGAGTGTAAAGAATAAAATGAATATTAAATGCGGTCTCCGTCTAAAACTGTCTGAATAGCAATGCAAACCATCGACACAATGGCCAACAAGCAAAGCTTCGAAACTTCGCTGTTGTGTGGAAATTGTGGAATATTAAGGGCGCCCATGAAAATTCATGGAAAACCTCAAAAAACACTTAACAAAGTGTGCTCAATTTGCTCTCTGGCAACTCTTACTACATGTACTTTCTCTCCTCGATGATAACTGAGTGTGTTCTCAAAGTAAACAATCTTTAATCTTGTTCTCTCTCACTCTCTCTCGGTCTTGCAATATACTGGGAAAATGCTGTTTTCCGCTTTATTTCTCTTTATGTGTGTAGTTGTGTGTAATAGTGTATTTCAGAGAGAGAGAGAGGGAGAGAGAGAGGTTATTTGTTTGTAGGAAAAACTACACTGTAAAATAATTTATTGTATCTTTAAGTTGAAGTTATGAAAAATATTACTATCAGATAAATATCATTGATATTATAGATTTGTATTAAGAATATTATGGATTTTCATCAAAAATATTATAGATTTTTTATCAGAAATAGAGAAATAGGAAACAGAAATCGTATACTTTCCTAGAAGGAACTCATTTTCATATACTATTCAAGATTCATAAATATTCCAACCAGTTTTGGGATCACAATTGTTTTAGTTTTACCAATGTGTGTTAAATATGTATTTGCTTAGTTGGCTAGGTGGGGAGCAGACCAAAATTCAATTTTTTCTAAGGCCCCTACAAGTGAAAACGCGCCACTGCCTTCAAGGACGCTTTTAAATATTGTATTAGTATTGTTGCTACTTTTGTTTTTTTTTTTGTTATCCGAATAAGGAGGAGAAAATCTTCAAAAAATATACTCATTGTTGCTACTAGTAGTACGAGTTTGTATGTACTATGTACCTACATATGTTAAATGTGTTTCTGTCATTGTTTAACCTCCGCATCAAAATCCTTTTTCGTTCTCCTTATCATTCACTACTCAACGCATCTGTCCTTCCATTCTTTTTACTACTTACGATTCCTCTAACACTCCTCTTACCCTGTGCTCACATACTTTTCATATTATGAGTGAGTATACGAGTAAACTTTTCCAATATTTCATTTTTATATTGTTGGGTTTCTTAAAAAAGCATTAGAAACACAATTGAAATTAAAAATTAACCCGACTACGGATGATTTCATCCCTAAACACAATCCAAATTTTTTATATTGTATGTTGTACTATGAAATGTCCTGATCCCATTCAATCCCATACCGGGCATCAAAGAATTCTGTCAGATATTTGACTTAACTTGATTTCGTTTTAGTTGTTGTTTCCTTCTTCCGAGTCAGAGAGAATTTAATTGTGTGTGTGTGAAGGAAGGAATATCCTTGAAAAAAGAAAAGTGAGAAGAACGACAACGCATCGTAATAAAATCTCGACCTCGACTTGGTTTTCAATTACGCACTCAACGAGCTGTCATAGCAACGCTTAAGTTCCGTTGATGTCACTATTCACTGTTTCAATGTTTTTTGTCACTCAGCATCATAATCATCATCATCATCATCATCATCATGATTTATTTGTCGTCCTTTTTGGCGTTCATTCTTCAATCATGCTCTCAACCACCATCACTACTTACCTTCACTATCACCACCACCACCACCACCACCATCACCACCAACACGGCACGACACGACTAGTAACACCATCACTTCCATCACGTGTAACCATCTTATTCCAGACAAAACTGCGTGTGTCCCGTTTGAGAATAAAAGAGCCATACTCATACCCATAGCCATACTCATACCCAAAACCAGAGACCATGTGCGTGTGCATGCGTTTGTTTTATTTGCCGCCCTCTTTGGCTTTGGACTTTGTTGGCTCTTATGCTCATATTCAACTTATCACCCTCATAGTAGTTGTTGCCATTCCATGTGTCGACCTTGCATTTGTCCTTTTTTCTCGTGCCTGTCCATGATTGATTCTCTGGCGACGATGATGATGATGATGATGCCAGTACGTTCGTGCGTGAGTGCGTGCGTGCGTGGTTGTAACAATTCCCTCTATATTGTATGTATTCTAAGCTTATTTGTTCTCGATCGTCTTGCCTGCTGCCTCCCTGCCAGGTTGACTGCCTGGATGTCTGCTATTCCAGCCCATTCATCTAATAATATAGCATGCGCTGTTCAACCCCCGATATTATGGGACATAAGGAAAGAAAGCAAGCAAGCCCGTTTTAGGATTGTCGGTATTTTCATTGAATTTGAAATTTACAACGAAAATCTTTTGGAAATGCGTAAAATAAATTTCTCGAATGCGTGCCAGCAACCCTTGAAAATCGACACCGAAACCGGGTGCCCAGTGCACGACTGTGACATTCATTATAACTACTATTATACTAGTAGAATAGTGTAAAGGGGGCGGGTTTGTCTAGTGTTAGAAAATGGCTTGGTTTTTATCATTATTATGATGAGAATGAATTCTTATTTCAATCAAGGACTAGTTTTTATAACATGTAATCAATCAATCTATGCTAGGTCTTTGCCTATCATCTATGTCTATCTCCAAAAAATCATGAGCCCATTCTCTTTAACTTATATTGAAAACCGAAAAGCGATTATCACATGTTCCATTCTATAAATTTATTACTTTTATACTACCATTGCAGTTACCCAATTGTTGCTGTCGGCAATTCTTTGTATAATAGTTTGTTCACCTGTCCTGTCCAGGCCTGGCCTGTCCTCGCAAGCATTGCCTGAAAGTCTAAGGTGTTTTGCTGCTAGGATAACAGCACGTTTCAATGAAGCGCCGCGTTATGTTACTTTCGCCGACATTTGTGGCTTCAATTAATGTCTCCGGCAGCCCAGGGCATTGACACTTCTGTGTGCGCGACACACTTTCCTTTCTGTTCCTTTCCCCATACTTTCCCCATCCTTTCTTTCTACCCTCCCATTTTCATTTGCGTAGTAGTTATGTTTTTCTTCTTCTTTATTTTAATTTCTTCATCTTACTTGTACTAGTAATTTAAAGAAGGTTTATTTTATTTTTCATTTTGTTTTCTTTTATCAATATTTGCTTTGTTGCCCTCCTTCAAAAGACTCACATTCGCGATGCTAATCTCACGAAGGATATTTTTTGTTTTAGTATATTCTCTTCTCTTTTTTCTGTTGCAACTTATTAAGTAAACTGAGACTGAACTCGTAAAGTAAGAATAATGACTTAACATAGGGAGGCATGGAATTGAGTTTAAGAAATGTGCATTTGACTGAGAATAAAGCGATTGGTTTGTAATTCTATATCCTCTCTTCGTTCTCTTTCGTCCTCGGTCCTCAGTAAGGATACTCATCATTTAGTCACAAGACTAATTAAAATTATCGTTAAAGAATTAACAATGACTGGCTGCTGCTGACTTTCTGGTAGGTTTGGTTGCTTCCCCATTATCATCTCCCATTAATGATGATAAGAACAACAATGATGACGATGACGATGAGCCACACTGCAAGGATAGTATGGATAGTATTGTATATGGTTTATCCAAATTGGTGATCATGCAATCCTAAAGCAAAATGAATGAACTCAATTGCATTGTACATAATAAAATGAAAACAACAATTCAAAATTGGTTAAAAATTGGCAGCTGCAATAAATGAGATAAAGCATCAAATATGATGATGAACAAATGATTTGGGGCACGAGGCAATAAGAATTACAAAAAGGATAAACAGAAAGGATAAACTAAATGGATGGTGATTGGATTCATTAAAACTAGAGATTTATCTTGTACAATAATTAAGACCCTCCTTAACTATTTCTTGTAATTCTTAGACCTGTTATTTTCTCCATTTAGAATTACTCCACTTACTAAGTGTAATATAGTAGCAATAATCGAATCTATACTTGGTAACACAATGATAATGCTAATCAAAGTAAGCCAACTTCAAGATAGTATAGAAAAATAACAAATCATTTGGTGAGATGAGTCGGAAGTTAAGATTCATGACTTTGAGTACACTTCACTCATAATTTTAACTATTATGCATTTCATAGATTTTATTATCTATGTAGTAGATTCTTAATGAATTTTATTCATTTATTCCTTTCAATAAAAGACATTAGATTGGATTAAGAATTAGTGAGTGAATAGTCAATGGAATAGTATAAGGGTTACCTTTTGAATGAATGAGGAATGGACAATCCTAGTGTTTCTAAAATAAATACAAAATTTTACAAGTAAAACTAGCTGTTATGGCCTTCGACTAGCGATTTATAACATCTTTGGTCTAAATTTTTATGTTGAAATTCTTAAAGTAATTATACATTTTGGAGATATTTAAGGAAGATGGAGTTTTTAAGAGTTGTGTCCAGAAGATGGTCTACAGTGAGTATGTCTACGCAGAAAGCGCATAGTAGACTAAGCGTGGCCAAAAGCTTCGGCTATCTGAAGAGAATTGGTCAGAAGACCAGAGGCGGATTTAATATATTTGAGTGGAGTAGGGGGAGAGGTGAAATCCTCGAAAGAGTTCCGTTTGGACGAAAGTACAGCTTTTTAAAATATTGCTTTTGCTTTACGTAGTAGATATGTAAATGTTCTTTGTAAACTTGAAAAAGGGACTGTTTCCTATCTCTGAGTTTTTGTAGGGAACTATTCAACCAGGGCACTTTGGCTTTATGTGGGACCCGATTAGTTTGAGGGAATCAAACATACACATTCACAAAATTTCAATGAAATCAGATGAATGGTACCTACTTATGTGCAGCGCATAACACACAAGCAAACTAGCACTAGTTTTCATTAGATTACTATAGGTACAAGAGAATAATGTATGGAATAATACAACATCTGCAATAGGGAGAAGCTTAACTTACCAATATGCTGTTGCCAGTCTGCATATACGAACTTATAAATGATTGGATTCATTAAAACCAGAGATTTATCTTTAGTGCACTTTCATTTTCATTTTCAGTTGTTTTCCAACACAGTTTTCATAGGAAAGATACATACTATTGCCCCCCCCTTAAAACACTCCTACCAAAGCTTTTTAAGCTAATCCACATCCCGAAATTATCCAATCATAGAACCTAGACTCTTGGTGTTATGTTCTTGCAAAATCTAATTGTTGGCTGGCATCTTTTATCCACATTTGCTTGGTAGCATAAATTTTAATATTCGTCTTCGATTTACAAGGAACTAATGCCCTATATTTGTTATGTTATTAGAAAAAGTTTTTTATTTTTTGACCTATCAAACTCAAATTGTGAAACTATAAGTTTCTGATCACTATTCATCAACCATGTAAATTTCATGATCCTGGGTTACCAGGAGGGGTGCCTCCCTAATCCAAATTAAATGACAAACTTATAAAGATTAAAAATACAATGAAAATGACACTCAAACTGTGTTCTTTGTTGATACTCAAACTGTAACAGAGAGAATATAGTGATGCTAAGAAAGGAAGGTTGGATGCAACTCGGAGGAGCGTGAAGAGTATTACATCTTTGGCATAGCCAAGGAAAGTCTTTAAATGAATGCTTAGTACATATATGTATACATAGTATATGCTTAGTATATGTGGTAGTCACTAAGTTTGTATTCCATGTCTATATACACGCCAAATACATGTTTGAGTGAAGACCCTAAATATGCCTAAACATTTCAATAATATCCTTAAAAATGGTAATTAAATTTAAAGATACAATAAATCATGTATTCATTAGTTTGGTCTTGAATTCCTGACTTTCCATGCTTTCATATAGAAATTTAGGCATACATAAATAGTACCATAAATATGAAGGATTTGATAAAAATTGAAAAGTTATAACAAATTGAGAAATACTAATACCCTAAAAAACATTACTGATGCGGCTGGTGTTCAGTTAAGATCCTGTGTCACCCGGAAATATTTAATATATGTATGAACATCTTTACTTAATATTATAAAAAAGGAAAGTTTTGTTATTTGTATGTTTGTTTGTAATGAATTAACTCAAAAACTACTTAACTGATTTTAAAAATTCTTTCACCTATATAAAGTTACATTATAAGCAAGTAACATTGCCTCTATTTTAGTTTCAAGAAAATAAGAGTTCCCTACGAAAATTACAATAATGTAGCGCATACAATTTTTTTTATTTTACTATTTTCTGTTGTTTATGCTTTGCTACTTCTTGAATTTTGTGCCACTGTTGTTATTGTTTTATTTGTTCCTCTCATTTATTAATAAGTGTGTGGGAGTATTGCCCTCTTCGTTCTCTTCTTCTTTCTGAATATTATGTTCAGTGAGAGCGGATCAAGAGAGAGAGACAGTGTGCTTCCTTGAAATGAATTGACTGGACAACAACATCAATTTACACACAAATTTTTAGAATTCCGGGTAACGCCGGGTAAAACTGCTAGTATCTTGATGCTGTTGGAGTTCCACTACAGAGGTGCCTTGTAAATTTCATTAAGAAAGTCTTGATTGGACATAGAAATTGACAAAGATTTGAAATTTGTGTGTAAGAATTGTGGTTAAAGACTATGACTATATGGATGCCATATTGTCACCATTATATATTGTGATAAATGAACTCAGTAGTGGTGTAGAGACCTTCAAAGCGATGCCTCGGTGGTAGCTAAGATATTGGTAGAGCCTTCCAAGCCTTAAATGAAACTGCATCGAAGCTTAGAACATAATATTCTCTTACAAGAAAACTCTTTTGTGGGCGATATTTTTCTAAAAAAAATCACCTGAAGACTGAAAAGTAAATAAGGTATTTTGGTTTATGTATACGAAAATACCTTTCAGCATGCACTGATAATCATCATCATCATCATTAGTATCTTTATTAATGAATAAGCAATGATGATGATTAAAAGCGCAAAGATAAATTAACTTTTAATATGAAATGATGCAAGAAACATACAAAACATGATAATCAAAACTAAGCTAAAAAGATACAAGATACAAAATCCACCATCCAACATGCATGCACTTCATAAAATAAGCAAACAAAGAAAAAAAAAATAAAAACAATAACTCTCTTCTCTTCTCGTGTGTTTTATTTATTCCTTTGATTTACTATGCTTTTCCCTTTAGTATTATTTCGTATGCAGATCAGTTTCCAGATTTCATTCATTCAACAAATCTTCAACTTGAAGTTGAAGTTGTGAGGCAAGAAAAAAAAAAAAACAAGAAAAAAAAAATGCTGCTGCAATCAAAATGCAATTTGGGGATGCAACGCAAAACTCACATACACATGAAGAATGTACTAAGTAATGAATGATGAAGGATAAATGGAAGTAAGGAAGGTGTAAGGTGTAAGGTTGGAAAGAAAAAGAAGGAAGAGCGACTAGGTTGACTGCAATTGCTTGCCAACACAAGACACGTGCCAACAGACACAAGATGATGATCTTTTACTGCGACGTTTCATTCATTTATTCAGTTTGTTTCCTTAAGATGATATTATTGATGATGATCATGATCATGATCATGATGATGATGATGATGATGATGGTGACTTCTTGAACTACTTGCAGACAGGCAATGGTTGCATTATACGATAAGTAGGAGCAGGAGTTGGTGACTGCAGAAAAATGCAATCAGATCATATTGCATCTGAAGAAAGACGACAGAGTGTTACAATACTAGTACAATACACAATGAATGAATGGAATAATGCATGGATGGATGGATAAATGTTTGTTGCACGAAGATACGCACACGCATTAACTTATAAAGACAGATGAACGACATAAGGAGTGAATGAGTGACAAAATCCTTTGCTTTTAAGATCACAAGATCACAGAATATTTGAACATCAATGAATTAAGTGAACATAACTAAATAAATCGCTTCGTTTACAGAAAGGCACGATCTCATCTCTCAGCACTCTCAGCATCTCAGTAAGGAAACAAAAAAAAAAAAAAACAAAATAATGGGAACAAACAAAAGGATATACCATACATACATATGAATGTATGTAAGTATGGTGTATGTATGTACCGACTTATGCACCCTAATTGAAAGTAAGTATACTATGTATATCTTATAGTAATCAGTTGAATATTTTATGGCAAACAATGGACATACAGACAGACAGGCAGCCAGGACATCATCAAAAGTGTCTGATCCTTTTTTTTCACGTTTTTTTATTAGCAAAGCACGCGTGTGGTCCTTTAATCCACACGTCGATCATTAGCCACATACTTAATTAGACTAATGGAATGCTGCTAGCCGACAAACGATTCAGGAAAATTATAATATTCTTGCTTTAGAGAGTCGGGTCAAGTCGAATCGAATCGAATCGAGTCGAGTCAGTCAAATGGTTACCACATACATTATATGGTATTATAATATAAGGATTGAGGATGACGTTGGCAATGGCGAGGATGATGATATGATATTAAGGTGTACGGGTATGTTGCATGTTTGGCGATCATAAAAATTAATTTTAAAAATGCATAACAATGAAATGAGGTCCTTCTTCAAACACACACATGCACACACACACAATTCAATAAGTCTCCCTCTCTCCTTCTACAAAAAGATCGAGCAAACTAAATTTAAAGTAAATTGCATTATTTTTTGTTAGTTTTGAAATTGCCGCCAGCGAAGAATGAGCGAAGAACCGAACGAACGAACGAACGAACCAACAGACGAACACCTTTGCCAAAAACCCACAAAAAATTGAAAAAGAAAACAATCAAAAAAGGACAACCAATATTCGGAGAACTTATATACATATATAAATTAAGGAAGAAGAAATGAAAAGTACAAAATAAAAAAAAAAAAGAAAGCAAAGAAGGAAAAGTACAATATAAGAAGAGAGGAGGAGATTCAGTATAAGCAAGCGACATGCGCCGCCAGTCAACAGTCAATAGTCAACAGCCGTTGACCATAAAAAGCCCATAAAAAACAATGAAAAGTTGACACAAGTTCACCAGCACAGAATATGGGAGAAGACACAAGAGGGATGCAGGGAGGGAGTGAGTGTCGAGAGGGAGGATGAATGACAAAGGAAAGACAAAGTGACAATAAATGAGAAGAGTAAGAGTAATGTAAAGGGTATTGATCCTGTTATTGATTATTGTATATTTGTTGCATACTCCAATCCTCCACAAAACTCATTTCAGGAACCAGCGAGTGCTTATCCTTCCTTCCTTCCTTCCACCTTCTATCTTTGCTTACCCTTACCACCGTCCTTCCTTCCTTGCTTCCTTCCTAAACGACAACTCCAGGACATCTCTTTTGGTCTCAATCCAAACTCTTGATACCTTTGCCGGCTGTTCGTGTCCTGTGTCTCAACTAATTTTGAAAATTTACTTGTTCTTATTGTTATTATTGTTTTTGCATTTGTTTTTTTTGGGACAGGTGCAAAATTTTACGCGATCCTGCGATCCTTATTTTTCGTTGTTGTTGATATTTTATTTTTGTGTTAAACATTTTAATGCATTTTATGTCTGTCCATGAGTCTCTTTCTCACTCTCTCTTCAGCTCTCTCTTCTCGTTCGTTTATCCATCTGTCCATCCATCCATCCATCCATTCTATTCATCTATCCATCCATCCATTCTTCGTCCTTTCGCATATAAATGCATACATTATCCTTTTTCGGTAATTGCCAAAAATGTTACGACCGAATGAACCAACGAGCGAATCCTTCTTTTATTGTCCTGTTGCCTGCCTGCCTGCCTGTTTGCCTACCATCCTCTCTGACTGACTGACTGACTGACTATATTACCATGCCTGCCTGCATGCATGCATTGCAGTGCCATCATCATCATCATCCTTGTGACTCGTGTGGTGTCGATGGTGGTAGTGGTGGTGTTGGTGGTGATGGTGATGGTGACCTGTCTGCGTTTGCATTTCCTTTGGTCCTTTTGACTTTTTCGAGTTTCGCGTTTCGCGTTTCTCTTTCGGACCTAGTTTCATTGTTTATTTGTTTTTTGTTTTTTTTTTTTGGCAAATTGCGTGTTGCTTCGTGCTTGTATCCTACATCAGTTGGATTATTTTCGCTGCTGCTGCAGCCGCTGTTGCTTTTGATTATCGCGATTGTGATCCTTTGAATTGCTAAGGCGTTTCGAGCCGTGCGATCATTGACTTTGGTCAGGCAATGTTTTTTCATCTTTCTCTCAACTCTCCTTACTTATTTTCTCACTTTACACGTACCCAACATAAGTCCTGGGTACGACCTGATTTTACCAGCCAAGGATGAACATTCCCCTTTTGAATACACTATGCGTCCGGATGAAGACATAGAAATTGTTGGAATATGATCGTTAGAAGAGAAAAGATTATGTACAATAAAACTTAAAGAATTCTAAACAGTTTTGTAGTTCGCCCTTAGAAGGTCACTCTAAATGTAGAAGATTTTGGTATTTACTATATTGTATTATTCAAATGTCCTGTGCTGTGATAATCGTTCTATGAAACAAACATCCACAATTCTTACTGGATGGAATACAACTTTCATTAAAGTTTCTCAGTTAAAGCTTAAAAACTGCCCCTCAGGGCGGACAATGAATACCAGGCCAACCAGGTACTTTGACCCAGGGTTAACTTCTGAGCTTGTATACTTAAGTAAGTACAGGAGTTAAAGGATGACGATTTATGTATTTTACCATGTGGATAATAGACCATAGGATGCAGATTCTTCACCTTCAAGATTTTTGTCGTAGCTGAAGAGAGAGAGAGAGGGCAATAAGGACAAAATAAACAGATAGTGAATAGTATTATGAGTTTGTCAAGAAGTTTGTAACACACAAAAGGTGGCATCGGAGACCCCATAAATATTCTTGATCAGACGTCTGTATGTATACAAAATAGTACCTCAGTTTTTTAACTAGAGTGCTGAAATTTTTCATGAAGTTTTTATTTTATCATTTGTCGGAATCAGCCGAATCGGATCACTAGGAAGGGCACCTCCCATACAAACCCAAATTCCACACCTTATACACAGAACACTTCTTGAAAGATGGACCCAATCGCGGTGAAACTTTTCTTCAATGACCAGGGGAGTATGGCAAACTTTCGACTTGGGGATTATTGAGTCTATTTGTTGTTTTCACGGGAGCGCCCAATGAAACATTCAGTCAGTAAACATAGACACAACAACCCAACCCACCGGTGGCACTCAGTCTTCAGGATGAATTCGATTTTGTGGGGCATCTAACCCCACTGTCGTTTACTATAGATTGCATATAAAAAAAAGACATATGAGGTTTACCCATTTATTGATAGATACTCGTATTATAGAGTGGCTAGCAAAAATCACTAAATCAACCTGACTTTTACACATTAGATCATAAGTTAAAGATTCCTTAGCTCTTCTAACATAGCTGAACTGGAGCGCAGATGATTGGAAACATATCACTTGGTACGTTAAAGTAATTTGAATCAGTTAAGAAGTAATATTTCTGGAAACGTCCTGGTGAGATGACTCCAAAGCATCATGCGCAGTAGATACTTAAATTAAAGGTGAAGACAAAAACAATGGAATTGGACCAGACACACATTTTTTAATCGACTTTGTTGATGCCATTCCGAATCCAAAGCTTAAGGTGATTATCCAGTCAGAAAATGACCCAAAACATGTTGCTAGTAAAACACAGATTTAGATGTTAGAGTCACCATATCAGAGAAGAAGTGGCCGGCCCAGGCGAGGCCGGAGTGCAGCATAAATGGATTAATATTTCCAGAACCCATGATCATAAAGTGTTCAAACATATGCCTGAAAATGTGTACTGATATAAAAAATATAGGGATTATGAATACCTGATATTTTTTTTCATAATTGATTGATTTATTGATCCGATCATTTACTAGTCAGTATATCAGAGCATGAAGTCTATTGACTGACCTATTAGCCACGGAGACTCCGTGAGGGTTGAAAAGGAGGTTCTCAGAATTGATCTTGGAACATTGTTTTCAGAATTTCGATTTGTGTTCTGGAGTGTTTGGGAAGGAAATGCTACCAAATTTATCATTATCAATAATTAAATAAATATTTAATATAATTTGTAATTTTTCTCCATTTTCATGCTGCCGCCATTTTGTAGACTAGTATTTCTTTTCTCTTCACTCGTTCACTTTCTATTCTATTGTATTTATTTTCTCATATCAATGTTCCCCATTTTGATGATGTTGGCGTTGTTGTTGCATAGAAATTTTAATTAAAAAAGTTTGTTTGTTTCTTTTGCTTTCAATTTGCAACACAAGCAAATCTCTTGTCCAATCAGAAAAAAGCTGCAAAGCGCAGCAGCAGCAGCAACAACAACAACAACACCAACATCAGCAGCAGGAGCAACAGACAAAAATGCAAAATTGCATTTGCATTGCAAAAACAGAAACGAATAGAAGAAAACTTAAAGGGGAAATGCGTGTGGTGAGTATACGTAAGTGGTGAGTATGGTAAGTTTGTGCATTATTGGAAATTCCCCGCTACGAGATTAAAAACGAGCGCTCGCGCTCGCTATCATGAACCATTAGGGGAACGGGGAAGAGAACGAATAAAACAGTTTGATAATCACTGTTACAATTTTATATCATTATGGAATTGAATTAAATTTAATTTCTTAGCGAATGGATTTATTTGAAAAAGATATTTTAAAAAAATCAACTAAATCGTTGTATATGATGAAAGTACAAAGTTTTCCATTAAAAAAAAAAATGAATGAAATGATAACTTACTTTTTTTAATTAAAATTTGTTGCCGCCACACTCATTGATTAACTGCAATAAACTGAATTAGAAACAAAATCCATAACTAATCAATTTTATATATGTACTTACCTATTCTCCGAGCTTTAAGCCCCTGTACATATTAAGTTGATCCCCTCAAGCCGCAAAGTGGTGTGTAGAAACTTATAAAATGCATAATTTTGCTATAGATTCTTGAGTTCTCGTTCACTTCAACAGTTTTTAGTATGCTAAATCATATTTCATCTGTAGGCTTCGAAATGATTTAGAGTACAAACTGAGTCAGATCCATCTAACTGTACTTGTTTTTTGAATATCTGTCAATAATTGAATTACTTTGTATTTCCGTTTGATATTCTTTAATGAAATCCCCTCCTCCTTTCTCATCCGGGCTTGGAACCGGCAATGGCAGAGTTAAATTTCCCTAAACTCAAACAAACTACATACATACATACATAGTTACATTTGGCAATATAAATGTAAAATTTAAATGAAGACTATTTAAATATGTTGGTAACAATTGCTTATTTCTTTGACAAATCATTGCCCTTGATAAATTATTTTTATTATATTCAGAAGAAATGCTAAAAATTTTATTACAACTTTCCATAATTGTATTAAAAAAACAATAAATATAAGTGCAAATTTAAAAAGATACGAAAAAAAGAAAAAAACTATAGAAAGATTTCATAAATGACAATATTAATTCAAAAGTTAAGTGAAGGCTTTGAAAATCTGAAGACCAATTGATGTTTGTCTTATGTTCTTATATCAATTGGTCAAAAAAAAAAACAAAACAAACTTGTAAACAAAAAAATGCAATTTAGATTGGAATAAACTTAAACTTCCAAAAAAAAAAAAATTGAATCCTGAATTATTGAAATATTATTCACATGATTATGATCCCGATTTAATTCCAACTTTTCGAGTAGAAGATACAAAAAGAAAAAATAGTTTAAAAAAAAGTATAATGAAATTATAATAAAAGAAAATAAATTGGATAAATAAATTGCAAAAAAAACTGAAGAGGTCAAAACAAATAAATTTCTGCAAATTATGTTATCTTAGAAGGTATGTTTTTAAATAAATTAAATTTATGCTCCTCATTGCATCAATACTTTATATTATCTTGGGAACAAAAAACCTCGATATGAAGTAAAACAAACAAATAATTATTAATTATATACAGTGGAACTCCTCTTCGTTATAGAGAGTTTTTCGTTATTGGGGAGTTGTCAAAAAAAAATTTTTTTTTTTTTATTCAATTGCATCATACATTTAAATAAGTATATATTTTCGGATTATATTCAATTCATTCTTTTATTTATGTACATTTGTACAATGTTTGCTTGGCAGAGTTTTCTGTTTCCTGGTCAATGAAATTATTTTACTTTTTCCTGTAGAAACAGTCCAAATATAGGAAGATTTCTCTCTTTAATACCTGCTATCTGAATTTCTACAACATCTTATGTTTTTATGGTTTTGACGTTCATGACAGTTAGTTGCTTGCTGAAGAATATTAATTTTGTTTTTAAATATGGTTGAAAGTATACTACCATCAGCAATTTTTGGTTATAGTGCCTTTTTCGACCTCTAAAATTAAATTTAGTTTAGTGACTTTACATAACCCCAAAGAAAATAATCCAATGGTTACTGAAGGGCCAAATGGTCTACACAAAAACCAATACGATTTCAGGAGGAACATGTGTGTCATCGACGCGATAAACCGAGTTTGCGACATTGTACGGAATGCGATTGCTGGTGAAAGATGGCTCTGGGGCGCAAAGAAGTATTGCGCCGTAGTCACCCTGGACATCAAAAATGTGTTCAATTCGGCAAGATGGTCCAACATAGTACACTCTTTGGACAATCTCTGTGTACCAAGGTATCTGGTCAGAATGGTGATGTCATACTTGAGCAAAAGAACGCTCTTGTATGACATAGAAATAGACCCACAGGTGTACAACACTACTGCCGGCGTACCGCAGGGATCAGTGCTTGGCCCGATCCTATGGAATGTGATGTACGATGGTGTCTTCAGTGTACCTGTACCGGATGAAGTGGAAATAATTGACTAAGCGGATGATATAGCAGTAGTATCAGTTACAAAAACGCTCCCAAACCTACAGGGAAAATGCAACTCTGCTGTTTTGAACATCAAAAACTGGCTATGGCAGACTGGTCTGGAACTAGCGGACCAAAAAACTGAGTTGGTCCTAATCAGTAACAGGAAGAAGATAGAACCCTTAAGGGAACCATATAGGTTCGCAAAAATTTTTTTTCGATTTTTTTTTTGCTTAAATTGTGTGTTATGGTGTTAAAAACATCCCCTGAAAATTTCAAGTCTAAAGAACATATGGTTTTTTTTTAGAATTTTTTTTTGTGCAGGTAGGTCGGGCATAAAATCACATCATTTGTGCATATTGAGTATTTGTGTTTTTGCTTCTTATATTTTCTGGCTGTTTCTGAATAAAAAAAACATTAAAAACCTCGAAAAAAGTTATTAAATATTAGTTTTTCTCTAAAAATATAAAAATGTTGCGAAATTAAATTTTTCGGTTTTCATACGTTTTTTGTTTTTACCCCGTTTTCACGGACTTTGGCCTAAATTTCTCGAGAACTACTAAGCCGATTTTGATAGTTTTTTTTTTCGGTGAAAGCTAACATCCCAATGCAACGAATGAATGCTTGATGTTGCTTCTTCTATTAAAAAGAATTTTTATTTGATTGAAAAAAGTTGTTTAAACTTTAAACGCGATTATCTCGAAACCACTTTTTTCAAACTGGTTGGGAGGATAACTTCAGTAAATGAAGACCGATTTTCAATCTTTTTTTTTTTAAATTACTCCTAATACCAACCATTCTGGCGTATACTAGGATATTTTGGATCGGTCAAAAAATAAAGGACCTAGGACCAAAAAAAGGGGTCAAAAAAGGTAGATTTTCGAAATTTTGACTTTGACACCCCCTTACTCCCCTATATAGTGACCTATCCCAAATATCCTAGTATACGCGATAACCACATAAATTCTTAACATAACTCCATTTCTACTTTTTCTTTCAGATAATCCGTTCTCAAAAAATCGTCCCAACCATGGGCCTATGTTTTAAATTTTTTGTCAACTTTAGAACAAATTACAACAACAACCGATACAACAACAACAACGAAAAATATTTTTTAATTTGATTTCATTAATTATCTTTCAAATAAAAAAAACTGCATATTGATACCTCTCATACTTTTTGTGTAATTGAATTTTTTGTAAACCTTTGCAAAACGACACCTGAGACTATATGGTCCCCTTAATATACGAGTCGGGACGCAAGATATAGCTTCTGCACAATCCATCAACTACTTGGGGGTTCTCTTGGATTGCCGTCTCAACTTTAGGGACCACCTAAAGTTCTCAAGTGAGAAAGCATCCAAGTCCTGCGCAGTTCTGGCAAGGCTGATGCCAAATGTTGGAGGGCCCAGACAGCCAGTGCGTGAGCTGCAGGCGGCGGTCAGCAAATCAATCATTCGGTATGCTGCACCAGTGTGGTCCGGTGCAACCAAGTTCAGGCCGCGTCTGTGTATCGGCTTAACTTGTTCAGAATATGTTGTGCGTTCCGAAGGGTATCAGATGACGCAATAAATGTCATTGCTAACTGCAAACCGGTGGATATTGACGTCAACGAGCTTACGGCAATATGTGCAGCGAGACGGGTGGAGCCTAATACACATGGCCAGGAAATCACCCCAACTGACTCCTGGCAGCAGCGTTGGCAAAACTCAACAAAGGGGCGGTGGAGTTAATCCCTAACATCAGTGTGTGGACGTCTAGGAAGCATGGTACTCTAAACTACCATCTCACACAGTTTCTCACAGGACGTGGATGTATCAGGGAATATCTGCATAAATTCAAGCATGTAGATGACCCGCATTGCATGTTTTGTAGAAACCAGCGAGAAAATGCTGGCCATGTTCTCATGGATTGTTCCCGGTTTGTACACCTCAGAGAGTTAATCACAGCTGAGGTAAGTGGAAACCTTATACCAAATGGCGTGATTAACTACATGCTAAAGAATGAAGACTCCTGGAACACAGCGTGTGTGATAATCGTAGCAATAATGCAGCAGGTCCGCAGAGATGAGGATGGTCTATCCTGCTCTCCATGGCGAAGTAATACCTCAATTGATGGTCCCGCCAGCTTGAAACAAAAGCCAGTGTAGCCCAGGGGGTAGTTTTAGTACGTAGGCACCACATGAGACTGCTTGTCCGGTGAATCGTGCATTCTAGTAGGTCGGTTTGCTAGGATCTTTCGAAAATTTACACCTCATTGGCTAATCCAGAAAAAAAAAAACACCTATGAATGACGACTATTGTATTGTAAAATAAAAGTTAAATATATAAAATACAGTCAAACCTCGATTATTCATTATTCGAGACCGAGCTGTTTATTGCACTGTATATAGAAAATCCTGGTTATGAAAGGTCTTATTTTCTTTAGTTGTGGGTTGTTCTGTTATTTAATATTAGGTTCACGTTATACCGAAGCGAATTTTGATTGACAGGGCAAGAAAACTTGATCTGTTCCCAACACTCACGAAGCGGGATACAAACAAACAGAACAAAGCGTTCAATTTCGTTGTTTCCTTTGGTGTGTGTTGATAGAAGACAAATTGTCCATGACTGCCAAACCAAAACATCAAAGATTCATGAGAATTCACGAAATTGTGTAGCCGTGTTTGTTTGTGTTTATTCTGTATCCAGTCTTACCTAGGTTCCGCAATTAGAAACTATGCAATTATCGACAACGAAACTCGTTTGAAACAAACATGTTGGAACCGGTGTGTGTTGGCCTTATGCAATGACGTGTTTTCTGTTTTGTTTCCTTTGGTATATGCGCTCTCATAAGAAAAATTAACTGTCTTTACAAAATTTGTAAACGACGCCACATTGAAAATGCCCTTACACATACTTACACATACGCCTTAAGTAATTTCTAAGTTAAGTTAAGCTAAGTTAAATAGTTTCTATTAACTATTTCATTCCTCTCTCTTCCTCGACTTGTGCGCACATTTCAATTAATAAGATCTGCACACTCATACATACACCTTTACTTATTATATTTATTTCATTGACCCACAGCTCACATCTCTTTGCTAGCACATGTACCTTAATTTATTTCTGCTTTACTACTTTATTCCCCTCTCTTTCTTACGATACTCACACATACACCTTAACTTATTTCTGCTTTACCAGCTCTTTAACACTTCATTCTCCTCTCTTGCTCGCTTGTACTTATTTCATTTGATGCTTGCCTATACACATACATACACCTTAACTTATTTGTACTTTATCAGCATTTCATTTTTTTCTCCCCTCCACCATCACGTAACGCAATTTTTCAAAACAGCAGCGCTCAATCATTTTCAATGATAAAAATGTATTGTTGTTTCCGCCAGACAAAAAAAAACATATAAGTATGTTCGCTTCGGTGTAGTGCCAGTTTAAGTGAGTAATGTGCCATGGAAACAGTGGCTGCTACCTATCGAAGAACGATGCTCGACACTTTAATAAGAATAGAATTCGGTAGATGAAGCAAGTCCTAACTGGGCTCTACACCAACGGTCTAATTGTTCTGTTGTAGCTGTGGAGATGAAGAAGAATCAGAAAGCATCCTGCACCTATATATATCTACATATGTATGACTGCTATGCAAAAATCCATTTTCCACTGGGGCACTTGACTCTTTTTATTAATTCTGTGGGCTAGTTCCAAAGACATTGGCTAATATTTGAGACCAACTAAGGATATCCAAACGCTAGCTCCTTTAGTTTAAGCATCACAAGGGGCCTTCTATGGCGAACAGCTAGCTTATCATATGCTATATATTTCAAATGTGTTTGAGAAATTGAACTGATGTGCCTCAATCGATTCTGTTCGTCGTCATGCTAATAATTTCGAGGCAAAATGATAATTCTATGTTTACATTAGAGAGAAAAGTGCAAAAAATTTAAGTGCTATGTGTGTGTTTTAATTTTGGTTGGACGCAGTGGGGCACTGCAATCTATAGTAAACGACAGTCAACTTGTACACACTTATGACATTTGTGCCCCACTGCGTCCAACTCAAATATTGAGATTCTCCAAACTACTGCGTAGACTTGTTGGAGCAACCTGGTACGTGAGAAACTCAGTTCGACATAGGGATCTTCAGACACAAGATATCACAAGAAAAAGGAATAAAAATCATGGAAATCACCTTGCAGTCAACTTGCTTGACAACAGACAGCACACCCGAACGTTGAATAGGTTGCACCCATGTGATTTCCCATCATTAAAGTAATACAAATGTCATAAGTGTGTACAAGTTGACTGTCGTTTACTATAGATTGCATATAAAAAAAAGACATATGAGGTTTACCCATTTATTGATAGATACTCGTATTATAGAGTGGCTAGCAAAAATCACTAAATCAACCTGACTTTTACACATTAGATCATAAGTTAAAAATTCCTTAGCTCTTCTAACATAGCTGAACTGGAGCGCAGATGATTGGAAACATATCACTTGGTACGTTAAAGTAATTTGAATCAGTTAAGAAGTAATATTTCTGGAAACGTCCTGGTGAGATGACTCCAAAGCATCATGCGCAGTAGATACTTAAATTAAAGGTGAAGACAAAAACAATGGAATTGGACCAGACACACATTTTTTAATCGACTTTGTTGATGCCATTCCGAATCCAAAGCTTAAGGTGATTATCCAGTCAGAAAATGACCCAAAACATGTTGCTAGTAAAACACAGATTTAGATGTTAGAGTCACCATATCAGAGAAGAAGTGGCCGGCCCAGGCGAGGCCGGAGTGCAGCATAAATGGATTAATATTTCCAGAACCCATGATCATAAAGTGTTCAAACATATGCCTGAAAATGTGTACTGATATAAAAAATATAGGGATTATGAATACCTGATATTTTTTTTCATAATTGATTGATTTATTGATCCGATCATTTACTAGTCAGTATATCAGAGCATGAAGTCTATTGACTGACCTATTAGCCACGGAGACTCCGTGAGGGTTGAAAAGGAGGTTCTCAGAATTGATCTTGGAACATTGTTTTCAGAATTTCGATTTGTGTTCTGGAGTGTTTGGGAAGGAAATGCTACCAAATTTATCATTATCAATAATTAAATAAATATTTAATATAATTTGTAATTTTTCTCCATTTTCATGCTGCCGCCATTTTGTAGACTAGTATTTCTTTTCTCTTCACTCGTTCACTTTCTATTCTATTGTATTTATTTTCTCATATCAATGTTCCCCATTTTGATGATGTTGGCGTTGTTGTTGCATAGAAATTTTAATTAAAAAAGTTTGTTTGTTTCTTTTGCTTTCAATTTGCAACACAAGCAAATCTCTTGTCCAATCAGAAAAAAGCTGCAAAGCGCAGCAGCAGCAGCAACAACAACAACAACACCAACATCAGCAGCAGGAGCAACAGACAAAAATGCAAAATTGCATTTGCATTGCAAAAACAGAAACGAATAGAAGAAAACTTAAAGGGGAAATGCGAGTGGTGAGTATACGTAAGTGGTGAGTATGGTAAGTTTATGCATTATTGGCAATTCCCCGCTACGAGATTAAAAACGAGCGCTCGCGCCCGCTATCACGAACCATTAGGGGAACGGGGAAGAGAACGAATAAAACAGTTTGATAATCACTGTTACAATTTTATATCATTATGGAATTGAATTAAATTTAATTTCTTAGCGAATGGATTTATTTGAAAAAGATATTTTAAAAAAATCAACTAAATCGTTGTATATGATGAAAGTACAAAGTTTTCCATTAAAAAAAAAAATGAATGAAATGATAACTTACTTTTTTTAATTAAAATTTGTTGCCGCCACACTCATTGATTAACTGCAATAAACTGAATTAGAAACAAAATCCATAACTAATCTATTTTATATATGTATGTACTTACCTATTCTCCGAGCTTTAAGCCCCTGTACATATTAAGTTGATCCCCTCAAGCCCCGAAGTGGTGTGTAGAAACTTATAAAATGCATAATTCTGCTATAGATTCTTGAGTTCTCGCTCACTTTAACAGTTTTTAGTAAGCTAAATCATATTTCATCTAAATTATATTTCATCTGTAGGCTTCGAAATGATTTAGAGTACAAACTGAGTCAGATCCATCTAACTGTACTTGTTTTTTGAATATCTGTCAATAATTGCATTATTTTGTATTTCCGTTTGATATTCTTTAATGAAATCCCCTCCTCCTTTCTCATCCGGGCTTGGGACCGGCAATGGCAGAGTTAAATTTCCCTAAACTCAAACAAACTACATACATACATACATAGTTACATTTGGCAATATAAATGTAAAATTTAAATGAAGACTATTTAAATATGTTGGTAACAATTGCTTATTTCTTTGACAAATCATTGCCCTTGATAAATTATTTTTATTATATTCAGAAGAAATGCTAAAAATTTTATTACAACTTTCCATAATTGTATTAAAAAAACAATAAATATAAGTGCAAATTTAAAAAGATACGAAAAAAAGAAAAAAACTATAGAAAGATTTCATAAATGACAATATTAATTCAAAAGTTAAGTGAAGGCTTTGAAAATCTGAAGACCAATTGATGTTTGTCTTATGTTCTTATATCAATTGGTCAAAAAAAAAAACAAAACAAACTTGTAAACAAAAAAATGCAATTTAGATTGGAATAAACTTAAACTTCCAAAAAAAAAAAAATTGAATCCTGAATTATTGAAATATTATTCACATGATTATGATCCCGATTTAATTCCAACTTTTCGAGTAGAAGATACAAAAAGAAAAAATAGTTTAAAAAAAAAGTATAATGAAATTATAATAAAAGAAAATAAATTGGATAAATAAATTGCAAAAAAAACTGAAGAGGTCAAAACAAATAAATTTCCGCATATCATGTTATCTTAGAAGGTATGTTTTTAAATAAATTAAATTTATGCTCCTCATAGCATCAATACTTTATATTATCATGGGAACAAAAAACCTCGATATGAAGTAAAACAAACAAATAATTATTAATTATATACAGTGGAACTCCTCTTCGTTATAGAGAGTTTTTCGTTATTGGGGAGTTGTCAAAATAAGTATATATTTTCGGATTATATTCAATTCATTTATTTATTTTATTTATGTACATTTGTACAATGTTTGCTTGGCAGAGTTTTCTGTTTCCTGGTCAATGAAATTATTTTACTTTTTCCTGTAGAAACAGTCCAAATATAGGAAGATTTCTCTCTTTAATACCTGCTATCTGAATTTCTACAACATCTTATGTTTTTATGGTTTTGACGTTCATGACAGTTAGTTGCTTGCTGAAGAATATTAATTTTGTTTTTAAATATGGTTGAAAGTATACTACCATCAGGAATTTTTGGTTTTAGTGCCTTTTTCGACCTCTTAAATTAAATTTAGTTTAGTGACTTTACATAACCCCAAAGAAAATAATCCAATGGTGTTAAATCACACGATCTTGGTGGCCAATTAGGCCAATAGGACCATTACGTGAAATTATTCGTTCATCAAAAGTTTCTTTGAGTATATCAATTGTAGCGTACGCTGAGTGGCATGTGGCTCCATCCTGTTGAAATCACATGTCAGAAATATTAATGCCAGCTAATTGAGGTACGAAAAAATTTCTAATCAAGTCTCTGTATCGTTCACCGTTGACAGTAACATTCTGGCCATCAACGTTTTTGAAGTTGTACGCGCCAGTCGTGGCGGCCACATGACCAAAATCATATTTAAATCATATTTAATGTTATAACATTCTGTATCCACTAAATTAACTGTTACTTTGTCTAACGATCTTGATGTACAGAAGAATTTTGTATACATTTGCATTTCAATCAAATAAATCTATTCGGAACGTTTGAATAAATTCGTTACAGAGGAGTTATTTGTAAGTGAAAAAAATGTTTTGCGTGCTTGAAAATCGTTCTTATAGAGAAGTAATTCGCTATTGAAGAGTTCGTTATAGAGGAGTTCCACTGTATTTCTTAAATTAGAAACTATGTATTTAATAAAATTTTGGGAAATTGGAAAAGTATGAAAAAACAAAAGAATGATGAAAAAGAAAAGTAGTATGATTTAATATTCTTTTCCGAGGATTTTGAAGTACTATATTTTATATGGTATTTCATTATACTCTTCACGGGAGTGAATGGTCTAATAAGTTTGTCATGAAGTTTGTAACAAACAGAAGGAGACATCGCAGACCCCTTAAAGTATATACAATCAATATAGTCATGTTCGTCTATCCGTCTGTTTGTTGGCAGAAAAGTCCCTCAGTTTTTGAGCTAGAGAGCTGAAATTTTTACCACACGCTGCACATTTGTTGGAATCATTCGAATCGGACGACTATGGAGGGTATCTCCCACACAAACCGAAATTTTAATTAATGTTCTTATTAGCAAAACTTTTTTGTTTTTTGAGTGATCGAACTGAAATTTGGACACTATAAGTTTTTGATCCATATTCATCAACCATGTCAATTCAAGATCCTAGGGGTACAGGAGGTGTACCTCCCATATAAACCCAAATTAAGTATATCTGATAATTGGCATTTGTCGCCGGTTCGGTGGGATGCAATCCGGAGGAGCGTGAAGAGTATTACATCTTTGGCATAGCCAATGATAGCCTTCTTTCTGGGTTTTTTTTTTGTTTTATATGCAATGTTATTCTTAAATGTGCTTTGTAGTATTCTTAGATGGTCAACTATTTAACAAGAAATCCTAAAGGATTTTATAAAAAGTGAAAAACAAAATGAAAAATTGAAACAGAACTTATGAGAGAAGGAGAGAGAGAGGATTAAGATAAGATTGACATTTTATTTGCAAATTTGCAAAGAACATCTGCTTTTTGTTAGTCAACTGACCGATCTAACCGACCCAAACGACTGACCCACCTTGAGCTATTGTTTCAATGAAGTTGTTGCGTTGGGATTGGGTTGATTTTGGGGTTGAGGTTGAGGTAGCTAACCTAAGCAGCTGCTATTGCTTGATTGACTTCAAGCATCACATCATCATTTGCTTTTCAAATAAAAACTAGAAAAATAAGAAAAGCTCTTATAAATTGAGAGGAGATAAATAAAGGAAACTGAAACTGGTAGTCTTAGCAGCTGCGATATTCGCTGGACCAGTTAAAAGTAAATGGACATACGCAAGCTGGATGTTGGATGCTGTTTTGGATGGGATCGTTGTGCGCGCCTTCTTCCCAACGTCCAGATGTGGTATTGTGTAAGCCAAAGGCCGACATGAAGCAACAAGAACAGCAATAACAATAAAAAAAATATCAACAAAAGGATAATGATAACTCTGAAATCCTTTGTTATTGTTATTATTTCTTGCTTTTTTACAAATTCAGACAAAAGAATGTCCAAGAATGAAACAAGAAAATCGCGTTAGATTTGACAATAGGTATTGGAATAGAAATAGGAACATGTTTGTCGGACAAAGCACCCAGGCAGGCACCTATGAAACTAAACTGGACATTCATTAATTCATACACAAGTACGAGTACGAGCATTAAAAGCTATGAAGGGATATTCCGAGAAAATAAAAAAATATTAATAGGAAAAGTTCTCACGTTGCATTTCTTGTTTTTAGTCCAACATCCAGTCAAGTTCAATTCAATTCACTTCCTTTTACTTAAAGTCCTTCTTAATGTCATGACAGCTGCAAGTCATATTCTAGTATTTAACTGATTTGATGCTGTACTCTTATGTGAAAAACTTTTCACATCCACTGTAGTATTTGTCTTTTGCCATTTGCCTAAATCCAGACAACTTCAAAATGATGTTTCCATTTCCTTCACCTTGACAATAACAGCAGAGTATTAGATGTCTTAACATTTAAAGTATTCGATTATACTTACCACACTTCCGGTGACATAATATTTGGTTATTCAATTTCAACATACATACTTCTTTATCCTGCTGTCAATGATAATATGTACTCATAATCATTCTCTAAGCATCTTGCCATTGCTGGTATGGCCAACTAGTATGTATAACTAATTGCCATTGTTGCTTTTGCCTATTTCTCATCTAATATGTGACTTACCTATATTTTCTATATATGTATCCTTATCCTTAAGGCAAAATAGGTTCCCCATTATCCAGACAAACTTCCAATTGATGTCCAGTGTAAGGTCACACATTCTTTTATCATACCACACATCCTGTTGAGAGTACATACTGAGTATCTCTTAGTCAGATCTATCTAACTATACTTGTTCTTGGAATATTTGTAAATAATTTAATTATTTTGTATTTCCGTTTGATATTCTTTAATGAAATCCCCTCCTCCTTTCTCATCCGGGCTTGGGACCGGCAATGGCAGAGTTAAATTTCCCTAAACTCAAACAAACTACATACATACATACATACATACATAGTTTCTATCTAGGAAACAGTTGATCGTTGATTTACTTAGCTTTCATGAAAAAAATTAATAGATTTCGAAAAGAAAAAGTAAATAAAAATAAATATTAAACATTTTATTGAAACATTGAAAAACACAGAAATATTTTCGTAATATTATAATATTGTTTCGTTTAAATGTTGTATTGGTATTTTTTGCCAACAGAATATACAGGAAATCCACGAATATTCCTTTTTAAAATTTAAAAAGAGCAAATATATCAATAAAAAAATCAAAAACAAATAAATAAATAAAAAATAGATTTTTATTTGGCAATAAAAATTTAGAATTTAAATGAAGACTTGGTAACAATTGCTTATTTCTTTGACAAAGCATTGCTCTTGATACATTTTTTTTATTATATATAGAAGAAAAAACTTCTCAATAAAAAAAAAATATAAGTACAAATTAAAAAAGAAATAAATTAAAAAAGATACGAAAAAAGAAAAAAAACTATAGAAAGATTTCATAAATGACAATTCATTCATTCAAAAGTTAAGTGAAGGCTTTGAAAATCTATAACCAATTGCAGTTTTTCTTGATTTTTCTTAAATCAATTGAAAAAGAAAAAGAAAAACAAACTTAAACAAAACTGCAAATTTAGATTGGAATAAACTTAAATTATAAAAAGGAAAAGAAAAATTGATTCTTAACCAATTGCTTTACGTGCGGAGAAGCATGATCATAAATTAATTCCAACTTTTTGAGTAGAAGATACAAAAAAAAAAACAAATAATTTAAAAAGAAAAATATAATGCAATGAAAAAACTGAAGAGGTCAAAACAAATAAATTTCTGGATATCATGTTATCTTAGAAGGTATGTTTTTAAATAAATTAAATTCGCAGTGATTTTGAAACTCCATTTTATATATGATTGTTTTTCTTTTACTCCGAAAAAGCATTATAAAAAAAAGCACAGATTAAAAAATAAATAAATTAAAAAAGATGGCAAGAAAGAAAAGAAAGATTTCATTAATGGCAAAAACAGATGTTCTTGGCGAATTTTGAAACTCCATTTTTTTAACGGGAATTTTATTAGACTTATTTGGTTTTTGCTATTTAAGTGCACAATAAATCCAGATTAATATTGCTCAAATTAAAGAAAAAAGAAAAAAATTAATATCCTTTGAAAATTCAATTCAAGTCAAAAATTGGTCCAAAGCTAAAAGGTAATTGACAATTTTAATCGAAATGAATCAAGCAATGGTCATAATATGAAAGAAGGTAAGCCAATACGTGACAACACCAGTAGATAGAAGACTTATCATCACAACTGCTTCAAATTTCCAACATTCTGCTGACAAAATTAGGGAAGAATGTTGTGTGCAATGAAGTGCAAATCGGGCGACTGTGAAATGAATTATTATTATTTTTCAGCTCAGAGGTCATGATGCTGCACAGTGTTCCCATCCTAAAGTAAGGCAATCGTATTTATTAAAAGAAATTACAAATAGTGAAAAATAAGACAAATTTAATGTAATATTGATATTTTCCTAAATGCTTTATGACTTAACACTTGTAAAGAACCTTTTTTAGGTCCCTACCGTCGTCCGACTCCGGCTGTATCTCATGAACCGTAATAGATAAACAGTTGAAATTTTCACAGAATGTGTATTTCTATTGTCATAATAACCAGAAATTATAAAACTAAAATAAAGTTCAAAAATTAAAGGGGTCCCCATACAAGAAACTTTTACATCTTTGGTTTTGGTACGGCATCCTTCGTGTGCGAGTCCGACTCACACTTGGCTGATTTTTAAACTCTTCACGCAATTGATTTAGCCATGTCCGTCTTGTTTTTTAATTCGTTAGAAAAAAATACACCGTTCCCAAAATAAAGCATGCTATTATTTCGGAATAAAGAAAGAAAAAAGATAATACGAAAGAATAGTAGATTTGTGACAAATAAAACCAATGATTTTTTCAATGTATTCTATATTTTTGGGACTATTAAACATATTATTGGTATTTATGGTCATCTATGTTTTTTTGCTTATTAAACTAAAATGCTATTAAATTCATCCACGTCCGTTCTGTGCTTACTATAGTAAGAATAATATGATTTATCAAAATTTCGTACATGTACGATAATTATCGTATGGTTCCAAACACTGAAGCTGCATAAAGCTGCACGTTTTCGGTTTGCTGGAAAACATATAAGATGGTATCAACTAGGGATGCTTTTTTAAAACTACCTATATATCGATATGATGCAATGAAACTCTATTACGGTATGTTTCGGTACATCGAAAACAAATATCGATGTTTTCATCTATCCATTGTCAAGCATGCTTGAATAAATCATGAACAATAACCATAAATTTGGCTTGGTTCAAGAATGTTTGACTGAGTGTGGCGGTGATTGAGCAAAGTCAAATTAATTTTGATATGTTTGGCTTAAGTTATATCGCTCTTGATTGATTCAATGGATGGACCCTATTATAAGATTTGTATTCAAATAGTATAGGCCAAACTCCATACGACGCTATGCTTTCTTCGTGTTTCAACTAGAGATGAGCTAAACAGTGACACAGTGATTCTAAACTGTGATTGAGTCACAGTCATTTGAAGGGAGAGACACCGTTTACTTGATTGATTGTGACTCATTTTGATTCAGTTGCTCCCTAAACTATGATTACCAATCACAAATCAATTGACAGTTTAGAATCACTGTGATTTCAGCTCATCTCTAGTTTCAACGGCACAAGTTCCACAACATACAACTGTGTCAGCTGCTTGATTACCAAAACTCTGTAAAATAGTAAATAGTCACATAGCCACGAAGTAGAATTCCTTTTGTCACTGATTTTGGGATTATCTTTTAATATCGATTAATAAACGATTAAATTTCTGGATATCATGCAATTACAGAAGACATGATTTAAATACTTTCTTAATTTTTGTTGGGGTTTTTAACAGTTGTGATAGAACTTGGGAGCCAAATAACCATGGTCTTCAGTGTTTTCAACTCCGCAGAGAGGGCATGATAGACATATTGATCTGATTTTTAAGTTTTTTCGCAGGCTAAATGAGTGTCCCACATACCAGTCTCCTTAAGTTAGTGGGTAGGCTGATCGGGTTGATGGTTAAACTGCGCCCATTAAGTCAGGTTCTATAAGTCCTTGGAGCTGGCGGTGCTGCTATGCCGGGCTGCCATTCATTTCAATGTATTCCTTGGTGGCTCGATGTCCAGAAGATGGTGATTTTGTTGTGGTGTTGAGTGCAAAGTTTCCGGATATCACGAATTGTAAAGTTGTTGTAGTCACAGTGTTGTATGGCTAATATGAAGGATGGGCTATAAGAGCAAATTACAAGTTTACCATTTTTTTAGATGGCAAATTGGCAGGCTTTTATTATAGCAAAGGACTCTGCAGTGAAAATGGAGTTATGTGATGGCTGTCAGCCCTCGGTCGACGAGAGTGAGCTGTTTTTGACCAAGTTTATCTTCAAATATTTGGAGCTGGTGTTTGGCTGCATCATTCGCCGAGGAGGAGAAATGGATGCCGTACATATGCTACACTTTTGTCTGGCACAATGGCAAAATATGTCTTCCCTATTGTATAAAAACATGTAGTAACAAACACATTGATTAACAATTAATTAATCTGCAATAATTTATTAATACCATATAAAATATTTTAATTTAAATTTCTTAAAAGAAAATTTCCATCGCATTTAAATGGAGAAGAAAGCACAAGATTATGCATAAGTTGAAGTTTTTTTTTTTTATTAAATTGCCACCATTTGCAAAAATAGTATAATATTTGACTTAATAGTATATGTACAATGTGTACTACTACACATGTTGAAAGATTTCCCCAGCCTTTGCAAAGGCATACATCATGCATACATATTATATACTGCAAAACAAAAACACATACATACACATGCATATGTATACTATATATACAATACTTAAATAACCAATCATTGTCGATTCCCCTATAACGAAGTCTCCTACAAAAACGAAGTGATTGTCCAGCCCGACGACTTCGTGTACTAGATAGATACACAAATAGAAATAAATTCTCCGCCGAAATCGTGAAAGAAATACCAGGCGCACAGAAATGCATAGCAAGCAGCACTTTTGGTCATGTCTCTTCAAGTGAAATTTGCATTTAGTAATATACATGACCAGTTGAGTTCATGACCAATAAAAACAACTAACTAACCAGTGTTAATGTATATTGTATTGCAGTATGTTTGTAATTGTTATGAGTGATTATAGACAGTTTCTTTATGGAAATGGAATAAATGTCATTAAAATGCCATGCCATAAGCCTTGAAAAGGGAAATGGGCTAAGATAAGAAGTGTTAACATATAAACATAAAGCAAATTCATATTCGAACGAAAGTGCAGAAAATGGCCAACGAGTATGTTGTACTATTTGAAGGCATTTATTATTTATTACTAGTACCTAGTATTTGTACTCCACGAAGCCGTGGACCAGTCTTCTTCTATCCCAGCATTCCATTGAAAACTTATATTGTGTGCTGCTCCCAGCTGATTAAATTTATTTGCCCACCCACGTTTCTTCTTAGAATAGCTTTGGACAACTATGAGGCAATCTATCTGCGTTATATGACAGTACAGTCTTTGAGATGTATTGCATATGCATACCTAATGTATAGAAGTGATTGTCTTCAGTACCAGTTTCCAATGACAATGCATAGTTTGGGATTGTGTCCGGTAGCCTCAGCACTCTTTTCAATAAATACCGCTGGAACTTGTTTACCTCTTCCGGCATTGTGTAACCCCAAACCTGTGCTGCATACGCTTGGATTGACCTGCAAACTGCCAAAAATAGCTTCCATTTTGATGCCAATGAGATTTCGCTTTTGCCTAGGAAATTACGTCATGTCGAGTTAATGCTGTTTTTTGCTTGCTCAATTCGGTTGTTGATGTGTTTGGTGAAAGACATCTTTGGTGTGAGAATTGCACCAAGGTAACAGTACTCTGACGTTATCTTCACTGGTTCTTGCTTGTAAGTCCACATTTCTTGGGCCGAAAGTCCACCTCCCTTTCTGAACACCATTATTTCTGACTTCATTAGGTTTACTTCCATACTCCATTTTAAACAATAATCCTCAAACTTATATATACATTCACATCATAAGCTAGTAGTAGGTACTATATCATCCGCGTACATTAACACTCTTATGTTTGTCCCATCAATATTTAGACCACCTTCCAAATTGTTGTGGATATCATTAAGATATAAAATAAACAGCAACGCCGACAGTAGACAACCTTGTTTTACCCCAGAATAAGTATCAAAGACATTTGACATTTCATCACCCGTCCATACCGCGTACTTGGTGTCTTTGTAGATATCTTCTATTACTCTTAACATTTTTGTTGAAAGGCCAATCTCATGCAGCTTGTATATTAGAGGGTTTCTGGGCACCTTATCAAAAGCAGCCTTGAAGTCAACAAAGTAGGCGTAAACTTTTTTGTTTTCCGCTAATTTTATGTGCACAATACTCGACAGGTTGTATATGTTATCCACCGTTGAGTATCCCCTTCTAAAGCCTGCTTGGAATTCGTTGATGATGTTATACTGATCTGCCCATTTGTAGATTCGCTCATTTAGTACACCCATGAACACTTTTGCGATGGTATTCATAAAAACTATTCCTCTATAGTTATTTACCATATTTGGACCTCCTTTTTTAAATATCGGGAACAGAATTGTGTTTAAAAATGTATTGTCCACTTTTATTATTTATTACTATTTATCTATTTATGTATCTATTTAATTCTTCATCTAAATGAATCACAAGTTTATCCATATTATTATCCATGTCGATAAAACACCTGCTGGAATACTCCAACACATAATTCTGTAATCATAGTTAGAGGGGATAAAAACGATAAACTTTAAAATAACCGCTTATAATATGCCCTAAAATCTTAAAAATAAATCTCTTCAAATGCATATTATAAGTACAAGTAATTTCATTCAAATTCTATGAATAAATTATATACAGTAAATTATTAAATGATTTTTATTCAATTTTCAAATACAAAAGACATTCGTTTTTCGGTGAAGATGCTGGCCAAATGCGGAGAAACTTATTTCAACATCTGCAGACGACACAGGACAGTATGTAAAATGAGACAGCTCTGTTGGGAAGTCCGTGGCTTTCATACCTTGGATGCCATATATTTCTGTATGAGGTTTCTCTTATTTCTGCCTTTAAATATACAGATTTAACCATCGTACAAACTCTGCTAGTCTGTGTAACCCATGCAAAAGGAATGTTAAATGCATCCATCATCTTTGGGTAAAAAACTTGAAGACCACTAACAGCAGCCAGCATACGAGTATACTAGATACATATACATATGTAGGACCTTGTTATACTACTGAATACCTGCATTGAATTTATACAAATAGTATAGTATATAGGTATAGTATTAACTGAAATGTGGAATCGTTCTTGTGAACAAAGTTGGAAATTTATCTGTTTGTTTTCGAACAAAATGACGAAATAAACAAAATCGTTAAAACAAGCATTTAAGCACAGAATAAACAGAATGTTGTTCTTAGCAAATATTCGCTCTGGTCATAGTAGGTACATAATATGTATGATAACGAAATGATATGTTAAATTGCCACAATCGAATTTTGCAGAAGTCGTGAGAATGAAAAAAAGGAGACACTCAATCACCAGTCATCTATTTTGCTCATGTCCAGTGGCTAACAAAAGGAAGAAGTTTCAAATTAGATTTGAATCTGTTTTCCAATAAACATGAGCAAGTGTCTCTTTTTCAGAGGTTCCTCAATCTTTGGCTGTGGTTGGTTCCCCACGCATACAAACAGGCATTTAATAGACTAAGTGAACTGGTCTGGAAAATGAACATCAGTCAGCAGCCATCTTCTTTGCTCATGTTCAATGTTATCAAAGAGAAAAAGGTTTAGATTAGATTTAGATGTATTTTTCAATTTTTTCAACTTGATGACTTGAAATGCATAAGAAATGGTCTCTTATTTGAGTTTCCCCAAACTTTGGTCCGGGTTGGTTTCCATGCCTTTAATAGACTTGGAAATGAAAACAATCACCGGCCATTAGATTTAGTTATATTTTTCAATGAAATTGATGACCTGACAAAGCATGAAATCATGATCTTAAGGTCAGTTTGAATTCCATATGTACCTACATATATGTGGCATCTGCTACACATCTTTAATAGCCTCTACCCTTACCCCTTCCTAACATACTAAACTATACAATACTAAGTATAAGAAATAAAAAACATTTCAAACATAAGTATTTGATTTTATGTTATGATTTCTTTATTATACAACATTATAATTTATTATATGTATATCTCATTATAATATTTTCTATAGCAATTATTATTACTATACATATACAACATACTACTATAGTACTATGTTTGCATATAAAAAAGAAAATCGTTTACAAATTGTTTGTTTCAATGTGCTACAAAAGAATGTTTTTGTATTTTAATTATTACAAATTTAATTTTATTTTATTTTATGTATTTTTTTTATATTTTCTCTTGTCTCTTATAACTTTCAACTTATGAATATTTACCAAATTCAGTAAACACAAAGAGGAGTCAAAAAACAAAATAATGATGTAAGTACATACTAGGTAAGACATAAGAAGTCAGTTTATAAAATTAAAAGCAAAATTGTTTTCCATGTTTTTAAGATTTAATCATTAGAAATTTCTATTTAAAAAAGAATTTGATTTATTTATTTTTTATTAATCTTTAAATTGATTCAAATGTGATTCTGTAGACAAAAAAAAAAAAGACAAAAAACATTTAGACATTTAGATTCACCACACATACATACTCACACACACCACATTCACACACTAACATATGCATATGTATATATGTATAATTGTTTTATATAAAAAAGACTCTCATCATTTGATACATTCGAATTGGTTTACATAATCTTATGTTATTTATTTATAAGAAAACTTTAAGTTTATGTTATTTATTTATTTTAGAAAACTTGAATCATAAGTTATAATGGGTTTTTGTCTTCTGTTTCTATTTCTCTGTTGATATATATTTACATTCTTTTCTTAGTTTCTTTGCTTGATTTAAGTTTTTTCTTATTTTTCAAATATAAATTGCAAAACAATACACTCTTTTTTAATTTAACATAACCATCAATCATCATCATCATATTATCTTCTCTATGGATGATAGAGTAAGTAAAAGAAGTTGATGAGTGTGAAAATAATTTATATAAATAATATAATAATTAATTTATATTAATGAATTAAAAAAAAAATCAATCTTGTTGTTCATTGATTGATTGGATATGCAACAAAAAATCAAAATAAAACAAAACTGAAGATGTACAAGGGAAGATGAAGGATAATTGATTGATCAATTATCATCATCATCATCATTATCATAGGATGTATAATGTTTAGTATTATTCTCCTTTTAAATTTGAATATTCCTTCTTTTTTTGTTTGTTTGTTTGTTGGTTGGTTTTGTTTTCTTATCTTATTTTATATTAACTGGCATTGCAGATTATTTTTCTTTTTATTTTATTTTTTTTTATTATTATTATATATTTCATTAAGTGACAAATCTATTTTTATATATACATATATATATATTTATAATGAATGTAGATGGAGGAAGATGTTTACGTTTTATGTTCATTTCGATGATGAGGATGACATGATTTTATATTTGTTTTGTTTTGTTTTGAGAGTTTTTCTATGTTTTATTTGTATTTGTATTTGTATTCAGTTTTATCTACTAGTTTTTGTATGCTATTTTCTATTTTATGCGCATTTGTGGTTGGTTTTCTGTTTTCTTTTCTATGATTATTTGTATGATTTAGTTATATATAGGTATATTTTTTTTGTATTTATTGTTTTTGTTTTGTTTAATCGAAGACCTTCATGTGATAATCATGGAGTAGTATTAGGTAGCAGCATCATCATCATTATGGAAGAAATATTGCGACGATTATTATTACTTGCGGAAGGCCTCTGGTGGTATTTTGTTTTCAGCAAAAAGTTTATTAAAAACAAATGCTGCATGATTGAAATCCCAATTGGTCTCTTCAAGGCATCTGTTAAGAATAATAGAAGATAGAAGATAAAATATATTTAAATAATAAATATGTAAGCAGTATTTTACTTTTTGCTCCAATCGAAATTCATATTGCTTTGTGTTGACATTGCTTGAATCATTTGCATTTTGGTTTCTTCAGTTATTTGTGCATTTGCTACTTGCATCGATTGTTGCTGTGCTGGTGGTGGCGACGATTGTACAGCCTGTGGTTGTGGCTGCACTTGTAATGAATTATCCTGAAGTTGAAGGCGATTTTGTAATGAACTAGTTAGACTACCAACACCACCACTTGTTATAGTTGCTGTTTGCATGCTTGTATCATTGCCCATGCCGCCGCCCAAGGCCATGTCAGATTTGGATGTTGATGGTGCCGTCAATGATAATGACGATGACGACGATTGCTGTGCTTTCTCTTGTTTTTGTTTATAGGCACGTGATTGTTCATAAGTTGCACTAGTTATAAGAACAGTTTCATTTTGTATACAAAATCCTGAGCCTTGTGGCACAATTACAAATTGACGCATAAAACAGCGTAGCTCAGAGTGTCCATCGCCATCGAAATCAACAAATTGACCAGTTACACTGAACACAATCATTTGGGGCTGTTGTCAAAAGTGAAATATAGATTAAATTTTAGAGGTTATCAAATTTAAAATATTTTCAGTCATTTGACATACCGTAAATATGGTTAAATCAACTGTAAATGTTGAACGATCATGCTTTGTCTTTGGTAAATCAGCGAGCATGGAGACAATTTGTAAGCGACCAACCTTTAGCATTGATGTTTTCGCATTCTCACGATCATTATTGATAATACGACGGAAATTACGATTATATTTCCAGTAGCTAACAAGTCTAAAATCATTGGATAACATTAATTTCAATTAAATATTCCAGAGTGTTAATTAGATCCACAACATTTCACTTACCTGCCGGCTTGACTAGCTGGTGGTACGGTCATCGAAAGCATTGCCTGCTCATGATAGGCATCTAATAATGGCTGACGATTATCAGTATCAAATATATTGAAATACTGCTCCAAGAATTGACGTATAATATCGGTGCCAGCTGGATCGCATAGAAATGAAGCTCTAGACTGTGGCATAGATGTATCGGTCATATCAAAAAGTATTTGAGGTTCCAGTGGTTCACCATCCTAAATTAAATAGTTTGTAATCATTCTAATCCTGTTGTCTCGATTTATTATCGGACAGACAATATTACCCTGTACCCCTAGCAGGTTTTTATAGAGGCAAAATATGTATAAACTAAGCGCCGGTACTCATTATCTCACTCACAGTTAGTTACTCGAGATAATCCATATTTTTAGTGATTAATGGAAGACAGATGAAAGATATTTTCAGACAATGAGCACACTTCTATCTGACAGATTGCATAAAATAACAAACACTGGAGACGGTTATCAATTCGACTGTATTAATTTTTTTTTTATGTATGTTACCTCAGAACTTTTTTCTAGGTGAACCGATTTTTTATTTATAAGCTGGTGCTTGTCATGTGGTCCCATATAAATTTTATTAGGTACATGTAATTCAAGATCTGACCAGTAGTTTAAAAGTTATTCTTAATAATGTGCGGTTTTCTCTTTTGTTAAATTTTTGTACTTGTTTTTTAGGGAAATCCCCGACATGGGATATACGCATAAAGATCGAAATTCGTTAATATATTATTACAAATTATGGATATGAGAGAATGATAATATTGTATATATAACTTCCAATGCTCATCTTGCATGGGTGATTTGTGAGAACGAATTTATTCAAGGGAATTTCAAGAATGATGGATCCATATTAATCAACATATCAATAATTGTATTACTAATGAAGAATTCTACCCTACTCCTGTACGGTAATGCGAGTTATGGAAGTTTGATTGTATTTGTTTCTGTAAAGTTTATCTTAATAAGATACTATGTTGAGGGGGGACCACAAACTACTACCTATGTATGTATGTACATATATGTTGTTCTACTCTATATAAGTTTATATTTCTGGGCAATCAAAATGGATTCATTAGTTTAAATATATAGGTACATATATCTATCCCCAGTGATGGTCTTTATGAAAAGTTTTGTTTGTATTACTCGCCAAAAATGAAATGAAATTAATAATAATCTCTAGTCGAGTACGTCTCACCCAGACGGGCATCTCTCATAGGCGGATAAATTTCAAAGTTATGTTTTACAAGCAAAATACATTTCAATGGGCAGACAGTTTTATTGAAACCGTCGGAAGATTTTACTGGGCGGTAACGGTGGGATGTCAATGCGGCCATAAGTGGGCCTATTGTGACAAACCACATCCATCAATCACAGTTCCTCCGAGATTCTGGTATTCATTAGGAATTCCAAGATCCTTTTTAGAGACAGATCTGCAATTTCATCTGGTTCCAAGGTGACGTAGTCTGGTCCAGATTAGGCCCTCGCAGTGACATAGCACGTTCACGTTCTTTATTACATGGTCTACACAGATCGCTGTGACTGATCTGCATGTTATGTAGGTATTTCATTACTATGCAATGTCCTGTCAAGAAATCTGAGACTTTCCGAATACCTGTCCGTGTCAGTCCAAGTAATACGATTTTAGACACTCTAGCATTCTTCGTCTCTACCCAATGGCGATGAGATTTGTCATTCAGCCATTGATGGAGCATGGATTTCGTCGAACTTCAATGCAGTCCGCAAAATGACTCAGGTCCAATGAGGACGTTAGCAGATCCTTTCTTCTAACATTATATCATACGCAGCCATCCTACTATGTAACTCTAACATTCAGTAGACTAAGAGTAGTATATATAGTATATACTGACCAATTTGTTGGTATGGTAAAATCATGAAAACAAACATGAAAGAAACAACCGACTTGATCATATGGACTAGACTAGGTAACATGTGCAGCAGGCAGGCTAAAGCTCATAAAGAACTGTAGTGCTAAAGATGAATGAAAATGATATGGGACCACATTGTGCACCTCTTCTGCAGGTGTTACAGGGAATACGAGTTCGGTGAAACCGAAAATCCAAAAATATATGTTGATATAGGTACTATATACTAGTACATATCTTCATTGATGATGTTGTTAAGACTTACCAATTTTTGAATTTTTGGGAATTTACGTCGTACCTCGCTGTGGAATAATAATTACAACAAATGAATTCATTTTTAAATTCTAAATGATTTGAAATATTTGATGATTTTACAATTCGTAGAAAGTGAGTAATGTGTGTGTGTGTGCGTGTGTGTTTATGTGTAGAATCAGTCGAAATATGTTCCTTCTTCTGTACCATACTAAACTGAATATATATTGAATATTGAATTGTGATTTGTGTGATTTGCCCACCCTGCAACTAAATGATTTTGTGTTGTTTGAAATTCGATTCTCTCCCCCTTTCAATATAACATTTTCTTTAGCAACACACACGAGTGTGGTGTGGAGGGAAGAGGCACACATAAAACTATTAAACATTCATTGAACTTTCTTACAATCATAAATTCGCATAAGTTTTCATTTCATTATTATTATTTTATTTAGTATTTTTTTTTTAATTGCTTTTATTTTTAATATATTTTGTTTTCAAAGAAAATTCATCAATTAATTGCAAAGATAATTTCGAGAGATTAACATTTTTAAAATGCATTTTGCATCTATTCATCGTTACTTTTTGTTGTTGTTTTATCAAATGAAATCATCAGTAAATAAAGGCATTTTTTTTTTTCGTTTTATTTCATTTTTTGAATGATTTTTCTCGATTTCCAAATGTGAGACACGAAACTTTTTTCAGAAACTTTTAGTTAAGTTTGGTATATTTTTTTAGGTTTATATTTTTTTGTTTGTTTGTTTTTTTTTTTCTTCTTTCATATAATTTTTTTATTATAATTGTACCCTTTTTCTTCTTTACTTTGCTGCCTAAATTCGCTGCTGATATTCATAATGCAAGACACTTATTATCATCATCATCATTATTATTATTTTAATTAATGTATTCAATGCACATTTTCATACCTCATTCATCATCATTTTTTTTTTAATTTATCTATTTTTTTTTTTTTTTTTTTTAACGGTCTAGGTTCAGTTCAATTGTTCAGTTGTTTGTCATCACATTATATTGTACAGTCTCTCTTTCTAAACCTATGTCAATCAAATCTATCTGAGTCATCTGCACTTCAGCGTATGTTAAAAGTAAGTAAAAATTATTACGGGGGTGTTGGCACCTATGTCTAACAGCACTGGACCCCAGCAGTAAAGCATATTCACCAGCCAATGTATTACCAAGAGCATTGGACATCCAAAGTCCAACCGCATATTGAACGAGCTCCAAAATAATAATGTTAACAAAAAAAAAAAAAAAAAAAAATCAAATAAAAAAAATAACATTGTCACTTTCAAGTCCTCCTATACACTTATGCTATTCTCTCAATTGTCAAAAACTATCCTATTGTCGTCGAATGTATTTGTGTGTTTGGTTTGGTGAGTCCAAGTTCAGTTGTCTGTTGTAAACGTTCTGCGGTGAACATGTGGACATATCAATTATGGCGACAATGGCGGCTTTTTTTTTTTACTTCAAACTATTATAATATTTGAGTTTGATTGTTTGGAATGCTTGCGCGGGATACAACAGTACCTGCATAGGTGTCATAATGGAGCATTTGTTACGAGCGAACGAACGATCGATTGATCGATCTATCAATCAATCAAGTCCATAAGTCTTGCGTAGCGTATATGTCTACTGTTGCTGCTGCTGCTGTTACTACTAATGTGTCAGAGTATATTGTAGGTCCCTATCATTTCCTATCCTAACCAACCTATTCAATCTGTTCGATTCAGTTAAGTAGAGTCAAAAGTATTGTATGTTGGATATGGATATGTTTTGTCATTGGGTATAAATGTACTAGAATACATCACAATATAATGCTTGTGTGCTTGGGAACAGACAGCGTATAAAGGCTTTGCTAGTATTGTATGTTTTTTCCTTTTTTTTTTTGTTGTTTATTTTCTTTTTACTTTTGATTTTGTAAAAGTTCCGTGCATCAATGAGTTGGTTGGTCAATTGTTGGGATATCATCATTTCCACACATATGAATTGAATTTTGAATTTTATATATGTGAAAAAAAAATGCATTTATTTAGTGAAAATTATGATCAACATCATCATCATAAATATAACTTCATCATTCAAATCCGTAGAAATTTCATTGTAATGATGAATTTTCTTTTCTGGTTGATTTTTCATTTGTTACATCATTAAATGATATGTGTGTTGAAATGAAAACTTTTCTAGAATGTTTAAGGGTTCAGTTCTCCCTTGCCGTCTCTTCTCTTCTTTGCTTTTCTTTTCTCATCATCTATATCTTCTGTTTTGTCTTGGTCTACTAGAAGATCTAGACTATGGTTGTGTCCAGCTTTATTAACAAAACCACGTTCGTTCGTATGTTTTGGATCTAAGCACTTGTTTCCATGGAAAGATGAGTGAGATCTATGTGGTTTTGTGTCTGTGTGTGTGTGTGTGTGTTTGTGTGTATGCATAGATGTTGTTATATGTATAGTATTCAACACGTTGGTACATCCAACGCTGAGTGAACGCAATGACGCATGAAGAATCTTATTTAATATGTATATAGAATTCCTCAATGGCAGAGAATGACGTCGTTTGGCAGATTAAGGTATTGGTAAATTAAGGCAAGCCAAGCCAAATAGGTTGTAATGTTTTAGCTCAGCTTGCACTTTCATCTTTTCTTTTCTCTTCTCTTTATTTTTGTTCTCATTTGATCCTCACGTTACGTTATCATGTTTTTTTACTCAGTGCCATCCAGCGTAATGTGGTGGAGTACATCGAGTTGCATCGTGAAGATTCATATTCAGATTCGTTAAAGTGAAGAGTAGTAGAGTAGTACACAATAACAAGTATAAAGAATTGTACATAATATATATAAAGATATATATAAATAAATAAATTGGAACTAAATTATTAATCGATACCTGATATATTGACCGCGTTCCTTGAAACGTGCAACAAAGGGATTTCCCTTAAGCATGACCTCAACAATTGCTGTATTCCGAAAGGCCAAAAGATGAGCTGAAGACACAAGCTATTGGAAACGTTTTGAAAAATATACATAGAAACATACACATATGAATATGTAAAAACAAAATAAAATAATAAATAATAAATGATTTACCATATTATTAGCCAAATAGAGAATTTTAAGGTTTGGCAAACGCTTATCAATGTGTCTGAATGCCTCCAATGAAGCCAAATTGTTATCGTTCAAATTGATTGCCTCCAAATCGGGTATATTCTTTTCCATAATTTCAATCACAGTACTCATAACTGGTGTACGGAATAATGAACAGAAGTTGGTCTTGAACTCAGGATCGCTATGGAATTTTGAAAGATCAAGAGCTTTTGTTCCTGAATTATAACGTCTGGCCATAACTAGCTTGATTTTGTCTTTGAAATCATCATCGAGATTGATGACAGGGAAACCACTACGAACGCGTGGCATTAGACGAAATCCATCCGGCAGCTGAGCATTGCGACCCAATTGTAAAATACGTTCAGCTATTTGATAATCATCCGTAAAGAAGACAACTGCATTTCTATCTATACGCCAATATTGTGGCACAAAAACATGTGGCGCCATAGCGCTCAACAAAGCGCGTATTAACTCATCTTTGGAATAGGTATGAGCATTGTGAATCTGTAATAATATAAAGAAAAAAGAAAGAAGGGTTATTATCATTATCATAATTGTTATTACTACAGCTGCTTTTGTTCTCATTCTCATTCTCAATATAAATATCTATGGAATTTCATTAATGTGAAGAAGTTATAGTTATAATATACAGCTGTGTTCTTTAACCAACCACTAACTAATCGATTGAATGGCCCATATATTCCGGTGTTGGCTTGGTGCGAAGGCACAGTCGTCTGCATCTACTACACTCGTTCTGATCTGATCTAATCTAAGCGAAGCGAAGCTGACTGATTTCTAATGTCTGATTATTGCTGCTTGTTTGGTTGTTGTCCGGTTTTCGGATTAAAAAAACAAAATAATGGCGGCAATAGCAATGGCACAGAAACTGCATCTTGGTCTGCCAAGAAGCTACCATCATCAACAATGCTGGAAACACAACAACCGACACCAAACAAAGTGGCCTCGACTCAGCCACAAATTCAATTGGTAGTAAATGAAAAGGATCAGGAGATGAAAGGACAACAGCAACAGCAACTAAATCACTGCTTACAACAACACTTACAATGCAATAATGGTAAAAAAGGTGAATTGAAGTCAAAAATATCATTGCATTGCTGTGAAGAGGAGAGCCACAAGCAATCTATTGCAACCAGTGTGATCAATGATCAATCGTCATCAATACAACCAACATCTCCTCCATTGCCACCAAAACCACTAACAATGTCGTTACCGACATCATCATCATCATCATCAGTACCAGTATCAGCAGCAGTTCAATCACAACAACAACTCCCTAAATTTTTTCGATTTGGCGGCAGCAAGCAAACAACACCATCGGAATGTCTTGCTTTAGAAGCTGTGATCTCCGAAGTGGATGATGAATTCGATTCAGTGGAATATGTATCGGTGGCTGATATCAATTTCAATATTTTTGATGATGCACGTTTTCATGATGTCTCCAATATTATATTCCAACGTCATTCACAGACATGAGCTCACCGAGAAATGCTAAGGGCCTCCCTCCTCTCTTTCGAATTCTTTATAGTATATTATTATTATTATAATTTTTTAATATTAACAGAAACAAAGTACCACAACAACAACAACATGAAATCCTGAATTAATAATCGAATAGAAAGAGAAGAGAGAACAGAACAACATGGGTGGGTTCCGGTGAAATACTATAAATGATTTCTATATAAAATTCTAAAGGTTTATACCATTGTCATATGATATGATTAAATAAATGATATTTATTATATATTTCAATTAATTTTTTAGCTTTCTTTTTTTTTATCCTTAAATAAGAAATTCTAATTGCTCACATTTCAAAAGAATATTTTATGGTTTTATATTGACTAAACTCTATAGGATTAAAAAAAAAAAAAAAAAATTATTTATAATTTTTCTCTAAAAGATAAAAGTTCCTGCTGCCATCCTTTAGTATACTATTATGAAACGAATAAAATAAAGAAGAAGACCGACCACAATCGAACCAATCGAACGAAATCTTAACATTTTATCTCAAAAATTAAGGAATCTCCGTATTCATAATCCATAACTAGCTCAATAATCTCTTATACCCGTGATGGCTGGCAGTTGGCCTATTGTGACAAATCCCATAATTATATTAAGAATTTCAAGATTTTCTTCGGTGGTACATCTGCAGTTTCTGTTGGATCTATGTACTGTTTGGTTTCCTAGATATGGGAGTCTGATTGAGCCATAGTAAATGTTCTGCTGCCAACTCTTCTTCATTATGTAATTTAGATTGATTGTTTCGACTTATTCTATGCGGATATGTAGATGTTTCATAACTCTGTAATGTCATTCTTTTCCAAAACCTAGAAGGTATGAAAGTTTTTGCTACTCTACTATTTGCCATCAATCAAGCCATCGTATGAGTTCTGTTTTTGTGCAATTCCAAGGCAGCCCACAGAATGGACGTTGGCAACTTTTTTCTGCTTCTTCGTTCCCAAGACACCCACTCTGTGTCCAGATTAACATAGTTATTTGCTGCTAGTTTTTTTTTTTAGTAAAGTTAGGCAGTCCCAAACAAACATTGATATGGTCTTGAAGGTGTTCGAGTGTTTGTAGTACAGCCTTGCTGTTAGAATGAATGTACCACATGTGCGTATCAGTGATGCCATCAACATATCAGAAAAACAGAACAGACCGACCTCAAAAAAGCGGGAAAAAAAGGGACAAAAAATATTTAAAAAAAGGACAGAAAACAGGACAAAATTTTTTGCCTTATTATTTTTATTTTTATTAATTTTAAAGTTATAAATTTATTTTTTTATATTAAATGAGCTTTATTGCCTGCCTCATCTATGAGGTCAGAATCCTCTTCTTTTAAGGCACTACTGTAGGAGGCACTAGTGCCAATCATGTTGAGATATTTATCTGGAACCTCATAAGTGTTACCAACCAATAATATAATAAGTGCGTCCTACCAATAATCTTAGCAAAGCTTACATCCGTCGTCTCATCGATAAGCACCCTGTAACACGTTTTTAATAACCTGTGTGCATTTCGTCCGGCGCAATTGCAATTGCGATGCGCCAAATTTTTGTTTGCACAAGTCGCTTAAATGGGTGACTGGTTCAAACGTAGCATTCGGGCCGCCTCCTGGACAGCAGTTTCGTTCCTTGGTTTAGGTGGGAACGATAATTTATTTGTCTGTGCGAATGTGCGCACGTATTTGATCAATTTTAGAGTTAATCCCACACTTACAAAACTTGCAGTAAGCCTTTTTGTTATCTTTTGGATCGCGGCTCACACAACTTTTTAAATCAGGCTGATTTAGCCACGACTTGCGAAATTTTTTTTTTTTTTGTATATTTCTTTCGGCATGTTTGTTTATGTTGTTCTTCTTCACTTGTTTGAATTCCTTTTTCCAGAGTCCACTTGTAGTCTTGTCAACTCGAAGTTGTTTTCGGGTTCCTAAAGGGCTGTCATCACTTCATCAAGACTTCGGGTCATGTGCCGTTTTCGGTCATGTGATCAGCCACAATGTTAAGTAATGGTATTAGTGATGAGCACAACCCAATACATATCGACTATTAAAATTAAATAATACATTAAAACTAAAAAAGGATAGATTTCCGGATAGGGGATGTTTGACTTTTTTCTCCGGATAGGGCAGTTAAAAAAATGACAGATCTATCCGGAAAAAGGCTAAAATGGCATCACTGGTGCCTATTAACAGTAGCTCACTCTATGTCTATTGCATGTATTTCTGCCTGTTAAACTGAGTTCTATTGGTCCATATATATTTTGTTAAATAATTGGTTTTTTCCACACATTGGAATCAGAGATGGATTTAGTTTCTTAACTGTTCCCAGTTTGTTCTATCCGGAAAAGTTACTTCAAAATTTTCATGGAAGTTAAATTTAGTCAAACAAAGGTCTTTTCAGATGAAGTTGGTTTTACTCAGATTAAGATCATAACTGAGTAGAGATTATAAATATCCTACCACGAATCTCTTTCGTCATCTAGAATGAGCTTTGTCATAAATAATATTGCCTCCTTCCTTTATAATTATAAAGGATTGGCGGTAGGTTGAGTAGGGTTTCAAGGGCAGCTGTTAGTGCGAACTCATATAAGCAAATACATGTTAACTAAAGAAGTCATGATGTAATATATCCCATGAAAAGGGGGTCCATTGAACCTTTCATATGTTTTAGAATTTCTATTTCACAATGAATGTTTTAAGGATCATTATTTTTATTTTAGGCATCTTGGATTTTTTTCTCTGTACTTTTATAAATGTAACATTTATTAAAAAAAAAAAAAAAAAAAAGTGTAGGAAGGACTACAATAGTAATGGCCCGTTGCCATGATAGAAAGCCCGTTGTTCTACACTGAGTGCGAGACCGGAACCGTCACTTGTTGGTGGTTTTTTAAAAAATTAAGCATTAAATTACTTGAAGAGTAGTAAGTCGTCTATGGAACGTTTTTCTTTAAGAAATTTTAGAGTTTAAAAATCAAAGGACTTTCAGCAATCACCGTCACTGTAACAAGATTCTAAAGTATGTTAATTAATACAAATACAATAATACTTAATTGCAGTATTTTATCTCTGCGATATTTACCTCAATAATTGTATCATATAATAAATATGAGGAAGTTTGAAGAATTTTAAGATATTTGTCACAACAACATTTGAACGCAGTCTTTTTTCGTTAACAATACACATATGTACATATATCACATATATTATAATCACACCTTGTCAGATGGAACACTATTATTGTTGTTGTTGTTCAATTCCAAACCCAAGCCCAACCCTAAACCTGAAAACATAGTTGTTGTCTTAGAACCTCTGCCACCTACACTTCTTTCACAATATCTCATCGTCATAATAATGATGATGATTATAATGACAACTGTTTGCGGTTTATTTTTTTTTTCATTTTTCTTTTTCTTACTCAACTTTTTTCGCGATAAAACAAAAATGTGGAAAAAAAATAATACTGCAAAAACACACATTTTTTAACGTTATTCATTCAAAGCGGCTCCGGCTAAAGGGAACAGCAACGAAGATCTCAAGACTACAACAATAAGCGTAAGCGTCGAAAACGAAAGCATTTCCAGAGAAGAAAAAAAAAAAATCAAACAAAAAACAGAACAGAAGTAAGACCAATAAATTGGTTGGTTAACGACGACAATTAAAAATTCAGTACTTACACCAACCAACTAATGGGGAGAATTGAAAGATGTTTTTAAAGAATAATGTTGTTTTAAAAGTTGAGTTAATATTCTTATAGGTAAGTACTAGGGACGACGATTATTAGAAATCCAGTACCTATTACTTTATATAACAGATTTAATGAAGAAATGTTCTTAAGACTATCAAAAATCCACATCATTTAATAGATGGAGTGATGTGATGTTTACAGAGAATAAAATTAATAAAGAAATGTTCATAGAATTGTAATGGGTGAGAGGATTAAGAGATTTATAATTGTTGATCCCATGTAAGTTGTCTTGGTAAAAAATCTTGGTTTAAATTAATTTGTATTCAATGAATGTTCATTATACATTTCTTCGGTAGTTTATGAAGTTTCTTTTTAATCAAGTAAGGGTGTACGTACCCATTTCCTAGTACTATTGCCAAAATCAATACTCACTAATATTGTCGAAATATGTACCTATGTCAGTCAGTCTTAATACCAATGTCATACAATAAACCATATATCCACATACTATCTAATCTATGTTACATTCAAGTGCACAAATTTAATATGCTCCTTTCGATTTTATATGATTGCAGGGTATGATGGAAAAACGATAAAAAACCAAAATATATTATTCTATAGTAGAAAATAATAATAAGTTTGTGTCATTTACTCATAAATCGTTTAGAGTCAGAGACGCAACACCAAGTTCTGTTCCGAAACGGAGAAATTAAAATTTAACAAACAACCAACCAAAATCTTTAGAAGTGTAAAAAGTGATTAGAATAGTTCAGTGATATAACTAACTAACTGAAACTATACAAACACAAATAGTCTGAAAGTTAAGTTAAATAAACAAAAGAAAAATGGGTAGTTGTTGTTCAAAGGATCACGATGAGAAGACCTCATGGAGCCCCTATGCTGGCAAGAGTAATGTAAGTAATGTGATTCGATTTAAATTCATTCATGTAATACCCAATTCATCCAATTCAATTCAATTCAATTCATGATATTGTTAGAGTACCACATCAACGATTATTGCTCAGCCATTGGATTATACTAGTAGTAATGGAGTTTATACTCTAAAACGTACAACAACTACAACCACAACAACTGTTACTAATGCAACAACGCATCCAGATAATCCGGGAACAGCTGATGAGCCACAAACAATTGATACAGAAACGCACCAATCGATTAATATGTAATACTACTTCAAAATGTAATTTCCAACCAATCTACTATACTCGTCCTCTCTGGTAAAACAATTCAAATATCTAACTACAATAGATAATATTATTGTAATACATACATACATACATGTATACTATATTGTAGATAATAGATATATAATCGTCGTTCGTATACAAAACACATAAGTAACCTATCTATATATATACATAGTTTTATATTGTTCATTTAAGGAAACGCATACGGGGGGCATGGGCATGGGTATACATATGTCATTTGTATACCTATAATCAACCTAATTTCTTGAATTCCCGTACAATTGAGATTGATTTATTGTACTATTGTATTAAGTATTATCATCAACAAAATATTAAAATGATTCATACAACAATAGTATAGTATATATGACTAAGTTCACAAATATGATTATGATTGCATTAGTTTTACTGGAAATATAAAAGATAATATTGTAAGGAACAACAAAAAAAAAAAAACAAATCAAGTGAATGGGTTTCTGTTAGATGTATGTATATCCCAAACTCTGTAGTTCTATTAGTCATTGATATAAGGGAACAAATGGGTTTCTGTTTTGTTTAGTACCTATTATCCTATCTATTTATCCATAAAGTTTTCTTTACCTATAATTGAAAACTTGAGAACCTATAAAGTTAAGATACGTAGGTTTATATCTATCTAATATATTTAAATGAGCAATTCTTGTATGTATGAATGTACTATACATATAAATTTATTTCGCGTATTTCGGAAACGGCTCTACCGATTTGTCTGAAAATTAGGAAAACCCAAAAGATAGGAAATCCAAATCAAGTTGTGCAAGTGAGATGGCAGATGTCATGGTTTTAAAGATGAGGAAACTATGGGCATGTGTTAAGCTGTCGTCAACAAGTGTTTGAGGATCATATGTAGAATATTATGGCTTAACACTATTTCCAACAAGGCACTATGGCGTCTAACAAATGAGGAGCCTATACTGATTAAGATTAAGCGTAGGAAGTGGCGCTGGATTGGCCACATGCTAAGAAAGCAGCCAGAAAGCATCACGAGAATGTCGCTTGAATGGAACCCCCAAGGGAGCAAAAGCCACGACCGGCCAAAGAACACTTGGAGAAGATCAACCTTGCGGGAACTAGCTGATCACATGGGATGGCGCTAAAACAACAGCCCAGAATCGTGTGCGATGAAGAAGCCTTGTGGAGGCCCTATGCTCCAACTAGGAGTTTAAAAGGAATATAAAAAAATAGTCGTACATCAAATGGGGGAATTGATTTAGCCATGTCTGTTCGTTCAATTGTATGCAAACTAATCTCTTACTTTCACAGATGTGACAAAATTTTTTTTTTCTATAGCCAAGCATAGCTCTAATATATGTATGTACATTCACTCAAGTGGTTGTTAAGTCGAAGTCCGGGAATCACCCGACAACAGTCGGCCAAGAACAAGGACAGCTTCAATAACCAAATAAAAAACATCGACATTGAGTATCCGGTTATGGGAGCTTTTACTGTACACAACATGTTGAAAGACAAACTAGTCCTTAAATTCAAGAGATAAAATAAGTGGCGAAATTCAAATTCAAACCAATCGAATCCACTTAACCCTAAGGTATAGAGTATAATTTTATAAGAATTATACTATCAGAATTGTATATGATTTGTACATGGAAAATAAACCATATGCTTCCACAATATGGTACTATGAGAGTGGGAAAAAAAGCTTCCGAACTAAACCGGATAAAGCATTTTTAATCAGTTTGATTATTTAAGTCGATTATTAAAATAGGATTAACAAAAAAAAAAAAATTAACTGAAACGACGACATCATGATAAACGATCCAATATAGAAAGTACACAAGAGTGACAAGGCCGCATAGGCAATGATTTCAATTTTACACAAACCCATCAGTTAGCTATCGATAAGAAATATTTGGACATAGTGGCGGTTCTAGATCAAATGTAGACTTGGGCTACATCAGCTTTGCGAGGCCTCTTTCATTTTTCAGTCGGAAACAAAATGATAAATAGATTGAGACGGATGTATTTTGCGAGCCACCCTCAGGTAAGAGGCCAACACTGTGTGGACAATAGGCAGAAACTCGGTACAACTCATATCCATTGCCTTTCATCGAACCAAAAAAAAATCAATGACAATAACAAGGCAATGCACAATATCGAAAATAATGAGCTACAAATTCCTCCAAAGCCTCTACCATTCTACCATTTTTCCCTGCGACGACTTATTTCCAATCAAATGTGAAGAAATTATTAAGAAATTGTAAAGATTTCATGTCAGAGAGTCGTATAAAAAGGAATATTTAAAGACCTTTAGAAATCCAGTTATATGAAAGGATTCAAAATATGTTAAATGAGTTAAAAGTTTAATAAAATTCTTAATTTTTTTTCTTCTCCTTATTAAAGCCGGAAGCTTTTGAATTCACCCTCGTAGCGGAGGTATAGGAATTGTTGTAATGGCATTATGAAATTAAAGATTGAAATTCCATTCAGGTGAAAATAAAAAAACAGTTTTATTTATTTCAAAATTGTTTGATTAATAAGATAAACAATCGTCGTATCATCGTAGTCGTCGGCGGCGGCGGCGTCGTCACCCGCCCAAAACAACTGATTATAGTAGAGAGGCCGATCATAAGATCATAGTAGAGACGACTATATGTAGTTATATGAATAATAATAATATAAACAAGATATCATATTATATGTACTTACTATAATAAAATTCTATTGCTTATGAGAACGAACGGAACGTCGACATCTTTATCTTTAACATGCTTATAAATGATAATATTATTTGTTGTAAAAAATTTAAGTAGATAAAAAGCTACGACGGGTGATTTCCTGTATGGATATATTAGTATAGTATGTATGGTATATAGTAAGTACGAGTACATACTTCTTATACAACACCCAACACATGCCAAATAAATCTCGAGGTCAAGATAATATACATTGATTCATTAAATTCATAAGATCATAAGTGAATAGATAGGACCCAACCAACTAAATTTTCTAGACTACAATAAGATCAAAAATATGTAGGTACATATAATCACGCCGATATATGTATTAGCAAAAATATGAAAAAATGAAAATGGGGGAAAAAAAAACGAAACGAAACGAAACGAAAAATTTGCAACGCAAATAAACAAATAAATTTAAAAGAAACATTAATTGAATTACAATAAAAACAAAAACAAACAAACGGCAGATGAAAAATTGAATGAAAAAAAAAAAAGCAATTAAAAAAAATTAAAGATAAAAAATGCTTGAATTCAAGAAACAAAATCATTTTAGTTTATATATATATGTCTATAAATGACCAAATGAATGGAATGGGTAAATGAGGAACTAAGTGCGGCCGGGTAGAAGAGACCAATGAAAATATAATGCGATTGGCATAGTTGAGTTGAAGAGGGCACCAACACCAACATCAACACTAAGCCCCATTACCACCATATGCAGCCAATGAAGTCAATGAAAGGAGGGATAGATAATATTACGTGATAAATTTTGAGTCCCTAATGACTGGTGTGTGCCCGGAATTCTTACTCTCTTACTCTATTCTCTCAGTCATTCACAACATTCATTCAATTCTTTTTCTCATTCTCATTCTGTTTTTGTAGTATTCATCAGTTTGTACTATATGAACAACAATCGACTGACCGAACGACCGAGCGACCGACAGACAGATGGGTGGACAAACCGATCGACCAACTGACTGACCGATCTAAATTAGACATTCAATGAATAAATCAAAAGCAAACCGAATGACGGACAAGTATACAAAGAAAACAATATTAAAATCAGTTGAATGGAGGGGGGCGATGACGACGACGCCAACATCAAAGAGTAGAGCAGATCGGTTTGGACAAGTGTGAAGGGCAGTCAGCAGCAAGTAAGAATCGCCAGTTGTCTCTGCTTTTTTATTGTCAGTGTGTCAGTCAGTGTGGAGCTTGTTTGCTTGCTTGGTGCACATTGAAGTACAGACAGAAGTGCTCTAGATCAGTACACAATCAGACACCACAAAAGAGCGACCGATCGAACGACCACCAACAAGTAAACGAAACTTAACCGGGGGACAATAATCAACAACAACGACGACTACGAAATAAAACAACAGAACAGTGAAATAATCGCCTACAAACAATATTTATCACTTCAATTTTTTTTTTTTTTTTTTTGAAATCTTATCTCGATCAATATTACCACAGCAAGAGCGTAAACACAAGAAATTTTAATAATATAAAATACCGAAAATGTTAAAAACTTGTACTGCATTTTTATTGATTTTGGCCGTGACCATGGCCAAGCAGCAGCAACTGGAGGATGAACCCATATTAAGAACTAATGATGATGTTTCATCTGGATCAGGATGTTCAGAGTCACCTTACATAAGTAAAATTGCACCATTATCAGATCATGATCATTTTTCGGAGCCCCTAAGATTAGAGGAACTCAGTACATATGTACAACAATTGAATGATGCTGGTGTACGAACAACTGGTAATTTAAAAACCCTAAGCTATACGGAAATTTCACGTTTATTGGCACTTTGGCAATTGTCCCATCAACGCAACTACTATGATATGAATGAAGAAAAAAACACCAAGTATGGATCAGAAGAGTCTGCTGTGGCACCTCCACCACCACCATTATCAAAACTACAGCCACAATTGTCGTCACCACCCATTGATGAAGAAGTTACTGACGACAAAACTATTCTGGAGGAGGATCAGCATAAAAAACGTGTGACACGTGTTTAATTTGTTGAACATTGAATAAATGTGCAAATGTGCCATCGCATTATCTATCATATTATTACAATATTATACAATAGAAGTAGTAGTAGTAGTTAATATAAATAGTTGTAGTTGTTATAGTACATGTATGTAAAATATGCAATACGCGTCTAAATTAAGAAGGCCGCCATGGTGATGGTCATTGTGAGAAGTGTGAAACTGGAGATTGGAGGAGGCAGAAATGACGGCAGCAGAAGCAGCTTGAAGCGTGAAATCAAAAAAATATAAATAAACATTTTTATTGAAATTATATATTATTATTTTAAATTAAAATTGTGTTCCGTTTTTTCTATAATTTATCATCATCATCATCATTATGATCATACTTAGATATAGTATACAAATATTGAAAAATCTTAAACACTTTGATTTACAGTATATAATATGGTATAAACAAATTGTCCAACCCATAACAAGGAAAAATTCTTAGGAAAAAAAAAAAAAAAAAAAAAAAATTATAATCTAAGCTTTAACCTTAGCGCAGGCATTTAACTGGAATAAGACTGACTTAAAATAGAGCTTAGAAGAACCGAACCCGATATTTATACACATAGTACCTCTTCCACTATTTAATCATAGCCCAAGAAATTTGAATACACTGAATCCACCTCCGAGTAAAACTGTCTTAAAGTAATGGTTTTACACATACTTCTTTTCCTAGAACATACTTTGTACTAATAATTACCATCCTTCTTGATTGCGGATTAGCAGTGTTTATCAAGAAATTGACAATATTATTGGATGAGGAACATCATTTTTGGAATGTGGAATTCAGAATTTATAAGGTTTATAATGCTATTTTAAATCAGTACACAACTTTGCAATTAGTATATTCTGTGGTCTAAGCATGTAAGGATCGGGTGCACCACACTCAATGACTATGTGAACACAACTTCCGCTTTCGTTTTCCAGGCTTACAACAAAACCAACCAATAACACAATAGAAATTAAAATCTGTCTTGAATGAATATTAAGAATATCCGATATCTGGCATTTCTTATGATTGAATCAGTTTTACAATTATGGTATACTTCTCAGTTAATAATAAAAAGCATTATGTCAAGTCAAGTGTGAGTCCGACTCGCACAAGATGGGTTCTGTATTCAGAAGTGCAAGGTCTTTTATGTAATTTTTGTTGTGGATACAATTTCAAATTAACTAAGATACCAGGGGCCTTCGATGGTGGTCTACACAATATATCCCAAAAGTTTACTTGTGAGCATTTCTATTTCTTTTTACAAATTTAAATCATTTCAATATGAGAACTGCTTTACCACATCACTCTACATTATTAGCCAAATACAAAATGTCTTAGAAAACAGAAAGCAGTGTGTCAAATACAGTTCTTGTGAGAATTGCTTTATGTCGTTTGTCAGCAATACAGTTTTTGTGATTATTGCAGTACATATTGGAGCACATGTTTTTTGTATGGGAACCCCTCTGTGTTTTTACCTTACCTTTATTTTTATTATTTGTCATTATAGCGGCAATTGAATTACACACTCTGTGAAAATTTTAACTGGCTACCTATTACAGTTCTTGAGATAGAGGTCACTAACGGACGGATGGACGGATATCGTAGGCTTATTAATAAAGAAATATGAAATGCAAATTGAAAATATCTGGCTATGATTATTCTTTTCTTTTGATCGGACAACTGTTCTGCTTATTGTTTAATGAGAAAGAAAAAAAAAAATTGAAGATTTGGTGTAAAATTTTCTATTTAACTATTTTTATAACCTCCATCACGTTCCCCCGTAAGTTCGTTTTACCACTCTATTGTAAGTGTTAAGCGAGCGTATAAGATTATTGTCAAGTGTAAAACAAAAAAGGAGATTCACACCCACTACGCAATAGTAGTCAATCCTTGCGTTGCTGTAGTTACTTCTTTGTTGTTGTTTTGTTTTTTGTTCTCTTCAGGTGATGATGACAGATGTTCATGTTGATGATCTGTAGTAGCATTGAAGCTATGACCGTTTTCGGAACTTGTACTCGTAACAACAACACGAGGCATTTGTTTACGTCTCAAATGATTTGCAAGTGGCGGCACAAATAGATCGTATTTGATGAGTGTACAATCGATGTCAGTGTAGATGAGAGCATTGTTCTTGGCTTTCGAAAGTTTTGCATAGATCCAGGATATCAGAAGACCACAGACAACAGTAATAACAAAGCCAATAAATGCATACCACATATAACTTATACGATACAAATAGAAATAATGATCTGATGGTGGTTCTGATGATGTAGTTCCTTCCATTTTAAAAATATCCTCGATGATGAACGATGACGACATGGACATGGGAATACCATCTGGCGAACAGCCATCTATTGAGATTGGAAGTCTTGGTGTGGGTGGTTTTGGGTGGCCAAAACCAATCCATAAGCACATACCCAAAGCAATCAGCAATCCACTGACAGCACCAATTTGGTTAGCGCATGTTGTGCACATGCCTAGCGTAAAAAGCCCCAACAATGGACCACCAATAATGCCAAAAATAGAGAGTGATGCTTGCAATAGTCCACCAATGGAGCCGGCTAGGAAAGCGAGACCAATACAAACGCCACCATAGAAAATGGACAATAATTTGGAGTACCACAGGTTCTGTTCCTCGGTTAGCGTACTCCGAGTGCAACCTTTGTATAAAGGCTTCAAATAATCCTCAAGTGTTACGGCAGCTAATGCACTTATTGCCGACGAAATAGTTGACAAACTTGCACAGAATATTCCTGATACAAAGAGCCCAGATAGTCCAGCGTATTTACCCATTGTGTCGACAACAAATAATGGCATAACCTGATCGGGTGAGGACACCCGTCCCGTCTTCACAGGATCACAATCCTTGTAGAACCAATAAATACAAAGCCCAGAAAGGCATGTGCTTACACTTAGTAGACATAAAATTGGTAAACACCACCAGATAGCTGCCCTTGCTGCTTTCAGATTACGAACAGAGAGCATACGTTGAACTTGTGTTTGATTGACACCATAAATGGCCAAATATGTAAAGCAACCACCAATAATCTGGGTAAACCAAGTATGTCTTACGGTTGGGTCTGCACTGACACTGCTAAAATCAATGCGACCATTCTCCACAGCTGTCTGCCAAATAACATCTAGACCACCGGCTTTTATTGAAGCGCATATAATCACACTAAAGATCGCTACGAACATCAATAGTGATTGATAGATGTCTGTCACAAGTACCGCCTTCATGCCACCAAGCGTTGCGTAAAAAGTACACACAACCCCGACAATGACAATGGAAAATATCTGATTCAAACCAGTCACAGCCTCCAGAGACAAGGCGGGAGCAAAGAGCACAATACCCATGTAAAGTATCATTTGCAATGAGAAGGCAAGTGAAGCGCAAAGGCGTGCAGCATAACCAAAGCGTTGTTCCAAATACTCGTAAACACTAGCCGTCTTTAGGCGATAGAATACCGGCAATATAAGATAGACGACAATGGGTGTCGAGATCACGTACGATAAATTGATTATAACAAACATTGTGCCATATTGATACATCTCCATTGATACACCCAAGAGTGTTACAGCAGACATGAAGCTTGTCATCAGACTAAATGCAACTGGTGTGATGCTCATCGAACGGTTAGCAAGTAAATACTCAGTTGTGCTCTGTTGCTTACCGCCCGAAAATCGATAGTACAATCCAATCACAATCGAAATGACCAGCACAATGGCAAGTATTAAGTAATCCCAAGCGCCTAGTGTAGCCATATTTGTTGATTTCTTTGAGCGCAGTATGATCCTTTTAATTGTTGGCACACAAACAAAAAAAAAAACAAAAAAAACGAAAACCCAAGTAAACCAAACGGTTTTTTGGCGCAGGCAACACGACACTTCTAAGTCAATTGCTTAACAGGTTTCAGAGTGTGAGAGCGATTAACGCAGCACTTAGTCGAATATGTACTTAAGCAACTAGTGATTTGCCGTAGTACTCTCTTATCAAAGTACCTACTCCTCTTCTTCTTAGTTTATTGCACAACAAAATATCGACAGTCTTTATTGAAGCTAATCTTTATGATGATGAGAGCGACGATGATGGTGACAATATGTAGCTTAAAACAACTTGGCTACAATACACAGTCACAATAACGAGCACATGCTCTGGCGGTCAACAACAATGGACTACTAATGAGAAGAAAACTTATAGAGAACGAAACAAACAAACACAGCAAAAAAATGGTAGAAAGGCGGCAGTATTAACCATATTCTTATCCTAATGTCACAACAAGTATGTACAGAGAAAATCATAGAACATGCGAGCGAGTCAAAGTGAGCGAGACGACAATACACAATTTTGAAAATATTAATACTTAAATCACCTAGGTTAGTTGTAGTAGCATGATAATACACAATACATATTACCAACACTTCTGCCAACTTGCCGCTTTCATTCATTCTGTGCCTAATTAATTGTAGACGCCACTTGCGTTGTTGCTGTTGTTGTGTCCATAAATATTTGTTTGGCATTCCAAGTTTGTTGTTTTTTAATTAATTTAAACCAAAGCACAAAACTAATAAAATGAGTCAATTTGCTTTGTAGATTACAAGATTGCTTTTATTGCCTAACTTTGCGGCGTTAGCAATTAGAAATTTGGCAACCAAACACACGAGAACCACTGACTACACTCAACTCTACTCTGCCAACTGTCTTGCTTTAAGATTCTATGTCCATGGCATTGTGCGATAAGCAAATCGAATTATAAACTAACAAATAATTCTATTGCGGAACACAATTATGCTGTTTACAAAGTTAGTACATAAACACAGAAGGGAATGGTGAATGGAACTGAACAGTAAAGTATTTACTCACGGTAATTTGATACCAGCCATATGCATTTGGTGTTAATTTGCGTGAATTTCCGAATTTTCCTCGCGGTATCGGTGAACCCTTGCGACGTGGCACAGAATATTCAGTGAACTAAAGAAAAATCATCATCATAGGCATAAATAGTCAATTGCCAATCAAATCGAATCATCTCAACTACTTACTCTGTCATCAATAGGTAACATATCACGCATCATTTCCTCATCTTCGGCAAGATGTGAACGCAAAGCGGATTCCGACATGCGTAAGCGAACGCCACCGTTTTGCTGAAGTGTCGACGGTTTAAAGCTAACGCGGCGTGTGCTATTGCGTTGCTTATGATCATCATTAGCTAAAGGAAAAAAAAAAAATTAAGATTTTTATGGCGCCAAAAAAGAATGCCTACAAATGAATGGATGGATACTTACAATGATGACCTTTTAGTGCTGGCGGATATCGGGTGCCACCATCATTATTATTGCGATTATTGCCACCTGAATTGTTATAATTGCGTTGGCCGCCGCCGCCGCCACCACCACGTTTGGGCATATTTGCGTGATGCTGATGCTTGCTTGTGTACGACAAACCGAAAAAAAATAATCGCTGTTGTTGTTGTCTGAGAGTGTGCGTGGGCCAGACAAACACAAACACACTTTTTTTTCCTCAAACACGCAGGGAAGCAGACAAATTGACAATTATTATGAAATTGTCTGGTTGTCTGGCTTTCTTTTTAACTACAATTAAATCTTTTTTTTATTTTCTTTTCTAAGCGCCACAACCGCTGACATTTATTTTCTAATTGTTTGACAGATTAAAACTTTTACAATATAAATTTTTTGACAAATGTCCCCCGAATAAACACAAAAGAACCACAACAATATGAGTGATATAGAAAAATAATAGGCTATAATAGAAAGAACAAGATGAAGAAGATATGCACACTCGTTTGTTTAAAAGTAACGTGTGTACTTTGATTTTATTAAATTTGAAAGGTCAAAGTACGCACATTACTTTTTCAGTTCATTTGACAATCATTTTTTGCGGGTTGGCAGGGGAAGAGAGAAGAATAACTTCTGGAATTTGAGAAAGTATTAAGAACCTTGAGATAAACACTTGCTTCTTTTGCAAAACCAATTAGAAAGCCATTAATTTGATAATTAATGAATTAAACATTCACTAATGCAACGCATATTACAGTTTATAGAACAAGTCAAAGTAAAGCAAAGCGAGATATGAAGAATAACTCAGAAATGCCCTTTCACTGTGATGTTTACCAGCACTGACTGAATTGAGCCTGCCAACTTGTCAAGAAATACATTTATCGAATCATGAACCGATTGTTGTGCGGATGGATTGCATTCAGAATCTGAAATTAATGAAAATTAATATACAAATATTTAAAAATTTTATTTAAAAGTCATTATTATTGATTTTGATTGCTGACACCTATTTAAAATTAATTAATTGCCAAATTACCTAATTTATCATGAGCAATAAAGCCAAAAGTAAAGAAATTTTAAATTATATCTAGAGACAATTTCAGATCTCATAATCTTGTGTTATATACTATTGTATAAGCATGAGTAGTAACAGATTTCAGTAATTAGCTTATTCTCTTCCTCGGTAATCTGCATTTAAAGAATTCAACATTTCAGTTGTTTCAAGTATAAATTTATATTTTAAACATTTTCTAGCACAACTACAGAGAAATTGAAATCAATCGTCATAAAAATCGTCTTCGATTTCTGGCACATGCCTGATAGACAACTAGCGCGCCCGGCCTGGTGTCGAAGGGCAATCGATTCTTTCTTTGAATTTGTGTGAAGTAAAACAATTTCAATGTGCTCACATACACACAAAAATATATGTCTCTATGGTTTTCATGCTAAATTTGTTTCACCAATTTCACGAAAACAGCGTCACATATCGGGTCTAAAACTAACCTATGTTTCAAGATGGAACCAACCATACACATTCTTAAAATTTCACTACAATCATAGGCTACGCATAAAGCGAGTATTAAACGATGATACATGCCTGTAGACCCAAGTCTACCAAGTATGATGGCATACCAAATTCATCGTGTAATAGCAAGTATGTTGGTATGTCAGACACGTCTAATGGTTTTCAAATTTTTGCAATCAAACAAATATTGATTTTTATATTTTATAATATTTAACTCACTGAAAGTTATTCATTTATTATTGTAGATTACATATATAGGTAGTATTGTATTAATTTCTAGAGGCTTATTAAAATATGAGATGAGTCTTCACTGATCCCCATCATCAGTAGCCTTCATTTTTGTAATCATCAGGAACCAAGTCACAAGGACGTGCAAATTCCTGCCAACCTGAATGCATCCAGACATTGCCAACTAAAATATAATAGTTAATGTATCACAAACAATGATAATAATAATAATTTTATAACAATAAAATACTTACTGCGCTTAGAACCCTTAATGATAGGGCAACCGGCATGCAATGTACGAACATCAGGTTCCAAAGAACGATGAAGATTATACCACATAACAAGGGCACCTTTCACTGGCACACTAAAGACATTCAATTTGGGAAAGACTGTATAACCACCTTTATCCACATTTGACAGCTATTTTGAGTGAAAAGATACATTTATATAAAAGACAGATAGTGTGTGAGAGAGAGAGAGAGAGAGAGAGATGATGTAGATATAATAGGACAACTTACATAAAACATGCTGGTCGATATTCGATCACCTATATAAGATGTTGGTACATTAACCTAAAAACAGTAGGTATTAAGATTGGATTATAAGTTTTGAAATGTTATTAAAGCAAAGACTATTTGTACCTTAAAGTAATCATGATGTGGTTCATAAAGGCCACCAATTCCATAATTTGCTAATTGCATTTTTTCGACGCCTCTCATATCAAAACCACTGACCATTTGTACTAAATTTAATACGTGACGCATTATCGGTGTGTGATAGTCCAGCCAAGTCTGTTGACTTACACGTGTATCACGAATTATGCCACTAACACCATCACCACCTGCCACACGGGAACGCATCATTTCGAATTCCTCACCTTCAGTTTGAATCTCCTCAATTTGATTATCATTTAAAAGATCATGATATAAATTAATCGATGGATCCAAGTTCAATTGTTCAACTTTCAATGGAGCCAATGTAAAATAAGCATGTCTCGTATTATCCAAATGACAACTTAATGGTTCCATTTTTGGAATGGGTAATGCAATACCTTGGCACAATCGTGTATAATTTGCAAAAAAATCATGTATAAATGGAGGTTTAGTTACTTGTGTTGGGTCCTCGTCTAATAGCTTGAAATAAGTTTTTGTTTGTTGAGCCGCCCTGTGTTTTGGTTCTATATAGAGTATTTCGTCGATATAATAAAAAGCTTTTTGCTTATTGCCAAGCTCATAATGTACCAGAGCCAAATACTCATAGATTTCCAGTTCATAGAATTCATCAAAGTCTTCAGCAATATCCAATAGTAACAAAGCATGATCAAACCAACTTTGGGAACTTTGATAGAATTTTGCTTCAAAAAGTTTCACTCCAATTTCATAGCAATCATGCCAATTTAATTCGGAACTTTTATAAACATAAATATACATTATTTTAAGTTGTGAAAATTGATCTTATTTATGTTAGGTAATAGATGTTTTAATATAAGTAGGTACTTACTTATTGTAGTTAGCATCAAGATCGCCCTCAGCTAGGTAACTTGATGTGAAATTATAAACTTCTTGTATGCGTGCTAGACCCTTGGCAGCACCAGCAACATCATCTTGATCCGGTATACCGATATCTTTAGCTAAACTGTCCATTGTGGTCTGGAATTCTATTGTTGTTGTTGTTGTTAAAGATGATTAATATTGCTTGTTTTTAAATTTTCTTCATTTTACTACTACTTACTTGCTGTTGGCTTTTTCTCTAATATGAATTGATGAAGTTCTTCCCAATCGTAGACCATGCGTTTGATTAATGTAAATGCATTCAATGGATTCCCCAAATAATCATCCACATTTTTTATGGCCAATTGATGTTTCACTTGAACTTCTTCTAAAAATCTGTAAAAATAAATATTGTTTAATTAGCTTATCAATATTTTGTAAGTACTTTTCTCTACTTTTTAATTTGTGAAATTTCCCGTCGCCGTTCCACTAGATACTCTTGGGCTGCTTTCACTAACTCATGCTCCATGGTGTCAAGACTCATGAGACTATCCACAGATGAGAAAAACTCGCTTTGAACAAAACATGGCAAGTTTATTGATGAAAGACATAACAAAACTATAGATTTTATAAGGAACATCTTTGACTTTTTCCACTTTCTGCCTATATACTATATCTATATCTCTATCTATAATTTTTATGAACTATTTGTCAGAATTTTTTGAGAATTTCTTATATTAAAATTGTGTCCATTTGCCACGCCAGTAGAAAGTCAACTAATTGTGAAGAATTGAAATTAGGCCAGTTTTTTCTAATAGTTATATGTACTTAGTTTGGGATCTGTTTTTCATCTTTCTTTTCTTATAAAAACAAACATAACACAGACACCAGTTACCCGCTCTCTATGTACATAGTATACAAAACTTTATATTATATGAATCTATGTTGATAGAAAAATAAACAGTTTATACACATACAGTTGTATTGTTGGATATACAATAGAAAGAAAGATGACACTAATGAACTTTTAAAGTCAGTTCAAATGCCAATTGAATCACTAAAGTCAGAACTAAAATTTAAAAAAAAAAAATTACTGAACTGAAGAGAAGGAGATAGATAGCGATTAGATCGTCTAGTCAATATGAATACTATATTATTATTATTATCGTATAAGGAGAGTGGAAGAAGGCTCAACAAATTTGGCAGTACAAAGACTGTGAAATATAAGTTTTAAGCTGCAAATTATCCAATATGCTTGAATCGAAACTGCTGTACTTATGGTAAATATCAAAAAATATATATGGTTCCTCAATGAAAGGGATCTTAGTGAAGTAAAATATTGAACTAAGACGGACTGGTACTACTGCGATTGAAACTTGGTCTTAGAAAATTCAAAACGCCCCATAAAATAATAAATAATAGTAAAAAATGATTGATTGGAAGCAAATACAATAGATGGCATTCAGTAACAGGACTGTTCAGTCACATGTCCGGGTGATTTACTCAAATACCTAAATGCGACAGGTTGGATTTAGTAATACCTACTGATTGCGTTCGGCGAGGAAGTGGTATCAAAACGGCACTCTAGTGCTAATTGTGGCTCGTAGTGGATTATGCGAGCCAGCCACGGAAACCAACCAATTAACCAACCAACCATAGAGATGAAATTGTTATCCGCCTCCATGTCACAAATTAACACCCCAATTAAATCAAAAAAAACGTTTACAATAAATTATTGTATTGTATATAGACTTGCGAAAAGTTTAAAGAACACTCAAAATTTGTTTGTTTTTTGCACACTTCATAATTAATAAAATTATCAATGTCATATCAATTTTTTTTAGTGATATTGGTAACATAATCGAGTTGTTTAAGAAAATATTAAAAATTTTATATTCAAATAATCATGTGAAGCAGGGCTGTCCAACCTTTTTGGTTCACTGGGCCGCATTGAAAGAACTCGCAATGAGGAAAACAAAAATTTTAATTTTTTCCTCTCCGACGCTTGTGTACCTACTATATAATAGAGAAACTACACGAATCCGTTCATTTTAATGCAGGCAAAATTCGAGTCTATTGCTTAAGTTCTCATACAGAGTACTATACATTGAAGTTAAGTACAAGGTGGCACAAAAGACATCACCCTATTGGAAGATGCTCTCATTTTTGCAAATGGCCGCCAATGTCAAATCTGTTTTGACATTTGTGGACTAGACAGATACAGAATACAAGTGAATAAGCCATGGAGCGATACACTCCCCAAGAACGCGGAATAATTGTGTCTATTTTTTTGCGTAACAATTCGTCGATTTGCACTGGCCCGCCAGATCGCCTGATTTAACGGTCCCGGACTTCTTTTTATGGGGTTTTTTGAAGTCCCGTGTTTACATCAACAAGCCTGAGACCTTGGAAGCCCTCAAGGACACGAATGCGAGAATTTATCGCCCGAAACGCTCGCCGAAGTGATGGAAAATGCCATAAAACGAGCCCGTATGGCAATCAATTGTGGCGGCGCCCATTTGTCCGATATCATCTTCTCGACTTAACACAATTAATTCTAAAGGTCTAAATAAACATAATCAAAAATCAAATCAGAATCGAAGTTTTTCATTTAGAAAAAAAATAAGAGCCAAACAACATCGGATGACTTCTTTTGCGCCACCTTGTATTTACTAGTAATCAAAGACAGTTCTAGGTGCTTTCTAAATCACAATTTTATAATTTTGCATATGCACACTCCGTGCAATATAGCAATATATTTTATATTTTATAATTGCTTGGGAGTCTCCGGGAATAATGTTCTAATTCTATTCAATAATTTCACCGGTTTTTTCTAAAATAAAATTAAATTTGAATAACAAAATAACATGGGTACACACTTGGCCTGTTAGCCGACAGGTTAATTGAAAGCAAAGCTATACAACAGAAAGACTGATCAATTTTATGGTAAAATTGCCATGGATTTATTAAAGCATTTTGATGACCCTCAAAAGACAAAATTCACAAAAGTTTCTTTCAAGAAGACCCCCTGCTCCCCCTCTAAATACGCCCTTCAACATATCGTCAGTAAAAGGTGAGCTGAGCTGAGCTGAGCTGAGCAATTGCTATTGCTTCTGCAATATGTGTGACACAGCAGCCTAATGGAAAACCACAAATTTAAAAAGAAAGACAAACGTGCTAAGTATAATTATTTTTATATGTAATAATAAATTGAATTTATTGTAGTTTTATTATTTCAAATGGATTTCATAATAATAGTTTTTATTTTTTTATTTTTAATTAATACTTTCTATTTTTTCTTTCGTACTATTTTTGTCGAACACTTGCTAAAATATTTATTAATTTAATTAAATATTGTTATTTTAAATATTTTTGTTTTGGTTTTTTTACATATCTATCATCATTTTATTTAAGGCCTGCTCTTACTATAGGCAATTATCATTGATATCGTTAATTAATCTTTATTATATTTAGTTATTATTTAATAATTTTAATTTTAATCATTCTGTTTATTTACTAACATTGCATAAACATTGCCGAAAACCTTTTATTTTTGATTGTTTTATTGATTTTCTGTTTTAAATTAAATTAAAATATTAAACGCACGAACGACAAAACTCTTTCTTTTTTTCTTTTCTTTTAAATGTAAATGTGTGTGTGTGTGTGTGTGTGTGTCAATTTTTAGGTAGGGTATTTGTAATTCTAATGATCGATAAGGATCGATTTGTAAACATTTATTTTTAACATTCAAATCCAATTAATTCAATCTTATAGGTTTGTTTTTTGTCTAAAGTCTTATACAGCTCAAAATTCATTTCAAGCTCATTTTAAAGGAACTTCATTCTATTGTTTTAAAATTAATAAAACTCCATAAAATGAATACGAACACACAATATACTATATAAAGAAGACTAGACGATTCGATCTCGAAACTTCATGTTACTCATTGTTCTCTTTTGGAATTTTGATTCAGTAAGGTCTGGAAAAAGTTGGTACGGTTTCCAACCACAAAGTCCGACGAAATTGATCAAATTGTCTAGTCTATATATGTATACGAGTATAGTGGTCTTTGCTCATAGTCGGATGGGATCGGATATTCTGTACAATCATTAAATCATTTCGAAGCTTACTTCGAAGAATTTCTTTATTGTTAGGATGTTTTAAGGTTCATATTATCGAATCTTATATTTGCACTTGGACAAAAATATACAAGAGTATATAGTGATGCTAAGAAAGGAAAGTTGGTTGCAAACGGGAGGAGCGTGAAGAGTATTAAATTTTTGGCATAGCAAATGATAGCCTTCTTTCTGGTCGATTGTGTCAGCCGGGGGCTCCACTAGTATTAATAAATAAAACAAAAATTCTGATATCTTTCAAAAGTAGTACCAACCTACCAACCTTTCTATTATATTAAAGTCAACTCTTTTGGGTTGTAATTTATGTATATGTAAAGAATTTTTATACGTATGACAAATAATAATGAGATATCGAATGAAGGTTGGGGCAAATCAAAGGCTATACTATAATAACTAGACTGGACAACTCGAAATAGTTATTTGCTCAAGAATTGCTCGAGTTGTCCAGTCTAGGTCTTGTATAGCCTTTGGGTGCAAATAAATATAGGCAGTCTAATTCAAATATGAACAACAACATATCCATGTATTATATGGTCTACGAGTATTGTAGTAAATCTATTTCTCTTTCTTGAATGTCATACTAGAGTCATGATAAATCGATGATCTAATTTTTCCACAATTTCAGTTCGAGTAATATTTTTTAAGCCTTTCATTGTCGTTCGGCGATATACTATATATATCTATAATATATAGTATAGTAGTACATATGAATTTTTATAAGGATTTTCATTGATTCATTGAATTTTTTTTTTTTATAAATTTATAATAATTTTCTTCTTTTTTTTGTATCCATTGGCTTAATCTTCAAAATAATATTGTAATATCATTATTTTTTTATCAATGTCTAACAATTTATTGATTGATAGAGATATTTTTATTTTTCTAATAGTAATATTAATTAAATTTAATTTTGTTTTTAAATTATTTAATATTATTTATTTAGATAATTTAATAATATGATTTTGCTTGTGTATGAGTCTGTGTGTCTCGATCTTACTTAGTAATAATTCTTAAAAAAAAAAATTAAAATGAAAAGTAGATTTTTTTTTGTTTAAATTTTCATAGTCAAAATTAAAGGACGGTAAATTAGTTACTAATTATTTAATTAAATTAATTGAAATATAATATAATTTTATACCTTTTACACATGTAATCATTTATTTATTTATGTTTGTAACACATAGAAGGTAAACAGCATAAACTTCCGCAAGCAGACAACTGCAGTTCTAATGAAATGATAATGGTAGATGTCCGCCAACCGGAATTTTAATATAAAAACATAACTGGAGACCAAGAAATTTGTCTTTCAACGAGAAATGTGCACTTGGGGGAGATGTATGAGACTAGAGATTTTACTGCATACAGAAATGATCACCACGACAAAATGGTTCGATCGATTCATGTTCGAAGACCTCCATTCGTTTCTATATGAACTAAGTTCTTTCAACTGGAACTAACACTTTTTATGTTGTATTTTTTTTTTTTTTTTTTTGAAATCTCTGACGTTTTATATACGGTTTGGTTAAATTGTCCCTTATTTGAAGTTTTCCTCGGTAATCAGCATTTAAAGAATTTAACAATCAGTTTTTTTTAAGTATAAATTTGCATTTTAAACATCTAATTCGAAAAATGAAATCTCAGCACAACTACAGAGAAATTGAAATCAATCGTCATAAAAACCGTCTTCGATTTCTGGCACATACCTGTATATTTCTGATTTCGATTGATTTACAGATTACATTTGATTTGATATCATGATCCCGTTTAATTGTAGTAGGTCTTAACGTTCTATGAAGCACCCAACCAAACTATCCATCCAATCTAACTGAAATAAAGTATTGAAATTTTTTACACTATATAAATGTAATATCATTTTAAAGTTCACCGGAAAATGAATAAATAAATTCATTCTTAAAAAATGTGAGTTTCATTACCTGATGATTCACGAGAAACGTTTTCACCCACAAAATATTACTACCCACCCCAACTTTTTTTTTAATTCTACACTTTTCAAGAAATCTTTTGTACTGTCTCTTTTTTTGTTTTTGACAGTAACATATTCAAAAAATTGGATCTTTTCCTCTGTTATGTATGTATGTAAGGGGTGTAAAAGGCATGCACTTGTGTATAATGTTCGATAGAACCGAAATTGAATTCTGTTTGGGTTTTGTCCTAATTAATTAATTCATACAGAATTTAACTAAAATTAATTAATATCACAACAATATCATTATTTTCTTATATGCGATAATCATTCACTGTATATTATGTAATACTATTTTTATGAAATAATCTTAAGAAAAAAATATTTGGTAATTTATTTCAATAATTGGTTTTTGAATTTTATAATAATAATTAATTTTAATTACTATTTGTTTTTCTTTCAATTGTATTTTTTTTTTAATATTTTTATTCTAAATATTTTTATAAATTAATTTATTTATGTTTGTGCGCAGCCATTACAGCCAGTTTTCACTGTATACATACTATACGAATATTCATACAGATATCATCACCATTATCATAACGTTTAATGGCTTTTTTGAAGTACATGTATAATTACATACATATATTGTAATTAGTATAATAATAATCATGTACTTCCAAGTGCCTTTAGTAGTTTCTATTATTTAAATAATAAAAACACAAAATCAATAACAAATAAATATTAAAATAAATAAATATAAATACAAAATTTTCACAAAAGAGGAATAGGATACTGTGCACACGAGTCATGTGTGCTCTTGAAACTAGTCTTTCCGAGTCATTTTGTTTTATTTGCTTTGCGGACTCATTGAGTCGAAGCTAAACTGTCTTGTCTTATGGTATGATTCGCTATCACATGTAGCACATGATTCGTTTGAGCTAGAGAGGATAACTACAATATGGTAATTGTTTAGTTTTAACTCGTGCATTGCTCTAATTCACAATGCATACATGCTGCATTTCTTGGCCCCTGGGAGATTTTACTGTCTTTTAATATCTTTCACATTTAGCTGACATTGGGATTATGACTTTGTCATGTTGTCCGTTCAGTTAATATTTTTCAGTTGAAGGACCCTTTGATCTCATAGAATGCAATATATAAGCACAAAATTCTAATATTCCAAGATAAGTATTTATCATACTAGTAACATATGTATAGAAAGAGGGATGCCAAGGTGATGTAATAATAAAGTCTTTCCTATTCACCCACCAACCATATCTATACATTGGTGCATCCTGTCACTAACAAAAGACGCTCTGGTGACCGAGTATAGCCCTATGCGACTGAAAATCGGTCTAGAAGACGTTGAGCTGACAATCAACTCGTCAAAACTAGTATTAATTGTCATGCAAACAGCACAGAAGCTTCGAATAGAAACCTAAAACATAGACGACCGGAAAAAAAACAATGGATCGAGTCATATAGAGGTCGCATGTGCAGCAGATAAAACCTCACAAAGAATTGTAGCGGAAAAGATAAATGAATGTATGAATGTATAGAAAGACAATCGAATAATTGATAGTGAAAACCATTATAGTAATTCTAAACTCGTCATTATTATTGCACTATATGGGTAATATTTTAAAAAACTGAAGAGATTGGAAAATTTTTGGAACAAAAACTTAATAAAATATATCTAAAAAATTGAATAAATTTAACTAAAACTGTGAGAGTTGTATATAGTATGGTATTTCTTAAAAATGATCTGATTGATTGGATCGAACAGATTAGATTAGATAAGATCAGATTAGATTACTATATAATATAACCACTATGAACGGATTTGGTTTTTATAGAAGTAAATTTTATCTGATTTTATTTTGTAATATAATTTATTTGTTATTTTTTAATTTTTTATTTTAACACATAAAAATTGTTTGGTATGCTTATTTTTTATTTCTCTTTATTACTTCTTTAATTTGTTCCTATTTAATTTTAAATTGTTTAAATTTGATATTTTTTTTTTTGTAAATTGTTAGAACAGAAATGTGAATAATTTGAGAAGTACAGTCATGCTAAATTTGAATAGGTAGCATTTTATTTATAATATCTTTGGTTTTTTTTTAAATTCTAATTTAATTTGTTGAGAGAAAAAAATAAAAAGAAAAATAAAACCAAAAAAAAAAATTAATTTAATAATTTGAAATTGTATTTCTAAACTAATTTATATGAACATTATTATTTCTAATTATTATATATATATAAATAAACAATATTAGTTATTATTATTTTGAATATTTTGTTTATTATTTTGTTTATTTTTTAAAATAATAATAATTTTGTATTTTATTGTATTTTTTAGAAATTTTTATTTGTTTAATTTTTTGGTTTTGCTAATATATTATTTAATTTTTTAATTGTTGTGAGTGCAAATTGTTATTAAATATTTATTTTTTTAATGAATTTTTTTCTTTTAGTATTTTAATTTGTTTTTTTTTTTTCATATTTAGTTAGAGGTTAGAGTTTTGTTGCCTTCAGTCAGTCGTCAAAAACAGTACCATGTATAAGTATGTAGTATGTTTTCTATTAATATAATAATTAAAAATAATTAATAATTAAAAAAAAAATTATGTAAAATTAAGAAAACAATTATAAATTATTTGAATTAATATGAATATTATTAATACTTTATCTTTAACAAATTGACCTAAGCTTAGATCGATTAGGTTAACTGTTGATGTGACTAGCAAATTAAGAAAATAAATAATAAAAACAATATACGTTCTCTAGATGATTTGATCTTTGGAATGTATTTTTGTTTGTTTCTCCACAGGATTTTTCTTTAATTTATTTTAAAGAAAAAACTGCTCTTAAAATTGAAAACTAACTTAACTTAAACAACATAAGGACACAATTACAAAGGCCTTCAAATTATAGTTAATAGGGCAATATACTTTGATTTTGATTGATGACTAGGTAATGATTTTATATGTACAAGGTGCTTCATCTGAATATCTCCAGAATAGCTTGACAGATTTTCGTAAGTCATGAGCAGCCATTTTTCTTGCCAACAAACTAAATACTAGATGTTAAATGTTGACTTATTTATGTTATATGCAGGAAATTCAAGAAATTTCCAAAAATTTATCCTTGGGCCAAAAACTGGGTATGCCCATGTATTTAATTGGAATACCATTTTTAAAATAAACTGAACGCTAAGAGTGACGAAACTGGGATGTATATGCTTCGTCACTCTTTATCATACCATCATCAACCCATTAAGTTATATCAGTCATCAGAATCAGTCAGTCCAGAGTCAAGCGATTCAAGTTTATCGAATGATAATTCTTTAGTGCTTAATTTATTGAGGTCTGCAAAAGTCGTTTTAGAAAAACAACTATTAAATTTTAAAAGTGTCAATAATCTGAATGTTACACCTTGTATATGAAAGAAATAAATAATTTAAAAAAGCTTTTTAATGAGAGAGAGAGAGAGTGAGAGAGAGAGGGAGGGACAGAGATATGGCAGAAAAGACAGCAAAGGTAAAAAAAACAACTATTTAGTATGGGAGGGCAAAGAATCACTTTACACTTTGGCACAAGCCGTCAAAGCATACAATCTTGACACTTTAAAGATTAGTCTGTGCCCCATTACCACCACAACCACTACCTACACCCATAGAGGCACTGCTAGGTGTACCGGTAATGGCACCGCTATTGCTACCACCAATGCCAACACTACCAACAATGTTACTATTACCCAAACCAATGCCACCACCACCAACACCAATACTATTACCACTCATATTACCAACACCTCCATTGCTAGCATTAAAAGAAACACCATGCTGCATGGATAAACCAACAAGTAGCTCATGTTCGGTCTTAGCTTGACGCAACCAGTTGCGTAGATCCCGAGTACGTTCCACAAGACTGGTTGTATAGTTAACAGCACGTGGACTTTGAGAGACAATTGTATTCGCTGCTAGTATGGCACCACCCATGGAGGTGTGCATTCGGCCAGCTGCTAGTTGACGATAAGTTTCTAAACGATCGGCCAGAGTTGGTATGGATTGTGGAGCATGTAGAACTGCAGCTGCAGCAGCGGCAGCAGCTGCTGCGGCGGCATTATTATGAGCGGCAGATGTTGGTTGTTGCTGATGATGATGTTGGACTTGATGATGATGTGGCTGCTGCTGTTGATGTGACTGCTGCTGCTGCTGTTGATGATGTTGATGGTGATGTTGGACCAAACCAAGGGTTGCTGTTGATCCAGCCAATGTGGCACTGCCACTGTTATTGCTTAACATATTTGACCAACTCAATTCACTAGGTGAGATCATTGGTATAGACATTGTTGAAGCTCCGCCACCACCAGCACCACCAACATTACCACCGCATATACCTAAAGCAAGACAATTTATTCTCATAGATTCGCTATGTATTGAAAGATGCACTTCAATGCCGTGCGTACTCACCTGGATTATGTTCAAGGCCACGCCTCTGTCCTAGGATATCAAGGATTTCGCGTATTTCAGCATTTAATATCTCGAGATTTTGTATGCATTCATTAGACTCCTGTTGAAAATACTCTTTCCGTTTGTTTAAATTCTGCATGTCGGTGCCGCTAGCAAAGTCAGTGCTACTAAAACCAGAACTTGAATGCGATGACAAATCACTCAACGTGGCAGCATCATCCTTCTGCTGTTCGACACTTAATAAATCCACGTTGGCGGGTTTCTCTTTTTCATAGATTCTCAATAGGCTCTGCTCTAAATGACGCAGTCGTATGACCTTCTCGCCCAGCAATGCTCGTGTCCGATGTAAGTTCACTTCCATTTCGGTAAGTTCTTTTTCCTCTTGTATCAATTGATCGAGCGTATGCCTTGCGATGGTGGTTTTGTGACGTAGCTTGATCTCACGTTGACGAGCACGAAAATTGGTACGCTGTGTACGCAAGGATTCCTTTGCACGACGCACGGAGTCACGTTCCAAATGTATTCGATGCTTAAAGAATTCCAATTCAGAACTAGTGGTACCAGCAGCACCAATGCCGCCAGTACCGCCGATACCACCAGCTCCAGTTCCTCCGCCACCAGAGGCATGATCATTTGAGATATCGGTAAATGGATAACGTAGATGATAAGTTGTATCGAGAGTATTGTCCGGAAACTGATCTTCAAGATCTTCAAGTTTTTGCAGTTGATGACGTAAATTCTCAACCGGTGTACAGGGACGATCGAGCTTGGCATAATTATCAGCCGCATTGTTAAGGCGTGATGTCGATGCGGACTTAGTGCGTGAGAATAATTTTTTGCGTCCACTACCCCGAGCGCTGCTATTGTTATTATTCTCCTGATTGTTGCACTGATTGAATGCCTCTGAGTCAGAATTGCCATTATCACTGACGAGCAGTACTGGTGGTGCAGGTCCTGCAGCAGTCAGTGCCGTCGTCGAAACCACTGGGGAAGGCAAGTAACGTCCTTTGGTATAATTATTCGAAATTGTTGTGTCCGATTGGCTTAAGGAAGTGGTATCATCATTCACACGCAAATGTTTTATGTACTTGGAGGCGATTCCTGGCTTCCGTGATGCTTGAGAACGATCTGTTGAACGGTCACGAGGAGCATGTGTTGTATGTTGTTGACCGCCTTTGCCACCGGTTGCGGATGTAGCAGCTGCTGCAGCGGCTGTAAGATGAGTTTTTGGTGGCACTGGTGGTTTCGTGATGTTCGATGGCGTCTTACCTGCTGTTGCAGTTGAGGTAGTGCCGCCATCGCCACCACGTTCCTGACATGAATTCGAATACGACAGAGAACGATTCTCGCTGTTACCAATCGACGGCTTGTTTGATATGGAACGTTCTGTTTCCGAACCTGTTGTTGTGTTCGTATTGGTATTTGTGTGGATACTTTGATGGATCATAGCCTGTTCTTCGCGTCGTCTGTTTCGACGTTCCAACGATAACTTGACATCGGTTTTAAGCCGAACATATTTCTCTTTTAAACAGCGATATTTATCTTCTAATAGACGCTTTTCACAGCGAACTTTCTCATAGAGACGATCATCGCCCTGTTCGCGCATACGATGCTTTTCCATTTCCAATTCATGGGCAAGTTTATCACGCATCTGCATCAACTTAGTCGCATGTTCTTTCTTTAGGATTTCCTCTTCGCTTTTTAGATCACGCTCGAGATCTTGTAATATCTCAGTGTGATTTGTTTGAAGTGTTGTCATACGAACCTTGTGCTCGGTAACAACTAGCTTACGCTTGGCGTCTAGTTCGTCCTCCAGTTGAGCACGGTAATCATCTAGCTGCAAATCAAGAGCCTCATCCATCTGATGTTGATGAGATGTGAGACGCAAATCGTATTCATGCCTTATGCTCTTGAGCTTTTGCTCATGTTCTCTTTTAATAGCATCAATCTCTTGCTGCAATAGTTCTTCCATGCGTTCGCGTTCTTCCTTTAGTAACAGTTGACGCTCTTGTGAAAGATTCTGTTTCAAGGAATCAAAATCTATTGTAGCCTCGTCGCCACTAGAAGTTGTAGTTCCTGTTGCAGTAAATGGATCAGCGGCAGCGATGGTCGCGGTAGATGAAGGAGCATCCTTCTTGAGAAAACCAACTAGTTTAGAAGCCATTTTCAGTGTACGCAGGCCAGTCTTTTCGGTTGATAAAGCAGTTGCTTGATTAAGTTTGCGTTGCAACTGCTCCACATCACGGCTATGCTTGCGACCGAGCTCATCTAAGTCGAAGGGATTTGTTGGTCCCGTATTTGAATGCATTGAGTCCTGTTCTGATTTATTGATGATGAAGCTGCGTACTGAGCTGCCTTTTGAATCGGAATCAGTATCCTCATATAATGGCTTGACCACAGAGTTATCCTTCAATTTATCCAAATAGCTAACCGCCGACTGATTATGCGGAGCTGCAACTTCAACACTATGTGAGCGACCCAATTCATTTGGATTTGAGCCACCAAGTCGTCGTTCTCGGTCAGGCAACTCAATAGAAAAACTTTGAGCTTTTAGCATTTGTATGGTTTGTGCCTTGGGCACTGATATAACACGAATATCGCGTATATTTTTTTCACCTGACTGCGGAGTTGGCAAAAATGGGTTCGAAGCGAGAGAACGCTGAGCAGCAGCTCCGCCACTGCTATCCAATGAAATGCTACCCACACAGACATGACCATCGTCATCATCTTCGTCATCATCATCATCATTATTTTCTTCACCATCATCATCCCATAAATCATCATCACCTTCAGCATCGTCATCCGAATTTATTGAGATCTCAGGACTCTGTGTTAGTTTTCGTGAACTACTTGGTTCTTCTTCGGGTGAGCAACGCATTTTCGTTTCCTCCAAATTAAAACGTACTCGTTTGTTTTCCTCACTCGAGATAGCACCATGCTCATAATCATAATCACGTTCAATGCGACGCCTCATATCAGTCAAACTAGAATCGCGTAATATGCCTTTGACACCTGGTGGTGTACCTGCCCCAGCTTCACCTCCAGTGCCACCTAAACCATCAGAATTGGTCAATAGAGCGGTAGCCTGATTTAAGCCACTTTCGATTTGGCGACGTGACTTCAGAAACATTGCACCTGTGCCAGACAATTGAAATCCTTTACGTTCCGTTGACTGTTCCAAATTATTTGTTGGCGCCTTGGCTGGCATCATTGTCATAGATGGTGCAGTTGGTACATTGGTAGTGCCATTGCTACTGCCAAATTTCATAGCTAAAGTTATTTGGGGATTAGTTTTGGCCACTTCGAAACGAGTATTTTTTACTGGCATAAACACGGGACTAAAGTTTTTCGCACGTGCCTCAAGAAAGCGGCTAACACCACCACTAAAACCACTGGTGCCAGTATTCGAAACGACGACACCGCCTCCACCGTTGGCAACACCATTTGAATTGGACGATGATGAAGAATTTGTATTTAATCCTACACCTACACCAGTATTACTGCTATTCTGATGACCCAGTAAAAATGCTCCAAGTGGCGTTAATGGCTTTTTGGTCATTATATTAGTGCCAGCTAATCCACCACCACCACCACCATTATTTACCGGCGATGACATGTCATTTGTTGTCGTTGCTGTATAATCAAGTTCCAAGTCATTACATTGCATGCTTCGTATACCGGAATCCAATTGTGAGGCATCATCTGAATTATCAATTATTGGGGTAGCTGCCAACGAGCAAACATTTCCATATTTTTGACGTGCGTGCTCAACGATTTCACGATATACTGCATCCAAGGGATGATCCCATTGAGATTGCTTTGTTTTTGTATTATAATAATAGTGACCGCTTTTCTCTTCTGAATAACTGAAACAATGAATAAAAGAAGCAATTATTCAATCCCTAGGCAATCCAAAAATTTTACATACCAAATTTTCCATTCCGGTGGCAATGCGGCCATCAAACCCTCTTTGGCTAAATATAGTAGATGAGATTCCTTAACGATATCAATACCCAGTAATGATGCATAATCACTAATTTCTGGTTGAGAAATATATAACAGATTAAATAGATGATAGACATATCAACATTTGTTATATATAATACTTAGTAAGTTCATATCTAATGGATACAGATTTCAGAGGCTCATCTTTAATGAATAAATTTAATAAACTAATTATCAAATCGATGAGTGGGATAAATATTTATGCTTATAAAAACAAGTGCTAGAAAACCTTTTCATAGATGAATAGAATCCAATATATTTGGTGTCTAGGGTCTTTCTAAACTATAAACTATGCACATATGAGGAGCTTACTTACTTACAATTGATTCCAAATGAAGACAAGAGAATACTACATAAGAGATTGGACGAAAACGTTTATTGTGTTGCCTCTATTTTGTTCTTAAAGATTCTCCACCTATTTCTGGGCTTCCAAATACATAGTATAGATGAATAAACTCCCATTTTCCCACACTTTCAATTGCCAATTAATCAAAACAATATCGAGAACTTCAACAATTATTTCTGGTATAGGTTAGATTAGGTTAGCTTGGCTGATCAAGAGATCTCACATAGGCCAATAGTGGTCCTTAGTGTTGCCAAGAAGAAGTATGGAGACCCTTCAGATACTGTATTTTATGCACTTTTTTGCGAGCTTTAATAGGTTGCTACTCTTTTGATCCGCGATACTTTCCAAGGAGAGGAAAGATACAGATCCGAGATAGCTAATGCGTGATCTGTAGAGAGCTGGACATTGGCAAAGTAGGTGTTCTAAAGTTCCCCTAACATTTACCTCGTTGCATGTTGTACATGCATCACTCTGTACCAATTCCAATTTGGCTGCGTAGGAAGGCGTTAAACAGTGTCCCGTGAGTATTCCGACTAATAACAGAGCGATGCATGATTTTTGCGGTTCTGCAAGAGAGTGTTTCATCCCACATTCGCTTCGCTTCCTGAATCATTGCTGCGTCTATTTCTGTTTTTAGCGTGGACAGAGAGGGACGTATGTATGACGCACTTACCTCAGCTTGGCTAGCACCGGCTTTAGCGAGTGCGTCTGCTTCCTCGTTCCCTTCATTCCTTTATGTCCCGGTACCCAAAAGATGGTGACGCGTCTATCAATACATATAGTTCGTCAATTTTGGTTCTATATTTCTGGTATAGCAGATGATTAGAATGGGGTGTATAACGTTGAATTATTTCATCCAATAGTATACAGTTGTTGTTGTAACCTCTGAATGCACTGCTCCTGCTTGGTGATACGGCTTGCAGGAATACGGCACAGACGCGAAATCGAATATCTCGAAGGTCAGAGTACTACAGGCCAAGACATTGCGTATGATCACTGATGACCCGTGGTTCATGCGAACGGCGGACCTTGAGAATGACTTAGTGGTTACTAAGATTGTAATTAATCGTCAGGCCAAGGAGTAAATGGAGCGGTTGAAGAATCATCCAAATAAGTAAGACAGGCGCCTTTTAAAGCGACGCAGAATGGAAGAGTATGGGAGGCGAGACGGCTGAGAAGATCGCATCCTGTCGACCTCTTTATTAGTTTTTAATCGTGCCCCTAGATTGTTCTGCCACACTTATTAATTTATTGAAAATAGTTTAAATTAAGTTGTTTCTAACAAAAAACAAATCTGAATGGAGATAACATCCAACAAGGAGTTGGTGATCCTTGGCCAACAAAGTGAAGTTTTACGAGACGTAGGCTCTATAATTACCAGGAGAAGGATAGTATTCAGTTGACAAAGCTGGTGAAGATATGCTACTATAAACATTATCTAACTGGGTTTTATATGTAGGTATTTATTGTATATATATTTGAACTTGAATTTATAAGATTTCAGATTTCAGCTTTCAAGATCCAAAGGAAGGACTTATTAATATGAATAATATCTATCACTTTTATAATATGTCATAATTTCTATTTATACGTACCATATATAATCTGCTGCATCTATTGTTAAGTTCTTTCTTGTACTTATGGTCTCAGTCTTTATACACTAGTGTTTGTCACCCAAATGTGCAGAAAAGTGAAAGCATGTCACTTGAGTCACATACTAAAACATGTTGTGTGATGATACTAGCTTTTGGTTTGAAAAACTATTTTTTGTGAACATTAAAAATTCCATTAGCTTTGGGTAAATATCCCACAGTGTAAGCATGTTTAATCTTGTATGAGATCTATGACAACGTTGTCGTTGTCGATGGCAATTGCGGCAAGCAGGACACTTTTCAATAGAATAATTATAAGTAGGTGGATGACTTTACTGTGAACTTTCGAAATGTCCTAAAGAGTATAGTAGTGCCATAGTAAAGTTTAGTATTGCTTGATGCCATGCTAGTATAAAACCTTTTAGGAATTAGAATACGCAAAAGAATATTATATTGCGGTAACAATTTATTCATTATGCATTTTTATCGATTATTAAATCGAAAGGAAGGACCACAACAAAGGAATATAAGTATGTACTATATACGAACACACACACACACACTACTGACCAGCTGAGCTGAGAGCATGGCAATAGCCATGGTATGGTATAATATTGGATACAAAACTACCACCATCAGTATCAAGTCAAGGTTTAAAAAAGAAACACAACCAGCTGCTTAATTATACATATATACTATTGTATATATTGCCCTATGTAAAACCCACCAGAACTATACATACATATGTACACAAGTTAGAAGTACTTGGCATAGTGTGGGCGCCTTAATCGTACAAAACTATAATACAAAAATAATATAGAAACTAACCACCTACATAGTACATTACAACTACACTTGTGGGGATAATAAAAATTATATAATATGAAATATTAAAATGTAACTGAGGACAATAGAATCCCCAATCCATTTAAAAAATATATATACGACTATGCTACATTAAAGAAATCCCTGTGATAATTGGCACAAATTTAGCAAATTAGCATAATGAAAACTCTCTCTAAAAAATTAAGTTTAATTTATTATCATAATCTTTCTAATTTAAAAGACATTGAGAGAACTCACAGTGTATGATATACTTACATAGTATGTTCCAAATACTTATTTTGCTCTTAAGTTTTAAAATATTAATCAGGAATTTATGGAACTCTGTACAATTTAATACATTATTATTAGATTTTCTCAAAACTCAAATAAATAGACCCCACAATAGGGAGTAAGCCTGCTCTGGGGCCTTGTAAGCAAGGTTTTTAAGCATTTTTGTACCCTTTACACTAATGTGAACCCCACAATGAGGAGCCCTGGTTTGTGGCCTTATAAGAAAACTTTCTATGCATTTTGATACCCTTTATACCAATGTGAATCTCACCATAAGGTGTGAGCTTGTTCTGTGGCCTTATAAGAAAACTTTCCATGAATTTGTATGCCCTTTACATCAAGGTGTATCCCACGATAAGAAAGACCCTGATTTGGGGCCTTATAAGAATACATTTTATGAATTTTTATACACTTTATACCTATGTGTACCCCAAAAATAAGGAACAAGCCTGGTCTGTCGTCTCTTAAACAAACTTTTTATGCATTTTTTAACCTTTACACCAATGTGTATCCCACCATAAGAGTGAGTCTAGTCTGGGACATTATAAGAAAACATTTTATGATTTTTTTTACCCTTTATACCAATATGTACCCCAAAACTAAGGACCAAGCCTGGTCTGTGGTCTCATAAACAAACTTTATATGCATTTTATATGCTTTATACCAATGTGTATCTCACCATACAGAGAAAACCTGGTCTGGCGAATTATAAACAAACTTTCCTTGCATTTTTATTCCTTTTACACTAATGTTTGTCCCAAAATAGGGAGCCTGGTCTGTTTTTTTTTATTGGGGCAAACTTTCATGAATTTTTATACCCTTTAAACTAATGTGAACCTTACAAAAAGGAGCAAGCTTGGTCTGAGGCCTTATAAACACACTTTCCATGCATTTTTTCAATTTCTACTAATGTGTAGCCTACCATAAGGGGCAAGCCTAGTCTGTGGCCTTTTAAACTAATGTGAATTTAATATATTAAATGGATTTGGTTTCAAATTACAAAGTTATAAGATAATGAGAACTTTTTTTACCTACAACATATTATAAAGAATCTGAATACGGATAGTTCAACCAGAAGCCTTATGGCTCACAATTCTGAAGCCAAAAAAATCAAGTGGGCTATATTCTATGTAAATAATTGTTTTCATTTTGTGTGAATATATTTTTGGTGGTATCAAAATTTAAAGATTCTTTTCTTAACTTTGACAGGAGTTTAGCTCTTCAATATTACATTGCCTTGTTTATTTGCATTTATGGAAACGAGACCATCTGAAATTGGACTTCACGATTGGACTTACTCCGAGCCAGCTTAGGTGGCCATATTCCGGAAATCATATTCAAATAAAAATGGCAAGGAATTATCTTTCGAATAAAGCCAAATACATGACAATTAACACCATTAATCAGTGTTTTTTTTTTCAATTTAAAGTTCTACACCTAAAAACAATCACCCTTTAGATGCTATTCTATATTTCTCCAATAACTAGATGATGAAGTCCTCTATACAAAATTCACTTGAAAGTCGGGATTGTTGTTATGATTTCATTTTTCATATCCTATTCTAAATGAAAATCATTGACGTTCTCAAATGAACTCAAATCAAATGAAAATTCTCTATAACTTGAAATTGGAAACAATGGAGATTGGGGTTGGGGTGTGAAATGTTTGTGTTTGAGATAAGATTTGCTTCGGAGAACCGAAGTTGATGTTCTTATCAAATTGTATATAATTGTACATAGTATTATATACCTACTAAGAAATGATATACTCGTATGTACATATCTGTTTATGTGTCCATAAAAACAAAGCCCAACTTACCCTCTGCCGATGGTTGACATGTGTCATCAAAGACTTCCTCACATATCACTGAAGTTGTTGTTGATGATGATGATGATGATATTGCTGCTGCTGCTGCTGCTGTTGATATTGAATAACCCAAACGTTTGGGTGGCATTGTTATGGCCATAATTGTGGTTGGTGTTGTTGCTGGCGTTGTAGCCAATGAAGCATTTGCTGCATTTGATGTTAAGCAAGCTGTCAATGTATTCGATGCTGTTCCAATAGTTTCCGATACAACTGATGATGACATTGTTGTTGATGCTGCTACTGCTGATGTTGATGTTGTTGCTAATGACAAGGTAGCCATACTGTTACGTTATATTTGTTGTGAATATTAGATTTATATGTACTATTGTTATTATTATTCATTTGTTAAAATGAAGGTTTATTGATTTCTCTTTATTTAGTGTTGCTGTTGCTGATCCTGCTGCTTCTGATGCCCCTGTTGTTGCTGTTGCTGCTTCTGGTAATATTGCTGTTCCTGCTGTTCATGTTGTATTTCATTATGTTCACTTATTAGATTTATTAAAATAATTCAACTGCATCCGCTTGTGATGCGACGCGTTGTGATGCGATTACGATGGCATCGGTGAATGCAACTGCAAAACGACTGTTGCTCGGCTCAGCTTTGCTCCACTTGCACTGCTGCTGCTGCTGCTGCTGCTACTGCTGCAGATGTCTTATACTGCCGACTGCCGGTAAAGATGTGTATCTTTGTGTGTGAGTGTGTGTGTGTGTGTGTGTATTGGTGTGTATCCGTTTGGGTTTTGCGAATATTGTGCAAGCGCAACCCGTTGACCTAAAAATAAGAAGGCAAATAGATACATGTGCTTTTGTATATGATATCTGTGGGTTTATATACGTATACGAGTATCTATGTTTGTATATGTATGTATGAATGCATATGTAGTAGTGTGTTGCCCACACACTTGCCCAACGTTGATTCTTATTGTTGGTTATTACGATGGCAGGAGTAGGACAAGGGAGAAAAGCACAAACAACCACAACAACCAAGCAACCGAGAAAAGCAGCGCGCAGGACACGCGTGTTGCTTTCCTTCTTTTATTGAAGCAATCATCATCGTTGATGGTGGACTATGTGTTTGTTTGTTTGTTTGTTGACTGCTTGGTTGGCAGGTTGGCAACTTGGAATGTTGGGTGGGTAAATGTTGGGTGGTGTATCGAGGTAAAGTCGACACTTCGTTTGTACCTCTGACAACACAAAACTCGTTGGCAACAGGATACAAAGATATATGGTAGATACCACAAAAAATTCCACATAAAAACAATACAAACACAAAAACAATAAAACACTAAAATTACATATTAAATCATATAAATTTTCTCAAAGAAAATCATCAAAGGATGCGCCAGGCAAAAGGAAGGGATATACATATGTAGGTACATATAATTTTCTTCTATGGTAATCTTTTAAAAATTACAGTTAATTAATTTAATTGCATATCGATTTACAGTTAACTTAACATTCACACAGATACAAGACCCACACACACACACACACACACACACACGCATGTGCATTAGTTTATGTGTATGTCTGTGTGTGTTTTGTATACATTAAGTAAGATTTTACAACAAAACAAACAAACAAACAAAAAAAAAGGAAACACCATACTATAAAATTTTACTTTGAATAAATTTCTTATGGTTTTTTTTTATTTGTTTTTATTATGTTTTTTTTCCAATTAATTTATATTTTTTTAACAGAAATTTATATTGATTTTTCACACAAATATATAAATGTATATATATAAAATTAAATTGATGATGAATTGAATGAATTTTATGTTTTTGATTTGTTATTGAGAAATTTCTTCTACTAATGTTAAAGACATAATAATAATTTTTGTTTTATTTTTAAATATAAATGTCTTTTTATGAAATTTATTTATTATTTTCCTTATATTATTTCTTTGTAGATTTTTGTATTAATTAAACATTATTTATTTATTTATATGAATTTTATTTTTATACCGAGAAAAGGGATTATTTCTTTTGGTGCGCGCACACACGACCAGTAAACTCAAGCAACTCGAAACATTTTCGAAACCTTAATGCAACAACGGCATATGACTACAGCAACAACCACAATGGTAATAGCAACAACAACAACAGCAATAGTCAAAAATGGGTATAAGAAGAAGAACTATATAATAAGACAACAACAAAAAAACACCCACATTTAAATACAAAAGAAAGCAGAGGAGAGCAAAAGAGAGACAGAGTGAAAGTGAGAGAGACTAAACTAAAATACTGCTAGGTTACGCAATGTGACGTCACAAATAACAAGGAATCACAGATTTTTTTTTTTTTGAAAATATCAAAAAAGATATTAAAGTATTTTAATAAATTTTTATGAAATTATTTTCGGAGAAGAAATATACAATACTATTTTGCATTTATTCAGATTATCAGTCAATTAAGTTTAGTTTGTTAAGTAAATTGTTTCTCAGACTTGCAGACTTGATTAGTCAAATGGAATTGATTAAATTCTTATTCTAGGGATAAGCATAGGATAGTAGATTTTAAACAAAGGAGTGATGCCTTCAGAATGAGCACACATATTTACTTATTTTCCTTCAAAACAAATGTCTACACATGTTGATCGATAGGGTAGGACAGGAGATCTTTAGAATCGGTATTTGTTATCAATGTCTAATGGACCTTATGATGGTAGTAGAGGCCATAACGACTGACCAGTGAATTATCTTGTTAAAAGACTAAGAACATTTCATGTTCAGGACGAAATAGTTTCCAGAACATTCCCTGCGTAGGCTTAGAAAGTCATCTCTAACACACATATTTCCTTATTTTCCTTCAAAACAAATGTCTACACATGTTGATCGATAGGATAGGATTGGAGATAACAGGATGGGTTAAAAGAGAATTGAAAAGGATTGGATAGCATGGGATAGAATAGAATAGACAGGCTGCTACCAAAACGCCCATTGTGATTCAACATGGTTTGGACTGCTCTTAGCTTATGTGATGGGCTAGGCATTACCACCACTGGAATCACTCTCAGGATCCTTACACCTACTTATTGGCCCCCTAATCAGAATAAAGCAGCATTCCAACAAGGTGGATAGATACAATGATAAATACATACATTATTCATATCCATACATTATTCAATAGATTTTGGCATGATTTTCTTATCATTTAAATGATTAACTTTGGTTCCTTTCTTTGAACAAAACTACACATTATACACACATGTATTAATTGATATTTGTTTATTTTACCTTAATTTATTTTCAAATTAAAAGTATTAATCCCTTTTTTGTTTAATGTTTTCATTATGAAAATTCCTATACACTTGTGTCATTTTCAGTATTTTATACGTCACAGCATAAGCAGCTGATTTTGTATACTAGTAAATAAAGGATTTGCAAGTGTAGGATAATAAATTTTGTCTTTCATTTAAATATAATAACAACAAAAATTGCATATTAGTGCTGGTAAATACTATCAGATCAAAAGCAACAAATTCCCTTGGACAACGACTGAAGGCACGAATAAACGGTACATCAAATGGACTATATATGTATGTACATCACAAACGGCAACAGAACCAGACTCCAGCACATTTGCACCTGAAAGAGACAATGCAAAAACAATGAAAACAGATCTGAGTGTATTGGCACCAGAACCAGAAACAACTACTTCCGGTGCCGTCTTTCCGTTTCTTTTGATTGCTCAACAAAAGAATATGTACTAAAGCTTTGAAGTTTTCGTTAAAACAAATTGTGGTAGTAATATCTATCTGTAGCTCCTATCTTTGATTTTTCACTATGATTAAAACAATAATAAGCAGTTATAGTTCTGTTCCATGTAGCACAGTCTCACAGCACCAGAAACAGACCAGAAAAAGAACAGTCCCAGAAAGTTATTACTGGAGTCTGGTTTCTTGCTGTTTCTGTCCTATGTGACAACGCGTCATAATACTTCTACTACTAATATGTGATTATTAACATGTGGTTTGTCCACATTTTTCGATCCGAATTCCAACCAACGTGCTTCGATTTTTCGATTCACATAAAGCGTGGTGAATCACTATCCAACCAAATTGTCTGCATTTAATGATCAATAGTTTCTGATTCGATGTGATATGGGCACTATACAATGGTAAATTGCAAGTTCATGAGACAAACATACTATAATTTGCATTATTTGTACCAACTTGAATCTTAACTGTAAATCTAAATTCTATTGTAAATAGAATCTTGATTATAAATCGACAAAATAACAGTCATTCTGATATATTAGAATACATGAGGTTAGTCATATTACTCTACCTACAAAATGTTATTTTATTGTTAGCAGTAGCCATCGTATTGGCTCAGTAATCTTAGTTGATCATCAAGATCTTCCATTTTTCGATTGAAACAATCCCAAAAATAATAACAAGTTCCCCTAGTGGCCAGATTGCCCAGGCATAAATCCGAATTTTGTTACAGATTTCTTCTCTCAGTATTCTGCATTCCGATTAGGCTTCCTGCAAAACTTATTCAAAGACTAAATCTGATGCCAACTGTGCCACCAAATATGAATGAAACCCACAAAGATTTGATGATGATTCTTTAATTTTAAATTCATTTTGCCCATTAAAAAAATCATTTTAAATCAACTTATAAATTAAATACATCTATGGTATACTTATTATACATAACTAATTGTATGAAAAGTCCTCTATTAAATAGGAAAAAAATTTATATATCAATGTATATATTATATATTTAGAGTGCCAAACATGGTCCTCTAGTCCATGTACTGTGTGCTCATCTGGGATGCTCGTTCGGTCGTATTCAAAATAACATCCTGATAATGATATAAAATAAATGCATGAGTTGATATGGTAAAATTTCAATACGCTACTACTACTACTTACCATGAAGATACACATATAACACAAGTCATATGAGGATCAGGTCGGGTCATCTATATACAATATATTTGTATATTTATATAGATGATTGAAGACGCCGCCCTCTATGATAAGTGTGAGTACAGATGCAGATGCATCTGCACTTAACAGTGAATATCCAACATCCAATATTCACTATTAGGGTTTGTAATTATTAACATGTCATTGTTATGACATGAATATTACACGTAATTCATAGAATTCGTGCCTACAAAAAAGTAATTGTAATTGGTTCTAAAATTAAAGATATACAATATATATTCCATTAACTTACCTGAGACTGATTGATGATGATGGTATATACTATTTTTTTTTTTTTTTGCTTTGCTTTTTTTCTTATGCTAGAGGGTGTAATACATTTTACACCCAAAATATGGAGACATCCATGCTCCAACTGCTACTACTCGCTAGATCCACTTAATTAATTTTTGTGTTTGCAGAATACAAATCCATTTTCTTTTCCATATTGAGTTCCAGTTTAACAATAACACTTTACACCCAAAATATGGAGACATCCATGCTCCAAGTGCTACTACTCGCTAGATCCACTTAATTAATTTTTGTGTTTGCAGAACACAAATCCATTTTCTTTTCCAAATTGAGTTCCAGTTTACCAATAACCAAAAATTTTAATTTCACTTTTTGAATTTTACACGAGGAATTTTTATATAGTTCATCTTTCCTTTCTGGAGAGCAACTGATTTCGATAAGAGCACAACCTTTTTTATATTAAGAAATTTCAAGTTTTTCATTTGTAGTAGGCCACAAATTTCCTTAAGTACAATGGGACAAAATATAAAATATTCGTAAGTACAGTGGGATATTTAAGAAAATGAAGTAGTTAGTTTATAAATTGACACTAACTTCCGTGTAATCATTGCGAGTCTTAAAATTATTTGCATTGAATATCGAAGATTACAGATATAAGTTGATCTATTGCAGTTAAATGGTAAATTCTTTCGATGTCTTTGTTTCCATTATGGTAACACTATCAATGAGTTTTATGTCACATTTTAGTAATTTAAAATTTATTTATAAATAATATGCTATTTTTATGGGGAAACATTAAGTATGCCATATAACCACGATTTTCGTGCCTCTTGTGTCGTGAGCGCTTAGGTAATCTTCTTAATTTTGACTTGTTTAATATTTTAGTTTATGTTTCTTTAGAATCGGCATTTGTTATCAATGTCTAATGGCCATTATGATGGTAATCTTGTTAAAAGACTAAGATCATTTCATTTTCAGGACGAGATAGTTTCTAGAACATTCCATGCATAGGCTTAGGAAACACTTTGTTCACTTCTGTTGGGTCTTTGCCATTTTTTCAGAAGCTAGTAAATCTCTTGTCCTCCCAATTCCTTATAGCTTTTGTTAGAAGGACATTGATTGGTTAAACCACAATAAGCTCTTTTATTACCCTTCATTCGGGTAGTGGTATGTTGTCTGGCCAGAGTATGACCAATCATTTCTCTAGTATTTATGGGGGCCAGTGGAATTTATTTATAAATTATATATTTTATTATATGGGAAACAATAAATATTAAACCGCTCTTGTGTCGTTAGGTTTAAGGTGGTAATTTTTTGAATGTAACAAATCTATAAGAAACCATGGTTTTTAGCTTATAAAACTACATACATAAATCTTTGAGAGAAGGCTTTAAAAATGTAATCGAACATTAAAAAGGGCTGGCTTCCTCTTGGCTTTTGCCAAATCAAATAACCTCCTTTCAAGATTTGTGGCTGACCAAAGCTCTAACAGGGAATGATAATACGAAGGGCTTTGTATGGGCATTGGTATGAATCATTGCGTTATCTCGCATAAAAACACAAGGACTTTCCTTTTTGTCCTGCAGAAATAGTTAGGGACTATTGATCAGCAGTCCCGCATACTCCTGGGTGTAAATTGATGAACTTAACAAAGCAAAGTTCAAGAGTAGTAAGGATACAAATGCACCCCATACCATATCAGAACCATGATAAAAATTCCGTTTCGATAATATGAAGTTCACCTTTCGTGGATCTTGTCAACTGATTCGAAAATCATCTGGGTAATCTAAATTGAGCCTCTTATTAGCTAAAAAAAAAATACCTGTTCAATGTAATTGTGACGCATGCATTTTGTAAAAGTAATACTTCTACATTTATTTAAATTTTCATACAAGCAAATCTTAAAATACTTATGACGTCATTAATGATCGTGCATAGACTACTTTTTGTATGGTTCCGCTTTACTGACGAAGGGTTTTTCATAACGAATGAACAAATGAACGAATGACCGAACGAGAGAAATATTATCAGCTGTTCAACAACCATCGTCGTCGTCAAATCGTCTAGTTGTTGCTGCTGTTGTGTGGTGAGCGTTTCTCTGATTTTTCTTCATCTAATAAGTAGTTTGACATATTAATATGTTTCATTCTTTGATTTAAAAAAATGAAAATTCATTTTATTTGCAGTTTTTAAAACAGTTTTCATCAAAGTTTCAATTAAGCAACAACAAAATGGAGCATGAACTATTTGAGAATGTAAAAAAATTATTTGATTGCGAGCTTTATGAAAGCGTTATACCTGCTGTAAGTATAAAGATGAATATATAAAGATATATGTGTGTGAAAAACAAAAGCAACAATTGTCGTCATCAAACAAAAAAATAGAAACATAAATAAATTAATTTGATTTGGTTAATAATTCTTAGACTTGGCTGCGAATCGAAGACTTATCGCTCTTCGAAACAACCGTACTAAAATTAATTGATATATAAAGGATATTTAAACTCCTACACCTTGATAAGAATAGGGTTCAATTGGTGACTGACGCAAGTCTTAACACGATACTGCGCAATTGCACAAATGGCCCCGCACCCCGCTGTAGCTGTGACAAAGCATTCAACACTTATGAGTATCCTGCAATTTTCGAAAGACGTCAGTCGACCTGTTTTCTCAGCAACAGGGCAATTTTCCAAATATGCCGCTGGAGGACTTGGCTCTGATTGATTTTGCTAGTGGGTGGAATGCAACTAAGAACAACTTCCATTAACATCTTAATTTCAATCATTTCAATACGCCTTTTGTCTTCTGAATGAACCCGCTTGTCCTCTATAGCAAGAGGTCTGTCTGAATATGCATATTATATCCTAAAAGAAAACGTTCAGCATTGTAAAAGAAATCCATTATCCATTTGCCTGCCAGTGTTAACTAATTTCACAGATTCTCAGATAAGATTGTGATTAGATTTTACAGTTTCTGCGACTAAGACGTAGTATTCGGAGGCAGAGCATGAATTGTATAATTTAAATGAATGAATATTGTGATTAATGTTGCATATTTTTGATCACTGAGTCTTTATGCTATGGATGTTCATAAACTTATGTTAACTTTAAACACTTCTTCCAAAACATAGTAATTCCCAAATATCATCATCATCATCATCATCATTCAATTTCTGACACTTTTCAACTTATCAACCAAGTCTAAAATCTGTTCATATCCAATGAATTCGAATCAAGTTGCTTTTTTGTTTGTAACTTCTTCTGTTGGTCGTATGTAGACTTCTCACTTTTATGAACTGTGCTCACATAAATAAGTACCTACATATGTTAATGTACAATTCAATTTCATTTCCCATTTCCATTTCGTTTGAGATACAAAAATGTTGAAACAGTGTGAAATATGCCTTTCGCTTCATTGATTGTTTCAGGATGAGAACAACATAAAACTTAAAGACTAACTAAGGGTTAAAGGAATGGCTTCATTTGTCCTTGATTTGTCTCATAACGATTTCCTGTCATGATTTTCATTGAAAACACCTTTGGCACGCATTCACTTTTAACTGTTGGTCTATGTTTACCTAAAAATGGAAAATATGTGGTTCTATGTTGATATGACAAACTTTGTTGCTTTTGCAGATTTTGCACAGTACTGTGGTACAGTAGTAGTAGTAGTAGGTATTGTATTATTGACTTATTGATATTAATTTTACTATCCCAAATATATGTATAGGCAAGTTTATTATACACGGCATTCACAAATGATCGTAAAGCAGCAACAACTGAACAAAAGTACCAAGTCCTTCTGTATATGAGCCATTCCAATTATTATGAGCGTAATTTTCGTGCAGCAAGCATACAATTGGAGTCTGCAGTACAAATACGTGAGTCCTTGGGCACACAGCTGCCCACGAGAGCTTTAATGGAAATCGAAAGTACTTATAAGGAATTCAATGAAATTGAAATGCATTATAAGATTGCCAAATGTTATCGTGAACTGGATGATACAAATACAGCAATTGGATGGTTGCAATCGGTGCCACCATGTCAACGCACCCCCAAAATCAATATGCTATTGGCAAATCTCATGCACTATGGTAATGGTGGCAATAGTAAAAATGAGATATCATTATCATACAAGGATGTGTTGCGTGAATGTCCCATGGCATTGGTAGCCATTGATTCATTACTTCATTTGGGAATGGCTGGAAATGATGTTAATTCACTAATATTAAATGGTAAGTCTTCGACTACGGTTACGTTATGGAAGATAGTTCATATATCATAAGCAAAAATTTAATAGGATAGAAGAGGATGGAAAGACTGCTCCCCAAATGGTGTGGTCTCTCTCTCATTATGATTCAACCTGGTTTGGATTGCTCTTAATTTCAGTATTGACCTTTGACCTATCGAAAGCCTATGCTACCGTCGTTATTGTTATTATCTACTGAGCCCCCTTACCCCAACAAGTTAATCCAGCAAGGGTGAAAAGGAGCTAGCTATAAATTAGAGTAGTAGAACTATTATATGTTGCCAATTCAGGCGCTTGTACTTCTTATTTATTCTAATCTCCCTGATCAGTTTAATTTTTCATCATATCCTTGGAGCTTGGCTCTCCGAACATGTATCACTTTTAATATATGTATGTATTGAAATTAATCAACAGTTTAGATTGTTAGGTAGTCAGTCTTATATCAGCCATATGTTAAGCCTCCTATTCTAATGTCCGTTTCAATTAAAGATTCGTATACTACTATATCAGATAAGATCCATGTGAGTGAAGTCTTTATCATATTAATGTGCAGCTTATTTTCTGCTTTCAAACTTTTTCAAAAATTGTAGAAAGTTTTCATTCAGTAATATCGGAAAGCTTAGACTTAACTGCTCAAAACCAAGGAACTAAAACAGACTCATATATGAGAAATAAGGCTATATATGGTACCTATATGCAGTTATGTTTGGTTAGAAAGACTAGATCACTAAGGCCATTAAAGATTCGTAATCGTGCTTCATTCCGAACTAAGCAGTTAAGGAATCTCAAAAGACACCTTACATTCGTCCATGCTTTTCAAAACATTGTCCAATTCATTGAACAAATATATGTATATAGATACCATAGTTATATAAAGAAAAAAGACTGTTTGTATATATGTATGTATACTTATGTATTTCAGCATTACCAGCATCACCACCAGAAAATATCGAATGGCTAAGTACATGGATAAAGGGACATGCTGAATTATATACACGTCGTCATCTGGAGGCTGCTAAAACATTTCAGCAATTGAATGAAACGTCGAAATTCCGTCATAATCGTCATCTATTGACAATGATCGGTAGAAGTATGTATTATTATGGTAATTTTGCAAAAGCAGAATTCTATCTGGAGACAGCTGTGATGCTTGATCCTCATAATATGGAAGCAGTTGCCCCATTGGTTGTTGTCTATCAATATAATCACAAGAAGATCGAGCATGACAAATTGGTCTCACAATTAGCCGAAAATGGTCATTGTAATTCATATTATTGGTTTGTCTATGCCCAGAGTTTCTATGCAAATGGGAAATTCGGTAAAGCGCATATGTTCACTCAGAAGGCTCTGTCCATGAATCCACGCAACATTGAGGCATTATTATTGAAAGGGAAAATCTATATAGTCCTAAAACGTTATGATGACGCAATAGCGGTCTTTCGTTCGGCACAAATACGAGCATCGTATCGTTTTGAAATTTACAAAGGTCTCTTTCATAGCTATATAGGTCTCAAGCGTATTAAGGAGGCTCAGACAATGGCTGCATTATCTGTGCGCAATTTTAATACATCACCACGTAGTTATACGGTTAGTATCCTTTGAATTGAATTGGCAACAAATCTATTTCACTGTTTTGATTCTGATTCTGATACTGTTTTGTTTTTCAGTTATTTGGACGCACTTTATTTAACTCGTCGAATTTGGATTCCAAAAAGAATGCCAGGAAATTTGTTGAGAAAGCTTTGGTGCTTGATGAAAATTATACACCAGCCGTTGCTCTCATGGTTGAGATTTGTCAAAGTGAGGGCCAGACTGACAAGGCAATCGAATTGCTAAGATCTCAAATAGTCAATTTTCCACATCCAAAATTATTTACGGTTTTGGCTGATATATTACGTGAAGTAAAAGATTTAAATGGTGCCCTTGAATACTATACGATGGCTTTAAGGTAAATTCATTTAATAAAATGAAATATACCATACTTATCATATGAACTTCTTCCTATCTATATAGTATGGATCCAGCTAATGAGCGTGCTATTAATGGTGTTAATGCTTTGGGTCATGCTTCTCGTTTGGGTAGCGAAATGAAAGATAATGACAAGCCATTGAGTAGTGCAGTTCCTGAAGAAATATCCGATGAGGATTGGCCCTTGGAATGCGAAGTACAACCGACAGAAGAAGAGGATCCATTACAAATACGTGATGACGAAGATAATGGCAGTGACACCGACAGATTTTATGACCCGTTTTGGCGTGAAGTTATACCAGACTTAAATGAATAGCTGGTTAATTCGTTAGTTATTGTGAAAATTGTGATGATGATGATGATAATCAATCAATATGCATGTAGTATATATACTTTAGTATATTACTTACAAAGCATGCCATCACCCACCCACCCACTCAACATCTCCACCACTATCAGCTTTTCCTAATAATTGATATGAGTGAAACGGAAAGAGCCATGCATATTACTATAAGTTCCAGTGAAATCAAATTGAATCATCATCATCATCATCATCAGTATGGTTAACATCATCATGTCAAATAGCAGCAACAGCAGCAGCAGCAAAAATTCCATATAAAACCAATCCAAGTTAAGTAAGGACTTCATGTAACTCTATAGGAGAGATGAAAAACAAAAAACAACATACCATTACCAAGATTTAATCTATTTATCTATTTATTTAGGAATCTAAGAAAACAAAACATTTAATGTTCATTAAGATACATACTAATTTTAACATAAAATTCATGTCATATTTTACGCCGTCATTAAATAGTACCTACAAAGATACTAGACGACAAACTAAAAAGAAAAAAGATACAAACAAACCAACTGAACCAATCGAATAACCGACAAACAAGCAGACAGAGATTATCATTGAAGAAGTGAAAAAGGAACATTTTACTATAGATATTTAATATAACATATGCGACAGGCACCGAACACAGACAGGCCAAGCATTATGAAGGCTTCATTTTAATAAAATATGCATAATTGTTTTTTATTTTATATATCTAAATACTGAGAGAAAAACACAAAGAAAAACTACTTAAAAATAAATGTAAATTTTAATTTTTTATAAAAATAACTTAAGCATAACTTTAATTGATTTGTTGGCATAATACGTATGTACTGGTATAAGGTTCCTACAGTTCACCATCATAAGTAAAATAAATCTTTGCTTATGTCCATGAGATGAGCGGTGGCCAAACGGAAATTATGGCTCGTTGATTTTTGTTATTGTCACACTTCTGAGTGAAGATGCTTCTTTATAGCAGTGTGGGTGGGAGCATTCCATTTTCTTTCCTTGTCGTTTGACGTGAATTATCTCGTTCAAAAGTTCAGGTAATCTCTTTGATTCTGCATCGAACTCAACTGGAGAACGGCCAGAACGAGGTGCGTCTTGTAAACAATCACGAGCAATTCTTTCAGTTATGGCTTGTTCCCTATACACCATGCACAAATGTCACTAGCATTTTGTTGCCTGAAAACTGTTCATTAAAAGCAAAAAGAAGGCGGCGAAAATGCATTTTTGTTTTTCTTAACTTTCGACATTAAATGATTTGACATAAGCTGGTGACACTGTCTTCATTGCCTGCTCATCTAGTGCCAGCGAGGCATTTGAGCTCACTCATAAGTTCCTGGATGGCTTCAGCAGGTGGGTACGTTTACGCTTTCGCTGCATACCTCGGTCATACCTCAGTTGAAGACTAACCAGGCTCAATAACGTTGTTAGAATTGTTGCAACCTGTCGCCAAAAACTGCGTAATATCTAGATGCAGAACTCTCCCCTTATTCAGATCGTTAACGTGCCTGCGAATTCTCTCGGTCCGTGAGCATATGAATGAGGGGATCGAGAAAAGAATTGATAAAATTAAAATTACATTACTTTAATATATTAAATAGAAATACTTTTGTTGAGGGTTGAGCACAACCCAGCCTATGTAGAAAGCCCAAGAAAGGAAGCTAACACCTATTGAACCCAATCATAAGTCTTTAGGTGTCAGTTGTATCGATTTATTACGACAGTTGAATTGTATTGTGTGGAATGCCAACACATTGTGGACAACAGACTGTGGTATCGAAAAAAATGTATGAGTTCTCGGTTGCACTGGAAGATTATATACCAGCTTGACCTGAACTGAATTAAGGTGTTCCTGGTTCTCTTTTCACTATTATCAAATGGAGGACTACGGCCCCCTAACACAATATATCACTATTCTGGTGGGTAACTAATGTATTTTGAACTATCAAAGGAATGTGTCGCCTATTAAGAATTCCTTTGGTCGACTGCTTCCATGTGAATTTATGATAAAGACTCGACAGCTCATAGGATGCACAAAGAGTTGTTTATAAATGTTGATTGCTGATTAACATTTCAATAGTAGTTTGTTATATCAAATTGCAAACCATTCATCTATACAGTTGCGCCAATCTTCCATAAGTATATTTTCTATTTCAGATCTGCATTGCGGGAGGGAATAATTGTAGTCCCCACATCGTCATCCATTAATTGTCCTTATACAAACTAACCTTAGTCCCTGACTTATTGAGAGCGGAACTATTTATCATTATCTTCTATTTTTCTATCAACTTTCATATGTACTACTTATCTCTGTTATGGCTTCCATTAAAAGTGATATTACTATGTTTACAATAAGTTTTCAAAGTAGAGTTCTGAAACTGTAGGCCTAGTTGACACCGTGATCCAAGGAGTTTGAGTTTGTCAGTTTATTTAATGTGTCTAAGACTAAGTTTGACTCCAATTCACATGCTGCAAGCCAAGGTATGTGACTGTATTCATTTGTGGCATAGTCGATCCATTCCATATTACTGGGGAAATGGTATCCTTGCTTTAATGTGAAAGTTGTTTGAACAGACTTCTGCTTGTTGACATGCAAAGTTGTTCTTTCAGGTGCTGTGAACCACCATTTAAACTGATCAATCAAATGAAATATCTTCTTATAAGCTATCTAGTTTATTACAATTGTATAGCAAAAAAAAAAGTATTCTAACATATGTTGTTTATAGCTATTTTTAATGTGTATGTAATTTATTTCTCCTCCGTTTAGTGATCCACCATATCATCATTGCCATTAGTCGCCGTCTCAACAATATCATCGATTTCAACATTTGCCTCCTCTGCCTCATCTTCAATGATTTCATCATTATCATTATCATCATTACCATCGCCATTGCCATTTTCATTTTCATCTTTATTTGTATTTGTTGCTGATGATGTTGTTGCTTTTGTATCTTTCTTGCTGCTGCTTTTATTATCCTTTTTGGATTGCATCATTTTGCGAAAGACTTCCAAATCTTGTTGGATCGGTTCAACAAAACTCTCCAAATCCAATTCAGTAAGAGCATGTAATATATTTTTTGGATGGATACTTTTGTGCTTCTCTTTGCGAGCCAATGTTGTTGAGGCCGATGTAAGGAATATGACGAAAATTGAGGCAGCTCGTGCAATAGCTGTTTTGGCTTCTTTGCTGAGACTTACATTTTCCGGTAGAGCTTCTTTAATGAGACGTGTAACAATGGAATGTGGTAAATTAATATCTTCAACGCGATCCATTTTAACGATTGTTCTTGTTGATTTATTATTTTTTGTTATATTAAATAAATATTATAAATCGCGAGCCTCCCTGACTTTTCGTTTTCTTTTCGTTTCGTTTATGGCGGCAAATTTGAGCTTGATAGAACAGCTGCAGCGATCAGCTGTGTTGCATGAGCAACATGGAACTAAAATTTGACACATTGTCTAACACTGAATTTTAGGGCTGGGTTCTTGTTGCTTGTGTATTAACGGACAAAATTTATTTATTTCAACATATTTATTTGTTTTGTAATTAAAACTTCTTGTGACAACCAATAAATTTTAGAATATGTGTTTTACATTATAGGATTTGTGAGATTCAATTAAGTTAAATATTACTATACATAACTATGACTTCAAATTCTTAAAATCTAGGATGGATGCAGTGTATCAATATTGGATTTACTTGCTATTTCCCACAGCTGTATTTCATACGTCCACATAAGTACACTTGTAGACCTGAACTTTGTTCTCTAGGCTGAGATCTAAGTTAAAACAGTGTTCCAAGGAGAAAATACACCTTTCGAGTTTTTATTTTGAGTTGCATCTTTGTCTGACAGTTGCCTTAATGTGGGTCTTTCAAATAAGCCTCTGATCCAAGTGCACTCCTAGTTAGTTTGATTGTATCGCTTTGTAGAATACTGTAGCCTTGGAGTTCCATAATACTGCATTGGCTTCTATGCTTGTTGACCACTATTATTCTCCATTGATTTCGGCAATTTGCTACGACAACATTATTATTTACGAGGCCAAATACGCTTTCTTGGCATGACAGTTGAGAGTTCAACTGATTGCTGAACATAGAAATGGGGATTGGATATGGTAATATGATGTACAAAGCCATTTCTTATTCTTTTAGAGCACACCTCAATGTGAGATTTTATCAGATGCTTGTTGGACATCTGAAATCAAAATCCCCAGCACATTACTTTTAACATTAATGATACGCAGGGATTTGACAATTCGGTATGATTGCAATTGCTCAAGTGTCTTTTACGTCTTCTTCAGACCCCAGGTTACCAGTAGATGAGACTGAGGGGACTAACGGTCTGACATCGTTCTCGGTTTAATTGAAAAAGGGATGTAGCATGTAAAATTGCAATCTCTCGGCATAAATGAGTTGTTTTTTGGCCGTTTGATGTCGGTTGATTCCGGGACATAGACATGACCACGTCGTATGAGCTGCTCTGGGTTATTTGGCTTTGTTAACATTATTACCTCATTGGCTTGGACTAGTCTAAGTTTGGCATTCAAGATATGGTATATACGGCATATGGTATGGTTTGTAAAGCAAAATAAAAATATAATAAATTTCGATTTGAATATGAAAATTGAAAATGAAAAGAGAAATCATTGATTTATTTAGAAACAATTTAAATTGAAATTTAAAATATTAGATGAAATATTTTTGTACATACTCGTACGTATCCTACCAAAATGGGTGTATACAACCGCAGTATATTGTATTTTTTTTGGGTGACAATAGCAATACTGATAATGTGTGTTCTATTTATCACATTATATTCGGGATTTCGCCATGAAGAGAAAAAACTTCAAGTTCTTGTTTTTACCATACTCCTTGTTCTATTGATAAGATATTTAATTTACGATGTGATATCGTTCTTTGTCCTTGCTGGCGATGCAGCATTATTTCCGAAATTTCAACAAAACTTTCAGGAGCAAACAGCACCGCCCTATCCGCGTGTTCAGTTTCTCAAATTGAAACTGAGAGCCCTAAAGTCTATAATCCTGATCAATGAGAAACATCGCAATGAGCCGCTTAATGATGCCTATCGACAAATAGCACGTGATGTCTGGCTTTATGGGAAATATTATACAATTCTATTTCTGCTGGTGTTGGTGACACGAGATGAATTATTGTATTACAATACGAGATTCGTAAAACATAAGTTATTTAACAATGAATCAACAACGTACGGAGTCAATGAATTGCAAGATTTTACGGAATTCAAAATGTATGTACAGCTAACGTTAATTAATACATTAAATGTACCATTGCGGTCTGGCACTCACGGTTGGAGTTTAGGTGAGCAGCACAAAGTTTTGGGTGTTGTACGATTGCGGCAATTGCGTTTAGAGAAACTACACAACGGCCTGAGTTCTCCAACATATGAAACACGAAATTTCATGCCACATTGGGAATTGCCTTTTCTCGATTTGCACTACAAAGACTTATATTGGCGTATTTATGATCCATGGACGTTAGAAGATATATCATCAAGTTTTTGGGCTGCCGTCTTACTGTTTCCGGATGAGAGGTGCGAAGTTGAAAGTTATCCGAATTTGTATGGTTATACGACGACCTTGTCTACTGTTAGTCAAAATAGCGAAAAAGTCTTGGATTTTCTATCGAATTACCATTGGATTTCGGTGTATACGGCAGTGGTATTTGTTGATATCGCAATGTATAATGCCGATGCGAATGTCTTCAGTGTCATAACATTGCATATTGAGCAAACGCCATTTGGATCCATTTATACATCTGCAAATGTCGACAGTGTCAGACTCATACAGAATTTCCTTAATGTCAATTATATATTTGTCGTTATATTGGTCTTATATATTCTGGTCCTTGTGCAATTCACCAATGCGCTTGTCGTTAAGCTGTGGTTCGATCCACATCCACTATCGGATACATGGAATCGCGTAGATTTGTTTATTTGCTTGCTCAACTTAGCGATTTGGATAGTTATATTGATACGTGAATGGATGGTAATGAATTTGTTGCGCGAAATCGAGGGCTCCACCAAAATGGAATATATTGATTTTCGTGTGCCAGCCACATTGACCAATTTATTAGGCATTCTCATTGGTTTCCTCATATGCGTTACAACAATTCGTTTATGGAAAGTAATGCAGTTCGGTAGAGTATTTCAATTGTTTACACGAACATTGTCCTTGGCATGGAAAGCTCTAACGTCTTCGTTAGTCGTCATTGTTATCTTCCTGATAGCCATTTCCATAGCACTGAGTCTGATAAACGGGAATCAAAGCGACGACTTCAATAGAGTGGCCAAAGCCGTTGTCATTTGTTTGTGCTTCGCGTTTGGATTTTCCAATGAAATTGAACCAGAGTCATTGTTTTCCGGTGGTGCCCTTCTGGGATTCATTGGATATGCAATATTAACCTTTGTTATTGTCATATTATTAATCAACACGTTCGTTTCGCTAATCAACGATTACTTTACTGAGGCAAGGAGTCGTGTGCAACAATATGAAAGCATTACTTTTTGTCAATTTTTACGTATCGAATATAATGATTGGTTTTGTCATAAAAAATCGATGTGTTGTCGTAAATCATATCATCATAATAATCGTACTGTAACCGAGAACATCAATCTGGAGCTGGAGAAAGAACAAATTCAAGGTAAAGCGAAACAGCAACGTTTGCTGATGACACATAAACATAAAGATGAATTGGAAAAGAAACCGGAATCGGAGAAAGTCAAGCAAAGAAACTATCGGTTGCGACTTGAACGTGTCCAAGGTGTTGGTGATATTTTGACATGCCAATTGGAAATACTTCATGAATTATATTTTCCAAATCAAGGAAATAATATGAAAACACAACACTTTAATATGAGATCAAGATCAGTAATATAAACAAAGTATAGTGCTGATAAATTACATACATATATTTACGAATATGCATTTCAGTATTGAGTTACACTAGTTTATGTTCAATATAATGACTATTTAACATATGGTAATAAAATATTCAAACCCAAAACTAAACTCTTTTAGTGTTGATAAAATTTACAAATCTGTAACTGCACTACTTTGGTCAACCGCATGGAATTGATGTGTGCCATTTGAATTACTTTATGCACAATATAGTTGCTATGTAACATAGTTTTAAATAATATTAAGAGATTCTTTTAAACATAAACATTGGCAATATCAATCAGTTCTTTAACAGCAGTATAACAGTTTGACAGGCTTTGGTCAGTTTGACAGTTTGATTGTCCAGGGTAACGCACAGTTTGATGTTCATTAGAGTCGACAGCCATACTGACTATCTTCCTTTCAAAGGTCATGTTGGTCATGTTCAGTAGAAGTCATGCACTTCCGCTCTTCAAACTACTAATTTATTAAAAATTCCATACAGGGTGCACTGTACTCACATACGCTTAGAATTATTCTGCAGCATGTTATTATGAATTCCCATGGTAACATAATGCAAAATGAATTTTCAGAAAATTGAAAGAATGATCATGCAACCAACGTCTTTGCCCGTTTCTCGTGTTCAAATACTTATAACGAGTCGAAGAAAATGTGTCGGTTCGTTTCAAACAAGATTCAATTTGAAATAAAAGATAGAATCTATCAGATAGTGTTAATTGCCTTGAATTCGGCTTTATTCGAAAGATAATTCATTGCCATCGTTCTGTTTGCAAACCAGGTAAGTAACACTGCAATTAGCACGATGAATAGGACAATTAAAAAAATCCAATTTTGAATTGTCGAACCAAATGTTCGATGTGCAACATGTTTGAGAAGAAGAACAGTTGAAGCGAGTTCGAATCGAATCAGCTGTTGTCATCAAACTGAAGTGTGCCAAGAAGAAGATAAAGTTTTGAATTTTTTTCATTTCATTTCATTCGGAATGGAAACGACACAGCGAGCGGTTCTATCGACGGTTTTTCAATTGGGGGAAAACAACAAAATATCAATAATTTAGTACTACTAAATACAATTTTGGATTTTTTTTTGACATTTCACGACAAAGAAGTATATATTTGTATAATCGTATTATACGATAGCACAACCTATGTGCATGCCGTTCGCGCGATTTCTTGTGTTTACAAAAGTGCGGTAATTTTTTTTTCGCACTCGAAACGAATTCTTTTTTTTTTTATTTTTTAAATTAAACTCAACTTTTTTTTTACATAAAAAAAGAAAAAAAACCTTTAAAACAAAAATTTGTGTTCCAAAAAGAAATTTCTTGAATATTTGAGTTTAAAAAAAAATTTTGAATTAAAAACAAATTTAAAAAAAAAATAATTTTTTTAAAAATTTTATTGCAAAATAAAATAAAATATTAAAAAACATTTAATTAAAAAAAAGAAATTATTTGCCAAAGTGGATGTTTTTTTTTTTGTTGTTCTTGTGAAAAATCATACATTTCTTATGTGAAGATCCTTAAGAATCCTAGAGTGAGATCGAGAGGACAATTTTTTGTGTGTACAATTTGAATTATAAAAAAATATAATAACTAATTGGAAAACAAAGATCAAAAATATATAAAAAAAAAAAAATACATAAGCTGCAAAATAAAAAAGGTTTGTTACAAATTTTTTATATTAAATTTAATTTGTAATAATTAATTAATAAAATTGATTAAATGTGTTTAGTTTAGGAAGTGACGAAATGTACAGGACCTTATAACAAATACCAAAAAAAAAAAAAAATAATAATAGGAAAAATTTAATAAAATGCTATGATCGTCCCATTCTGTAAGCTGAGTTTTAATCAAGCAATCCCCATAAACTTCCACAGTACACATTTGATAGCTTATAAGTAGTTGATTAATGTTTCAATTATATGGAAATCAAAAGAAAAGATTGCTTCTTAAAACATACTCGGATAATATAATATATTACTCATTTTTTTTTCTTTATCATACATTTTTTTATTATGTTTTGTTTTTCTAGTTGTTTTTAAAAACTTTACTTGTAACAAAGCAAATACAAAGAAAAATAAAACAAAACAAATAAATAATAAATAAATAAGATGAAATAATTAAAAATATTCTTATAACTTAATGCTTGGAATAGAAACATATTTTCATTGGAAGTTCTGTCTCCATCACAAGCCTTTTAAACTAAGACAATCTTTGGAGGATATCAAATTTCTATCTATTTGCTCAAGTTTATAAGCTGATTCAGAATTATGAGAATATTTATTTATCTTTTTTTTTTATTAAAATTTATTATAATAAAATTTAAATAATATTGTATTATAACTAATATTGTACTAGTATATTTAACTTAGAGCACTAGCTACTATGACCTTCGACTCTTCCTAAAAAGAAGATATACTATTGAATCTGAGAGGTGACAAGTTATTGGAAAGAAGAAAAAAAAAAGCAATGGTTTTGGAATTTAGGAAAAAGGTCATTTTTGATACATTATAATTGAGTGCTTCTGTCCATCTACATCTTTAGGTGGCAATAAGTGAGCAATTCCCCCCCTCCCCATTTAAAAGAAGTATGTGGGTGATGACGATATGCCCAATTCGTAGTTGTGTGAAGATAGTGAATTTTGTTTTTTGCAACCTTTCTCTTTATAATTGTATCGAAAAGCCAGTCGATCTTCCAACTATTATCGAGATTGCAACATGTCTATGATTGTTCTGCGCTTGTTCTTCACATTGGAAGGAATTGTGAATACACTAGCTTAACTACTTCCTTTATGGCTAGGTACACCAAATATTCTATTAAATCCATTGAATTTTAATAATTTGTCATTGTCAACTGAACTCCCGAGAACTTTGCTAACTTTTGAAGCTGAGGTTCTGTATTGCCATAGAATCTCTGGTAATTCCTATAGCAAAAAAAGAACTAAGAGTACTACTAGTTCGGGAGCCTCACCTTTTGAGGCATCATTTTTTCACAGACCTTATTGCAACACTTATCGGAAAAGTTAATTGATTTCTGGTTCAATAATCTGCATTAAGATCAGACAGATATGGTAAACCCTATTCAACTGACAAAAAGAAATTGCTCATTTATTCTGATAAGTAAGTGAGAGTTAACCTTAAAATTCTATTTTTGACCCCCAGTAATTCCATAGTTTCATAGTTTCAAACCCGTTGTTCTATGAAATTTTTGAAAAACACATTTTAATAGTTTAATATGATTTTTGGATTGAGTTGCCAATAGATTGATTTTTATAACTGATAACTGATCTTTATGATCACAAAGATCCTTTGGACTTTATGGTATTTCAACACCAACAAATGAAATAGAAATAGAAAATTTGGGTGCCCCTTCCCTAGCCTTTTAGCTAATTGCAATGCAGAATGTAATAAATATTAAAGGGAATGGAATAAATTTCAAGCAGCATCCCGCATTATATTTCAATTATGTACATACAGATAAGTATATAGTTACATATGGTGCGCATTTCTGTTTTTTTTTCTTTCCCAACACCCCATGGTTTAAAATGAATTGCGGAGTCAACAAGGAAAGAAATAATGTATTGTTTAAAAGAGAAACCTACGAAACCAACAAAAAAAAAAAACTAACTAACTGAGCAGCAGTAAGAAATAAAGATACTCTAAGGATAATCCAGAGGTTCTTAAATTTACATATGTATGGTAATATGTTAATGGACCTCCACTTGAACACCAAGCGTATCCCATCTCAACACCATGTTGAGAAAACATGTTAAATTAGTTTCACCTAGTATTTCGGTATTTCGAACCCTGGGGCTTAAGAGTCGCTGGTTTAATCAAAGAATAAAATGAACAACAACAATAATAAAGACAACAACGACAAACAACAAAACAACAATTTACAGCTGTTTTAACATTACAATTTGGATACAAGAAGGGATGGGTTCGGGTGGGATGGGATGGTATGGGATAAGATGAAAAAAAAGGGGAGAATAATATTTTGTATGCAATAAAATACAACAGTAACACACACAAACACAAAAGAGAATAAGAGTTTGTGTTCTTACTGTTACTACTATTTTTGTTTTGTTTTTATTTCTGTTATCAGTAGGTACAATTGCCACAGAGAGGATGAGAGATGAAAATTGAAGACGAAAAACGAAAACAAAGGAATTGAAGATGATAAGTTTAAGTTCAGTTTTCTTCAGTTTAGCTCAGTTCAGTTCAGTTGAGTTCAGTTTAATTCGACACAGTTATTTGCTGCAGTTATCGTTATTTAAATAACCGACAACTGTTTTAGTTCATTCAACTGCAAATAATAGTAGGTAATTAAATACTCCACGTACAATACAATAATTGATAAGCACATATCGAAGTACCGTCGAACGAACTTCTTCTATCAGTTCCATAACTCTAATCATTATAATGCAAAAAATGAGTTGAAATTGGTCATATGAAGCCTTTGAGTTATACGAGAATTGTTTATTTAAACTAGAAGAGAATTTTGGAAAAAAGACAGTTGATTTGATGAATTATGTACACAACATTTCTCCACTTCATAACCAAGAATTCACCATAGTCATTAGGTCTAGACAATAATGTGATAACGATCACATCAATGGTATTTAAGTATAATCGCTAATCCTTTGTAAATACTTTTATGATATCTATAATTGTCAAGGATTAGCGTATACCTTTCATTCATTCATTCTTGGAAGTCTGTTGGATAAATTCTTCCTGTGAACTGTCCACAGTCATCCATCCTTACATGGCACTTGGCTTGAATTCGGTTGGATTAACTACCCATGCTTAGTTCTGAGCTACTAAAATTCTCAATAATTTTGTCTGTGGAAAGACGCAAATTTTTTTTTTTTCATTTAGATTAATATAATTAATCCTCTAAACTATTATACTATTTAGTATTGGAATTTATATTTGGAATTAATCTTATCCCTGGTTTGTAAGCCATTGAGTTTCCCTTCAGTTTCGAACTCTATCAATATAAGTCAAAAATATTCAGAAAGTATTGAATAAATCCATATTTTTCGACAGCAATTTGCTGTTGCTTGACTCTTGTCATGGCACCCATGTTTTGCAAAAAAATGTCCTTTATAATCTATGATATTCCTGACAAATTAGACTTAGATTTCTATTTGATACATAAATGTGAAATTTTATAGAATTTTTTGTTTTAAATATTGTTACAACTCAATTTCGAGGTTTCGAGGCTTAAAAATGTTTCGAATTATAGAGTTTCGAATTATGGAACTATGTACCTACTATGTAGTATAAGATTATCAAATATATTGTACCCACATAAACATACAATATCTGAAATAACATAATCATCGTATTAATGAAATAGAAATGGGTTTCTTTCTTATGAAACCTAAATGCAATAGAATTATATTTGAAGTCACCGTCGCCGACACTGTTTTCATAGCTAATCTCTCACTCAATTCAATTCGTGCTATGCTATGCCTCTCTTTGTTCTCACGCAAGCGTATTTAATATACATGCACCGTTATTTGCTTTAAGTAAGAAACACAAAACTCTCTCTCTCTCATCTCAGTGGGTCTGTTGGTTTCTGTTTTGTTAATATGCTCTTGCAGGTTTCTATTTAGTTTCTCATCTGAGACTAACTACAGTTGAACTTCCTTGTATTGCCCGAGTTGCTCGAAACCGAGTTTATTGTGAGAAATTTATTGTTACAAATTTTGATAATTTTTATTTACATATCTTTAAGTATACAAATAGATAAGATTAGATATCTATTTTATAAAATATTGTGCATTCAATTAAAATATGTTCATATTCTATAGGATAATCCTGTCTTCACAAATAATAGTCAATTGATTTTTATCTTTAGGTTTTGATTGATTTTTGAGAAAGTAAGAATAAAGTTATACTCGTATGCTTGTCTCCTTTGTCTGGTACCATGAACATTCTTGTTTTTTAAGAACCATATCTTCCTCTACTTGTTTTTATGTATAAAATCAACCACTCAGCATCTCGGTAACCAGCTGGATAGTTGGTCCATTCGATTAATCGATATACAACTGTAGTTTTGTACATTTACGAAATAAGACCTGCGCGGAAGCTGCTGCTGAATATTGTCTGTCTGCTTGTCTATAAATCATATGTTTCAGTTGTGGCTTGCAAATTCAACACCAAAACAACATTGATCAAAGGAAAAATAAGAAGAAATATACCTAAACAAATATGAGAAGTAGACAAGAGAGGAGAGAGAAAAATGGAGTAAGAATGTTCAAAAGTTTGTAAATAAACGATTATAACAAGAAAAAAAAAAACAGGCCGTAACAAAATCGTTAGTTTTCGCAATCGGACGTACTGTGACGGACGTGTTCATGGTGTTGTCCGTGCCCGTATCCGTGTCTCGGTAACCGCCGTATCTGCCGTCGTGATTATTATGTTTGACAACTGATTTTGTTACGGTCTAGTAAAAGAGAAAGAATAAAACAAAAAAAAAAAAACACACAGAAAAAGAAAGTGGATTTTCTTTTGATAGTATTGTAATTTTGAATCATTCGGGAGTCTCGGGCGTAGTCTGAAATCCTTTGTAATTTGCAATATTTAAGCATTGCATTTTTGCAGTTTCTGAGACTAAGACAGAGTTGTTTGTCTCTTCTCTTTTATAAATTTCGTCTAATAGTTTGTTGTTTGAAAAGAAATTAAAAAAATTTCTTGAATTTTTTTGTTTTTGTTTTTGTTTTTGGTAAAAATAAATACGTAGTACTATATTGTAATTACCTCATTGTAAGCATTGTGATAAGAAAACAATATAAAATAATTAAATAAATAAAAAAAAAATAAAAAAATTAACATTAAAAGTTCGTACGTTCCATAATTCGATTTGTGCCGTGTGTCAGTCAATCCGTCATAGGTCTTGTTCGTCTCTTTATAATCAACCGCCGTCATACTTAATTTTATTGTTGTCGGTCATACTATGACGATGGTGATGATGATGATGATGATGATGTTGCTTTGTCGCCACCGGTTCAAATGGGGCGTATTACAGACGACTTGAGTTGCATATAAACGGTTAGTAGTAGCAAGTTAAGCTCCCCATATGTCTTGTACATGTAGGTAGTACTCGTATGCGAGTATACTCGTTATAATGTGTATGCAACCAACATCAATGGGTTTATTAGGGAAATATGTAGGTATACACATAGTGCCCTTCAGTATTTGAGAATTTCACATAAAGTTGCATACATGGATTGATTCTAATAGTAGGTACTTAGAATCGTATTGATTCTATAATTTGTATAGTGAAGAACATCAATCTAGCCTTATGCAAATTGAATCAATATTTCTACAGTATTTATTATTTTTAGATATAATTTTTGTAAATGGTACAATATTTTCTGTTTTCCGATTATCAAACCATCATCAAACATGAATTACTTTCTGAATTTTCCAAATAAAAAATTTAACAGAATGGACCAATTGAACTCTAAATGGCTTGGTCAGAAAAGGTCCTAAGTTAGTTAGAATTCTGTATTTATTAAATACTAGTGAGCCCGGTGTGCTTTGCTACGCTCATGGCGTAATGTTAGTGTGTGAAGCTGTTCTCTTTTTAATTGTAGTACATTGCCCAGCAATTGAAATACTTTTAAAAAATCGGAGGAATCAATCTATATATATAAAATTGAATATATGTATATATACAAGTCTCGTATATATTCTGAAACTGCTGAAACCGTTGATATTTTAAGGGTATCCTAGCATAGTCGTGAGAGTGTTTCAGTAAAGTTTGGTGCGAATCGGACGTGATGTTATAGTAAAATTGATCAATCTACAATTTTTATGAAATAAAGTTCATGTTTGGCTCCAAAAAAAGCTTCTTGTGTTTCAGAAATTTGATTTTGAAACAAATGAGTGGCTTTTGATTGATACTTGATCAAAACAAACAAACTGACTGAAAGTCTACGATTTTATTATATGTATAGATGAAAAATAAGAGTCTCCCCAAGTGTCTTGATGCCATACTAACATACAATTGCTATTATTATTATTAAATTCTTTTATCTGCGATTATTGTAGTACTTATCCTGTATCTAAGTACAATACTTTCTAGTGAATCATAATAAAGAAGTATTAGTTTTAAGTAAAATACTTATAAAACTCTATACTAGAAATCATCTACATATTCAGCTACCTATCTATGTAGTCTCATTTTAAAAGATTTGATAACATACTCGTATCTTTCAAATAGTCTTAGTGTCTTGGTCGGCGACAAGAATCTGATATTTGATTTAGTAGCTATCATAAATATCTTCAATTAAGTTTCAGTTTTAAGTCTTTTATAATTCATGAAAACGGATTTTCTGATTATCCCCAGTCAAGTCAAGTGAAGGTATTTTATTATACGAGTATAACCCTTTTCTCAATTGATTTTGGTAAAATTCAAAATTGTTAATTTAAAATCTGTTCTTTGATTTTTTTAAGTGGCTGGTGCAGTCGAGTGGAGCGTTTTAACTGGTTGGGGCCTTAAGTAAAGAAGAAAACTGAAAGAGTTGATTATTATATTGAGCAGGAGTGATGAAACTTTATTAATCATGGGAATTAATTGTATAATTTGAATATATCAGTTTATGTTAAGGGCGTACAAGGAGTATTTACCCAAGCAAAATACCATTTCAAAATGCTCCAAGTTTAGTCAATTTTAAATTAAGTTTTGACTCATTTCATATATCATATCATTGATCCATATAATTGTTTCGCACAGTCAAAATTAATCAGATTTTCTATATACATATTTTCAATTATGGAATTTCACTCATCCCAAAGAATATGAAGAGGAATCAAAAGAGGTAGATATACTATATCGTACTACATATTTAGTACATGGAAGAAGGAGCTGCTGATATATAGGTAGATTTTGTTGAAAAACTTTTATGAGTCATTTTCAGTTTATTTTCATTATTTCTTCTCTTTCTTTGACTTTGAACACGCAACAAATTTTATGTTTTGCCTCATTGTTATTATTATTGTTGTTATTGTGCCGCATTGAGTCATAATTCTAGCGCAAACTGTGAGTGGTGAGTGTGTCAAATGAGTGAGTGAGTGAGTTGGTGAGTAAATGTTGTCATAGTAGAGTCATTGTTATTATACTATAGTAGTAGGTATGTAATTGAAGGACGACCTTGTATCTACTACAATATACCATAATACCAATAATAATATATAGTAGTAGTAGTAGTAGAAGGTAGGCTAAGTGACCACTCAACTTTGCCATTCTATTGCCATCAATGTCCTTTAATTTTGAAGGTGTGAAGTACTTTAACCCCTAATAGTAGGTACAACATACCCCGTGTTGTTGTTTATAATTTCTATTATTTTTTTTTTATTTTCTACTAATTTTCATATTCTGTTTCTTTCTCTCATCTCCTATCCTCTGGTTTTTCTTTCATCAATTCATTTCTTCTATTGGGATAATTTTCAACATTTTGTTACACTCTAGGGATTTTCTAGTTTGCCTACCAAACTCTGTTAATTGTTGAGTGAAGTCCCTTTGTTATTGTTCATTTTTATTGCTTTGACAGTTCATTCCATTTCATGTAGTATGTTGTATGTATGTGTGTACATACGAGTAAAATGTGTATATATGATGGTGACGGGGGTGCGACCTTTGAATTTAGACTGATAAGCCACTATAGAATTTCATTCTCACGCTTTTGCTGCATGCCACATACTAGTAGCGTACTTAAGTAGTAAAACTGAAGATTTCAGAATCTTAAACCCAAGCATATTGAAATTATGATAAGCATTATTATTGTTGTTATTGTTATTGGTCACATAGAGGACTCTAGAAGAAACTGAATTAGTTAATAGTCGTATAATGCATTTTCTGGTTAATCAAGATTATTTTTTCTTTTGTATTATAAAAAAATAAAAATCTTTAGAATTAATTATTCTATTAAGAAATAATTAGATCAGCTACTAGCAATTCTTGAAACCCTTTGGAAAAAGTGCACTCTTTTCGCCGATTGATTCTCGAAGAGTCATCACCATTCCATTCCACAAGTTCTTGAATAGATTTTTTTCTTAAAAAAACAATAAGTTTATTGGTCTTAATAAACATTTTTGTTTTAAGAGACTCATAGATAGCATTCGCTATAAGAAATTGATAATAAATCAATTTGTCAAGAGAGAATGATTACAGAGTATCATGTGGCAGAAATAATATTTAAATTCAAAATCATCATTTTTAAATCGTCGAAACCATTCTTTGCAAGTTGTATTCGATGGAGCATGCTCACCGTAAACATCAGCAAGCAAACGATAAGTTTCCGCTGCACTTTTCTTTGCAACAAAATAGTGCAATAAAACCTCCCGCAAATGATGTTTACTTGGGATAAAACTCGACATTTTCAATGAGTTAGAAATATTTGTTGTTTATGCTTCCACCGAATGTTATACACTGTGTTTAACAGCTGATAGAAGGCACTATCGAATGCAAGTATTAGTATTTTAGTGTGCAAGTGTAAGCGGCGATACTAGCGAAACTATCGGAAAGGGCGGAATCATATGCATACACCCAATGTGAAATGAATTGGTATACGTAAGTACCTATTAAGTATGTCTCTTCTAGTAATACTCGTACCTGAAATAAAAATTCAAAGGATATAATCGATGAGCATCCTGTGTATCACTAGCATTATCATTTGGTGCTAGTGGTAACAATGAAAATTATTGGACTCTAGCAACTCGCCCGGCTTCGCACGGATGAACGATTTGTCCTGTCTATATAATTCCATAGTCTTTGGCATTAAGCAATGCCCTCACTTCACCCTCACTCTATAAAAGCCTTATTTGGCTCAAATGAAGAAACAACGAAATACGTGAAAGCATATAAAGAAAAACTCGGCTATCCCTTGACCATCGTGCTTCCTATTTCCACACACACAAAAATTTCGAGAAAAAGTTCTGCCGCAGAATTGCTTAATGTAAAACGGGTGTTATGCATCATTCGACAACTTTCTCACGAAATATTTTCGCTCTCCCCGACTTACTTTTGCAACAACAAATTCGAAGAATTTTACTCACTTCAAATGAGTAAAAAATTGACTGTATTGATTTACGTGGTGCACGCCATTAAAGCATCCAATCGGCATGATTTTACCTGACATCTTCAACAATCATCATCATATTTGATATAATTTACGCAAAATCTTAACAAATGATACACCTATAACCTTTTTAATGAATCTCTCCGTTCATTGGTGGAAACCCTATGAAAATCTGTGCGCTAGTTTTTGAAATTATTGTGTTTAGATAAACAAAGAGACATAGTGTGGGGGGAGTTAGTTTTATAATATTTTATTATTATTGGAAATAAGTTCAGTTTGAGTTTTGATTCCCAAAATTAAATTAACATGTGTACAATTTTCACTTCACTTAAGTTTTGATCAGATCCTCATCATCATCATCATCATATCAAGTTTATGTTAGTTGACTAATCATAATTATCATCAATGATGGTAGTACGAGTAGTACTTAGTATTAACTTAAAAATGTAAAAGCCTTCATCATTTTTGTCTGTACCCTCTTCTCTCTCCGTTGCTTGTTGTCCTGTGTTCTGTTTCTATGTCTGAGTCTAGGTCTAGGTGTATCCTACACTGTTTCTGGCATTTGTGTCCAATAAATCGACACAACAACAACAACAACACCAACTCCAACAACTTCCTGTTTATATAAATATACTAATATAAATTCTACATTTGTTGTTACTGTCGTTGTTGTTGTGACTGATGTTTGTCGTCGCATGTTTTTCTACAGCGTTTCCGTTTTATTTCTATTTCATTTATTTAATTTTTTCTTAAGTGTCTTCTATCCAGGAATGGGTAAAAAAAAGAGTAGGTATATTAAATTTGTGCAAATAAATGTAACAACAAGAAGGATCCACAATATTGAATATAGAGGAATTCAAATAGATTTATTTGTTTGTCTATCTGGCTGTGTTTCCAGTCAGACAGTCAGGTATCTGTTGTTCTGTTTGAAAAATATAAGAATCAAATTATGACTCTGTGGGTCTCGGGGGTTCTAGAAAATATAATAATTTTGAACAAGAGCACCAAATATAACTCTTATCTGTTTTCAGGATATCTTCTCCTATGCGCAGCTTTACTTAATGAAATTATTAGATGAATACCGTGAAAAACATACCCATATTTATTACATTTTCTACATGTTATATTATTCTTAGAAGCTCTTACTTTCTGAAAGTCGCAAGTAGACAATCCACCCCAAAACTATCATCGAATTTTGCTCTTAACTCTATTGCTTAGTACTGCCTGTGGATGGTCGAGGTATACTACATTCAATTCAATAATAGTCTTGGGCCATTCTTAGATTTCTCACAATATGTCTCTATTATAGTCTCTATTATTTATCTGCATTATTCTTGTCTAAGAACCTACATGGTTATGAGTGCATTTTTATGTTATGTACAAGTATTTCGTTTAAAAGTATCTTTTGCTTTTGGTGGGTATTATACTTTGCCTTTTACTTACTTAGCTTTGATTTGCTTAACTTTGCCGTGCTTTGATTTATTTTGGTTTGGCTTGGTTTGGTTTGGTTTGGTTTGTTTTGATCTTTTCTGGCAATAATATTTACGTAGGCCATTTAGACCAAGTTAACGCCTTTGTTTATTGGCTTTTTTGTTTAGAATACTTACTACTTACATACCTTTTTTTCTTCTTCTATTTATTTATTTGTTTAACATGTTTATTTGTTGTGGTTGTTGTTGTCATGTGTTTGAGTATCTGATCTTACTTCTATTATGTATATACTGTACTATGTACATATGTGTTTATATGAATGACACAAAACAATGCAACTGCAAACTTAAACTTCATTACACTTCTAGTACACTTCTATTGGCATATGAAATTGTCAAAAAATTAAGAGATTTTATAATTATACCTACTATTTAATTCCTAATTATAAGTATATATGATGCAACAAATAATGTTCATAAATAAGTAGTAGATTAGATCAATTATATCTTATATCTAATGTCATACTATTGTTAACTTTTCTCCAATGTGATAATGAATGATTTAATAAGCATAAAGCAATAATAATAATTATTATAAGTATAAGTATAAGTATAATGATGATGATGGTGATAATGAAATCAAATAAAGATCAAATGAGACAAGTTGAGAAATTAAGCATCAAGTTCAATGTTTTGAAACAAAGAGACAATCAAATCTAATGAAATGAAACTATGCAACATCCCATCCATCTATCCCAACCATCTATCCATCTATCCATCCACTTTACAAAGGCAAATCATTGAACTGTCATATTGTGTTGACTGACTCACTGTGTATAATCATGAAGATCATGTGTATGATAATGATAATGATCATCATAAAGTTGGGTCTTTGACTATGTTGACTGACTGGCTAATAATAATAATACCTAATATTAATAAAGTGGATGCCACAAATTGTATCTGTGTGTGTGTGTAATTAATTAAGAAATGAGCAGCAGTAGTCATAAAAACAGCAAAATGATGCGACTCGTTTCATCCAAAAGTTGCGTCTAATCAGGCAAGCAAGCAGCTCACATAATATCATATGTGAATATGTTTTGAACTTGATGGCATGGCATTGGATCGGATCGGATCGGATGGTATAGCATGATATACTATGATGAGTAACTACATGTGACAACTCGTACTAATAAACAAAACAAATGAATTAAAATTATATGAATTAGGTACTACAATATTATAACTATGAAGAAGACTTTCATTATTCAAATGATTAGAATGATGATAATGAAAATCTTTGAAAGCGACTAAGATAATTAAAAAAACCATCCCATCAATAGTTATTGAACCATCACAACTGCAACTACCAAATCTAATAAATACCTATATATTTAATGAATCAATCAATGCATCACAATGAAAATTTTTTTTATAAATTTCTTATAAAACTATATTTGTTTACAATCTAGGTTAGGTAAGGTTAGGTAGGATAAAGTGAATTGACAAGCATTCAACCGGGTCTTTTCTTTATTTAGTGTTCGAAATTATTATGGCACTATCAACAAAAGAAACGAATCCCACAAGTTTTTACTCTTATCCAGAGGTAGATTTAACAGAAGGCTGAGTAGGCTGGAGCGTATGGCAGCAGATTTTAGGGGGCAGCAATTTAATTATTATTACGAGGGTGCATCAAATATAAACCGGAATATTACAAATTCTTTTCTTAGCCAACCACGAGTGCTCTCACAGTGTAGGAGTGGGGGAAACGCTTGCTGAGCTGTTTGACTTAGCCAATTCGTCAGTACATCTATGAGTGAGCAACAGTATGGGGATAATACTCTGTCTAAAACTCAAGTGTTTGATTGGGCCAAAAAGTGGACGAGAAAGTGTGGAAAATGTGAGTCATAATCGACGTCCAAAATCAAGCGTCTCTGGTGACAACATTGGTGCAGTTCGTGACCTTATTGAAAGTGACAGGCGGCTCACTATTCATGAAATCGCTTTACAGGTGGGCATTAGCTATGAAAGTGCTCAAACAATCATTAAAAATCATCTTGGTTTCAAAAAAATCTGTGTTGTTGAACGAAGATCACAAAAAAAACACCCGACTGCAAAACAGTAAGAGACATCTGAATCGATTTCAGCGGGAGGGAGAGGCTTTTTTGAGGTGTATCATAACATGTGATGAAACATGAGTGCATCATTACACTCTCGAGTCCAAGATGGCGAGTGAAGAATGGCGTAGGAAAGACGAAGCCGGTCCTGTGAAAGCCAAAACCCGTCTCTCAGCCGGTAAGGTCCTCGCGACCGTCTTTTTCGACTACAGAGGAGTGTTGCTCATTGATTTCCTATATGACCGACGTACAGTTAACGCTGCCTACTACTGCCAGCTGTTGGAGGCAGCAAAAGCTGCTTACAGAAGCAAAAGACGCGGTGTCCCCATCAGAAACGCTTCTGCTGTGATCTATTGCTTCTTTCTATTCGTACTAGATTAATATTTACATAAGGGCTTTTCTATTATTCAATATAATAAATAAATAAATACAACTGAGGATTATCAGAAATATTAGTAACAATAGCCAATCGTTTGTCTAGAAACGAGCAATTAATATTAAATTCACTCGTAGTGTGTATAAGAAGATTGTCTGATGTCTGTTATCTCATCTAATCAGTTCAGCTACATTTTTGAATATTTTTACTGTAATTTTTTAGATTACTTCTAGCTAGAGTTAAATTGATTACCACAAAATGTAAAATTTCATGTCACTATCTTAAAAACTAAGGAACTACATATCATATATGTAGGTATTAATGAGATTGTAGAATAAATGCTATAAAATCTGATGAATAAAATAAATCATTCAATTAATTTATATAAAATATCAAATATTTTAGACAAAATATCTGACAATGTTTCTCAAGTCAAGATAGTATTTGTATTATTCTTAGCATAGTATAGAATAGAAACGAATCAAAAGAAATAAAAAGAAATGAATGAATTCTTGACCTATGTTTCGTTCTATAGTATTGTATGTAGTATTGTAGAATAATGACGAAATTATATTCTATTTTTGTCTTTAAACACTTTAATTTATTTAATTTATTATGTCAGTGAGACTGACGCCTGTTCTTTGACATAATTTCCTAGTAGTCGTCGTCGTCGTCGTCGTCACAGTGATTCATGAATCAACAATGACAAAATAAATGTTTGCTTAAGAATAATTTGATAAAAATTGAAAAACAAAAAACCCCATGATTTTCGACTTACACATATGTATGTTAATGTATGTATGAATGTATGTTGTATATGTGTATCTAGATACATAGATAGTTAGCTTATCTTATCTAAATATACTCATTCGTATGAATGAATTGTTATCGACAGTACCTACTATAAACCGCTTAGTCTGCACTACTAGTCCTCATTTATACAATCAATATGATTGTATTGTAGTAGTATGACAAACATAATACTACATACATTTGTGATTTAGATAAGTTCATTCATTGTTTGTTTGAATACAATATTATATACCTATGTATATACAACAGTATATATTGTATAAACATCCGTATACAATCTATATTTTATCATATTACAAACTTTGTATATTATTTTTTAATGGAAATGATACTTTCCTAAAATAAGCAAACTGAGCACATGCCCAATGGTCCCAAGCAAAAGTCTGGGTTTTCTTATAATTGTTTTATATTTTACCAACATGAATATTAAGTTGTTGGAGTTACGGCTCCGAAATTTTTGTTAGCGTAAAGCCCCACTAGTCAATTTGATTACACTGGCCGACAGCATTTTTGGTGCTTGAAAGATTGTAGTGGTTTTACACTAATTCTTGGTCTGCCCTTAGTTTTTTCAGTTTAAAAACAAAAAAACACCAATTTAATGGAGTTTGATAAGAAATTAAATTTAAATATAATGGTACTCGGTTTTGCCTTACTTTTTTTTTCTAAAAATAGCTAAATAAATGTTACTTTAAAGATCAAAAGAGAAAGAGATGATAAAATTAAAGGGAGTCTTGCAAGAGCAATAACAACATGGAATGGTGACTCGGAGGTAACACGGAGTTTCTGTGGGCCATGGTGTCCATCTGTTTAACCTATTGCTGATTCGAAGAGCTTTTTTTTTTGAACTGTGAAGAATAGTGAAGAAACGATAAATTCTCGGTGTTCGATCTTGCATTGTGCGGGCTGCGAGACCGGCACTCTACCCCCTACACAACCACTATTGAATTATGAAACGAGTCCACCACTAAAACCAAACACTAAAGGTGTTTAATGATTTTTGAAATGAACAAAATTGTAGGTATATAAAGAATCATATTCAATACATTGTGATCTTCTGATTTCTGGAACATGAAAGTGGGAAAGGTTTATGAATGAAGTTCTGTCTAATCACAGAATGGATCAATTGCACCACACTTGGCATTGTATTCACTTCCTCATTGACAGACAACATTTTGATCAAATATTCCATAACATTGGCATCATATATGTAAATCAATCTAAAATGTTTTCTCATATATGTAGAAAGATTTAAGTTCTTTTTGCTTAATTGAATTAAAATTTCTGCATAAATACAATAAGAAATTTCTCCATAAGCCCCTATTATTATTATTGTTATTATCATTTATTGTAAATATGAAATGATTTTCATATTCCTACAGTTTTCGCTATAGTTTCACACGTTCATTAACTCAACTTAACCGAACTCAACTCAACTCGACTTCTCAATTCAATTGATGATCAGCTTTCAAAAAATAAAATAAATAAATATGCGGGTATTAAGGTTTATTTTGTTTATGGTCTTTCTATTTTTCTTTCTTAATAAAATAAACTTTAATTGATTTATATTGAAACTGAAAGATCTAACATAAATAAAATTACATTCAACATAACAAAAAACGCAATGCGAAGTGATGCGCGACACTTTAGAAATCACTGAAAATTAAAGTTTGAGAAATTCCTAAAAAAGCAAAAACTTAGTAAAAACAAACTTCAATTCAAATTGTGTCATTAGCGTGAGTTTGTTAAAAATAGATTTTTTTTCTCATTTATTTATTTTTCTTATTATTTAAATATGCTTACTTGTACTTATGTAGTATATGGTAAACAAACAAATAAACCACAAATAAAAAATGTTATCAAAGATAAGTTATATAGAGAAAAATAAAACAAGAAAAAACATAATTTTTTTTTTGAATTCACCCAAGATTGTGCACTCACTCTACTACCAGCAAATGAGTAACAAACACCCTTAACATACCATAAGTATAATATATGAAAGGAGTTTGTATCTAAAAACTTAAACCTAAGAATCAGATACAGTAGTATACTGCCTTTAGCTGCATCGATTACTTTGCAAAGGCTTGCGCTAATTTTTCAAAATTCAATGGCAATAAACATTTATATTTCAATAAAATTGGAGTCAAAATCATATTTTTACATATTTAAAACACATTATTTGTAATGGTCAGTTAGTTATTATCTTTTGTAACGCATTCTTGGCATATCAGTATATCCAGATATGTACATGTTTTAAAAAATCATCTCACTTATGCTCAGTAGATAATTTCTGTTGATAAGCGCATCTAAAATGGAAACTTCTTTGATAAATTTATTGATGGTCTTGCTTCTCTTCAAGATAAACAATTGTTTTTTTTTTTTTCAAGAATAAGCCTGTACTCTACTTTGAAAGAGCGTATTATTCCTTGGTCAAGAAGTTGTAAGATGGCAGTAGTGTTTGATGGTAGAATATGATGATTGAATATGGATATTCTCGGAATTCATTATTCGGGTGTGACAAGCTGTTTTATCAACAAATAGCAATATTTTACGGTTCTTGTTGTTTCGATAAAGAAATCGGTGGACATTTGCGTTTTGAAAACAAGGTGAGAATTTTTAATATCCAATAGCAATCGCTTTTTTGTACGTGCCTGTTTTTTTTTTGTTCGTTTATTGGGAAAAAAAAGAAGTTTATAACAGGTAACAAAAGTAGAATTATAAATATTAGACATACGAATAGTAAAAGATAGGGAAAAAGTAAGACAGTAGGATAGGAGTACCAGGGACTTACGGCACTGCCGTTTAAGCAATGCTTCGTAAGGCTGGTACTACAATCAATTAGCCGACATCTGCGTTTCGGCGGGCTCTCTCTAAGCTGCGAAGCTTCTTCATGACCTCAACAGCAAACTTTGAAACCGCATTCCATTTCCATTGACTCTCCAGCATGTGCCTTACTAGGTTTTCAACCGCTGGCTGATCACCTAGGACGATACTCAGCTCCTGCCTCTCCCTGTCGAATCTTCCGCATCTGCTTAAAACATGCTCAGGGTTTTCCTCGCACTGATTGCCGCAAAATGTGCACCAATAACCGTCATCATGATGGAACCTATACAGGTACTGCCGGAAGCATCCGTGACCGCTCAGTAGTTGAGTGAGGTAAAAGTTTACCTCACCATGCTTCCTTCCGATCCATTCGGCTAGGCTGGGAATTAGGCTGTACGTCCAGCGACCCTTCGTTGAGCTGTCCCAGCGACTCTGCCACGTCCTGATGGAAGAGTATCTTGTTTGTGCCCACAATGCTCTTACCTCCTCTGGGGGCCTTTTGACATTTTTTGATTGCTCCCCTCTTTGTAAAAAAGATCGCTATTGTCAGGATTAAATAAGTTCTCTAAACTGCATTGGCTCAGTTAATCATGTAAGATATCACGTGTGAAGTCACAAGCCATATGTCTTTCCAAATTTAATGTAATGAAGCTAAGGCCATCACCACAGCCAGTTTGAATCCGGATCGTAGTCAATATTGACCTTATGCTTTTGCTTTGGTAAAAAACATTATACGGTTAAGTTTCTATCCTTTTGCAGTTTATTTTTATCTGCCCCCTTCTTGCGGAAACATATACACAATGCAAAAATCACTGATTTCTTTTTAAATAGGCTGATTTCTTTTAAATCAAAGGTGTGCCTATCAGCTGTTTTTACAAATCAACAGGCATACTCAGAAGCACAAAAATATTGATTAGAACAACATAACGATCATAAAATTGCAACCAAGGAATGGCGCAGCTAAAGAAATTTTTTGGATTAAAAACAAACAAATTTACTGCCAATACGAGGCACATAAACTAAAAATGCAACTATCCGAATGCTGCTAAAATACAATCTTCCATATAAAACAACGATTATTTGCCAGATTTCACATATTTAATGCACTTATATTAGCGATGCAGCTAAAGGCATTATACTGTAACATAATTTTTATGATATTTTATTGATTTTTATGAAGTTTATTTAATGTTATTAAATAATAGAGAATTGTATGTTTGGATCTTAAGTTTGTATAAATGGGAGCAATTGATCCTATTCTATAGGATCGGATCGAATCGGAGTATATAGAACTAAGTTTATTTAATGTGCAGCCACAAATTTTGTCGCTGACAACACTGCTTACCCGAAAGCTGCAAACTTTCATTAAGTCCTGCCTGCGTATAATTGTAAGAATCTGATAGCCCCACATCATCTCCAACCAAGACCCCCACTTAAGTAAACCAAAGAACTTCCAATTGATTTACTAATTAAACGTAGATAATGTAAATAGAAAAGTCACATTTTATGCAAAGATGCCGGTAAAGTGTGCAGGTTAGCTCTATGGTGGAATCGGAAATATTCGAGAAATAGTGGAACAACAAAAGTATCTTGGAACACTTTGAAGCTTCACGCACACAATCAGAATGATTTAAATATTTTTGTTTTGGCCATATGCTCCAACTGGAGTTCAAGGAATTGATTTGTTTCTTTCTACATGTTTATGTATGGTAGAATCTAATAGTCAAAGCGAATAATGTGTTGATGTTAAGAAGATGTATTGGATTTATCAGTATATATGTTTAGTGAAAACTGCAGATTCAGTAAACAGAATGTTTGGAAATTACTATAAACCCCCCCATCCATGATGATAAAGGGAATAATGAATCTAATTGGATCCTGAAATTTATTAACAGTCCTAATTTTAAGAGGCTTAGATTTCTGTAGGTGAATGTCTCTCAGTGATCTGGTTATCAAGGTCAAAATAATTAGACTATACTAAGTACTACATATATGAATTGAGATTATATTTTTCTTAAATTTAAACTATCAGGAAATTTCTTCAACCACATATCAACATAATTACAATTCTCTGGTGCCAGAAATCTCTGAGTCACAATCGCAAACACTCTTCAATCAACTGTTCATCCGAACATCAAAGTTCAAAAAATGAAATCTCCACGTTTCCTAGCACAACTACAGAGAAATTGAAATCAATTGGCATTAAAACCGTCTTTGATTGCTGGCACATGCCTGTATATAACTAACCTTAAGCATAAAGAGAGCATGTAGAATGAACTTATAGAGATATCTGCTTATAGTTAGACTAAAAAAAAAGATAAATAATCTTCTTCCTTTTATTATTATCAGCTAAGTATCTTAAAAACAGAAAACGAGAGTTTTAAATCATTAAATTGATAAATACTTTATGACCATGTCTTTATCTTCACAAATCGGCTGATAAGAAGAAAACCCAACCTTTTCAGATAAATTCAAATTTATTTATCAACAAAGTCTTCTTTTAGCTCGATACTTCTTTAGTCCATCTTATTGCCAAGTTTTTTATCTCTTCCAAATAATAGGTTTTCTGAAGGTGCTCAAAATAGGTGTTTATTTTTTAATGATAACCTCCTCATTTGAGCTAAATCTCTTTCAGGCAAGTTGACGGGAGCCAAATCTGGAGAATAGGGTGCGAAGTTTAATTCGTTAAATTTTGAAATCCTATTCAAAGACTTGTGACACGGTGCATTGTCTTGGCTTTCTGCTCATATGAGGCCCATTCTTGTAAAATTTCCTCATTCAAACGATTTAATTGGGCTCTTTTTTTTTTTTATGCGAACAAGGAGGTAAAAATCTTCCAAAGATACTTATGGCTCGTGCCACAAGATATGTCGGATTCATTAGCATACCGACTAAAAAGCCCCCTATCGCCTCAAAACTCGTTAATTCCTACGACACCGCCAAAGCATTCCTTGGTAGGGAGGGAGGGATAATAAGCTACATTAAGCAGGAGCCATTGTTCGCTCGTACATTCGAGCGCCCCTCATGATGTTAGTAATTTCTGCAAAGAAGAATGCCCAATCGTCAACTGATGTTATCATGCGCCTAACAATCTCCTGGGAGCTGCAAGGTGATCCGAGCCGACATCTCCGCTGAGACTACAGATACTGCCTGTAGCATCCATGGCCATTTACGAATTGGGTAAATTCGAATCCTACTTCACGAGAACGACGCTTAAGCCACTCTTTGATGTCTGGGATGAGCTTGGGCTCGGTATCTATTGATATGTATGTAAACACATATATGCAACCATCCTGACCATGTGTGCTAAGTGTATTCACTTTAGATATGAAGGGTATACTACAAAAAACAAAGAAGAAGACAATTAAACCATTAAAAACAGGGTTCACACTTCACGTGTACAAGATAATGTTGAAAGCTTAATAGAAAAAAACTACATATTGTTCAAATAAAAATTGAAGACAAATTAGGCTGACGTCATTAATATGTCAAAATTCATTAAAAAAAAAAAACAAAAAAAAATTACAGAATCTTAAACTTCTTTTAGCGACACAGATTCAGTCAGATTCATTCAAATTCATTTAGATTCAGTCACTTGGTTTGTTTGTACATAAGTTTGTCTTTTGTTTAAAGACAAAATGTTGTCAGACCTCATTCGCATGTGTCGTCCGTCTACAAGTTCAAGTTACGAGTGAGTAGTAGGTATTCACATTGTCAAGATCCCAACAACAAACTACTGGCAATCGACAAACAAAGAAAGAAGTGTTAAAGACAAAGTAACCAACCACCAAGAAAACAAAAACAATCACAAAAATGTTGTTGATAATGATGATGAAAAAAAATATGTATACAATACATAAATCTTATTATAATAAAAAATCCTAAATTAAGAATCATTATGTCAATGTCATATTTTTTCTTATTTTTTATTCTTTGTTTCATCGTCTTTGTTTCTAGTATGTTTCCATTATTTATTGTACATTTTTTTTTACCATATTTATTGTTTGTTACTTTTGCACTTTGTTGTTAATGTTGTTCTAATGCGGGTATTTAACTAACTAATTTAGATACAAAATTACCTCATAATTTTTAATAGATTAATAAAGTAAACTCTTCACGCGAAAGAGTCATAAAGTCTATCACACACAATACAACTTAACTGAGGATTACTAGTTAAGATTTGTCTACAAATTTCCACTGATCTTAACACGAATAATATGTAGGTACTCGTATGTATAATAAAGAAATTTGAAAAATTGGTCATATTTGTGTGTCCATTTCATAAAATCATTTTTCCTCATTCATAGAACTTGAATTGTCTACTACATTGGATCATGGCAAAAACTATAAGTATACTCTATTCGTAAATATAACAAGAAGTAACTATTATGATATACTGGTATTTCCAAGAATTAATTTTTGGATAGTATAACATAGAATTGGGTCAAAAATTAATATATATTCTACATAAAATTCTGAAGAGAATAGAAAATTGATTTAAGAGAATAAAACCAAAATTGATTTTTTAAATATCAAACACATCAAAAGATACTTGGCAGTGGATAGACCTATTGTAAATAGAGGGTTCCTCTTCGAAATAAAACAAGGCATCTTAAGCTAAATTTATGGTCAACCAATTCAGAATGTGGTAGTGTTGGTTCTTAAATATTAAGTTAACTTTGAAAGCATCTGAATAATACCTAGTATAGTAAATCAAGGGTTCTTCTCCTTCTCTCCATTTATGTCTGGAAAGTTCAAGTTTTGGTCAAGCATAAGTATCTTTAGCCACTTCTCTCGAGCGGTAATGAAATTAATGAATAATAATAATAGGACTAACTCGGCAAGGTATTTGTGCAAGACATTGCAGAGTCATAAAATATTTAGGTACATAATATGTGGATTAGTCGAAACGACCAATGTAGATTATGTAATGAAGAGGAGGAGACATCAGAGTATTTGCTATGCTACTGTGAGGCCTTGATTTGGACAACTCTCCGATATCTAGGTAACCAGTAGTATTTAGAACCAACTGCAATTGTAGATTTATTTTAAAATTTTGCAATTTATGATAAATGCCTTAATAACGGTGGAACTGTAATTAAAACTGTCACCGAAGATAAACAGCCCTCCGCCTAATCTAGTATTAATCTAATCATTAATGGTCATGTAATGTAGTCGAATATCCTTAACTGATAAGTCAAATAAAAAATCTTACTTATAAGCAAATTGTGGCAATGATCATGTGGGTATTACAACTTGATACATATATCACCAGGAAAGAGCAGGTTTGCCAAGCAAGGTTTTTCGAAGGCTCACGAGTGCACCATGGCTTGCTTGTCCACAGCTCTACCCTATATAAAGAGAGATTTAAAGATACCTATAGTAGGTACTTGATCAAAGAAATTTTCACAGGAGCCTTTAAAATCGGCGGCTGCATTGACATCCAAATTTACAGGCGACAGCTCTCACCCAAACGCTTTATCAAAACGTTTTATTTTAGTTCACAAACATAAAAATTCAACTAGACATCTCAAAAGTAGATTAAGCATCTTTAGGTAATCCATGATGTAAGATAAAATAAAATTTTTGATCAATCGCAAAAACTAGTAACATCAAAGGATGATTACATTCTTTTTGGCGGTATACCAGAAATCATTAGATTTTAATATATAGCTAGCGTACCCGACCCTGCTTCGCATAGATAGCACCCAACCGGATGTTTTGATTAATTTTTTGTAGTATACTTTTAGGTATTGTTTGAAAATTCTGGATCTTCAAGACGGAAATCAACCATACACTTTCAAAAATTCGCATAACATACTAACAAACAAACATTAATTTTTATATAGGTACTAGAGGAACCCACGGCCTACACAATCGACTGCAAGTGCTAATATAATAACTTCTCTATATACAGTGTTCTTTGCGACAACTCTATAACACCGCTTCACACAACCAATGAGCGTACAGCAATAGAACAGAAGAGAGAGGCACACAAACCTCTCTATTCTCCCATTCTACTGCATACACAACATCAGCGGCAGTGATCTTTAACACCTACTCTTACATAAAACACTAAACCAATTTTGATAAATTTGAGATTGTACACATCTTTTTTTTTTGTCAAAATCGGTGCAATGGTGTAAGCAGGAAAGGCTTCACAAATTCAATGTGTAATTATTTAGAAGGAGATTAGATTCAAAGAGCAACAAGATTTAAAATTTGCCTAATGATATAAGTAAGTCCTTTGGACTAGTTCTGATTACCATATCGTATATTGTATACTGTATGTATATTGACATCGAATGACTTAGATTTTTCATATAGCAAAGTATTTCGATTAAGGTTACGAATATGTGGTTATACTCGTAATCAAATCGTATCATCTCATTCGAAACTTATTATGCTCTAATATTAAGTTTCTCCCCTTTCCTTATTTTTATATTAAAACATAGGTACTTATGTGCATATAGCAGTGCGTTCAACGTCCAGTGACTAATGACCAACCTTTTTCTTGGATGTGGATGCACACCCTAAATGGTTGAAAATGAAAATCGTTTTAATTTTTTAAGCGTAAAAAATTGACATAAATGAAAATTTTGTTTTCTTATGAAATTTGAATTTTTTGGAAAAATTTCCACCTAATTTACTATATTACAGTATTATTATTGCTGCTTATTTTCCGGCATTTAACTTTGGTCTTCATAGTGGAAGTTGCCTTGACGATGTCTGTTAGGTGTAAATTGCTCATCTTCATCAACATTATTATACAATACAATACAATACAATATATAATAATTTTTTAATTTATTTAATAATTTATTTTGTTTTTGAAGGCTGCGCTAAGTTTGTGTTAATTTCATATTCTCACGCATCATATATACGAGTATTGTATTTTTTTCTATATTATTTCTTCACGGATTTCCGAGATCAAATCAAGAAATGAACACACACGCCTTAGTTGCGAAGTAGTTTAGAAAACAAAGCGAAACAAAACAGAAATGATTTGATATTGAAATGTAAAACTAATTTTTATTTACGATTTTATATACAAAAAAAAAGAAAGAAAAAAAATATTGTTAAAAAGGAGAAGAAGCATGAAATCATTAAAAATATTAAAAAAAAAAAAACCAATGGTACACCTAAATTTCCTAGGCTTAGGGTTAAGGAAATCAAGAATCAAGAAAATTTAATATTGTACTTAAATACTAGTTCAGCTTTCCTCATTGGCCAGATCCAGCTGTTCTCCCCTGGCCCCTTCGATATGCCCATGCAAAACAATCATAAAAAGTTTTATGTATTCATCACTTGAGCATCATCACAAATTCCATGGATTTGTTTGGTCGATCATTGGTTGTTTTATGTGGCCTTTAACATGATTTTAACGATTTCAAATCGGGCGACATATGTACACTCATATGTATACCATATATATATATAGTCGTATAATCAATTAGAATATGTTAATGAGATATTGAGTATATTGTTTTGTTGACCTGTTAAATACTTATGTATTGTATAGTAGTAGTTGTGAATATGATGGTTTGAATTGTATAAATTTCGTTTGGTGTTCGTGTTGGTGTTGGTGTTGGTTTTTGATTTATATTTATTTAAATGAATTTTTGGCAAAAACTTTCATTTCATATTAATATTTTTTTATTTATTTATGTTGGTTTCTTTACAGGTTTGTTTATCTTTCTTTACCTACTTAGTAAGACTGAAAGCTAAGGCTGATGCTCTCTATTTTATTATCATAAATCAATGAATGAATAATTGATTAATTAATGAATCGATAGATAGATAGATAGATCGATTGATTGACTGAGTGAGTACATACAACAAATGATTGAATGAATGACAAAATTAATGATGATAATGATAAAGCAATTTAGTAATAATGTGATAATGATGGTGATCCTAAATCATGTAAAAAATACTCTTGAAGTTTGGCAATAGTTCAATTTCCCATAGAAAATTTATTCAACAAATATTTACACTCATAAAATATTCTAGATATACGATATACATAGATAACCTGAGGGAGCATACATATAACTTTTAACATGATTAATAGTTATTTAAGTTTTTGTCATTACTGTCATTCTCAACAAAAGTTTGCATGCAAAATACTAAAAAGAAATTAATTAGTTTTTTTTTTTTTAAGAAAGAACAAAATTTTTGCCAATTTCTTTTCTATACAAAAAACGAAATACAATAATTAATTTAATATTAATTAATGATTGTTACAGTCCCATCCATGTATTGAGTTAGAGATTATTTTCTTTGTCGATAATTTATAATTTATCATTACACATCAAAAAGATTTTCTTGAGAAGGATTCATTCTTCCTAAGTCCTTTAATAATAGATGATGGAAGAGAGGGTATTGGTGTATTTTGTCTTCGTTTTCGGATAAGATTATTCAATGAGAAACTTTATTTATCCAACTAAAAAACTATATCGTTCGGGCCGAAATACATCTTAAGTCATTGAGGCAATAACTGAAGAATTACATATGTACATACTGTTTTATTTAGTATCGGATAACCGGGTCTTAATAAACTACAATAGAATGATACAAGTACCTAGTATTAAATTATAGGTCGCTGCTCCAAATCCTTTTGATTACTACCTAAGCGACAAATGGATACACAGACGATTGGAAATGGAAATGGCTAGACCAATATTTTCGAGAACAATTAACGAATTGTGTGGGTTACAAAACAGTTTATATAGTTTATAGTAACTGACAATAGAAACTCTAAATCAGGCTCGGCAACAATCTATCACACTTATCTGGGTACCGGGTCAATCTGGTATCGAAGGAAATGAGATGGCGGCCGAGTGTCTCATGTCTCAAGTAGTCGCCGTTGTTTGGAGACCACTACAGGATATACTCTCATGCCTGGAAGTGAAAACCAGAGATCTACCAGGCAGGAAGAGGGCAAATGAGTCTGCCTGCACTATCGCAAGGACTTTCTGGCCTTACTATCAATCAATGAGAAATTTCGAGGTTCTTCACTTTATGACCGGCTGATGGCCCACAGGATGCAAGTTCCACACCATGACTTCTGTCGTTGCTGTGACGATGAGGAGGAGCCAGAGAGCATCCAACACCTCCTCTGTGATTGCCCTGCTCTTCTCAGTAAACGAACCCGGTATCTTGGGACGCCATTCTTCGAAGAGTTAGGTAGTTTGGCAAAATGTCCTTTGGGACATTCGTGGACTCCTCATGTTGGTTTAAGAGATAGAGGGTGATAGCTGGACCGATCTTGGACTGTTGTGTGATTACCCCTAACCCCTCATTTCCTTCCACGTTTTTATCAGGCATCACAATGGGCCTTTAAGGCTTCTGGGTGAACTCGCAAGTAATTGCGAGCAGCCTGCATTACCTAACCTAACCTAGTCACTGACAAAGGACAATTGACTCCAAAAGACTCCTGGTCAAGAGATACCTTATTGGCCATTCCCCAATCAGATAAGTATGAATTCTGATCATTGAATATAATTAACAAGAAAATACTTTTTAGATGCAATTAATTTTAGCACCCCAATTCACCTAATCCAGACTGCGAAATATTTATATTGTTAAGCATAGAATATACTCGTAGTAAAGTATGATTATTGACCCAATAATTCAATATTTTCTTTGGAATGGAAGAGTATCGTTTAAGTCTTGTGTGAGAACTTTATTTTTTCGATTAAAACTATATGAGTATATCATTTAATATCATTTTACTCTTCACCCAGTGAATAGTATTATAAGTTTATCAAGAAGTTGATAACACATAGAAGGGAGTCATCGGAGACCCCATACAGTATATGTGAATAATTCTGATCAGCTCAACGAGATGATTTGATTTAACCATATCCGAGTGTATGCATGCAAACTAGTCCCTCAGTTTCATTGGTATCAATCGAATCGGACCACTACCTTCCATACAAACCCAAATTCAAATTAACGTTTTCATTTGGTCATTGTCTTATTGAACTGAAATTGAGATACTACTTATAAGTGTCTGACCTATATTCACCAACCATGCAAATTTCAAGATCAAAGGAATACTGGTGGTATAGCTCCCGGTCGCAATGTTTAAATGCATTATGAATACTGACTCAATCCTAAACATAAGTCAAACCAATAATATAATATTTCCGTATGCTCCTTTACAGGAGCTTGAAGAGTATTACAGCTTTGGCATAGCCAGAGATAACATTTTTTCTGATTTTTCCGTTCAGTTTTACGATTCAATTGTAACATTAAAAATACTGAAAGTCAGCCCTCGTACTATTATAAGTGAGTAGTCTACTTATCAATATGAGTGACTATCTTATCGTAGTACTATATTTTTTGATTATTTGATTTGTTTGTTGAAATCAAAGAACTAAGCCGTCAAATGTGAATCAATTACATGGACGTACTCAGCTTTTGCCCTAGGGGAGAACAATTCGGAAATTTCATTTAACCAAGTCAGTCAGCTGCAGTCTAATTTCGGGGGGCTCAGCTGGACTTCCCCGCCCCCCAACATACCCAGTATACCAAATCAATTGAGTTAAAATTTTTACTATTTATCTACAAGATTTTTCTGAAAAGTGATCAATACAATACTAAATACATTTAGACATAAGTATGTATATAGATATGGCGCCCTATATGCCAATCAATCAATGAAGTAGTACACATCAAAAGTGTATTAAATAGAACTAGACAGTTCTGTTTATTACTATCTGTTTGACTGTTTATCTGTCGGTCGGTCGGTCGGTCTCTCTATATGTTTTTTCTATTTTGTTTGATATTGTATCTTATCTTATTGGAGTTGGTGTACTCAATTTGTTTTCTATGTAAGTAGTTCTGTGTTGTAGTATTGTGTTTACTTTTAAAGTTACATACTAGAATACTTCACATGACGACGTGTTCCAGATCAGGCAGCCATCTATATTACAATTTGATGTGATGTGGTGGTGGTGGTGGCCCCGGTCAGCCATGTGCATTGTTTGTTTTAGATACATTTGTTTTTCTATTTTCTTGTATACCATAATTTTTTTTTCTCTTCATTTGTTAAAGTACATTTGAGTCTATCTATCTGTCTATCCACAATAATATCTTTCGGTCTGACTTACTCAATAACTTTACAGTACGAGTATCTATTATAAGAAACTACTTCATTCATTTGATTGTTTTTGTAGTTTGTTTCTTGTCGCAATAGAGGTTGGAATGTAAGTACCTACTATTAAGTACATATTACTACTTATTTCTCACCCAACAAACGAGAACAATCAACATGAGGAACCCATCATTCATCATCATCATCATCATCTTCACCCATCACCACCAACAATATTACAATATTAAGAACTCTAAATTGTGTACTTAGTACATCAACTGTTGCCATAGACTTCTAGTCAATATACTTGTATCTATCTATGAATTTATCCATCTATCTATCTATGTACGTATGTATATATGTATCTATCTATCTGTCTTTTCTTTTTTTTTTTTTCTATTGTATATATTCGATTATCTGTGGCACTGTTTACTTTACATATGCAATTAACACGCTTTCGACTTTTGAATTTTTTGGGTCAAGGTTAACAAATTCAATGGATGAAGCTGCTGCTTCTGTTATTACTGTTACTGTTGCTTTATCTGCAGCTTCTTTTAGTACTACACATACCATAATACTTCTTTTAATTGTTGTTGTTGTTGTTTTAATGTGTGTTCTTCTCTTCGTCATCCGTTTTTCTTTGTTTCTGTTTCTGTTTTCGTTTTTGTAACACCACAAACACTTCATTATCATTTTATCATCATCATCACTGAGTAGTAGTATGCTTGAAGTTATTGTATTGTATGTCTTCCCCCTGCATACACCTACCTGTATCAATTCAATCTTATTCTTAATGTTTTAATCTGTTGTTCGTTATTATTATTGTTTTGGTTTTGGTTTTGGTAAAAATGTTTTACATCACCAACATGATAAAATTGAATATTTTGACTCAATTGAACACATATGATTGATTAATAACAAAAATACTATCGAATCAAAGATACTAAGTAGTATGTACTATTATTATACAGTATATAATGATTTTTCACACTTCTAGTGTCAAACGTAGTATTGTATATACAGAGTATTATTACGTTAGTCTGATCAGCAGCATGGGCCAACTGAACTCAGTTTTCAAGGCAGAAATCCATGCAAAAGAAATATGCCTCAGGGAAGAATTAAAGTGTGCCAGTGCTAACAAGCACATATACATACATTCCCTCTGATAGCAATGCTGCATTAAAAGCACTCAATGCTTTCAAGTTCAACTCGAAATAGGTAATCATATTAATATAATCTGGGTGCCTGAACATAGTGGATATCTTGGGAACGAAGAGGCAGAGAAACTCAACAGAAGAGGATCTCCTAATGTCCTCCTCATTGGACCAGAGCCATTCTGGTTTGTCTCCGAAGAGGATATTGAAATTTCTGATGAATACCAGAATCTCGGAGGAACTGTGCTTTGTCACTATAGGCCCACTTGCAGTTTTTTCCCCTAATCTAATCTACTTTAGTCTGAGATTTGTAATTCTAAGCTTTATTAGCTGAAGGGGCAGACGTTGTCCTGCCTTCTACATATGTAGATAGAAGCCTTTTATCTAGTGAGTAATCAGTTATTAATTTTATTCAGAGTATATTGTGTTTAATAATCTTTGGTTTAATTAAAAATTAATATCTTTTTTGATTCTGTTGGTCAATTTTGATAAAATAAAGGCTAAATGTTACTCATAATCAAGTTTCTTATCATTCAGAGTTATTTAATTTTAAATCCAATGAGTGGCTTTTACTTGATGCGCGCACAAACGAACAAACAAACAGACAAACATTTTAAAGTCTGTTATAAGTACCTATAGATTTCATAGTTTCTGATTATATATCTAAACTCATTATCATATGTATAGAGGAGCATTATTAATTCCCTTTGAGACCTTGAGACTAGCACTCTAGCACCCTGGACTGCACTCTATGAAGTACATATTTGTGGAAATGATTGCTGCTTATGACATGGAGAATCGATTAAGCCTGAGATCTAACCAAGCAATTCGAATTATCTTAATAACATAAACTAAAGTGTGAATCCAGAATATGTTTCTTTTTGAATTTATTACTCGACGCAGTATTGATGCAATCTAGCTGCTGCCACCTCCCAAAAATCTCTTGATGAATTTAATGCCTTGGCCAGGCGTTTGGAATATTGTAGTTAATAGTGCTAAATTCCAGAATTGTTGCTTTACTCTGGGATACAAATGCCACCACCACCGGTCACGCTGAAAGGCATTCAAGTCCCCCAAAAAGCTTCTGTTAAGTATTTAGGCATGATTCAAGATCGCTGTTTAGCGTGGTCCAAACATGCTGAACAAACTAAGGTGGCTGTATTGAATCTGTTTGCCAAGGTTACGATCTATAGTTAGCCATAGCTCTGGGAACTTTTAGCAAAGTCACCAATTAACCGAGCTCAGGCCATGCAGATCAAAGCACTTCTCAACATTACGGGTACCCCCTTGTATGTCAGGAGAATGTCAATACATCGTGACCTAGGAATTTTATCAATTAATGAGCCCATACCACCATACGTACAAGTCTATACAATAACGTTCTGAATATGCATGTCAATACTCTAGCTTCGGCTCTTACAAGAAATGACTTCCCGAGAAGGGAAGAAGTATGTATTAATTAAATTATTGTTCGAATCCTTTCTAGATTGTATATAATACTAGCGTACACACTGTCTCCTTCTTGTCCCACTCTCAATGAACATCAAATACAGAAACAAAAAGGGCAAAAATTGCGTGCTAAGACAGAAAAAATAGAAGTATAAGAACAACCAAAGCATTAAAAACGAAAAAACGTACAAAACTTTTTGTTTTGTCTTACAGTGGTTTTCAAAAAACTTAATACTTAAAAATAGTATATTAAAAGTTAAAAACTGAAAAAAAAATAAGTATGCAACTCTTTTCATAAGGATTCATTCGTCATTTTATCTCGACAACAGCGCCACCTACCGGGTCTAACTGATGCATAAACCATCTTGGTGACCCCATAAGTAAAACAAAAAAAAGTTTATCGAAATTGGTCTAGCCGTTTAGAGGCAAAACAGTCACAAAATTTTGTACACTCGAATTATATAGGTATATAAAAAGATTGCAATTCCTAATTTTATTTTTAATTTTAACAAATTTTCAGGTGTTTATGACTGTTAGTAGTATTATGTACTTACGAATAATCTCATTCTCAGATGACATATCATTCTCAGAGTTTTTGTATAGAATCTTTGCCCTATAATAATTATTTGCAGTCCTCTATTACAGAATACAGCATAGTTATATATACATAATACTAATAAGTTATGCAACTTAGTGTTTTTTTTTTGAAGATTTTGAATAGATACTTTTTACTTTTAGTTTTTATCTTAAGCTAAAGAACTTTGGCTTTAATACTAGGTATATCAACCAATATATAGATATTTTTGATAGACAAACACATTATTAGACAATTTCTAAATTAAAGGAAAGTCAAGGAAATCCAAATCACAAGCCAAATACAATATACGAGTATTTAGTATTGTTGATTGACTAAGTATATAAATCACTTTTCTATTTGTTTGAATTTCTTTCAATGAAGTGTATTGTATATTGTTTTAAGGAAAAATGTCAACAGCAGTAGAAGCAGCAGCAATTGCAATTGTGACATGACTTGCGGGGCATTACCCTCCAGACTGCTAGCTATTTTCGTTTCTGAGTTCTCCTTTCTTAGATACTCCACATCAACCACTGTTGTGGTTGTTTCTGTATAACACTTCATTGCTGACTCTTTTAGCGACAATAACAACATTAATTAGAATTGCAGTCTGTTGTGACTCTCATTTTTTTGGGATTTAGTATGCACGTGTCTAGGCAAAATGGACAGACAAATGTTCTTAAGAACAGAAGGACTAAAGGACTGACGGACACACACACATTTATTTATTACCTTTCATTGGAGTCTTTCTCTTTTGCTTTTCTTGTGACACATTTTTTTTTTTTTCGAATGCATTCACATTTGGAATGTTACTGCTGATGTGGTGCCAAGCCGATGACGGTGCTGGTGCCAGTGCCCCTTTAGTACTCGTATTACAGACACACACACACAGGGTTACTTCGATAAAACTTTTCAATGGTTTTTCCGCCATTCTTGAAATTCTTCTTTCTTTCGTTTTGGTAAATTTTTACTTTGAAAATGTTGAGCAAAGAATAGAAATGGAATGGAATGGAAGCATTCGTCGAGTTGAGTTCAGTTAAGTCGATTCGATATGAATTGCATTGAGTTGGAAACATAAAGGGATTAATTCGCATACATACCACATATACATAGTCGTATAACGGTGTCGGTTGGTCGCCTGCAGGCTCTTTAATATGTACATACAATAAAATACTAAAAGCCCATTGCAAGGAATTTCTTTATACCATAATAATCTTTGTGTTCATTGCTAGCAATTTTCTTTTCAATTCTTTTCAATTTCTTTATTTACCTCTCTTAAATCGTTGTTCACCCATTTCTTTTTGAAAAGAAGAGAACCCAGAACTTATGCACTTAAAACGCAATTTATTGATTTCAATTCCAAGCAATTCAATTCAAACGTTTCGATTGAGTGCAACAAAATTATTCTAAAGATAAGTAGAAGCCAGCAAAAGTAGGTATATTATGACTTAAAAATAACAAAAAACAAAAATTTATGGTATTTTTATTTTATTCTATTCTGTTATACATGGGTGAAGATGTATCCATATAGTAGATAACCAATCATTTTTAAAGAAATATAGTTTTGCGTAGTTTAATTACAATAATTTTTATGAGGAAAATTTATCGACAAAAAATATTTTATAGAAAAACAAAAACAAAAACAGAAAAAAAGTCTTAAAAATCTCATGTGAAAGCGTGACATGTTCAAATCGAAAGCAATTAAATTTTTATGGATTGTTTTACATATTTTACTCCCCTTACCTAGTCACGGTTACATATGTCTAGATATATATTTAGGTACTATTGTAGATAAATGCATACGAGTATAATGAACTCTTAATGCAAATCATAAGTTTGTTATTTGTTACCTTTGGTGGTGGTGGAGGAGGAGTAGGAGTAGGAGAAGAAGCTTTGAATAAGAGTTCATCATCAATGGAATGGAATAAAATGAAAATATGGAAAACTATAAAATTTTTAGTACATTTTAATGGCTATAAAAGTTCATCTTATAGATACTAGTAGTAGGTATAAACTAAAAGAATGCAATCTTTTCTTGTGTAACGCAATAAAAAGAATTTACTGAGTTGAAAACTATTATCTTGTATATTGAGATAATATCATCAGAAATCCTTTCATTGCCTAGGTGGGGTCATAGATGAATAAAAGATTGCTACAAATGTATACCTTAGCTTGTCGTTATTCTTCAGACCTTAGTCTATCTGAATATCACGGGTTTTCTTGAATTCAGAATGCCCTAACCAGGGACCACTTCTATCTCTCATCACTTATGACCATTAGATGGATATGGATAATAGCAGCATGACATCTGACATCTTATACATTTCTGATTTTCTTAATTTTTGAGAAATGAATATTATTAATGGCTATGATTGCAACGCGACCTTCGGAGGGCTAATATTCATGACCGAGGTAAACTTAAAAATTGAGACTTTTAAAGAATTTAAGCAAGGATTTGTAATAACCCCTAGAATATTTATATAGAATACATAGAGAATTAAGATTCCTCAAAACTTCACAAAATAATAAAGCAAATATTTCTTTGATCTATCAAAAAGAACGGTATATTTTAACTGTGATGATGATGATGATGATGAGATGAATAGAAAACAAATAACAACAATTTAAAAACGCTTTGAAAAAAGTGTAATGTTGATTGACTCATTGAATGAATGCATGAATGATTGATGGTAGTATGAAGTATGAATGAGATCCATCACACCAGTGAACAGTAACAAGGAGTGTGGTAAATACGACTAACAAACTAAAGCTAAGCAAAGTAATCATTGAAGCAAATCTCGTCACGAGTTGCGTTTAGTTGTTGTTTTGTTATTAATGTATACATACGAGTACATATGTATGTATGTAGTATCTTACTAGAGTATGAAGACAGACTTCTTAACCAGTTCAAAATACACACTCGTACATAGCAGTAGTATTTAGATGTACGAGTAGATAGATGTACAAGAAGAAGAGAAGAAGACTTGAACTAGAACTATATCTGCGAAATAGCTGATAATGACGTGAAAATTATGTTCAAGTGCGTGTTTGTTAAAGATTGTCGGCTGCGATTGTTGTTAAACATTTAGTTCTTCTAGCTTCTAGTCATCGTCATCCTCATCTTCATCATTCATCGTTTGTTGTTATGGTTATTATTGCTTTACTTCTATACTATATAGTATAATTTCTAGCAGTAACCAAGAAGTATGTACAAAATAAGATTGGCAAAAAATGATCTAGACAAGTAGACAGGCAGACAGGCAGACAAGCAGACAGGCAGACATATAGACAGAATAAAAGACCAGACAGCGTAATAAAATAATATAATAATAAATAAAACAAGAAAATATTGTATCTAAGTAGTATAACTTTCATCTCACTACAGTTTGCATACACTTCACAATTTGTATTGATTGGATTGTATTGCATTTGAAAGGAAACTATGAAATAATGTCCTAGATATTCGTCTCTTTTGTAGATGAGTTTAAATGGCAATTAATTTTAAACATACAAGATGAGCCTATGATAACAAAAATCGGATCACAATTAGATGATTTTTTTTTTTATTAAAACTTATATTAATTTATCATTATTAGGTACTAACAATTATCAGCTAAACACTACAATGATAAGCGTTTAGATGTAAGTTGATGAATTATTATTATACAAAGACGATGAAATGAATTAACTATAAAATATAACTGGATAACAATATAAATATTAACATACATATGTATTTATAAACATATATTACAAAATAGAACGATTTTTAAGCTCTCCAGGATGGAGCCTTTTTAACCTTCTTCTCGGCTGATGAGTTGTTAATGCCTTAGCAAGAGAGTTTTGATGGAATAATAGTTTTTCACTATACTTACTGCTTTGTAAGTTTATTTGATCGCCAACAAATTAAACGTTCAGGTGTTTATGTTACGGATATAGGTACCAGTGGGCATCAATAATTAGGAACACGGTTTTGTTTTGGATACTGCGGCAGTGCCTCCATATGACCAGACCACATAGGAATGATGATGGACTTATAGATAGGAACTATGTTGCTAAGATGCAGCTTACGATTATATAATAAATTTTCATTTGAAATGGTAGATTCTCTTCACAATGCTAACAAAGCCAAAATACTTTTCACAATTATTAATATGATGGTAAGGAGCCTTTGAAAAATAGTGTGCAAAGCAGGATTATAATCAAGCTTAGTCAACACAATGTTGAGAAGCTGTGTAAGCGAGAGATGTATATTTTCTTGGTTCTCTTGGTTTAGCTCTTGGACATATGCGTGTTAAGTATATAACATAGTAGCTTTAAAGTGATCAGCTTAGTGCATTCTCAAGTGTATTTCAAAAATAAGAAAAAAAAACTCTTTGAAACTTTTGTTATAACAAATCAAATGAAATGCTAAAAATATATTCATATGCGATCCCGACACGGTACAACATGGTTTGTCCAACATTCGTGTATATGTGTTGAACTAGGTTGGACAAACGTTCACTAGCCGTCGTCACTTCATAAATATTTCACACCATTGCTCACGTCTGCTCACTTCAAATATTGCATACTCTTGCATACGTACTTACCTTGTGAAGGTGTAAAACAGATAGCTTGTTCGAGAGAGTTAAAAAGAGAATTGAGATATTTTTGGATATTCCATCCAACATCGTATATGACACGCACACATAGGACTTATTTAACTAACACTATGATTAGGTTGGACAAACGCTGTTGGACCGTGTCGGAGTCGCTTTAGAAGTGCTGCTTTATTGTATTGTGAAGGTGAAGGATTGAGAATGATAAAAATTTGCTAGGATGCTTTCAATATACTTATCAATAACAATTTGATTGCCATGACTACTGTGATTTATGATTTGATAATAGAAAAATGAATATCATGTATGGAATTCCATACCAAATATCTTTAAAAAATTTTAAATGACTAAACATATATTATGAGGTCTTATTATACAACATACATTGTGTAAAACATCAAACTAAAGTTATATAGTACTTATGATGATATACTATTATATGCACAGTACTGTGAAATGTGCTTGTTAGACACACAGATACATGAGGAGGACAGGCAACTCAATTCTACAATTGGTTTCACTTGGTTTTTATTATTTTTCTTTAATTTTTTCTACTATCAACAGATCAGTGGTATAAGAATAAAAGAATGGTTATGATTCTTTGATTTGGTCTTACAAAAAAATATATATACAAATATTTAGGTGTGTAAACAAAAACAAAAAAAAGAAAACACCGGATATTATCATTTAGCACGATTTTCAACAATAAAACGACAATAAATAAATAACAAAAAATAAAAAAAAATAAATTGTTTATTATAGCTTTATTGTAATTGTTGCGTTGATAATGTTGGAATGTTGAAGATGATGATGTGTTTGAGGTTGACTTTTTAGCCAAAATACAATTTCAATGGCATTGAACTTGAACCAGTGCATATATGAAAGTTTCTTAAAAAGAGTATAGAGATCAACAAAAGAATAGAAATTTATTATATACAATATGATGATGGTGGTATGTTGCCTTAAAAAATCACAATAAAACTATTAATTTAGAGTGTTAAGGTCCTAAGAATAGACAAAAGATCATTCTTTTATTAGCCCTTGATATAAAGTCATGAGTGACCAATTGTCCAAAATCAATGTTTCTGCCAATCAATACTAATCTATACTTTATATTGGTATATCGTCTTGGTATTTGATTTGCGTAATAAAATTAAGAGAACAAAATAATATACTTAATATTATAAATAGGTTATATTTGTTTGGATGTTAGAGGTAATCTTCGAAACCACTTATCCGATTTGAAAAATCCTTTCACCAGTAGAATGATACGTTGTTATTGAGTGTCATGGGCTATATCTATATGCATGAATAAAACTAAGCCCTGTTATTTTAGGATTAACTAAATATCCGGGTCAACTGCCCAAAAAAAAAAGAACAAATCAAAAATGTTTAATGCCACTCAAACTGTGCTTATAGCTGATATTCAAGAGAGAATATAGTGATGCTAAGATATGAATCATATCTGATATGTGGCATTTGTCGCCGTTCGGTTGGATGCGAGGCCGGGTCCACTACGCTAGTTTAACAATAAATAAATAAAAATAAACTGAGACTTTTCGAAAGATACTTGTATATAAAAATGCCTGTCACTTGACGGTTTAGTTTTATAAAGACATTCTATGTCTTTTCGATATTCTTATAAATTATTTCAAGCTGCCAATTTGCTTCAGTATCTAATCTTGTCGAAACTAGTAATATCAAGTCCTTTAATTCTACGTGTACATCGTCTTCTGATGCACTATTTTTTACTGCTTTACTTTTATTTCCATACTCAATTTTATGCTCGCTATCATCATATTCTTTGGCTTATGTCCATTCAATATTGATTTATTTAATTATTACAACTAAGATGATAATTATATAAACTAACATATAATCTAGTTATTTTTAATATAAGCAATAGCAATAGAGGCATTCAGCACAAGGGAAGAGTTAAGAAGGATAGGTTGAAGTGTAGGACCAGACTTCAAGGGGAATTGAACCCTAGGATGTCAGCTCAGCGCAGTAACCTCTGAGCCAACAAGTCAGTCAAAATATATGTTAGTGTGGCTTTAAATTGTTCAACTTTCGGCATAGTTACCTACATATGAAGCTTCACGTTCTGTCCTATCCGACTAATCATTCATGTGACGTAGAAAAATCAGGTCTTCCAGTTTCCTTGCCATTTTAATTGCTTTGGCTCTTACAATAGGTCCAGAAAAATGAATGTTTTGATTTGTGGCCTTATCGACAGACATTTTCTCAATGGTATTTTAGCAATTCTATGAGTATATCAATATTCCTCAATATTCTTAATTAAATACATGAATTTTGAATAAAAAATTCACATAAGGCAGGAAAATCAGATGCACTTTCAAGAGAGAGATCTAGAAGCCTAGAATAAATCAAAGAAAATGGGAAGGGGCTATGCCGCCGGGGTCAATTTAGCAAGTAGGCGTCCCTGTATTAATCCATAGATCACTAAAACTAAAGCGTGGTGAATGACTTTAGTTTCCGCCATGTCACCTAAATCTTTATACTATTATATATATTTTGAATACTGACTTACTAATTTGATTTGATTTATGTTCATGTTTTAAATTGTTTCATTTTAAGAAACACAAAATACTATTGTATTGTATCAAAAAATTTGCATTTCCTCTATTCAAAATTTTGACCATCAAATCGGACTTTGTATTCGTTTGTACAATAGTATGTACATACATATATCTTTTCTTTTTAACAACAAAAGATATAGAAATGATGTTGCTGATGTTGTTGTTGTTGTTGTTGTTGCCTTGCTTGCTATAAAAATACAATAATTGTTATTCATTTAATATTCATAATATTAGACATGCCCAATTTGGTAGCGAACTGCGTCATCAAGTAACGCCAACGTTTTCTTATTTATTGTATTATACATAAGTATGTGTATTTATTGTCTCCAGTTGTCTCCAATGGATAGACGCCTCAAACGCCTCAAACACTCGTTCGTGCCACATGAAAATGCATTCAATTTGTTCAATCAGTTTTGGTCAATCAAAAGCCTAGATGTATGTATGGCATGATATGGCATGGCATGACAAGCCATGGATGGCATGGATGGCATAATGTAGTTGCGTATCGAACTCATAAACCTTATGGTATCAATGATAATATTACACATAGTTGTGAAGGTGATGGTGATGATGGCGCGGTGCTTTTATTTTTTCCTTGTTGGCCTTTGGCTTTAATTGTGGATTTCTTTCTTTTAGACATAACAAAAAGAAGAAGAAGATACCAGATTAACATCAAAAGACAAGTCTTAATTTGGATTTTGGGCTTGGGCGCCTATAAAAATAAACAATAAATTTAAAATTTTTTTAACATACATCATCATCAGCATCTGCATAAGCATCGATTGAATCGATTCAGAAAATTAAGATATATGTATTACAATAATTCATTTGAGTTCAATTTTTCTGCCTTCAATTTACAGTTTACAGTTTTTTCAAATTAGAATTGAAAAGATTGCAAATTGAATCTTTATGAATTTTTATATTGAACTCATTTAACGGCCCATTTGCCATTTATTGTTTTGCAATTATTTTATTACAAAGTTTCAGATTTAGTATTGTTGTTTGATAGCCCCCATTTACAGCTACAGCCACATCCACAGCTTCAGTTCCACCCCAGTCATCATTATTCATAATGATTGTGAGTGTGACTTGCATATAAAAGATTAAACGAAATGCGAATTGTCTCTCAGACGATGTATCTCGTACACACTCGTACACATATCAATAATAATAATAAAAAAATATGAGAAATAAAGAAAATTGCATTGCAAAAAACAAAAGAGAAGCAAAAAATTGGGGAATTGAGGAATTGAGAAATATTGTACAATTTCAATTGAATTGTTCAAAATTTAATTTATTATTATTATATTGTTTTTATTAAGGTGCGAAATCAATTAAAAAAAGTTTGTATCTCCTCCCCCCCAAGTCATGATAATCATGATCATCATTATTATGTTGATGAATATGATGATGCATTTTAGTAGACTTGTAGGTATTTTTACCCTTTACATCTTGTCATGCTAGTGGGTAATATCAAATTGCGGTGTTGTTTGTTAGATGGTGTCTATATAAAATAGATCGGATCTGTTTGGATCCAATTGATTACAGATATTCAATCACTGTTTCTTGTAATTTGTCTTAGTTTTGAAATTTTTAGCATAAATTTCACAGAGTTTATTCTGTAAGACCTTGCAAATTTTTTGGAGTTGGAAAGAAAGTAGTGTAGGTATAATTGTTAACATGTGATAAGACCAGCTCACTTAGAAACCACTGACACAAATAGATACATAGATAATATCAATCATCATTATTAAACACATAAGTACGAGTATTAGTCTTACTTATCTGTTTGTTAGTTTTTGTTCTGGGGCAAACAATGCTGGTGATGGTCATGGGTTTCATCCTCATTATAAGGTTTGTTAAAACTTTTCACATTTCGGAAGTGCAGGGGGGCGGTTGGTACAAGCTCCAACTCTTACCAAAAAAAGCTTTGAAGACTGAACGAAATCCTGAAAAAGCAGAAACCACAACCAATTTTGCTACTAGCCGCATCCACCGACTCTTATATTAAATTAGGGGAAGAACGAAATCTAATGCATTTCGAGTGACCCTACTGTGTCAACAGTTTGAATAATAGTTCCTCCGAGATTTTGGTATTCATTAAGAATTCTAAGAATTTCTTTGGAGGTAAATCTGCAATTACCAAAGATAACCTCAGAGCTCCTATACTTCAACAAGAAATTGATTCGGACGTTGACGGGAGCTATGACGGGGCATTGCACCATCGGGCTGATGGCCCACAGGATGCATGTTGCTCATAATGACTTCAGTCGTAGCTGTGACGATGAAAAGGAACCAGAGACACATCCTCTGTTATTGCCCTGCTCTTCTTGGTAGAAGAACCCGTTTTCTCAGGAAACCGTTCTCTAAGGCAGTTGAGTAGTTTGGTAAAATGTTCTTTGGGAACCCAGATCTGTTCGTTAACTCCTCAGGTTGGTTTCACAGAAAAAGGAAAGTCTTTGATACCAATCTTGGACAGTAGTGGATTACCCCTCGCCCCTCACAATCCCCCATCTCTTTCACGTTTTATCAGTCATCACTTATGGCTTAAGGCTTCTGGGTGAACTCACGAACAATCGCAAGCGGCCTGCATAACCTGACCTAAATCTGTAATTTTATTTGCTTCCATATATGTGCTGTAGCGGAGTCTGGTGTAAATTAAGCCCTGAAAGAGGCATAGTAAATGATCTCGAGTTGCCGCTTCTTCATTACGTAATACACATTGGTCGTTTTGATTAATACCCATATATTGTAACTTCTCAAAAAACAAAGTTCTACCCAAAAATCTTGTCTTTTTCCATTTTTCCGGCAATTTTGTGAATGTCATTACAACAAAAGTTTCAGCCTTCATCCAAAACATCCATTCACAAAGCCATTCTTCCAATTTGTAGGTAGTATATTGTGAAAAGCAGCTCAGCCAGTGCGTGTTCCCTTGATAAAAACAAATGTTAATCTGAAGGAGTTATGGTAAGTCTGGTGGATACGGCAGACCAGTTGACCAGTTGCCATGCTACAAAATGACTACAAAGTGATCATTTGCTGACGTTGGCGAATGTTTAAACTTGATCGTATACCTGGTACACATTTCCTTTTTCTATTTATTGTTCAAAAATAGAAACTCCAATTTGGGAATCTCTTAAAATAGTAGTACTCACTCACTCACATATGAAATCACAGAATTTTTTTTTATGAATTTAATTAAAAATAGAAAAATGACTCAAAAGTCATAAATGATGCAAAAAGCCTGAAATTTTAACCTTTGAGAAATACAATAAATAAATATACGTACTCGTATAAACCATAAAAAATGTTTAAAACGCATCCGTAAAATTTCAGAAAACAAGTTTTATGAAATCCAAAAAAAATTTTGTATGCCGTGCCACTTTATTCATTTAGTCAATCATCAATCAGTCTTGTCATTCACTTAGTTAGTCAATTAGTCGATCATTCAGTTGGTCAGTCTGTCAGTCAGTCAGTCAGTCACTTACTTAGTCAGTCAGTTGGTTGGTTCCATCAGTCAATTAAGTATTTATTGTCATCGAATTCTGCAATTTGGAATTCATTAGATTGATATTTGATTTCAATAATGACAAACTGATAAAATGACTGAGCAAATATTTGATTAGATTTTGTTGTAAACTCAACTCTTAGTAATGATGATGATACAAATGATGATGATGATACAAATGATGATGATGATGATAGTGAACTAAATTGATTTCAAAGTCAATAAATTAATTAAAAATAAACAAAACAAAACAAAAAAATTATACGCACTTTGATTTGATTTAACTTGTTGATGATGTTTTATGTTTTTGTTGATGTTGATATTGATGTTGGTTGATAGTACGGAGTATAAGAAATACAAAAAAATACAAAAAAAAAAATAATAAAACAAGAAAACAAATCAAAAAATCGAAAGTAAATTTTATGCTTTTGTTAATTGATCAGCAAATTTGAAGATGATTGAATCTGAAGGGTCCATCCCATTCCATCAATACGCCATAGGCACGCGTCTCGCTTAGTAGTACGAGTATATACTTATATACTCGTACATATTTATGTATGTAATGTACATACATATATGTTAAGGTCAATTCAAACAACACCCAAATAAATAGTTAGAGACCTTAAACTTATCTACTGCTGTATGTATACACACGTGTTTATATTCCGAGCCCAGTTGAATAATGAAAATTCGTTAATGAAATTGATTTACAAAGTTAATGTACCATTATTTGATTGATTTAATGATTGATCACTTGATTGATTGATTGATTAAAAACAAAGTTTGTATTTCATTTCATTTGAATTTTCTTTAAATTTTGTGTATTGTAAAATCGTAGCGATATATAGTTACGATCAAAAGATTTCCCAATGGCAATTTTGCCAAACAACCCAAATCATCGATGAAATTTGTTCCTGAGAAGACCAGCTTGATATTTCAAGAAGAGTAAGCAGCCACTTAGTAGATGTTAGATACTTTCGGATTCTTCCTCATCTCCACAGTTGCAACAGAAGTCTTGATGGGGAGCATGCAACCGTTAAGATTATAGTCATCACTCGATTTCTATTCTTGTTAAAATAGAAAATAGGAGTTCGGACATTACAGCATGGCTCATTTGTCCACAGTATGCCAGATGTTTCCGGGTCTGATGGTAGATGGTCTTCAAATATCAATATCAATTTATAGTATACTTATCTGCCATCTCATTACCAGAAAAAGCAGAATAGCCAAATACCCAGTGTTTGGTTTTAGTGAACTCATTTCATAGTACAATGGTGGTGCATGTGGTAGAGTGGCGGTCTCGCGTTCGCACACTGCAAGTTCGAATCTCGATCAAGTTGAATGTAGTATTTTCGCAATTATCGATTTTTCGATTTTCAAGAAAAAGCTCTTCGACTTAACACCCAAATAGAAGTAATTAAGTGTTACCAGACTTAGTCAAACCACCGCGCTACGAATTATTAGAACATTGATAGGATCCTGGCTGTCAACGTAAATCAATGTTTTTATTAACTCGCCGGCAGCAACTCCATTGTCCGTCTTGGATAATTTATAAACATAATCATTGACTATAAAAAGTCGTCGTCTGTCAATCAAGATTAATCAAAGATCATACTGAAATTCATAAATTATTTCATTTGAAAGCTTTTATCTCGAAATCGAAAACTTTTAGAATATATTTCAATTTCATTTTCATTGCACCCAAAACGCTCTTCACAAAATGCGAGTATGTTTAACTCTTAACTCTATGAAAACATTTCCGGACATTTGTCCATAAAATGCAGATTGCTTCTTACACTCCTCTCTTCCATGTAGATATATGTACCTACATATGTATGTTAATAATTAAATGTTAAGGGTCTATCTATTGTCTATTGTTTCAAAGGTATGGGTATGAAATTAATAAAGATACAGGCCCTGATGAAGGAGATTAGCATGACTTTGTGTATAGAGAATTTTTAATGAAGATGCAGGATGATTAGGTTCTAACATTCCCTAGTATTATGCAGCCATCCAAAAGGTGTTTTATTGATAGATGAATGGTGAATGGGCAAGGTAAAGAACTTTTCTGTCAAGGAATTGTTTTGTTACCATTCTGTCAGACTCGGACCAGAACAGGTCCAGCTTCCTTCCTCACTTCAAGTCTAAATATGTACCTACATATGTAATTATTTAAAAGTCAATGTTAAAATGTATAATGTATAATGTGTATACGTATAAATTATACCTATGTATGTAAGATTCAGTTTCAATCAATTGAATGCGAATACCAATTAAGTCTTTAAACTCATGCGTGCGGCGACATAAGAATTTCTAAAAAGGCAACTCAACAACGCCATCTTTTCAACAACAAAAAATAACTCATTTAGTAAACAATTACAATAACAACAACAACAACACTAACATAAATTAAAAGTCGGAACTCTATATTGTTTTTCACTTTAAGTTATTACAAAATTGTTGTTTTTACTTTCAACATACTCGTATAATACAAAGTCAAGACTCCTTAAAAGGTGACAAACTGAAGACTAAAGACTTGTTGATATTGATGACGATTTTTAATAGCAACAACAAACAACATCTATGAACTGCAACGATTGTCGTTAGTACAATAATTGCTAATTTGCACAGTCAATGAAAGATGTCAGCTTCTAGGATGGACATCCTTTAAATGCATGTGTATAATATTTTTGGTTAACAGAAAATCCAATATAAATGAAAAACTTGAAAATAAAGGTTTGCTGTATACCCTATACTATCAACTACTTATTCATTATTTTCTTTGTTTTATATCGTTGCGATTTTTTGTGTATGTATCGTGATATTGTGCACCCTAATCTAAGAAACGGCTTTATCGATTTGGTTGCAGTTTTCACTGAAGCATTGTGGCATGCTTTATGTAACATTAAGTGTTTGTTTCATACCAATCGGTTTAAAAACAAAAAAGTTTTTCATAATATAAGGATAAGGAAAATATGTTTTTTTTTGCAAAACCACGCACAAAGATTTTCGTACGATCTTTCGTCGTTTATGTTTTGCTGCTTCCTGCATTTTGTGTTGTTGTTGTTGTTGTTGTTGTTATTGCTATATGTATTCAACTCATTTATTGATAACTCAGTACGCACAAGAGCATTGCGCTATACGTTCTTTATTTTCTGCAAATGTCGCCAAGAGATAAAAGGCGATTTACTGCTCAGGAAATAATTATTCTTTATTATCAAAAAGTTGATCGGTTAATGATATACAAATCAATACACAAGATCACTATCAAGAATCATAAATACACAGAACATGGACTAAGTTTCAGTCTTCTTTCAATCTTTTCACTTTGGGAATCATGTCTACTTTTATTTTTTCCAAAAATCAGTCCTCAGGAATCATACCTACTCATTCCTCTTTTACCATATTTTTTTCCTTCGTCTTCTTCTTTAGCGTCTTGTTCTTTCCATCCATCTACGTTCCAAGGGACAATACATTGGCAGCAGATGCCAATGATTTGATTTGTCGTATCAAAATTTTAGCTCAATGATTGGAGTCTTCTTTTCTGCCTTTTTTGCTCTAAATGTACTTCATAAAAAATCTAGCTGATTTCATTCGCTTCAATTACAACTATTCTATTTTTATCCAGACCATAATGATTGATATTTTCACAACTGTTTATAAAATCAATATCCCAAAAAGAAGTGACTCTGTTGGATAATCTTATTAAATGTGAATTTGTTCTTTCTCTCAACATGCTTAGTAATAACAGGAACAGAAAGTTGCTATATGAAACACATTTCAAAATGTTTGAAACATTTCTGTGATTAATAAGTCCAATACAGAAGAAAGCTGTCCCTTGATATCAGAAATAAGGAATCGAATCCTACGACCACGAACGCTTAAGAATTTCCATCCATTGCAGCCAGTGCTTTCAAATCTATTGGTATATAAGTACCTATATGTATAATCACTTACATTTGGAAATTTCGAACTCGGTCCATAGAAACTTGAATACTAGGTTCAAAGTATTGTACTGCATTGATTTTATGATTTTTAACTAATTTTTCCTCTATTTTTTGTATTATTTTCCTACATTTAAAAATATTTTTTATGCAAAACACACACACACACACACACAAATAACTCATACATCCATACATATTTCAGTATTTATATAGTAGTAGATACGAACATACGAACATGCATCTGAATGGAAGAAAAATAACATAAATTAAAACAGAAACAGAGAAACAAAGTAAAATCAACAAGAAGAAAACAGTAGTGACTAAATTAGCATTTAATGCACTTTAGCAGCTTTAAGCTCTTAACCACAGAGTTTTTTAAACTTTTACAATCGTGGACACTAAAATCAATCCATCAAATCTAATCAAAGAAAAAATATAAAAAAATATAAGTAGGTATATGTATCTATTTATTGATTTTAAACATGTTCTACAACAGAGAATTGTTCTGCGGATGACAACAAGCTCAAGTTAAGTTCTTCGCGGAGCCTATTTACTACTAGTTTAAGAAACTCTGGTCGGCATCGTTGACAATTGTAGCGTGTTGTGAAGTTATTGGCATGCATGCGTTTGTCTCTTCAATTGTCTCCCCAACTGTTTCCCTTTGTTTGTTGTTACCCGCAGTTTGACAAAATGTCGGTGTTTTTTAAAAGGCGTTTGTTGTTGCTGTCTTCTCTTTGACTTCTGGTATTTGTTGTTGTTGTTGTTGTTGTCAAATAGTTAATATTTTTCTGGCTTGCTGCATAAAATTGGCAGTAATTTGTTGTTAGTACGATAGAGAGATGGAGATGAAGAGTTTCTAAGAGGGTTGGTAATTCCGCCGTCAACTCAAGTAGAGCTCAATCAATGCAGCGCATTGCGTTGGTGTTTATTAGTTAGACTTGGTCATAAAAAAAAATTAAGAAAAAATTATAATACCTACAGTTAAGTTAGTCACATATGAATGTATAATATAATGCATTCACTGGTGTACCACCCCCCTCGGATTTAGCCAACAGGCACTCGAGACTTGGAACTAAATGTTAAATGTTAAGTGATAAGTGATAATTCATTTACAATACATTCCGGACTCAACACCCCCCTTAAGCCAAAAACTGGGTACGCCTGTCATTGCACTTTATAATGAAACCAAGTATTATTCTAATATATAAAAATCTCATGTCACGGTGTTAGTGTATGAACTCCTCCGAAACGGCTTGACCGATTTTTATGAATTTTTTTTTATATGTTTGGTATGCATGAGAATAGGTCTTAAGGTATTGTTCCCCCTGCTTCCTCCACCCACCATTTTTTAATCGCAATTTTTGTATTTTCGTATGAACAATATCCAAATATCAGCAATCCAATCGTCTTTGCCAAATATATCAGATAATTATGTCAATATTAATACTTAATTGAATCGTCTGACTTTTCAAATTACCAGCATCACACACTAACATCACGTCGGGAGCGTAGTAAAACACGCCGGGTATACTATGTAGTAATTCTATATAATTCATATTCTTACTTACTTTATGAGTTTATACCATACATACATACATACATATATCTTTCATTTTTTATGTTGTAGAAATACTTGTATATTTTCCATTTTTTCAGATCTTACAAAATGTTGTAAATTTGTAGATCTAAAAACCATTTTCTCAATAAATATTTTTCTTTAGCCCAACTGCAATATGTTTTCGATTCTAAATTACCCTCTAGACATGGTTCTACTGGTACGTTGATTAGAAGAAAGTTAGATCAATGGAAATTATAAATTTATTTAAAATTCTTTATGAATTGAATTGTGATTAAAAACTTTTCACAGCAGTTAACAAACTGATCCGAAGTTCGTAACACATTGAAAGAGACATACTCGTACTAGCTTCTCCATAGAAAAATCTAAGCAACTTTAGCTGGCAAACGGTTCTTTTTTTGATACTTAGTATATGTTTTCCATAGATATTCAACACTTTTTGAAGTCACGATCTGTCCAGTCTATGCATCTCTTGAACCGCTCTCAGTTCTTATTAAGAACTATGACCGCAATACAGTTATTAATAAATGAGAGAAAAGCATAAAAAATTAAAAACCGGATGAAAATTTGTGCACATAAAAAAAAAGGAAATAAGTAAAAAAAAAATTATTAAAATCGGTTCAGTATATTTTGCTCCAAAGCGTTACATACAAAACCCATATAAGCAAATTGACAAATAGTATAGATATGGAAGATATAGATATAGATTTAGCTGATCATACTAATAGTATAGTATATCACATAGCAAATATTTCTCATATAGACCCTAGGAAGTAGGAACTTTAAATAATTAATAATTAAATAAAAATAATTTCCTTAACTGGGGTGGCAAAGGTATTTAATCTTCGGTTGTGCCGAAGTTATTGTTCTAAGTATTTGCATTTGTATTTGCATTTATATTCATTCTCTTAACTGAGCATAAGATACAATATTTACTACTTTAACACATATATTTATGTATATATATGCATGCATGTATGTGGATATGTGACTGCTGACAGTCTATTGATTCATGGCCAACAAGTTTTGGGCTACTTTTCTAGCCATTCGGCATTTGACAAGTTTATTGGTTTAAACATTCAAAAGTGAATTAAAAATTTTTCAACAAGATAAACATATTGACTAGATAAAACAACATTGTCGTCGTGTTGACAGCATCCAATTTTAATTAAAAAATCGTATAAGAATTCTATGAATTATACTTACAATAGTATATATTGAAGTAATATATGCATTAATTTGATGCCAAATTTACGAGTATGTCAAAGTTGAGGCTAAGACAAAGAAACTTGTAAGTATAATTAGAACCCATATTGCTAAAGTTTGACATGGGATTTATGTATATGGAAGTGTTACTTTTAATACAAATGTTTTGATCTGTGACAAAAAAGACCGCACATAATTTCAGCTTGATATCAGTACATTGTATTGTACAAGGTGGCACAAAAGACATCACCCTATTGGAAGATGCTCTCATTTTTGCAAATGGCCGCCAATGTCAAATCTGTTTTGACATTTGTGGACTAGACAGATACAGAATACAAGTGAATAAGCCATGGAGCGATACACTCCCCAAGAACGCGGAATAATTGTGTCTATTTTTTTGCGTAACAATTCGTCGATTTGCACTGGCCCGCCAGATCGCCTGATTTAACGGTCCCGGACTTCTTTTTATGGGGTTTTTTGAAGTCCCGTGTTTACATCAACAAGCCTGAGACCTTGGAAGCCCTCAAGGAAAATATCCGACACGAATGCGAGAATTTATCGCCCGAAACGCTCGCCGAAGTGATGGAAAATGCCATAAAACGAGCCCGTATGGCAATCAATTGTGGCGGCGCCCATTTGTCCGATATCATCTTCTCGACTTAACACAATTAATTCTAAAGGTCTAAATAAACATAATCAAAAATCAAATCAGAATCGAAGTTTTTCATTTAGAAAAAAAATAAGAGCCAAACAACATCGGATGACCTCTTTTGCGCCACCTTGTAGATGATGAGATTAGGTGTTGTTATTGGTTTGTATGATTTTATTCATTCAAGTCTGTTTCTGAAGACCTTATGTAGATGAAGAAGGTATTATGAAGTCAATCGAGTCATTGAACAATATGGTGAATAAGGCTTCTGAAAACTCTAGTGAAAAAGTTACTGGAGCAGACTATAGGAAAAAATTTGTCCCAAAATATTCCACCAAAAACCAGTACAGTTTTTGGTATTTTTTAAATGAAATGATTAGATAAACTTTCATATCCTTATGGTCCTGAAAGGGTTAAACTTAAAGCACATGTATCTGATCTTATTTCCCTTTAAGCCATGTGTTACAAACTTTATCACAAACTTAATGAACCATTAAATTTATAAAGAAAAAATGTCTCAAAGTTGTTAAGACCTCTGCCTTAACACTTTATTTTGAACTTTAGAAAGAACTGTGCTTAAAGACAAAGACACCAGGAAGATGATGATGAGATATTGTATCTTATGGTAAGATATATAAAGAGAGAGAGAGAGAGAGAAATAGGGAAATTAAGTTAATTTTGTGGGCTTTTATTAGAGTCAAGTTTCATCATTTTTATCTGGCCTAGGTCTGCCTTGTCTCGCAAACCCTACATAAGTACATATGTGTTTTTTTCCTTTCCCTTACGTTAATTTGTTTAAAATGGCTTAAACCAGTGATTCTCAAATTTGAAATGTAAATACTGATGATTGATTGTTAATGATGTATAAATCCTAACAATAAAAGATTCTCAATACCTAATAAATTAAGATTTCGAATATGTATGGACTTAACAACCATGATTTCTATAAATATTGTTCTGGTTAGGCTTAAGGAAATTTCCATTTGTGTCGTCAGCATAAGGTTAGACAATCTGGACAAAATTTGATTGACGAAAGTTAACGATGACAAGCTCTCTGAGTTCCAGAAGAAAAAACCCCGATGAGGCTGCTGTTCAGATAAAAGAATGTTGTGAAGGCCCCTGAGACTTGTAGACAATTTTTGATTTATCATAAAAGTTGATAATCTCTGGTTTATACTATGTTCTCTTGATGCACTGTTATTCCAGAACGCGACTCTGGTTTTGCTCGCTCCTTTTTTACTATGTATTCTTCTTGTGGATTGACGAGCACGTGATCAGCAAACACAATTACAATTGAATCCACTGACTGAGTAACTAAGTATCTATCTCGATATAGAAAACAGAAAGAGTAAGTGTTTTGTTGTAGAAATCACTACTTAAAAGTGAGTAGGATTGGATGAATGAATGCACGCATGCATGGATGGATGGAATGCATGAATGAATGAATTAATTTTACATTCACAATTTCATACATTTATATTTTCTTGCTTCCTTTTGAGTGTTGCTACTGTTACTTTATCGTAACTTTGCATATACATATGTATATGCCGTAGAATATTTAGGACTGTGAGGAAAAGTTTTGTTCTAAAGGGGACCAGCAAAAATAAATCTAGTTATAAGAGTGGATCTACATCTACATATTACATAAGTTTAAGAACTGCTGAAGTTACCTTAAGATTTTGTTATTTTCAATTTCATTTTTCGTCTTCTCTTCTCTTGTTGTCGTTGTCATTGTTATTAAGTGTGAAGGTTGAAAAAGCAAATCAAAAAAAAAAAAAAAATAGTAAATCTTCCAAAGATGAAGAGGACAATGACGTCTTCCATTGCTGTTGTTGTTGAGTTGCTAACTTTGTCAATGAAAATTTTGTTGTTGCGAATACGATTTTTTACTACTTTTTACTAGAGTTGCATTTACTACTAATTCTACTAATAGAAGGTACAGAGTACAGTTGAATTTCCATTAGTCGGATTTCTATTAATCTAACCTAACCGAACGCATCTGTTAACCATGATGCTGAGTGATTGAATCCTGAGTCATATTGCAAATAATCAGGCAGAAGAAAGAACCATTGTCACTTTGATTCAGACAATAGATGATAGACAGATGTCGGCGGGAATGTTACTACTGGTAGGGCCTCCCAAGCCGCTAAGGTCTGTGTAGTGTTTATCGAACTCATATGCAATATTCAATGTATCCACTATAGGTACGGCTGGAAGCGGATTTCTGTACCTGCATCAAGCGGTTCGCTTTATAAGCATTTTATGATAGAAAACATTAAACCCCTTTAGAAAGCAAATTGTAACCAATTCCAGATTATGGCAGTTATAATTTAATATTCGCAAACGAATTGATAAATAAGTAAAGCAGACATGAATTCAAAAAATCGAGTTTCAACTGTACCTATATCTTCTTAATTCTACTATTCATTGACAATTCGATTCGATACGATCCTCGCTTCAATTTCTGTTCTGCTGCTGTTTCCCTTTGGCTTTGCTTTTATGGCGACGTTGAAAACATTATAAAAGAAATGTATTGTCGCCCAAGTAAAAATGTGTGCAAACATAGGCGTGTTGCCCCCATAAAAAGGGATTCCAGTCTCAGATAAATTTGTAAATTCTAATCAAGAGGACAATAGTATACAATAGTGAATGCTTCAGTGTCTCGAATATGCAGATTTATGTCGATACATAATTTGATAATTATCAGTAAACCTGGACTCTCCATTACTTTTGGCCACATCTGGGGCTATAGCTATAAGCTATATTAAACACTGTAAATATGCAGATATGGATTACAATTGTTTTGTCTTGCCAATTTCAAAATTATTAAGTTGGGCCCACAAAATTCTACCTTGGCCCAAAAGACCCCTATTAATTTTAACTAGTGCCACTGTATGCAAGTGAGTTTAGGTCTCTCTTGCTCCCACTCTCTCTCTCTTTCCTTCTATCACTCTGATACTATGATTTTATCAGTCTTTCTCTCTTTCTCTCTCACTCTGACGATGATGATGATGATGATGATGATGCGTGGAGCAAACATTTAACGACTTTGCAATTGTGGCATAAACACGTTCTACAATTTCCGGCATGAATGAGTAGTGCCGATGTTATTGGTATTGTTGTTGTTGTTGCACTACACATAGTATTTGTGTTGCTGTTGTTGTTGTTATTGCTAAAAAGCGTAGGAATTTATCAAGATCAACAATAACAACAAATTGAATTCTTGTTTATAATTTTTTATTTATTTTACAATTAAATAGATTATTTACGCTATTATTATTTTTTGAATCACGTGAATACAATGTTACGAGTATAAACATGATCGATCGATGTTTTAATTTCTTGTACAATAGTGTATTAAAATTTTTCATTAATGTGTTTATTATTAGGTACATATATTTTATATGTTTATTTTTATTGTTTATTGAAATCAATTCAAAATGATGACATTCCAAGGAAATTCCTTGGTTAAGCGTGAGAGAGAGAGAGAGAGAGAGAGAGAGAGAGATCAGGGTCTGAGTGGATGCCCTAGTAGGGTTCCCTAGCAATGCCTTAGATCTATAAAACTATAGAAATAAACAATGTTCTTCTGTGCTATTAAGTTTATACTATTGTAATTTGGCAAGTTTCTGGTATTTTCAACTAAAATATGTAGGTAATATATTGTTTTGTAGCATTTATAATCATCAAAAATGTTCTTATTTTGAATTCAAGACACGTTTCTGGTTTGTTTTTTCTTCTTCCTTTTGGTATATAGTACAGTAAAGCTTTGTTAATTCAAACATTCACTTGTGTCTTTCGAATATCTGAAGTAATTTGTGTTTGAATAGCTCTAAATACTATTCGACTTTTTTACGCTGCCTGATCAAATGAAATTTCTGGTACCACGGGAATTTGAAACCTACTATCCATTCGCTTAAGTCCTTGTGACAGTGGGGACATGATTCAATTGATCTTTGTTCATATAAAGGCTGCCTGTTTGGCAGAAGACGCTCCGAGCAGTGAGAAAGCTATATCCATGAATATAGTGTATAATGTGCCATCAGCGGGTTATGCCTGCATTGTATTCCAGAGAGCTATGTTCTGGTCACCAAACCAAAAACTATTTGGTTTCAAATTGTTAGTACCTCGGATACAAAGTCTGACCAGAGGCTGAGCCAGCACATTTATGGGTGTATCGTGGTGGCTGTGGTTGCACCCAGATGCGGCTACAATGAGAGCTCGATGTGGAGTTGCGTTATACAACCACAGATCAGCAGAGGCTTTAGATAGATAAGCCTGGTTCCATACTAAGGAATGAGTCATAAGACCAAAATAAGTATGGCTTGAATTTTGGTATCCAAACGGATGATATTAAGTAAAATCAATTGACTTTCATGTATGCATATGATTTTGTAGGATTACCAATCTTAGGTATTTCAAAATTTGAATGATCCTGAATCTAAACACGAAATATTCATAATTGAATTGAAAATATTATTACTCTATAATAATACGAGATTTAATTAGTTATTGAGGGTCAACTGTACTTAGTGATTGAGTTTGTTAGTTAGATACTTTTTTACATTTTTTTTTGTTCAACGCGTCAAATTGTCTGTGTTTTTGACTTTCTGTTATCTGTTGTTGCTGTCTGTCGCTCTTCTGTCAATCATGACACTTCTTTCTATATGCACTACTATAATCATCTGTAGGTACATATTTACGAATACGAATACGAATATTTATGTATTTATGTATTTCCTGTCTGTATGTCTGTCTATATGTTGAGATATTTCGTGCTTTTATAATTCACTTTCAACTCCAATATCTCACCTCCCTTCATTATCCCCCCTTTCCCAAATATGTATTCAATATTTTCAGTTTTAAACCGAACTGAAACAAAAAAAAAAACGAAGAACTTTAATGCATAAATTGGAGTGAATGCGCATGCGTGCAGCATTTTAAATGGATGGAATGGAATTGGTTGATTGGAATTGTATGTTTGAAATTCTTCCCCTACAATTCTCTAGTGCATCTACTATTTATTATGATACGAGTATATTAAGTTTATTCAAGAAATACGAGTATCGTCATCATTATTCATGCGATTCATCAGTTTGTTTATTTATATTTAAGTATTTCTCTTTGATGAATAAACTTGCGTAATTTTACGTTCTCTTTTTTTTTTATACAATAATTTTGGAGAACTTGAAATTGTCAATTTATTAACTTGTTTTATTGTGTTTCGTCGTTTTGTTTTGTTTTGTTTCATCAAAATTTATGCGACATTATTTTATATTTATGGTCATGGGAAATTATTTAGTAGACTTCCGATTTGTTACATAATTCATTAAGAATTATTAGTAATCAAATCTACTTCTAGTCATAGTCGCCTTCTTCTTTTCAACTTTTATAGGCCTTTGTTTTGAGTTTTTTTTTTTTTGTTTTGTTTTTATTGTGTGAAATAATTGAACTTAGTAACAAAAAAGAAGGAAAACTCAGATTACAAAGACTGCGAAAAAATGATTTGTGTATTAAAACAAGTTACTTAGTAGTAGGTATATAGTAATTTGAAGTTATAGAACGCAACTGAATCTCTTGATATGCATATCTTAAAATCTATAGCAATAATATGCCAAAGTGTTTGTGCACGCATCACATAAAAGCCACTCATTGGATTCAAAATCATATTACTAAAAAATAAAAAGCTTTCTTGTGAGTAACATATAGCATTTATGTAAACAAAATTGTCTTCAAGAATCAAAAGATATTAGTTTGTAATTAAAAGTCATGGAGCCGTGGCTAAAGTGGTGAACATCTGCGTCAATGCAGATAAATCCATGCATGTAACCTTCACTCTGAACCACTTGACATGCCCTGCCGTTTTGATCAACGGTGATTTCATTCCTAACAGTACCACTGTCAATTACTTGGGACTGACACTTGACAGGTGCCTCACCTGGAAACCTCACAATACGACCAAAAGAAAACAGTTGGACCTGAAACTTCGAAGAATAAGTTGACTGCTCAGCACAAATTCGAAGCTAAACCTGCGAAATAAGCTGTTACTGTACAAGGCCATACTGAAACCGTATGGTATGGACTTACGGTATACAGCGCTGGGGCACTGCATCCAACTCAAACCTAGAACAACTGCAGAGGTTTCAGTCCAAGCTACTACGAAGGATTGTAGGTGCGCATTGGTTTGTCCGGAACTCGGTTATCCACCGAGACCTGTAGTTACCAATGATAAAGAAGGAAATTGTCAAGTACAGCAATAGACACCTCATAAGGTTAGAGGCCCATGATAATCACCAGGCAATGATCTTGTTGGCGAACACCACCCACTAGATCTCCCATTCCGCATCCTGGTTGAGTAATTAACTCATTCAAACCTGCGCAAAGCGACTATATTTTTTCGATAAAATTAGCTGGTTCAACCAAACACTATTATTCATTACATTTTTTTGGCTTTGATGCTTCTTGAGTTGTTGTCTCTCATTTATTATTAACTGAGTATGCACAAGAGTATTGAACTTTTCGTTCTTTTCTTTCTGTAAATGTTTGTAGTTGTCAGACTACTAATGGTACAATATATCTGTATTGTGTATTTTATTATTTGAATCGAGCAATTGGATTTGTTAGAGAAAAGACATTTTTACTTAAACATTTAAAGCCATGTGAATTGTCTGAAATATTATAAATGAATGCAATCTGGTCAAATCACATCAGCCAAATTTGCATAAGAAGATTTACTGATGTCTATTGATATCTACAATATACATTAAGAGGAGACATGAACAGCAACTGAATTGTAATTGGCTATCGAATACATTACTAACTTTTAGACACCATTTTATATTTTACTTCTTTTGAACCATAATAAGATTACAACTCATATTTCATTTTCATCATTGACGCTACAGCAGCTCTTTGTGAGCTTTGGCCTAGCTTCTCGGCTGCCACTCATGGTGTGTGCGCTAAATTTTATCCATGAGTGGAGGGGACCTACAGTTTATAGTCGAATCCGAACGAATTTTTTGTGAGAAGCTTTTTCATGGCAGTTTTTTTGTTACTCTCAGAGCTTTTGCCAGAAGACTGCTGAGAGGAGAATCGCCGTTAGAAATAATTTTTATTTTTTATTTCTATAAGGTGTTACCGCCGCTGGTATTCGAACCTGCGGCGGCCGCATAGTAGACCAGCACACTATCCACTAGGCTACGGCGACCTCCTTACAACTCATATAGTTACTAGGATTACAGGAAAGGCATATGTATTATGAAATATTTAAGAAAGAAAACTCAAAGGACATACTGGTTATACTGGTGTCTACATCAATAGGAGCTACTCTTAATCATTTGGAAATTATGATTATTATGAAGTCACAACTGGCAAACTCAACCGATCAACTAGAAACCTCTAGACACCCAGCTAAGGCGTATAAAGAAATATTATACTTAGATAACAATCTTTCAAATATGTTATATACCCCAAAATTTGTCCCTTTAGCCTAGATTAGATAAAGAACTAATCATACCATACATGATTCTTTCCGAGTTTTATGCAAAAGTTTTATAATTAGTACTACTATAACGTCCTCTCGCCTGAGATCTAGCCCTCTGCGTTTACCATCGTCATCCTTCGCTGCATACAGGAATCGGATTACTCTAGACGAAATCGACGTAGCTTGTTGGTTAAGCTATCGTGGCTGCCTTTGATGCTCACCATGTTTCTGACCACATTTGGCTGTGAGTAGGGACACGGCTAGCTGGTTGGCAAATTAATTACCCCCACCGCATCAGAGACAGATTCAAATTATATATTGTGTTTCTGCCTTTATTTTATTTTACTACTTTAAGTCATAAATAAATAAATAAATAATATAATATAATGCCTTTGTACATTTATTAAATTAATAACTAATTTTTGAATTTTTTTTTTTCATTTTTTTTTTAGGTGAGTTTAAATCCAATCATTTGGACATTCTTCTCTCTCTCTTTGAAGTCCCTCAATATCAACCAACATAAGTCAATAGATAGATGTACATATTATAATAACACTTGAACTTGAGGAATAAAATATAGTGATGATGATGATGATGATGATGATGGTTATGGTGATGATGTAAGTTGTTTTTATTATTCATTTATTTATGTTTAAATATGAAAAAATTTGTCAAGTATTGAAATAATTGATAGCGAGATAGTAAGAGTAGACTTGATTCCAGTTGTCAGTTGACAACATGACATCTCATTGCTTCTTGATATTGATTGATCAGCTAGATGATGCCTTTATCTGTAAGGTCATCTCATCGTTTTGGTAAATTATTGTATTCTATTGATAAAGAAGAGGAAAAGAAATTTTGTATGACAAATATAGCTTGCGATAAGTTCGAATGGTGATGAAGTGGTTTCTTTCTATCAATGATCTCTGTTCTTTGACTCAATCTGTTTATCTAATTATCCATCATTCTGATGGGGATCTCAATGATAATGATATGGATGGGTATTTTAAAGACTGAACTGGATGATTATACAATATGATGATCTGGATCTGATGATCACGACGAACAATGAACAGTGATGATGAAATCACCTACCATGAATATGAATATGAATATTGTATTGTAATAATTTACTTAAGAAAGGTCAGATATCATCAGATACAATAATTGTTGTAGTTATGTTATGTTATGTTGTGTTGTTGTTTTATTTTATTTTGTAATCCAAAACCTTCTTACTTATTTCTTGGTTGACACAAAGCATTTTTCTCTTCTGTTTCATGACCAAATTTAATAACAATAACAATAACAATACAAACAAAAAAGAACAACAAATGTGTTAACCTAATTGCATTTGAGCTTGTTGCTGTTGTTGTTGCTATTGTTATTAATGTTGTTAGTTTAGTTTAGTTTAGTTTAGTAGTAGTTAAAAGGTTCTAGATACAATGGTACAATACAAAAATTTGCGTTGTTTTGCGTTTCAGTTTCGGAAAACGTGTTTTCTATGCAAAAAAAACCAAATAAAAGCAAATGAAAAGAAAGAAAAAGCATTCAGAAAAAGTCCATAAATGCATTGTCATAATACCAAAAACATCAACAACATATAGGATAGTGTTACATTTGACGAATGATGACAATGAATGAACCAACCAACGAACCAACAAACGAACGAACTATATATGGTGCATATCCATGGAATTGTGGCACACGTTGCCAGCCAAGTCATCTAGATACAGATACTTACTTACTTACAATAGATACAAAAATACTTTAGACACAAAGGTGTATAAAAGCATAACATTAACAACAATGATGACGACAATGATAATGATGATGATGATGATGACGACAACATAAGGAAATGGCCTTATTCTCAAGTACCATTTTTGAAAACACGAAGCGTGACATTTTCTCCTTTAACAACAACAACAACAAGCAACAAGGAAACTTGACTTCGTTTCACACTAAAATTGAATACCCTTCAAAATATTGGAAATACACACATTAGTAAATACAAATTCATAGAAACTTATAGCCATTAATTTTGGATTTTCAATAAATTTTATAATTCATTGGTATGCGAATGCAGTGACGGATAAAGGGGAGATGCAGGGTGCCTTTCAATCTTTAGATTTCATTTGCACTTAAATCCTTAACAAGGCTATAAATGTTCCAAGCCTCAAGTCGATATGAAGAATCGAAGGCGCAGTATCTATTAATTTTGTAGATCGATTTTGTTTAAATGAACGATACTCGTATATGTTAAAGAAAGAATGCTACAATACGCCAGTGAAACCGCTTTTAAAGCCGTTTCTGAGATTAGCGTGTACACATAAAAAGACTTTTAAGATTTCATATATGTATAGATAGATAGGCTCAATGAATGGGGTATCACAGTGATGAGCTGACTAAAAAAAGGTTCCTTGGAAATATTATTTCCTTCTTCACTTCAATTCAGTTTTGTTGTTCAGTTTATATACACCACCACCATTTAATGCCACCGATCTTTTTTTGTTTACACAATTTTTTCGCCAAACATAGCCTATCACATCTATCAACCACAGCCTGATCTGGTTCCGTGTAATTCATTTGCCAATCTTCTAGCTTAAAAAAAGTCATGAAAGGAACGCATTACGATGAAATGAAGTCTATCGAGAAAGCTGTGATGTCCGTCCTCGCCTGAATCCTGATTATGGTGCTTTGAATTGTTAATAGACCATGCAAAACATTGTGTTGTCTCTCAAGGCATGTACTTTGAATAAATTGAAACAAGAATGGGAGATCTATACGTTTCTCTCTAGTTATAAGAAACTTTTGAAACACACTGATCATACATTTATTTAACTTTACCGATCGTCTTCGGCCACCAATCCAGGAGGTCTATCTATGCTTTAATGGATGAGATAATTTGGTATATGATTTTTCTACAACTTATCACAACTTCAACCAAAAGATTCTGCTTCACTCCTATATGTTCCCATATACTACTATTATAGTTTCTATAATATTTTCAAGATTTTTATATAATTCCCTTGAATCAGAGGATAGAATAGAAATTCAAGGACTTTTTCTTGAGATGTTAAAGGCCGAAAGTCATTAAAACTTGACAACTTTTTGAGAAATTAAGGAAAATAAGAGTAATATTGAATTCTATAAGAGAAATTATAATTAATAGCGTTTATTTTATAGAAGGAGTCGTATTAGAAATTTACCTTCCAGTAATTGCAAAACAAAAACAAAAGGTCTATATTCAAAATCATTTTCCAATTTTCCTTAATCTAATGGAATATGATAGCCACTCTAGAAAATTTCATATGACAATCTGTTTTAAAAGGAGTCGTTGTAGAAGTTGATCCTCCAGTAGAACTTTGACTATTTGCAATACAAAAATAAAAGGTCTATATCCAAAATCATTTTCCAATTTTCTTTAATCTAATGGAATATGATAGCCACACTGAGTTTTTATGAATTTTTGAGTAGTAGTAGTAGTAGTTTCCCTCCAGTAATTGTAGATCTTTGACTGGAATATTAGGACCATAATGTCTTTCCAATCTTATGCGTGATAAGTGGTGATACATAGATGAATGAACGTTTCCATAAAATTTTCTTTTACTATTATCATTTTCCATTTGTAGGGTATACAATAATGCTTTTCTTTTCATTTCACTTACCATATATGAGTAGTAGTACAATGTATAAAATCACGATATATAGGTGAGATACATGTATATTTTTGTACTTAAGTAGTCTTATGGTTGAGTACTCATTCACTCATTCACTCAGTCAGTCATTTAGTCACTCAGTCAGTTAGATTTGTTTTGCTTCTAAAGTAAACCAAAACCAAATCCAAAACCAAGTTGGACTAACAATAAGTTTAACCTGGCCAAGAATGGAGCTTTCAAGTACACAACATATGTATGAGTATATGACAAATGACAATAGATATACCTATGTATGAGTAAATACTAAACAAAAACAGTAACAGAGTAACAGAAGAAGAAGAAGTAAGTAGTCGAGGTGTGAAAAGAAGTCAGAAGAAAAGGCAGGCAGGAGTAGTAGGTACTATGTAGTAAAGACAAATAAGACAAAGTTGGTAAATGTCGTCAGAGAGTGTAGAGATCAGGAAAGGCAACCAAAAGATTATGTTAGCGGTGGGGCTTAAAATCTAATGGTGATTTTTCTTATATTTCTGTTGTTGTTTTTGTTGTTGGTGTATTTAACAGCCTCGGGTCCAAAGAGGCGTGACACAATTGCACGATATCGTATAACAAACAGACAAACGGATGAATGAATGAATGAATGGATGGATGGATAGCTGGATGGATAGATGTTTGGACATATGGTTTGTTGGATGTTTGAATAAAGCGAGACTGACTGACTGACTGGGTGACTGTGTGACTTAGTAACTGACTGAATGAGTGAGTCTTTATGAGAGTTTAAATGCTTGAAAGTTGACTACTAACACAAAACACAAAAAACAGAAGACTTGGACTTGGACTTAATTGGTGTTGTTTGTTGTCACCATCAAGAGAGTAAGGTGAGGGACTGACTGGACTTGAGAGGATGTTTTGCCTATATAAATATTGTATCAAGAAGATATAATAGAATATCAACATCATGATGATCATGAACATTGGAATCACAGTCAACCATGCCATGCATGTGCCAGTGTGCTATGTACTATGATGATGAATGTGCTAAAAGAAATGTATATGTTTCGATGCGTGTTGCATTTAAGGTGACTAAAGTTATGCGCATTGTCATTTTATTCTTAATTAACCATTTATGGTTAAAGATTGTAACAATTTATTAACATGGTTGTTGTGTTTATTGTGGCAAACAACAAAGATACAATAATAGAATACAATTCATGTGTATCATGTATTGCATGAACATAATATATAGTTCGTTAGTTTGTTAGTTAGATGTTATTAGATACATTTGTATCTTATAACACTACTCTAAGTATAGTAGTATAGTTTTCTAAATAATACCAATTACCATTATTGTATTGTATATTTATTATGACCTTGTCATATTGACATACATATGTACATGCACATGCACATGCACATGCACATCATCATCACCATCATCATCATCATCATCATAATTTATATTTAAGTTATGTCAATTAATAATTTAATATTCATTTTTTTTTAATAGAAATTTTTATTGGATTTTTTTTTTTTTTGTATTCAAATGAATGAGTCTTTTGTGTAGACATAACAAAATATTGTATCTACAAAAGCAAACTAAGTTCAAGAAAGAAATTGACAGTTTTGCATGTACTACTATACTACCATACTAAAAGAAGAAGAAGAAGGAAGTCAATGAGATTTCATTTTCGAATTCATAAATTCATTGCTTAGTTTGATTTCGTGGAATTACAACAACCAGCAACAATAAAATTTGCCAAGTTGAAAAAACTTCATAACTTTGGTTTTAACAAAATTCACTATCACACTACACTACTCACTCATGTTTATTGTACCAGGCATATAAGATTTATATATTAGGTATACAAGTAAATTTCAAAGGTATTTTTTATTCAAATTTTTCACAACTTTTCTGACAATGCATGGACTCCGCGCCAATAAAACTTTGCGTCTTTGGAGGCCAAGCCAATTCTTAATACATTCAACTGAAGTGAAGCGTATTCCCCTAAGGGAGTTCTGTATCGACCGGAATATGTGGTACTCTGATGGTAAAAGATCTGGACTATAAGGCGGGTGGGTTAAGACTTCTCATCCAATACCATCAAGATAGGTTGTGACCATGTTTGCGACATGCTGCCGAGCATTATCATGGTGAATGATCAATGGCTCAATTCTGGCTGCACATTCCGACCGTTCTTCCGCATTTGCACGCTTCATTTGCGTCAGTTGTTGTCTGTAGAAAGCCCAGTCGATCGTCTGACCACTTTTCAGAAGCTCCGTAGTACACGATTCCCTTTTGGTCTCACTAAATGCAGAGCACAACGTTGCTGCCATGGATATTTGGCTTTGGTGTCAGTTGTGCGAGTTTGGGGTGGCTTCCAAAATCCAATGGAGCACACTATGCAGCATAAATGGAATAATACTCCCAATACCAATGTTCACAAATTAGTAGAAAATATGCCTGAAAATGTATACTGCTATAAAAAAATGGGATTTTGTATCAAAAATCAGCAAAAATTTAATTTATTTCATGTGCATAATTGAGTAAATGCAGGTAGCCCTGGTTTTTATTTTTTCTTATCTCTTCCGTTTCATACATAGCTAAAGTAACTTTAGGCATTGTTTACATATGATCTAAGGAATACCTTGTATTTTTTTCATATTTTTCTATTGAACCGTTTGCCTACCACAAACCAAAAAGTATACTCATTTTTGCTAGCCACTGTATGTAATTTTGTATTAATGAGAATAAGAAACAATTGTACTTTAGAAAATATCATGTGACAATCTTAAAAACTGCAGATGTTTATATTAAACACACTAAGTCTGAGTCACTCAATTTCAAAGCTTATATCTTGACAAATTCATTTAGTGAATGCCCATTGAACTTTGAGACAATTGATCAATATCACGGCTTTATTTATAAATTAACAATTAGTTGAATTAAATCCAATAAAATAATGTGTGTATTTTTGGGATAAAAAAGACATTTACACAAAATTTCATGTTAAAATCTCAATTATTGAGAAAGCAAATAGATACTCAGATAGTTGATAGTTGATTTCCTGATTTGATCACAAATGCAACAAACTAACTCATCTGGAAGATCATCAAACACAATCACAACTGCAAGTCTTCAAATTAACATAGAGACTTACAGATCTGTTTGATATATCTAGAATGGAATTATGAGTTGTCATTACAAACACCATACGAAAGTGAGAATACATTTCATAAGTAGGTACCAGCGTGTGCTAGTGAAGTGCATAAAAAACTTTAGTTCTATGGAAAGCGAACAAGTTTCGAAACATTTTTATTTTTTGTATGTTCGTGTCACTACTATCTTTTTGTCTGATTATTTGTCCATCTGTCCATTAGGTCTGAATGTCTATCTGTCTGGCTGTCTGTCTATATGTCTGTCTGTCTATATAGACAAGACCTTGGCTTGACTCTGACTTGGCATAACTTGAGTTGTTTTTAGTATTTATTTTGTTTTCTTCTTAAATTTTTATTCTAAGCTCTGAGTTCCACAGTGTGTATATTTTTTTGTATCTAAGAATTATAAAGTATCTACTATAAAGTATCTTTTTTTTATTTTTGCATAATGTTTGAAAGATTTTTTTTAAGAAACTGATCAAGCGGCAAAACTTATAACGTTTAGCACCTTTGTGCTGGTGCCATGAAAAATGACATGAAAATGATTATGATGATGATGATGATGATGATGAAATGAAAACTAATGAAAATAAAAATAAGAGAAGTGAAGTGAGAAGAGAACATAAGAGAATACAAAATGTGCTTAGTTTAAAAAAAAAGAAAAAGATACAGAAATAAATGAATAAACAAAAACAGAATCAGAAAATAACAAAAAAAGAGAAACAAAAGTAAAAATGTACAAGTTCAAGGTCATGAACAGCTGAAAGCACTTCAGATCTTTTCAGATCTCTGAAGCCGCTTTATGCTTTGTTGTTTGTGTTGTTTGTTGGATTTTGGGTTTAAGATGCGCTACAACAGCAACAGCAGCAACAACAACAACAACAATAAAATAATAATAATAACTTGAACCTTTATAACAAACAACTTTGCTTAAGGCGGCATACACCACGCAATAACAACAACAAAACAGATACAAAAATATCTTTTTAAACGAACGAACGAACGCAACACAATACAACAAGTTTAAGTTAAGTTTGAATTAAAGTTTTTTGTGTTTTTTTTTGTTTTTTATACTTTGTTAAGTTGATTTTTAATACAAAACCAAAACTTAGGAGATGGAAATGAAAATAATGTAGAGGAGACAAACACAAGACAGTGTGTGTCTGTGTATGCATGGTAGATACAGATGACAACAGGTAGCTTCTGTTAGATACAAAAACTGCCAAAGTATCTGCACTAATCAAATCAAATAAAAAAACCGCTGTCAAACAAAAAATTGAAGCATTTGGTTTGGTTTTTGGTTATTTTTTCTTTGTTCATGCTTGAATTGTTTATTGCAGGTTTATTTCTTATGAGATACTAGTACTTAGATTGACATAAGTATCTTATGGTTTTTAAACTTAAGAAAGACAAGCTCATACATGTGTATATTTATTAATTTTTTTTTTTTTTTTTGTGTTTGGTCTTTTATTTATGTCGTGTGATTGCATATAAATTTAATTATTCTTAATTCTCATGAAAGATATAAAGATACATACAAACAAACATACTTTTTTTGATATTTGTTATAGATATAATAAAATTTGAAGGATTAAAATAACAGAAAAAGATAGAATATTATAAGATAAATATGTAAATCATTTTTTAATTAATTTTTATTTTTTAACTTTTGTATTTTGATTGATTTTTTTTAAAAATCTTTAACATTAATATGAATATACATAGGTACTATCATTTAGTCTGCAAAATTAGAAACTCACGCTTAATAAACTATATATGCATAAATATACAAATTTCCGGAATGAGAAGAACCTTAATCAGAGACAAGTGAAGATAGTACTTGTTGGGGTTACTTAAAATAATGTTCCTCTTTCATTTTCTCAAGAAATTATACGGATTAAGATAATGTGACCCGCAATAATTGTTGCCCTTAATAGGTTGCTCTTCGTAATCGTGCTAGATGAAGTAATGTCGGAAGTGTACGTTGAATTACCTGGGATTTTCACCGTCACATGGAAGATCTTGATTTCGCAGATGATATAAGCCTATTTTCACATAAACTCTCAGACATGCAGGAGAAAACAAATCACTTGGTACAAACATGCAAATTGAATACACAAGTAGTTTCTGCTACTTAGGTTGCGTAGTCACAGTCGATGGTGGAGCTGACGAGGATGTCACCAATCGCCAATTATTAATGCCAGAGCCGTCTTCGGCCGTTTAAGAAGAGAGTGGTGAAGCACACAAATAACAAAAAATATAAAACTAAGAATCTTAAAGGCATGCGTAAAATCCGCAGCAAGACTTGGATGATCTCAAATTCCATCATACAAAAGTTGCAAGTGTTCGTAAACAAATGTTTGCGAAATATATGCAGTATATTCTGGCATAATACCATCAGCAACGAAGACATTTGGGAAATTACCGGCGAAGAATCCATACTCCGCCAAGTAAATTGAAGAATATGGATATGGTTGGGCCATACTCTGCGAAAACCATCTAACAGCATCACGCGAATTGCTTTGGAGTGGAACCCGCAAGGGAGAAAACTAAAAACTTAGATGTTCGAAGAATACATGGAGAAGATCAGTGACAAAGGAACTTGTGGCTTGCAACATCACATGGGACGACGCAAAAATAGCAGCTAAAGTTAGAAATAGAGGACATTTTGCCATAGGTTAGGTTAGGTGGCAGCCCTCAGACGAGTGGCTCACTTAGGCACAAAAAGGAGTATGGCCAGTATGATAACAGCAAAGAGTTGACACGGCACCTCCTTATTCCGATGCGGAGAACCATTTGGATTCCGAAATGAACCTAGCTATGTCCCTGATTGGTAGGAATGATAGTTCGGTTAAGCTGGAGAGAAACCCAGGGCCTAGGTGGTTCCATCTTCTTCTGGCGAAGGATGGGTACTGGCACATGAGGTGAAGCACAGTCTCCTCCTCCTCTTCAGAGCCGCAGCTGCGACAGAAATCGTAGTGAGGAAGCCCAAATCTGCCAGCAATGACGCAATGGTCCGTTAGTACATTTATAGTCTTGCTTATTGAGGTTCTACCGAGATTTAGCAGCTGGCCGGTTCGCTTCCTGTTCATATTAGACCAGGTTTGCCTAGCTATGCTGCAAGTGCCTTCTTCTACCCAGAGAGCATTGGCTTTTACTTGGTAGAATTTTCTGGCAATTTTCTGTTGCTAAAGGAATTCCAGCCGGATACGTTACATCCTCACGTAACGTTCCTTCTTTGGATAGTTTACATTTTGCCATGAGGTTGGGTTGATATGAAGCTTATCTTTTATTGTAGATTGAAGCCAACAGACTGTCCCCATTATGTAATATATATTTGAACATCAGAATTCTCCTATTATTGGAAGTTATAGTCCCCATACAATGATTAAATCAAACTTGATTCTGCAAGCATCAAATTGGTAATTTCATTACTACATTTTTTAAATTTAAGCATCGAAAGTTCACAACAGATAAGCTGCTATATAATTGTATAAAGAATTTCTATTAGGGTAGTGGAAAACACTATACCCTTCTTAAGATATTCACATGAAACCTTAACAAATCCAGTAGTAAATAGTATTTACTAAATACTAGTATATTGTGGACTATTATTAAATAGCAGAAGTCCAAGATAACAAATCAATCAGTCTAAAAGGCAACTTCTCTTGAGTTTTACTAGGGAAAGTAATAGATTATGAGAGATGAGCCTTAAGCCTCAAGATGTTGTTTTTTTATTTCTATCATTAGCATATTATTTTGATGACCTTGATTGTAGGCATATTTTGAATTTTTTTGAATTTTCTTTCTACTGCAAATCGATTTATTTCGAGTTATAGAAGTTCGAGATATGGGAATTTGATTGTATCAATATGGTAGTTGATTTTTTGAATATAAATGACGACAATCCGATGTCCCATACAATCGTTTAAACTATTGGAATGAATCTTGCCTGTTCAGAAATATTTTTTTTGCGTTTTATAATATGGAATTCATGGCAAACATATTGTATTCTATGATGGGAAACAGGTAACAAGACTGGAATGAAACAGTAAGCAAGAATATGAAAGGCTTTCCTTTGAAAGAAGGGTGATCCATTTTCAATATTGGTAACTGGTCACCCACAACAACCCAATAGTTCAATTTTTTGGCATACGCGATAACATTTTAGGCACCAAAATTTCGAACTTATAAAAGCAAGTCTATCAGTGTGAAGGAGCTCGACTACCACCGCAAGACAAAGACAAATAATTTATGCCAGGAGTTGTAATTGAAATACTTTCTATTTTTGTTGTTAGTCATTTTATGGGAGAGTGAATCCAAGAAAATCATTCAATATTTTATATTTTAACAATAAATAACCATAACAACTAAGTACTATCCATGTGGCGTATAAGTAACATACATTTATATAGATTACTCATACGTTACATGATTTTCTCTTTTTTTTAGATTCCAAATTTCTTTTTCTTTGTATGTTTTGCATCTTCAAAAATATTGTAATAATTTTAATCAGTGCCATTAATTGTAGATTCAAATAAAAAATAAAATAAATAAATTTAAGAATATTTTCTTTGATTTTGATGATTTTAGGATTTCTTAAGTTGAACAGAGAGAGAGAGAGAGAGAAATAGAGAGTGGGAGAGTTCAGCTTACATATCCAGGAGTATCCACAGCCCCTTTGTCAGTTATTGAGTTTGAGCAGTTTGTATTTCCTTTTTAGATCTGTGATGATTGACTATTATGTCAATCCTTTTGGTTAAATATTTTGAAGTGAGATTCCATGATATTCTTGCAAAGTTTACATTTCTGAAAGATAGAAAATGATTCTAATTACATATCAATGATTCAACTTACCAGTTTATTATACAAGGTGGCACAAAAGACATCATCCTATTGGAAGATGCTCTCATTTTTGCAAATGGCCGCCAATGTCAAATCTGTTTTGACATTTGTGGACTAGACAGATACAGAATACAAGTGAATAAGCCATGGAGCAATACACTCCCCAAGAACGCGGAATAATTGTGTCTATTTTTTTGCGTAACAATTCGTCGATTTGCACTGGCCCGCCAGATCGCCTGATTTAACGGTCCCGGACTTCTTTTTATGGGGTTTTTTGAAGTCCCGTGTTTACATCAACAAGCCTGAGACCTTGGAAGCCCTCAAGGACACGAATGCGAGAATTTATCGCCCGAAACGCTCGCCGAAGTGATGGAAAATGCCATAAAACGAGCCCGTATGGCAATCAATTGTGGCGGCGCCCATTTGTCCGATATCATCTTCTCGACTTAACACAATTAATTCTAAAGGTCTAAATAAACATAATCAAAAATCAAATCAGAATCGAAGTTTTTCATTTAGAAAAAAAATAAGAGCCAAACAACATCGGATGACTTCTTTTGCGCCACCTTGTATTTGCATAAAATCATATAAAGATACACAGAACTGAGTAAAACTCTTAGAACTTAGTATAAGACATTGAATCAACTGTGAAACTTTAGTCAAAATTGCGAATTCAATAGATTGATTTCGATTTGATTTTTAAGCATTTGTCGACTACACAAATATTGCGTACTTAATTAATTCTATATAGACGAAGACAACATAACATAACTTAACTCAATTCAACTGAACACAACACAACACAACTCAACTCAACTGAACTAAACTGAACTGAACTAAGAAGCCAGAAAGATAAATAGACATATAGATAGATATATAGATAGACATATAGTATATTTAATTACATATAGATATAGATATAGATATAGATATATAGTTGGACAGAGAGACAATAAGTTGTCTAGACTTGTTGGTTATTCTTGTTGTTTTGTAAATGTTTGGATTTCTCACACGAACACAGAATTTGTTGTAATCCTTGAAAAGCTTTTAAGTCATATTGACTTAACTTATAATAGATAAATAGATACATATATAAATGCATAGATACATACGAGATACATGTACCTACATCATTAGAGATACAGACACAGATATAAATGTAGATATTAAGATACTTAATATACTGTGACATTTCTAGTTATAGTTGTACCGTTGTTGTTGTTGTTTTTTTTTTTTCGTTTTTTCTATATTGATTTGTTACATTCAATTACAATTTATCTACAAATGTATCTTACACAATTATAATTTATGGGATATTTTATTTTTTTTTTTTTCTTATAATATTTTAGTTCAAAAATAATAAATATTTCATAATTTGCAACTCAGTTCACTTCTTAAATTATTGAGTTGTATATTTGTGTTTAATTTTCTATATTTTTTTTTATCTGTAAATGTATCTATGTATGTCTGTTGCTTGTACCATATATATATTTTGTTGCATCTTTTGTTTTTAATAAAAACATAAGGAATTAAACTTTAACATGACTCACATATCTTAGACATCAGTATGAAACGACATATAGAATTATCTATGAAATTTTTTGTTCTTTCTATTTGTACAATATGAAAATAAGAGTCTTCTTTGGTTATACAATTTTCATTGATTTCATTAGGCTTAAGATCGTACAAATGGGAAGGCAAACAGAAAAACTTCCATTGTGTTGAGTTGATCTGAAATCGGTCAGTGCAAACTTTAAAGATGTGTTTTCTCCTGTTGGATCCAGCATTAAGGTGGCATCTCTGTATTTCCATATGCCTATGTATATGAAGATTTCTTAAGCAATTAAAGTCATTTAAAAAACCTCTTAAGTTTACCAGAACGATCCAAAGAACTAGAGTACCAAATACCGAAGAAGTCAATATTAGATAATATTCTTTCTTAAAGCCTAAAAAGTATTTGCCGGGAAATTTCTGGTTAGTTTAGAAATGGAGCTTACATCCTCTTTAGTGTCCGTGTGCCCAAAGGTCATGGGAGTGAAGACGCTTGACCCTTCTCCTGGAGGTATTTATAGCCAAAGCAGAAGCTGGCCTATTGATATGAGACTTTAGGCGGTAATTATACCGGCTTGTGTGTAAATTACAGACAGAGAGGATTCACAGATCCTTTGATGTCATTACGAAGGTACGGAGGGGAAAGTTTTGCATCTTCTGTATGAGGTATACATTTGACTAGGCTGCGGTGTCCCATAGGCGAATCCCATAAGACCAGGACGGGACCACTATAGCCTTATAGATGGCAACTTTGTTGCCATGCTAACTGACTCCTGGGCCGAATGAGGCAGTTCAGCTTCTTCAATTGTTGGCAACAAGTTGCAGCAGTTATGAGAATGTGTTTGCATCAGGTAAGTCTCCTGTCCAAGATCATACCCAGTTAGCGGGCTGAGCTCACCTGAGGTATAACCGAGTTATGCAGCAAGATGGTTAGAAGAAAATAAAGACTTGAATGTTTCAATCATCGACCATATACCAAACTAGACTAAGTCTAAAAATCTGAAGTGGTTCTTATGGCGAAACTTTATAAGAGTTCTTTCGAATATAGCAATGCATATTTGTCGAAAATAGTCATAGCTCGACTATGACAGCAGTTTTTATGACGTAACTTATAATATATCAATGCACATTTCTAAAGCTCTAAAATAGTCGAGCAACGGGGAGCAATACCAGAAAATCAACAATGAAATGCTTGAATTTTGATAGAAACACAAATGAAATATAATATTATTGGGTTGGGAAGTTTTAATGCATCCGTGAACCGTAAATTCAAGATCTGGCGTTGAGACATTATCACCTTCGTTTCTCATTGCAAAAAACTGGCTTCAATAGAAGATTGCGAAAATAGTTTGCCTGAGTTTTTCAGCATCAAGGATCAGATCTTCTATGAGAGAAGAATCATGATGTTAGCCTCAAAATGACAACAAGTCATTGAACAAAATGGGCTATATTTTTTATGATATAATAGTTTAAATTACAGTACAAATAATGGATTGAATTTAAAATATTACCCAATCACTTTTGTTTTAAATAGTAGTCGAGCAACGGGAAGCAAACGGAATGGAAAATAAAGAATAAAATACCATCTGTTGGATATAATAAAATATGCTAGAATTTCGCGCACACACAATTACACTAATCTACGAATTCGTGGGCATAAGTATAATAGTAAGTGAAGCCAAAAACAATTCGTATCCAAGCACACTAAATACACTCATGCGATACTTTTGTATTGCAAATCGAAAAGCGAACAAAGAAAAGAAGGTCTGTCATTTATATCAAATTTTTGTTGACAAGAACAATCAAAAAAAAATATGATTATAAATCTAAAAAAATATTGACATGACATGATAGTATGTCAAATTTTCGATTTATAAAAGTTTTCAATGTTAGACATGTCAATATGTACCTACTACATGTACTGCATGCAGATACTTTTGTTATATTGGGAATTAACAGAAAAACAAGGAGAAAACAAACGAATAAATCCAAAAAGAATCGACACACAAGGAGACAACAGACACAAATAATAAAGACCCAAAGATACACAGATATCATATAGACATAAACAAAATATTGTATTGTACTTATATTTTGGAAAAGAGTAGAAGAATGAACTGATTTCAATATACACAAAAAAACAAAATAACAAAAGAATTTTCAACATTGAACAGAAAGTTGAAGTTGAAGTGATGATAATGATGATAATCATGATGATGAAGTGACAATGAACTTTTACTAAAATCAAATAGTAGTTGGCACTTCCATTTAGCATTGATTTTCCCATTTCCTGGGTAGACAAAAGACAAACAACAAACAGTAAAGACATTGTTGGATCGCTGGTTCGCTAGTTCGCTGGTTGGCGACAATTCTTTATTTAAACAGAATACAAAAACAAGAAAACAAAAAAAAAAAAAAAAGATATAAAGCGCAAAAAGCAAATATCAAACTTTCAATTTTCTTCTCCTTTTTTTATGTATTTTTCTCATGCAAAACTATTGATTTTCCCACACATGGAACACAATCATTATTATTACCATCACAATCATCATCAGCACCATCATAATTATCATCATGAACACTATGAGTTGTTGCGTTTTTTTTTTTTTTTTTTTTTTGTAAAAATCGTAAAAGTTTACAGTCTGCTCTCATACTTCAAGCAGTCATTTAACATAGAGCAGCGGTTCTTAAACTATGGTCTCCCTAGGAATGTGCATTTCTATTACCAAGAGCATTTATTTTATACTAGCGTATGGATATTTTGCTAATATCTTATAGTATACTTTTATGGGTTGTTAAAATATCCCAGAACTCGGGAATGGGGATACATATGGGGACGAAAACTATGCCATGTTCAAGCCGGTAACCAACCATACACATTAACTAAATTTCAATGAAATCAAATCAACAGTATGGCAGCACAAGACATGCGAACAAACAAACACTAATTTTTATAAGATTAGATTCCCTGAAAAAGTAAATCCTATAAATAAAAAAAACTTCTCAAATTCTTTCATTCATATAAATCGAAAAATACGGTTTTATATAGCATTTTTGATGAGGATTAGATCATTATTAGATTGGTTCCACAAATACCTAGGATTCGGTAGGAGACTATCATTGATCAATGAGATTGTTGAGACATAAATGAAATCTTAAGAACTACGATTGTGATGATGGGGTCAGCAAAAATCGGATACGCAGATCATTATGGGAGAGATGATGAGATTATTAAGTAAGAGAAAGATTTTAAAAGCTTAGGTTTGTCGTCCTTGTTTCATAGTTCAATGGTGGTTGTGTGGTAGAACACCAGTCTCGCTGGTTCGAACTTAGCTCAAAGTGTTGAATGTTATATTTTTTTGCAATTATTGCATTTTAATAGATCAAAAAAGAGCTCTTGGTCTCAACATCTGGTGACTCCCGACGTTTTCGTTCATATTCGCTAATAGTATCATGCGGTGCATAAAGAGCATTCGGTTCTTTAGTAAATCTGTTGAAAGACCAAGTCTTCCAATGGGGAGAGTATGTTCGAAGCTATCGTCCTCGTTTCATAGTCCAATGGTGGATGTGTGGTAGAACACCGGTCATGCGGTGTCCACAACGTAGGTTCTAACCTAGCTCAAAATAGAATGTAATTTTTTTTCGCAATTATTGCATGTTAATAGACCTAGAAAGAGCTCTTGGTTTCAACAGAGTTCGAAAGGAAATCTCAAGGTTTCGGATCATATCGTATGTTGTTTAAGAACTCATGCCCTAGACTAAGAAGATGTGTACTAAGACAATTGTTGCCACCATTTGCCATTTTGAAGGCAAAGCGCGATTTTATACCTTCTTGTGTATTCATAAAGTGTAAAAGTACTTACTTACACATATGGTATGAGTACTGAGATTCCATGATTATTATGTCTACTCCTTTCTCACTGTTCCTCCTGCCTTTTATCATTATAACAATGCAAATAATGATAATGATGATGTTTATAATGGAAAAGATAATGATGTGTAAAAGCCCAACACAAAAAGCGCATCAAAATACTTGAATATGCTTGATGAAATGAATTGATAGATGGATGGATGAATGAATGAATGAATGAATGAATGGTTGAATGGTTGAATGAATTGTCTGAATTGATAGGATAATGGTATTGCATATGACAGACACACATATGTGGTATGAGTAAGTAAGACGACTGGCAGGAGGACTGACAGTTTAGTTTTTTTTTTTTATTATTTTTTCTGTAGTTTTTCCTTTTTTCTTAATTTTTTTTCTTTTCATAGATGCAAGTGCAACGCCTTCTCATGACTGAACTGCTGCTGCAGACACTTGACAACTTCAATTCTTCACATCATAAGTCACAACTTTTATGGATTGGGTGCTCCCAACATACGCAGTTGCTACTTATAAAATATATTAAGAGAAACATTGGAAGCATGTGTGCGTGTGTGTGTGTGTCATTGTTCCCATCCAGCTTCAACTTCAGTTTCAGTTTCTCATACATAAAAATTCATTTTTATGTTATAGTAATGTCATAGTAGTTTGCTCTTGGTAGACGAGTATATCATTTTTAATGCGCTTACATATCTTCATTATGATGATGTAGTAGATGGATGGATGGATGGATGCCTTCATATCTGAACTTCAAATTGTTGAAGTTCAACATGTGACAATGAATAAAATCCAGACAATGACAATGAACGCGTTTGCATTTTATACTATTCATGCATAGGAGTGTTTGCCTAGCAAAAAGTAGTTGGGGGGCCGAACTTAAATTAAAATACTATATCTCATACTAACCCCATCTTAGATATGCTGAGGAGCAACGGAACAGTTGAAGAAGAGATGGTAAATAGCCAACAACTTTTGTGTCTCTGAGATTGTTCTGGACTTCTTGAAAAGCAGATCTGTTTCCTGGACAATATATGTTCTAGGTGCTGTGCTCCATCCGTTATCTTCAGTCATCTCAATGCCAGTGAACTGGATATCATGTCAAACTGCATGTCAGCCTTATGAAAATATAGCCTTATAGTAATGGTATTGTCGAGTCTCAGGAAATATTTATCATTCCTCTGAACTAAACAAATACCTTTATACAATTACATAGTTTTTTTTTAGCTACTTATATTTGGTTTCATATAGATCTTGCATTAAAACTACATGGTCAAATGTGTTGAAATCCTTCGCAAGACCTTGTTTAAGGTCGAGGTAATATTGCGCCCTTTCCTGAAACCATGGTGGTGATCTTCCGTCATTATTGGAAGAATCAACTTGTGGGATACTACTTTTGATTACTTAAGGATTTCTTCCATATACTTAAACAGACAAACATATGTTTTATAGATTTTAATTATAGTGTTTTTTTTTTTTTTATTACTGACATTTCAATCTTCAATGAAACCGATGATAAGTTGTTGCTTTCTTGTTGTTTTACAATAAATATTATTTCACGCTTCTTCAAAATCATGTTTGATGACATTTTCATTGGTTCAACTAGAGACTTTAATGTGTAACTTTAAACACTCTTTCTTTTCTCCGTCTGTCTGACTTTGATCCAATCTGTGTGTGTGTCTTTGTTAAGGTCATTATCATCATCATGATAATCATTGTCATCATTATCATTAATGTCGCCATTACTAAGGTGTTGGACAGTTCTTTGTTTGTTTGTTTGGTTGGTTGGTCGGTTTCTTTTGTTGATTATCCTGTTGATATTCTTAACTCAGTTCAAGGACAATTGCTTAAAAGGTTTTTAAAAGCTTTAGCTTGCTTGCTGTGCTTACTGTGCTGATGTGTGTTCGATCGTTCATTTATGGCATATTATTTTATCTACAATATAGTCGGTCGTCATTGTCGTTGTTTCGTCGGTGTCTCTCTTATATGGCATTATTCGTAGATAATTGTCTCTGTCTCTTTGTCATGTCTCATGTAGTCAAGTGCTTAACTGGCTTAACTATAAATAAGAAATAAATTAAAATACATTATTATACTCGTATTGTATCTGTGCTCTGGTTGCTAGGTTCTTAAGCCATTTATGCATATCGCGCCCAAACGCGATAAACATTCATTCAAATGCGAACTTGTTCTTTTGATTGACAAATGAAACAAGACACCACCAAACGATGACGATGACAAAAATAAATGAAAAAATGAAAAAAACCGAGAGTGCAAAAACCAGTTAACCAGTGAACTGTACTGAACTAAAGTCAACTCAACTCAACATGGATCTGTCCCTCTCCAATTTGATACAATCCATTAATGAATGATTAATACATAATAAAAACAATAATCGTACACTATAAATGAATATATAAATTCCACTTGAACCTTGATTACCCGGATTTGTGGAGGAATAAAAACCTCCCAGTTTAATAGAATATACTATACTATAAAGATTTGCATCTACTAGTATAGACATATATATTTTTATGTGGACCAATGCCCTTAAGATTTTCAAACCATTTTTATTAAATCAATCCCGAAATATACATAGATGACCTAATGTTATCGAAACTCTCTTGTAAGACTCTAATAGTATAATAAAGTTATTTTGTTAGATCAGGGATTTTTTCTATTTCTTGTAGAGTCCCAAATAGACATAACCTATGGTATTTTGTACTTCACGGATAATGTAGGTAAATCACTATAAAAAGAGGGAATTATTAGACTTATTAATAGCAGGATGGTCTATTGAATCAGGGGTTTTCTCTATTATTTATTTAATTTTTAATAACCATTATTATTAACTGTTCCTTGCTCTGAGTGAGTTCCAAATACTACTATACAGAAAAACCCACTCATGCTCATGCATGTATTTCACGGATAAGGTGGATAAATATTGATAATTTTAGATTCACAGGTAGGTAATCTCTGTTGGATTAAAAGTTAGTAGAATGATAATGGTTAGTAGAGTTATAAAATCAATTCCTCAGCATCCCGGTTAACAGGGTTGATACTTGTAACGATTTGAATATATGATCAAGTGATAGTTGCATTACTAGGTGATTATTGACAATAATTTCTTTCAGTGTATGCCAATAAGTACTTTGCTACTCTATTAACTGCTGAATGAAGGACCGACCGACCGACCGATCGATTGATCGAACGATTGAACCATTGAATGATTAAATGAATGAACAAATTGAATTCCAATTGAAGGTAAACACATTCGCACATAGTACATACATACATATCAACTATGTATTTATACCTATGTACATACAAGTATGTTGCCGTGTAGGCGTTCAATAAAACAAAGAATTTAATTTCATTGAATTGAATTTCGCTTTGTCCATTCACATGGGTCTGTCCAATTTACAATACATCCACCACTTCCATCACATTCACATCTCAAAACTAACATCTACGAATACTTGCTCGTACTATTGTATTGTATCTAAACACAACCATGATCTGATCTAATGCAGTGGTTCTTGAACTGTAATCCACGAACCGAGGCTGGGGAAACAATTTTCACATAAACAATCTTGAGATTGATTTAAGGTTCCCGAGACAAATATGTTGTTGTTGAAATGAGGAGGGTCTACTCGGTCAGTTTAAAAACCGCTGATCATACTTCAGTTTAAACTTCTTCAACTTGAGTTTACAATAAATTTAATTCCAATTCATGTTGCCAATTGACGATGGTTAAATGATTAGATAGATAGATGGATAGATGGATGGATCCGAACAACCAAACAACCAAACAGTTCGACAACAACATTATAATGACAAAATAATTGATTGGATTAGTCTTGTTTTTTTGTGTATTTCTTTTTTTGATTACGTCCGCTTTTGCCTCTTATAAATATGTATGGTAGTAGTAGATACATAATAAAATAATCTGCCAAATTTATAAATTTATTTTTTATTTTTAATTAATTTTTTTTGTCTATTTTTTTTTTATTTTTTATTTTAAAGTGCTTTTTGTTGTTGTTGCTAATACAGTTGTGGGTGGGTGTATTTTTTAACTGGTTTCTGTTTTATGAAGTAAAATACTGAAAAAATTTCAGTTCTGGCGCTCAAGAAGTTGTCAAAAGTCAATAGTCTTGTAGGTGGATGGTTTTGACTGTTTTTTTTTTTTTCTTTTCTGATTGTTTTGGTTATTCGTTTCGTTTCGTTTCGTCAAATCAACTGTAATTATTACAATTACGTAATTTTATTTATGTGAATTTTTTGTTTTATTTTCAAGGTTTCAACAATTAAAATTGGCCGCTTTCAAATAAAAGTCTTTTTTTAATCTTTGTCACCCAATATTTTTTAATAGTTCAATATAAACTTCAAGGTTTGCGCTTTAGAGTTCAATGTCTTTTATGTGTTATAAGATACATTTTACTTTAAATAAACTATTTATTTAATTGATTATTATATTGTTGTTGTTGTTGATGTTGTTGTTGACCTCTATTTTATTGAGGGAAGGTGGCAGAGAAGAAAATTATTCATTTGTATTGTGGGAAAAATTCAAGTTGACTAGGTAATTGGGGTATGTGTGTATATATGGTATACTATATTAGCAATGCATTGGGTTAAGTATTATAAATATATTGTATATTGTATAAGGGTATAGACAAGAAGTATCAGAAGGCCCATAACTTGCCGAATCTATTCTTTATTTGTAGTATATGTAGTTCTTCATCTATTAGACGCACTTATACTAACACGTTTTCAATTATATTGAAATCCGGTGAGTACGGTGGCCACTGCAAACAACATCAACATTTTGGTCCTTAATCCAAGATTTTACTAGCCGGGCAGTGTGGATCGGTGCATTGTCACATTTTTAAAGTGGGGAAAGGCAAGTTCTAGCACGCCTTTATAAGTGCTCGCATTCATTTTCGTAGACAAAAATTGCAACTCGCATGTGCCATAATAGGAGATGGCTCCCCACACCATCACACCCTCCGCCCGACTGTGAAGTCGATTCAAGTGATGCTCCTCCTTGCGTAGATCGTGGAAGTAATAATTATATTATAAACTCATCTGGGCCCTCTAGATTAAACTTCTTTGACTGAAATTTAATTTGGGTATCCTAACCTAATGTCGCAAACACAAAGCATGCTTTTTATTAAAAATAAAAGAAAATAACAAAAACCATATAACGGGATCTTTCCAGTGCATGCTCTCTTTACTAGTGAGAGCACATACGAAAATGAGTAAAATAGAATACAAAAAAATAGCTGTATTTTAACAAAACCAACAGCAAGATCAATTGTATTAAACTGATGGGGGTGTCCTAACTTAATGTCGCACAGTGTATTAATACAATATTTGATCTACACTGATGATTTTCATCTACTGTACCATTTTTTGTTTGGCACACACATTATAATTAGGGATGGATATTGATTAATCGATTGATTAATATGGTTTTTTAATCGATGTCATCGGGGTTCTACTAATCGGATAATTAATTTTACCGCTTACTTGGGAAAACATTGGAGACACAAACAGCAACTACGAAACTAGGGGGTTCATGACCGTTTAAACAACAATGTACGGACTGGACAAAGAAGTGAGAACAATAATGTTATGCATGTTATGTAGGGACAACAAACATCTTCGTGAGAGGGAGAAAAACAAATTCAAAAACAAAACCAAATGGTGGATCTAGCATATCATTTTATCTACTAAAATTCTTAGTTTATTTACTAAATTTGTACACTTATGATTAATTGGTTTTTAAGCAGCATTTATCATCCCTAATTATGTATTTCTTGTGTATAAGTTGACAGTAGTGTGGGTATTAGGATAGATTAAGTATATTAGTGTTAGGACAAAAAGTATTAGCCATAGAGAATGAAGGAAAAGGATATTATATTTAAGATTTAATTATAGTTAATTGTAATTTTGTTTTCATATTTTTTCATAATGAAATTTATTGGTCAACCACAATACTACATTGTTGATGTTATACCCTTATATAGAGAAATTACGCCTACTCAAAATAATTCAGAGAAAAGATTAATTCATTTTCTTTTTTGAAAGTTTTTTTTTTTTATTTTGATAATAAAATAAAAAGAATTGATTGATTGATTATGGTATAAAACATCATTATAAGGGCATGTTAAGTTGTTTAAGTTAAATGTAGGAAGGGATTTTAAGTTGTTAATATCCATTGTCGGGCATGAAGATGTCTACGTGATCCTCCTCTGACTCAATCAATGGCATAGTACATAATATGCGCTTCTAGACTGTTCACTTAATATGAAGGCATTCGTCATTCTAACCACCACTTGAGGTTTACGGAAGCAACTATAAATCATTATAGAATCTTCTTTGAATTTGACACCTTTTGCTCTTGGTTTCTTACAATCTTATTGATCTGCTTGCCAACTAATCGTATGAAATTCATCTTTGTTTCATTTGATCAGTCACCTTAGCCCAGTCGTTGATAGACAAGTTGGCATATATTTTTATTGACCATGATCAGCAGTTAGTAGTATTCTACTTGTCACGCATTACATACATACTACTTGGGGACTCCAAGGTTTGATAAGCTTAGAAACACAGTGTAATCGAAGTTGAATTCATTACTAAGATACTCTTACAGAAAAGTTTAACATGCGTGTTAACTAGTCCATGCAATCGAGTATGTTACACATTTCAATTCGTTGCATGAATACCGCTAATGTAAACAAACTCCATATGAGGGTAATAACAAAGGAAGTAGCTGTATCTCAAAAACTATAGCTGTTACAAAAAAAGTTGATGGCAGATTCGAAATCAGTGACATCGAATTAGCAAAGAATTATTCAAAAATTTTAGGAAAAAAAGAAATTTGTTTGATTTTGTTGGCTAATCTACTTAGTACTCATATGAATATTTACTAGACTCTTGGAATCAACTTTCAATGCATTCATTGATAAATAAGAGATTATAATTTTGTACATACAATATTAATAATATAATGTAATGTAGTGGAACAAAACAATCTTAAACAATTTAAATTTTTTCTTTACTCTTGACATGATAGATTGTTTCAACGAAATTTCATCTAATCCATTGCCCACCCAATCATACACGTATGTCATCATATCTATTCATCCAACCGTACAAACATGCATTCATATATTCACCAAACCACCCACCCAACCAAAGTGACACCAATCCAACTCGAACCCAACATCAACCAACTACCACCACCACAAATATGAACCAATGATTCAACTCAAAATTTGCCAAAAATCAGTTCAGTTTTCACATGAAATGATGAATCAGGTTCAGCAGGTATTGGTTCTATTACATCCAGCAGTACTAGAGCTATTATTGTATATCATATTTTTGCAGCTTGATTTCATTCGTGTGAATTTTACACACGTCATTGATTGAATTTACTGGATTTTTTTCATAGTTTGGCAGTAGCATAAAGAACATTGTCAATCAGATCACCATATATGGTATACTTGTAGTAGTTGATAGGAATAAGGGAAGAAATATATTGATGTTAAATGTGGATATTGCTATAAAAATCGATAAACAATTTTCCGTATCATCAGGTACAGATTTTAACAACAACAACAACATTAACTACAAATATTTATTACATTATATTTTTCGTTGTTTAATGGTCATAGAAATTAAAAGAATAAAATATTGTAGGTACTTAGACAAAGATAATAAAAAACGCATCAAAAACGCACGCGTTTTGTAAGCGTTTTCAGGTAATATTTTAATTTATTTATTTTTTTTGTGCTAAAAATTCAAATGAAGACTTATTATTAGATTTATTATTATTTTATAATTTCAAAACTGTACATCTCTTTTTACAAAAAGTTTTCGAGTACATCAAGTCAATCTCTGATTACATTACATTTTTGTATATAGGTATATCTTCAGCGATAATTGCGCTGCTCAATTCAAGAATCAGTATGTAATGGCAATCATTAATGCATTCAAAGCTAAATACGGATTCAATCACCTCGAATGGAACTTTTTTGCAGCCTCACATCGCAAAGGTGCCGTAGATGGTATTAATGGAAGTATCAAGAATTCTATGACTTCGCACGTAGTCTCTCTGACATTATTTACCTTATGTTCGTTTCAAAAGAAGAAATTTAAGAAAGGCTGGCCACAAATGAGGGAATCTCAAATGCCAATGGAAGAATATTCTAAAATATCCAATCTTAAATCTAACAAGTCCTTAGGCTACGGACTTATGTTCTAATAAATCTTATATTCATTTCAATCAATCGATTTCATATATCTAATCTAATGATCTGATTGAATGTTGATATTAAGGTCTTAAAGCGGGAATCAATTAGTCTGCGCATAAGAATTTTGATTGAAATATTTGAAAAATGACAGATTGTCATAGGTTATGATTAGCATAGTTTTCTATGTAATATCTTTTAAACTTGAACTTGATATCATCTGAGATAGCATACATGTATGTATGTATTATTTATTTATTTATTATTTTTATTTATTTATTTATTTATGACAAAATACTGTCAACAAAAGAGTACATTAAAAATAATTAAAATAAAGCTTTACAACCAACCAGACATTAGACACCCCATTCAAAATTGTGCATCCAGATTCAGTCACGATGGATCGTAGGTGTTGTTAGACCAGAGCGTTGATAGCGAAATCTCAGGAGAAAGGATGTGGTAAATTTTGTTATAATTATCACATAATGCACGAAATGGATCGTGTGAAGCAAAGTTAGTTGTGCACCTACCTAGAGCAAGAGGAACAAAATTCCTAGTAGTACGACTAGGGACACAGAAACTAAGTTGACTCAAAAGCCCCGGCGAATCAACAATACCAGTAATAAGTTTATGAAGAAAGCTTATTCCTAAAGAAATTTGGCGATTACTCAACGAAGAAAGATCTATAAGAAGAAGCCTGCTTGAGTAAGAATGCAAACGTACACTAGGGTTCCAATTTAAGCCCCGAAGTGCAAAAAGAAAGAAATGCTTCTGTACCGACTCAATACGGTCTTGATGTATTTTGTATTGAGGGCTCCAGACGCACGAACAGTACTGAAGAACTGGGCGGACTAGAGAGATAAAAAGAAGCTTTGTAATGAAGGGATCGTTAAATTCTTTAGATAATCTTTTAATAAAACCAAAAATACCTTTACTTTATTAACAGTTGAAAAAATGTGATGGTCAAAGCTCAGTTTAGGGTCAAAAATGACTCCGAGGTCTCTGAAGGTAGAGACACGCACTAATGAATTGTTGTCGATCGTGTAAGAAAGAAGATGAGGCTTCAATGTCTAGTATGGTGCTCATAGATCTTTAGGTGGTCTGTTTTAAAGAGTCATTCGCAAGATTCTTAAACTGTGTTTAATGAAAAATGACAATTCCTAGTATATATGTAGTATGAATAGTTCAGTTGGCCACATGATATATTAGTTCAATCAATCAAATTGTATTTTTTATTTAGTTTACCCATATGATCATATAGTAAGTCATACCAAGTAAGGTCTAACCTAACTCACTTTTTTCATCTATTTTAATTTTAAAAAAATGTTTGTTTTTCAACAAATTTTCATTATCATAGAATGAGTATATTGTACTTAGGAAAGAATCTTTGATTGCAGTATTTTATATAAAAAAAAAAAATAAATAAAGGAATAAGTCACCCTTAAATAGACCAAAGATCCAGAAAAGAATGTAATTCTTAGGTGATGTGGATGATGTTTATAGTACCTAAGTACAAAAGTAAATTTGTTAGTGTTGAAACCTTTCAGCTATGAAATAGTGTAATAGGAAGGGTCTAAGATAAAATGCCAACTGAGTGGGACATTTGACTAGTGTTGGGGGCCTTGGACAAAGTAAAATTTAAGGGCTTGGATAAAAATATCTGCATTTGCATATGAATATTTGAAACTCTTGGTCTTCTGTTTTATGTAACCAGTATAGCCAGTTTATTGAATTCGTGCCCCCCTTTTTGCTAGGAATCCCTGACATTTACCTAAGCCCCAAGTCCTCCCAATTAATGATAAAACAAAACAAAAGAACCGAAAGTTTGAAATACAATAATGGTATGTCATAAATAAACAAAAAGATTGAAATACACAAAAGTCAAGGACTTTAATATGTGAGTCTATGTATGTGCCTGTCTGTCTGTCTGTCTGTGTTATTGAGTGTGTGTGCGTGTGTGTTTAATTTTGCGGGATGAAAGCATCTAAACACTGCCAGCCTTTAACCTCTCTAAAACCAATAGATCCATGTCCTATTGTCCCTCTGGATCTCTGTCGCTAGATATTTCATGTATGTATGTGTATTTAACTGTGTGTCTGTGAGTGTGTGTGTGTGTGTCTGTGTGTGAATAAACCTTTTATTTCTGTTTTTTAAATGCAAAGTGATAATTTATGACTTTGGTTCGCTTTGACTGCAACTGACATAATTATGGTCACAAAACCGCAACAACAACAACAACAACAAGAACAATTACAACTACAATAACAACAATTCAAATAACAATAACAACAACAATTACAATAACAATAACAATACAGTATTAACACGAACCAAAAAATTAGTTGGCTTTAAACAAAGTAGTATGTCTGTCTCTCTATGCTGTGTAAACTGTAAAACACTCAGCGACAAAATCAAAATACTATGGTTAACAGTATTTTTTAATATTTTATATAACATACAATTGAAGTTCGATTGTCAGTTCTCAGCTGCTCGGAATCACACGGCATTACGGAAATTTTATAAGAAACAACCCGGTTATCAGAGATCTTACTTTTTTCTTTAGCTGTTGATTATCTTTTAAGTAAATAGATTTTTTATTTGCAACACAAACAATGAATTCCCAATTGGATAAGCGAAAAATGGGGTCGGTCCTTTTCCAGATTATTCTTCTTGACTGGATCCTAGGAATTGGAATCAAGCTCATATTCTTGAACTTGATAAACAGTCAAGCAAAATGTTTGCTTAAATTTAATATGAGGGAGCTTTTCTCCACCTATACATGGATAATCTACGAATCAGGTTTTAACGTAAACAGGCGATTGTTCGCGCGTTCACCAAGAAGCCTTAAGGCCCATTATGAAGCCTGATAATAAATGAAGAGGTAGGGTATTTGTGAGGGGGGAGGGGTAATCAACTACTGTCCAAGGTTGATTCCAGAGATCACCCTCATTCTCTAAAACTAGCCCGAACAGAGTCGGGTTCCCCAAAGCACATTTTGCCAAACTACTAAGCACCTTGGAGAAAGATTTCCCTAGAAACCGGGTTCATCTACCAAGAAGAGTAGGTGTTGGATGCTCTCCGGTTCATCCTCATCTTAACAGCTACGACAGAAGTCATAATGTTGAACCAGCATCCTGTGGGCTATCATCCCGATGGTTGAAGTGTGGGAGCTCGAAAGTTCTCTTTGGTTGATAGTAAGGCCAAAGTGTCTTAGCGCCAGTACAACCAAACTAATTTGCCCCTTTCTGCCTGCTTTCGTTTCCACACTGCAACACATTAGTGCACAATTATTGTAAATGTCCCGCATGTAATTGCTTGGGAAAGACTTTCCATTTTAAGGGCAATTAAAATGCTTTCATCATGTGTAGATATGGGAATAATAGACTTACATAATATCAGTGTGAAATTTCAATATTTATCTTAACATAAAATGCTTTTATAGCAATTGTAATGCCATAGGATATTTTATAAATTGTTATAACAGATAATAGATTTTTCTGCTCTCTATAAGGACCTATTTATAAGCAGCCCTCCCTAAGCAAGATGTACATAGATGTGGCAGAAACTCAACAGAGTTAGCAGGATAACAGAACAGACAAACACAGTTCTGTTGTGTAGATTTTACTTTGCTTGGACAATCCATCAGCATGTAAACAGGATCTAAGAAACAATCTGAATTTTTCAAATTCTTGGTGTGTTTTTGCTAGTAGAAATCATCATTTTGTCGTGTACTGTACTATTGTACTACATGCGTCTGTGCGTCTATGCGTGTGTCTCTGTGTATTTGTGTTAAATCAATACACCAACAATAACAGCAACAAAAAGAACACGTCTGTCTGTCGGTTACTTAAAAGCTAAACACGTAACATGGCGAACAACATTTTCAACTTTAACAAACCTCAACATTTTGTGTTGTTTCTCGACGTTTTTTTGTTTTGTTTTTGTTTTGTTTTGTTTCAACTTTAGATTTCTGTTTCTTATTTTGCATGTCTCGTCGTAGTATAAATTTGTATAGATTTTTTTAACTTATTTCTTTTCGTTTGTTTGGTTTAGTTTTGTTTTGTTTTGTTTTGTTTCTTTTCTAAAATAACGGTTGATGAACTCTACACAAGAAGAGAAGTGAAGAAAAAGAATCAATCATCAACATACAACATGCTTAAACAAAATACAAATGTGACTTTGTAAATGTGAAAATGAAGATGAAGGTGGCGATGAAGGTGGTGGTGTGGTGGTGATAATGGTGACGAATACAAATACAAAAAAGAAATAAGAAGAATACGAAAAAAAAAGAGACCTTTAAAACCAATTGACACCTTGAGGTAACAAGCGGGGCCCAAGACATTGCACCCTACTGAACTATAGAAATACATAAGTACTTCTACTTAGAAATAGAAACTTAACAATAGATTTTTGTTTTGAATTTTTTTTTTTGCGGCTTTTCTTCTACTTATGTCTGTATGTTCGTTACTTGTACTTAAAGCAAAACAAATATAACAAGAAACCACACACATGATGATGATGATGATGATAATGACAAAGAAACATCAATAATTATTACTATATAGGTACATATATCATTTTTGATTTGATCTCTTGAATGGAACAGAAGAGAACCATTGCGAATTTTTATTTTCTATTATATAAAGTACTCAAGAATTCATTCATCAAATTTCAATTAAATCAAGGTAATGTACTTATGAATATAACATAGTACCAAAGGCCTAAAGTTTCCGAAGACCTTCAATGTAAAAATTTATCTTGATATACTAAGTTAGGTTACGCAGGCTGCTCGCCTCAACAGTGCCAGTTCAACAAAAACATTATTGTCCCTGTGATGCATGAATATAGAAAAGGAGAACAGGGGTTTAGGGTAATTGACTGTAAAGTATAGGGATACCAATAAGGAAGTGTGTCTCTGCCTTTGTAACTAACTCGAAGGATCAATGAACCAAAGCCAGGTCCCACATTGGAAATTTTGCTAAACTAACCAAAATCAATCAAAAGTAGTTTATTCTTTCAAGAAGAGTATGGCAGTCCTCATTTCCACAGCTGCAACAGGTCCCCATTAGGACTTGCGTCCTCATCCAAATCATATTCATGTTAAAGTGAAGGAGCTTTGAGGTCCGTTTACAGGATCAGAGTACAGCTTGGCTCAATTGGCTACTGCAAGCCCCCTGGTTTTTGTTATAACCTTTCGAATTGGATTTTTGAACCTTTTGGGACGACTTACAACGGCTTCAATTCAAGGTTGATACTATCCAGAAATCAAAAAGGGATGTCATGTACACATATGTACATACATATGTGTGAGACTAGAAATATACTGAGTGATGTGGTAATTGACCATTGTGTATCCCTATGATTACTTCAATTTGTATACTATAGGAGAGAGATAAACCTATTAGATGGAGGGACGTTTGGACATGGTCTTAATTCACACTGGCGTCGTCATATGGCCTAAATTCATACAGATTAGTCACTATAACACTACTTAGTATATACTTAGCAACCACTGATATACTGTGTTTTATACACAAATATACAAATATCATGATGAAGTGATACTACCACCCTAATGATTCACAGTATTTACAAAAAATATACAAAATAAATAATCGCACATATACATAAATACCATATTGTATAAGCGAAAACATTCGCATTTATCTTCATTAGTATTTGTATATATTGTATGGTATATTTAATGATTTCTGTTAGTAATTTCTTGTAATATTTTTCACATTAAAAAATTAGCAGATAAATGTGCAAAATACGCCCTACGATAAAAATTAAATGATGATAAAATGAAATGGTGAAAAAATTAAAAAAAAAAAAATATGTCCCGCCCGCAAATTAAACTTAATCAAAGAAAAATTACATTTGAAAGTCTCCTCGTTTGATGTACGAGTAACATATGCACAATCATTGTTGCTTGATATGTTGGTTTTTCGATTTATCTATTCCTTTCAAAAAAAAAAAAAAATAAATAAATAAATAAAAATAATACATTAACATTTCGCCTTAGTTGTAATTTTTAGACATTATCGATAGTTGTCGGTAAAGAGGCAAGTACTATCAAGTGATAGTATCAAGATAGATACATAAATATGTATCATCATCATCATCACTTTCCTGTTTAATGTCTGCTGTTTAAAACCTTTGTGATTGCGCCCTTGATTTGAAGTTATATTTTCATAGTTTAGACATAGAAACTGATAAACTGATACCAAACTAAAATTTGGCAAATAGTGGTGTATTTTTCATAATTTACCTACCAGTAGTCTTGCTTCCCATTGTTCGTCTATATTAGATGAAAAAGTATTTAACTTTCAATCAACAACAACTTTATTCATTCTATCTCTGAATATTATATGTTCATCAATTAATTCATCATTAAATACATAATTCTCTTAAGAGTGGTATAATCTCTAACTAATACTATACTCAATCCATTGACATATGGATTCATGTACTCTGATAGTTGAACAATACAATGCAACACTTTCTCAGATCATTTATAGTAGGTAAGTGAATCAATTACCGCCACAAATGATGTACATATCTTCTGCTATATGTAGAGGCAAATCAGTAAGTGCGCATTTCCATAGTTAGTTAGCAGAGTCTTTTTGCATTACTGGTGGATAGTGAATTCACTGGTCATAGGAAATGAAGACGGTGGCAATGACTGATGACACAATGGAGAAAGGTAATGCAGGTGGTGACATGACTGGTGAACACTAATGCAATGACATCAATGACATCGCAATGTTAAATTCATCTGTAGAATATGTGATAGTTGGAAACAGTACTGGTTCCAAAGGGACTAGCCACAAATCAGTTTTGGACCACTGATTTATATTACAGGGAAAGTGAAGAAGAAATGACAAGTTAAAAAGCTCCTTCCAATCAACTTAGACTTCATTCGTAATGGTCAAATTTTGTGATACCAACTTTGTATTCAATGTATCCACCCTGACGAGTCAGCCCATAATGTTGTACTTTGATCACACGTCCCAGGTACTACTATAAATTTACAGGTGCATAATTATCTGCCACTTTGTTATTTGTTGTAGTAGTATCACATATTCTTTTAACTAACATCGCCACATCTCTGCTGTACGGCAAGTATCCTCTTATAACGATTGACCGACCATAAACAGTTTTAATATGTCCTCATGAAAGATTTCAGGTAAAGAATTTAGAATTGAGTAGGGCAGAACCATGGAGTAGCCACAAGCATATCCAAAATATTGCTGCTTAAGCTAAAGTATCGCTCCAGGGACTTATGGTTCGAATTTAGTCATGGATGCTACATAAAGTACTTGCATAAATTTGGGTCTCTGTTTAGATGTCATGGAAAACCCTGAAAACTTTATTAGCCTTAAATCTACCTACAATTCACAAGATATTGTAAGGAAAATGATCATTTCTATAGAAGACTGGTCATTTTTCTATGCCGGGTTATTATCTCTCCATAGGGATTAAAGATTAAAAAGAAAAAACAAGGTACATAATTCAACGGAAAACCCAATAAGAAAGGAGTTAGTGCTTCCAATATATCATATTACCATTGAATTTTTCTCTTTTTCATCGAAAATACTAAGTGTCGAATTGGATGAAATATGTTGTGTGTGAGTTAATACTCAAGTTATGTGCTTGAGTATAAAAATTGCAAAAAAAATAAAAAAAAAATATTATAAATATTAACGCAATGTTGTTGCTCTCGTGTTCATTCAAATGATAGTCAACAGAATGATAATAATAAAAATAAAAATATATTGATAGTGTGTAAATTGCAAATTTTCCTTGTACTTAATTTTATTTTTATTATTTTGCACTTTTCAAAATTTCATTCGCTAATTATGTAATCCGAAAGCTGGCGGCAGTATTCGGTATACGACGCCATCAATGGCATCAATGGCGGTGGAACAAACATGATCTTAATTAAGCTCAACTTTACCCACATATAATAAAATGTATTATATTATACCGTACTCACTCGCGCAACAAAATGCTTGATGTAATTTTTTTTAAAATTTTTATTTTTTTTTCAAAAATATTTCACAAATTTTAACATTTAAAAAAGCTGCCGAAAATATCAGTTTAAATTTTGGTTTTTTGTTTATTATTTTTTTTTTTTTTTTTTTTTGCTATTGTGTATTATTGTAATTACATTTTGAGGTGTGGCAGCATGGAGAGTTCGTCACATTGAGTTTAAAGATTTGCTTACATTGTACAATATTTTGTTGTTGTACTTGTACTTACTACGCGAGTAAATCAAATCAGACATGGATCCGTTTACAGACTGTCTGACTACAGATGCATGTACCTACATATGCATTGGGCCCCATTCATTCATTCATTGATTCATTGATTCATTCACTAATTAATCATAATAGTTTATAATAATTTTATTTTAAATAAAAAAATAAATAGAGGAAGCGCAAATATTTTTCATAAAAATTTTTGCGTGTGAAACCATTGAAAAAAATTAGGTATATTTTAATAATAAATTTGCGCTCCCAGACAGGCATACAAATTGTCAGACAGACAGACAGACAGACAGGAAGGAAGGTGGCAATGCATAGACAATATAAATATGTGGATAGATAGATTGGTTAACTAACTAACTTACTGACTAATTAACTAATTAACTGATAATAGTTCACATAATATTTAACTAAAGTTATACCATAGAAATAGACCTGAAGATACTTACTAGGCAGACAGGCGCGCGCAGGCATTAAAAAACTTAGTATGAGAGTCACTTAATAATAAAAAATATTGAAATGATGTAGAAAAAAAAAACTTAGTCTTCAACGATATTATGTAATTGTACACATGTCGCTGATCAATGATCAGTTAAAGCTTCATTTCGAATTGTACAATATTAGTACAAACAAATTAGACTATTTACTACTTTTTAGACTTACATATTTTATATTATTAAGAATTAAATATACCTATTGTTTTATAAATTTCTCCCTCCAAAGGACACGCAACAAAGCGATCAGTACCTTGGCAGCACTTGCCAATCGCTACGTTTTGTCGTAACAATATATCTGTACTTAAGCTTATGTATAACTGTGGCAATAAGTCAAAGTAGATTAAGTCGAAAATTGAGTTCGCCTTAGAAACATGGTTCTACATATCATTTTAGTTTAGTGTATTTGAGATTAAAAACATTGAAATAAAATAAAATAGAAATTATTTTACACAAAATGGACAAGATTTCAAAAAACTACATTTTCGATTTAAGCTACTTTGACTTATATTTGTGGTCATAGAATATACGAGTTTATCACAAGAATATCTCCGACACTTTGTACAGCTAATAGATGAACAAATTTATCTTTTGTTATTGGATATGGGTGGAAGGAAATTACAAGTAACAGATGTGGCAAATCAGTAGATAAACGTGTCCAGATAATCGAGATTTGAGAAAGATATTTTTCCCATTGTTGCTAAACTTATTTCTTTCTTATGCCTTTTCATCCATTTAGATCATAGATAAATGAATAGAAATGAATGAATGAATGAAAGAATCAGAGGAATGCAAATCTGGAGTCACAAGTTATTTATTTAATGGTTTATTGGGTCAGATGGGCAATGCAAACGGTCAAGTATTGATTTGTTTTTGAAGTTTGCTGTCTTGACTTGGTTCATCATATCTGATTAGAAGACATTGTTTATTGTACCCTTATCTTTTAAATAATCACAAGAGACCTTGGTCAACATGATTTTTCCTACTAAAGCTTGCATTCTGAATGGTGCTTGTTATTAGTCCTCCTTGAGGTTCAATCATTTTTAATCATCAAAATACCCACAGTTCACTTAACTTTTACCATACTATTTATGTATTGTAAAATCAGAATTAGATAAGATTTTAATCACCGACATCGTCATATTTCGTAAATTATGAAATGTCCCTCGTAAATAAGTAATGTGTGTGAGTGAATGCCTTAAGATACGTATGTACATACATACATATGCATACCTAGTAGTGGGTATGTACAAAGTCTAAGTGAAGTGATGTACAAATGGATTGGAGCGGAGCAATAACGTTATGTTTATGATATGGTGGTGGTGGTGGTGATGATGATAGTAACGTCTTTTACTACTTATGACTACTGCTCCAGTTTTGCTTTCTTTTTAGTATTTATTTTCTTTATTTTTTGTGTTTTTTCAAATATTTTTGCACATTACACGTAATTATAACTTATACTTAGACAAGTCATAATCAACATAAACCATCATCATTATCTTCACCGTCACCAATATAATCATCATCATCAACATACTACTTACTACTATATTCGTTTGTAATAAGAGTCATAAATAATCTTTAGGCCATTGACCGCATTGACTTACATTTTAAAACTAAAGTACAATATTATTTTATGTGACACTCATTACTTTCTTATACTTAGTACATATAGTACTTATTTCTCTTCCTTTTTCCATTCCATTACTTTTCTACTAGTATCTTGTTCTATTTTCCATTCCAGATATTTTGTTATTTTTCAAATGTTGCCAGGTTGCCAGAAAATTGTTATCGTTTTTTTTTTTCTTCGTGTACGAGTATTAGTTTTGTCTGAAAGAACGAACATTCAGTGTAATGAACTTTGGTTTAATAAGTGAAGCGTCTATAGTACTAGTATATTCTAGTACAAGATTAAGTTAGGGTAGAGTAGAGACAGTAAATATAATATTAATCAAAAAACCAACTAATTAGGCCATATTCGAACTATTATGATGTCAATGAAACATTGTGTCCTTTGTCCTAAAGAGAACTTAACCGAAATATTTTGAATTATAATAGCTTACTCCTGAAATGAACTGCTGTCTACTAGCACCTTTGTTTACTATTTCGAAAGTAACGTAGACTATAGCATTTCACATAATTTACTTTATAAGAATCCAAATAAGCGCTATTGGCGCCTTTCTCAGAGCAGTAATGATAATGAATTATAATAAGACAAACACCAGATGACAAGTACCTACAGTAAATTACGTATGAGCCAAGAGTTCTAAACCTACTCCTCCGTAACACTAGAATTTCGGATTAGATCTAGCATAGCATCACTAGTGTACTACAGGGTGGCGCAATAGAACGTGCATATTGCGTCATCTTTTTTCGCGGGGTAAACAGTGCGCGGGACGGGGGAGCCTAGCGTGGTTAGCTAGTGGCACTCGTTGAGTTTTAGTAGCCATGTGTCACTTCGACGGGAAGCGTCGCGCTTTTTGTGTTCGCACGTTTTACAAGAACGGTCGTTCATACATCTCTACAAGGTGACTGTATTGTTCTGAGTATGGATTAACACACATTAATGAAGCTCCAAGCGCAAATTTAATTAAAATATGGATAAAGCGATTTGAAGAGACCGGATCTACGTTTAAGCCACCAGCAAAAGGTCAGCCAAGAACGTCTAGGACCATAGACAATATTGAGAGTGTAAAGGAGTCAGTACGAAAAAATCCGCAAGTGTCTACTCGGAAGCGATCGGCGGCTTTAAACTTGTCGCAACGAAGTTTACAGCAAATTTTGAAGTTGGATCTTAAACTGAATCCTTATAAGCTCCAGTTAACACAGGAATTAAAAGAGTCCGACTTCGGAACAAGGTTGTGAGGCAGATGTTTCCTGCAAGACTAATTTCCAAAAGAGGTGAAATCCCTTGGCCCCACGTAGCCCTGAATTGACGCCTCTTGATTTTTTTTTTTGTGGGGATACCTCAAACATAAAGTCTACATGAACAATCCGAGGAACATTAGTCAACTAAAGAAAAATATCCATGGAGACATAGCAGCAATCATCCCAGATTTATTGACAAGAGTTTTCACAAATCTGCGATCGCGTTTAGAGGAGGAACGTCTTCGAGAGGGCCGTCATTTAGATGGTGTTATTTTTAAAAAATAAACCACATTTAAGTATCTAATCATCCTATCTTTTATTTCAACTATACCTTTTGTATTTATTTTTTAGCCTATACTTAATAAATGCACGTTCTACTGCGCCACCCTGTATTATCTTTTCTTCTTGATCTTTTATCTAAAAATTGTTGTACATTCAGAAAAGTTTGTATGTAAATTAAGGGAAGGTTTAACATCAATTTTATATGCGGAAACACTTTGCCTACCGGAATGAAAAGAAATAAAAGAATTAACGATAAGAAGGAAGGACAAAACAAGCTCAATATTTCTAAGTTTTTAAGTTACAATTTCGCAATATTTTCCCAATTTTTTGTAATGAATTCAAATTTATCTCACAAGTAGTTCAACTCTTATGGAATCATACAAAGAATACTGAAAATTTTAGAAATATTTACTGCTAAAGTTAGTCAAAAATCCCAATTACAATTACTTGGAAACCCTACTAAAAATAACTTAGAATGCTATTCGGAGCATGAACATTTGCTACGGGAGCAGAGCAGTAGCCGGAACAATAGCACACAAAACTATTTCGTTTGCTCTGCACCTGATTGCTCCAATTTTTTTTTTTGCTATTGCTCCGACTATATATAGTATTTTTTTGGAATTCTGTCAAGTGCTCTTTGCTTCGTGCTTCACAAATTGAAAGCAGGAGCAGGAGCACGAGCAAAGCATATTTTCTGTTGCTATTGCTGCTATGGAGCAAGCAAGCCTGACTGAAATACTTAAATCCTTTAATGCTCAGCTTAGTTTATCTTGTTGACTATAAGAATACAAACATGTATACTTACTTATATTCTGCTGCATTTGTAAAAATAATCGTTAATTTTTGTTTTTTTTTTTCTTGTTTCAGATATACAAATTTACCCCCTATTGAACGAAACGAAACTTGAAAATTTCTTTTATCGTTTTGAACGATCTACTACATTATGTCGAGAGTAGAAATTGTGCAACAACAAACCAACAAACTAAATGATGTGGAAGAAGTTCTGATTACCATCACGCTGATATAAACAAACACAAACAGTGAGGCAGATGCAGAATTCAAAATTCAATTCAATTAAAAGTCAATAAAAAAATATTATAAATAAAGAAGCCTCTTCACTCAACACACCATAGAGGAACAAGAACTTCAAACTTACTTTTTCAAAGCTAAAAACCTTTTTACCCTTTATTTTCTTTGATTTTAATTTTGAAATCCTCAAAAGCGAATAAAAAAATAAAACCCTAAATCGGCAACGCGACGGTATTATTAAAAAAATATATAAGTATATTGTAAGAAAAATTAAGAACGAATATTTGTGATTTTTGTAAACGAAACCGAACCGAACCGAAACAAATCGAATCAAATCGAATCGAAGAATTGTGTGTATACGACAATATATTGTATTATAGAACTATACTAAAAATGGCATTATTGGAAGCGCGGCCCTATCGGCCATTCAAATCAAGTGAAGAATATCTAGAGGCCATGAAAGAGGATCTTGCTGAATGGCTGAGTACATTATATCCTGAATTAATGATAAATGCTGAGAATTTCATGGATCGCCTTGACACAGGAGTTGCACTTTGCAAGGTAAGTTCATTCAAAGTTCTACATATACATGGCAGCGGCATTATACACCCCACCCACATCCCATGTTTAGTGTATTAACAGCAACCATATTTGGTTTTTTATCTTCCACAAATAATACATATTGTACTATTATATTTTTAACTCCAAAGAACAAGAGACTTTACAATAAAAAACAAGTAAAAATAAAAATAAAAAAAAAAATTACTGATTAACTGCCACATATGGCAAACACTTGTGTGCTTATATAGTAGGACCATATAACCATGTATCTGGTATGACCATTGACTGTCAATGACTGCCGACCTGCATCACCTCCACTACTCCCCCGCATAATTCATAGCAAAACATTTTGTGTAATTCTTCAAGTTTTTACGATCGGTTTTATTTGTTTAACGTGTGCTGTGCCTAATTCCCCCGTCCCTATATTGAGCTGAGTTAAGTTGAGTTGTTTGATTAACGCAAAACTCATGTTGGTGATACAAAGTCATAAAGAGTTTTCTTGTTTCTTTGGGTTTATTTTTGTCTTTTCTTTTATTTGAAAGCAAACTAAACTAAATAAACTAAACAATGTGAAATGTAAAGAAAACTAAGTAAATGAATGAATAAAGAATGGATGAAAGATAGGAGCCAACTCCATCTCAACTCAAACGCATGGGAGAATGGATGGATGATGGAATACTACTAAGACTAATGGTGAATCCATGAACGGTAGCTAAACAACATGTCTTTCTGTCTATCGATCATAAAAACTGATTCGGTTAGTACCAAGAAACATGGATACCAAAAAAGAAAAGAAAATATAAAACTCTTAAAATCTTAAGAAATCGACAATTTTAACACCTTCAAGAGAAAAATACACAATACACAAATAAAAAAAAGAACAAATAAACTGACTAGGAAAAGAAATCTATTACAATAGAAAGACTAGACTGATTATACCTACTAGTACAAAGTATATTTATACTGTGAAGAATTCCTTCAGTATTTAGAACAGAACTCATAAAATTTACGCTGAACAAGAAGATACAAATTTTACATCTTAACATTTATGGTATCATTTATGCCATAATAATAAATGTTTAATAGAGAAATAAGCCAAATAGAGTAGCCTAGTCACAGGTCTAAGGAAACATTCAAATCTCAAACAGAGGCTATCGAAGTCTGAACCAAATAAAATAATAAAAAAAAAAAAACAATCAAGTGGGAGTCGGACTAGCATGCGAAGGGTTCCGTAACACCGCACAAGATTTAACACTATGTATGTAAATTTGTTGGAAGTAAAGCTTGTTCCACTGGCTGAAGTTATGGAGCACACGTTTCTGGTTTGGGTACCCGTTTCATTTTTTAACTTTTTTTTTTTTGTATTATTATTTGTTGTTATAGCGGCATACTCTGTGAAAGTGTTAACTCTCTACCTATTACGGTTTATGAGATAGAGCTGTCTGACGGATGGAAATACGGACGAACAGTGTAGGCTTAGCAACTCAAGAAGTGTCAGAAAATGAAGTACAAATTAGTTGATTAACTAAAATTCGCAAATTTATCAACCCAAAGAGTTTAATCCCCCAACAATAAATTGTATGTAAAATATGGTTTAGTACTTGCTTGACTCTATCTGATTGAATTTGATGATCATATTGATTCTTTATAAATATATGAGTTTTTAAAGGCTCCCACAAAAGCTTAAATGCACTTCATATCCTTCCTTTTTTTACTTTACAGACAAATTAGACTAGTTTGGCAGTTTCCTTGGAAGCATTCTCACAAGTCTACAATGAGATTCAAGTCAGATGATTGCTGAAGCGTCCGGATATCAAAGTGCCATTAAGTATATTATGTGTGGTCACTGCTTTGTTGGAAATAGAAATTATGGTCTAGACCTAATTCCACACCATACAGACATTCAATATACTCCACTCGTCCTAATTCGTTGCTAGTCATGCACCATCAAGCGCTCCCAGTTCTTCTTATCGAATGTGCCGTTCTTCTTAATACATTCCTATGACCTTTAATTCCAAACATGCAAAACTTGCTCTCATATAAGAAGAGAACCTACAACCAAAACTGTCAAGGTTTTTTTTTTCAAAAAAACTCTTTCGCGGGAGCAATGCTGATGATATGAATGGTTTCTTGGGTGCAATATGACTATGATACCCATATTATTTTAAAAACTTTTTTGTTTTTAGATCACACTGTAAAATCTTAAATCTTTTACAACAGTCAAATGAAGAATTGAGAGCCATCCAGAGTGTGAACGATTCTGAAAAACAATTGATAATTTTGTATCACCTTTTTTGTATAGAAGAACGTGCTGAGTCTATAAATCGGCTGATTTCACGATATCCTTCATCTTCTTTGAATAAATTCACAATAATTTCCCTTTTGGTTGAGTTTTGAGGAAGACACTGTTGTGTATCATTCTTTTTTAAATCTGAATTTTATAATAAATAAAAGAAAAAGGCTTTTCTAAAGAATTTGTGCCTCCTAATAAGATAAACCTATTCCAAAGATAAGAGAAAGGATATAAGAAACAGCTGATCTGGTAATTGTCTGTTTCGCAAGTACTGACAGTTGAGTTGACTTGCGACCGATCTTGTTGGAATTTGATAAGCAAGTGATTGAAGTAAAGATACCTTACTAATCTGGTCAGTGTCTGTTTTCCCAATAATGTCACAAGCGCACAAGTCTAGTGCTAACACAACTGTAAATAGTACCTACTATATACCGAGAAACGTCTAACAAACACTATATGGTATAACGAAGTACAACAAATAAATTAGCTGTAAATCTAAACATAATATGGACTAAGCTTGATTACAGTCCTACTAGCTACAGACATCTACAAAATCTTCTAAATTATTTACCTTTAATAGAATATTTTACTCAAATATGACTCAGGGAATCAGGGAATCTTGTTTGTGATCATGTCTATGCAGGTTTTAGAATATTCTAAATACTATGAGTGTCAGATTCAGAAGACTGAAAAATCAATTCGCATTTTATGGTTTTGTTTGTATCATATATTTGATTTATATCGAATCACTATGGATGGCAATTTTAACTTTGTTCGGTTCTCTACTTTAATACTATTTAACTTATTATGAGCCCTTAGTCCATGTTCAATTCAAGCATGCTTGCGTCAAGCTATGATTGAACAAAAATCCTTAGCCCATACTCAACGCAAGCCGTTGTGACAATTATCATTTGCAGTCAGATGTTGTTTCATGAAAATGTGATTTTTTTTTTAGAAAATATTTACTTTTTTAATGACTGGATCAATTTCTTCTAGTTTATCCACAAATTTGTAGAATATTTTCAAAAATTCAATTGAAAAAACGTTATGTGCTTTTATTTCGAAATAAACAAGTTTTGCCAGTCACATAAAAATTTGAAAATGAATAGAATTTTAGCTTAAACAAGCATTCACAGTAATACACATACAAACATGCTTGCCCAAGTTTTGACCCTATGAAATACATAGCTTCGGATATCGGTATACTCGTATAATCGTCCTGCCGATTATATCGGTCGATATATCGGTATTTTTTATCGTTACGTCCCTACATATGGCAACTCTTCCTTTCGTATTGCGGCCGGCGTCCAGTTCAGTTAAATTAATATAAAAAAAGCTAAATTTTTTTTGAGAAATTTGGCCAAACGAAGTATGTCAAGAATATTTTATTAATTCTTTATAATACTTCATAGACACTCTTCCCATTTTCTCAAAAATAAAACTAAACTAACTAAACGCTTTTGGACTTTAAAAAAAAAAATATAAGTTAAACAAAATTCGATGTCGTTATCCAAAGAAGGTAAATATGATATTTGTCTGCGTCGCGGGTGCATTATTAGGTGCACCGTTGCTTCACGCGAAATTGTTGAGGGACGAATTCTTGATGTTGATCCAAATATGAAGACACTGATGATGTCAACACGTCACGAGCCAGGCAGCGATATTGATGCTGAGCTCGCTGGTACCTATACCGTGTTGGTTAATTTGAAATATTGTACCCATTTCACTTTGCTGCGGGAACCCGATAATTTGGCAGTTGGTGCATCTGGGGGCGGAGAACAAAATATAAACCAACTAGCTGATATACCAGATGAAGAAGAAGGTGCCGTAGGCGGAGTTGTTGCAACCGAGAATCCAATTCCGCCAGGAATCGATTCGCTTACAGTCGCTGATATAAAGAAACGTTGCGAACGTAACTTAGCTCGTCGCATGGTTGAACTAGCAGTAGATGCCAATCCAAATGCAACTGAATTGGGCATATCTCTCTTCAAGACATTGACTCGTCTATATAGTCGTTATCTTGATGTCCAATGGAATGATAACAATATAATCGTCTTGGATATGGTAAGCATTTCACCACCATATACTGCAAATCGCGTTAGATGGTTGCACAAAACCAAAAACAATGAGAAGAAGCAAATCAAGAAGAAGTGCTGCCATTACGTCCGTAAGATCGTTGAAAATTTCCATGCTCAGCGTTCTGCTAATGCTAAGAAGGATGCCTAGAATATTTCTACCACTGCAATGCACTGATGACTCTGGGTAGGTGGTGGGTGTGCACGTAAAAGGAGAAACTACACAAGGAAGTAAAATTAACTTGACAATTTTTCGTTGAAGTTCTTTAAAATTTTTGTGTAAAACTGAAACATTACAAGTAAATAAATACACAAATTACTTAAACAGCATTAAAATAAATCTTAGAATCGGTAGTGGTGTTCTTTATTAGATTAAGGGTGTAAGGGTGCTTTCTAGTTGGAGTTGGAGTTTGAGCATTCCTAAGCATTTTGTGTTTAGTAAGCTTAGATAACCAAGCAAAAAGGTATCTGAATCACAAGATGATCCAATTATTATCTGTTTATAATGTTTCAAAGCTTATTTTTTTCTAACTGCTCCGAAGTAGATTTCACTCTCAAACTCAGGATAGCTTTAATACAAGCTTAACATACATATCTATGTACCTACATATATAAGAGTGGATATATTGTATAGATATGTTCCCACTCAGCCTGCCTGCGACTGAATTCTCTCTCGCTTTTGTTTGTTAACAAAGACCTGGTTTTCACGATGCATCTTTTTAGCAACTCATATCATTGATTCTTCTTTGGTGACGCCACCACGCCTATCGTCTTCCCCTTGTCAACAAACAGAGAGAGAGGATGCAGTCGCATTGATGCATCGTGAAAACCAGGTCAAAGGGAACAAGAGGCGGACAGGGTAGCCGAGCTACTTGTACCAGCAACAACACGCGTCTTTCGTTCTTTGTTCATTTCGTAGAATGAGGATGCATGCAAAATCCAGAATATAGTGGTCAATGGAAGCGGATTGATAAGAAATTTGCTTTGACCTTGTATGCACTCTGCCAATCTGCGACTGCATTCTCTTTCGCAGCTTGTTCATAATTTTTTGGCTTGCTTAGAGTGAGGATACGATATAAAGAATATAGCGCAGAATGTGCTGCTTTGCGACAGAACGCACACACGTTTGCAAAAAGAATTTAAAATGAGAAGAAATGTGAAAATAGTTGCTAGCATAGGTACTAACGCTGAGTGCGAATAACAAATGGCTTTATCAAGGAAGAATCAACGACACGAGCTGCTGAGCATTATACTGAGTGTGTGAACAAGGTGTATGGGAAAACTAACGAAACAGCTGGGCTGATCATGGAAACTCTAGCATAGTCTGGAAAGTGTTCTTGTGCAGTTTGGTGTAAATCAATCGACCGTTGGTGCCAATAAGAGTATTACATATTTTTGGTTGACTCACTGACTTGAACTGTCAAATTCTAAATTGAACTAAGAAGGCATTGAACAAAGTTATTGTAGGCAATCAATTCTATCCGAATCAGTCAGTTGTCTCTCTTGTCATTATAAACATTAAATTATACCTATAAATATAAACTTGGGAGCAAAAAATTATTTCTTAAATTAAATTTGTTGTTGTATCTTGGAAATTCTATTATTACCTACATAAACTACACAACAACATCATTAGCACAAGAGCACAACATTTAATGCGATACATTATACAATACTGGGTAAGTTTCTTTATATATCGTATGCACAACAGCATATAGGTATTATTTATTCATTTAGTTAAACAGAGCTTAAGAAATTTTGCTAAACTTCCACAACATTTAGTGGAATGGCAAATGGCAAAATGGCGAATTATTTCCGCTCTGTTTTCCATAATAAAAATAAAAGTTAAAAGTAATTATAAATTGTTGCATAACATTAAAGGAAAAAAGAAAAAAAACCTAAGCTTACATTGAGTAGTTAGTGCAGCAGTGCATCCTGTTACCCATATACACAGAAATAGGAACAAAAAGAAAGACAGTCAGGCAGACAGACAGTTAGTCAGTTGGACGAACCAACCAACCAACCAACAGCCAAGAGACCAAATGCGGCAAATTTATTTTTATCTAGCGCAAAGTGCCATAAACAAGAAATAATATTCAGTACCAAAAGCTCGAGCTCGGGCACGCGCCCTGCATTCGAGTTTGTTTCGAGAGTTGGCTGCTTGCCTGCCTACCAGTTGGCATGCAGTGCTTATTTTTACCTGCAACTCAAATACACACACATGAAATTTACATGGTTGATGGATATGGATTATAGACTTTTAGTGTTATAGTTCGATACGTTAAAAACCAAAAAACTTTTTTATCCTAACATCTAGTAGACCGATTCTGCTGATTCCGACAAATGTGCAGCGTATGGTAAAAGGAAACCTATGTCAAGATGTAAAATGTTAGATATAAAATTGTGCACAGTGACAACATTGATAAGATTTAATTAGAGTTCTCTCATTACTGGAACAAGTAGGCTATCCCTTGTGTTTTAGAAAACCAATGTTGGTTCATTCAGAGTTCTCAATCAGAACTTTGTAAGCTTTGGCTCTCTGCTGCACATGGGACCTCCATATGACCTGATCCTTTGTTGTGTGCTTCTCAAATTTTTACATTTTTCGATTTTACCTAAGATGATTTTCGGGCGCCAGACAAATGTTTATGTGTGGTTGACAATTGAATAGGAGAGACCTCATGTTTTCATTAGCAGAGTTCTCAATATTTACTGGACTCTAATATAAAATCTAGTACTTAACAATCGTAATACACAGCAATGCTGATTAGATTCAATCAGAGTACTCTAATTACTAGAATAAGTAAGCTTGACTCCTTACAATACCATCCACTGTTAGACAGACAATATACATATATACCTACATATGTGTCCAATCAGAGAAGAATAGTATAGTAGGTATACTCGTATGTTTTCATGTGATAACAAACAACTGTTATTCTATTTAGTAAATTCAGTTAGAGTATGGATGGAATCGGTAGGTGGAATTGATTTCTTTATTGTTTTGTTAGGGCATTGTTGTCATCATTCTCATCTTGTAAAATGCATCATGCCATTGCCACTGGGTACATAATGATAATGTTCATCCTAGATGAAACTACTATATTAATAAGTAGGTACATATGTGTATATAGGTGTATGGTATAATACTTATAATAGGCTTCACTAATTGCAGTTGAAAGAATTGAAGCTTGCAGATAACTTTATTAACGCATCAGTGTGCTTAAAGCAGCAGATGACTGGTTAACTCGTTAGGTAGCTGAGTAGATGATTACACAATTCTTGTTGATGATGATGATGATGATGATGATGATGATGTTCAGTGAGTTTGTGGTGATGCAGTGCTGGCCTGTAAAGAATAGTTTAAGATAAAAGTTCATTTAGTTTGACTTCATTTTCATACATTTCAATAAAAATAATTTTATTTTATAGAACAAAAATATATTAAAATTCTTAAATTCCTTATTTGTCGTAACTGGCACACTAATTTATCTTAATTCTAACATTTGCTTTTGCTCCTGCTGTTCTTCGTTCTTCATCATCATCATCATTATTATTATTATTTTCATTTTCATTATTATTGTTATTGTTCATTTATTTATTAATGCAAATTGTATGCATTTGTTAAATAACACACAAGTTTCTATCAACTCAAACAGCAAATGCGATTTAGTAGTACAATATCTACTATACTACTATGTATGCGTATAAGTATGTAATTTTATATGGAAACAATATTTACCATATTATTATTGCTTATAGAAATGTATACAATAGAATGTTAGCTGCTACTTTGACTGGTGGGTTGAACAAAAATTATATACTACATTTTATTATTTTATCAGTATATGAGTATTTTCACACAAGTAAATGCAAGTTCATTTACAAGGGTCAACGATATCTCAACACAACACATCATCATAATTTATAGTTACAATATGTAAAATGATGTGTTGTGTTGTGTTGTGTTTTGGGGTTCTCTAACATACTACTAAATATTCGTTATATAGTAGTTTTTGCCATGCATAATATACATGATCACTTGCATTATGATCCAATGATCCCCTTCACCATTGTTGATGTTGATAAGAACAGAAGAACACATAGCATATATTGTTGTCATTATAATATAGTCAATGCATTCAATGTCATCGGATGTTTACATTTTACCATAATAAATACCTAATATTATTATTCTTAAAATACGATAAAATATACAGAATTTATTTTATTTTAAATGATAAAAGTCCTTTCTCATATTTGACAGTAGGTACGTATTACTTCCTGTTTACACAGAACACTAAACATCATAGGTGCATTTTACAATTCCCGGGGCAATTTGTAAATCCTAAAATAAAGTCCATGTTCAATTTTGATTGCCTCTATACTGCTAAGATTTTGGGAAATGTTTGAAAAATTGTATTAAAATTTATTTGGTTGGGATAGGGGCCCAGATATTCTGCTTTACCCCACATTAGTCAATAGCCACACTGTTGAACACTTTGATAAGATTAGGGGGAAGTGCGGAATCCATTTACCTTATCACAATAAGCTTTGGATAGGCAACCTACATAATTATTATTAATTTCGGCCTAGAAAAACTGAGTTCTCTTGGCACATACGTACTGCTTAATAAGCGCCTACTGGGGTTTTCCCCATAGAATCCTGCTGTAACATCGTATACGACACATGTGAGCCATTGATGGGGGGGGGCACATGTATTCTCTCTTTTATACCAGGGGTGTTGAACCTTTCAGGTTACCTGGGCCACATTATAAAAGACGTGGTGATTTAAGTCGCAAGTATATTAGAATAGCTAAAAAAACAAAAAATAAAAGGGAGTCTTTGGTGTGAGACGAGCAAAACACTGCATTATCAGCCACACACAAAATGTTATAGTGAACATATAGTAGTGCTGCTTTAATTATGTGAAAAAATTCTAGAAATTCTGACTTTTCCGGTGGAATTTCCATAAATTTTAATTTGTGCTGTTATAGCAGCAATAGAAATACACACACTGTGAATACAAAACTGTGTACCTTGTAAGGTTCATGAGATATAGCTCACTGACGGACGGACGGATGGACGGACAGCGTATGCTTAGTAATATGATCCCATTGACACTGACATTTGGGTACGGAACCCTTAAAGCGAACCAAATTCTGTTCTCTTTTCTTTTTTCTCTGTGTTTATTGTCACTTGGGATCGAATGGGTTTCGTTTTGGACTGCCCTGTTTTATTATGAACATCAACAACTTTTCATGCTTTTTTCACTCATGATCCTGGAAAAATTTAATCGAAATTATTGATAGAATTATATATAGGTACTTCTATTTGGTAACATATTGTGAAATTGAACTCTGATTTTAGCAATTTGATTAATTGTTTTATGTTTTTTATTTATATTTTTGATTAGTAAAAACAATGACTTCCTCAAGTAGAGAAACAGATATACATGTATCAAAAGATAATGATGAAGGCTCTACTGATACTAATGATGTTACTGAAATTGCCGACATGCCAAGATCAATTTCCCCAATAATTGTTGATGAGAGCAATCAATTGCAACGTAAAATTGATGAATTAAAAAAGCAGTTGAAAGAATCACAAAAGTTAAATGCATATCATCATGGTAGAATGCTTCGTCTATCCTGGATATGTAACAATTTCAGTGTTGTCGAGACCAAGAGTATTGCTACAGCAGTGTTACATCGAGATGAAGGTTCAAATGATGTACTATGGCCACTTTTATTCAGGGAAATAGATCCAAGACCTGATGCAAACAAATCAAACACAAACACTCCCCGGTCGAGCCGGTCAATGCGATGAACATTAAAACCATAATTATCAAGTACTATTAGCATCAATTATAATAGTATTTAATGGGATTTGTGTGGATTTGTTTCAAGAAAAAATAATAAATTCTGTTTTTAAGTTAATAAATAAATATTTGGAAATAATGATAATGATATTCATTTTCTATTTTCAATGGAACAAACTCATAAGTCTTATAAATATATATATAAAAAAAAAATCAGTTAATGATTCATTCTATTGAATGAAGACAATCAACAGCTGACTTTCTTTAAAATTCCATTTCAAGATCTAAAATAGATTTAGGATGATATATTGTAGTTTGCAGCATATGCATAAATGGAAGTCGGTCCCTTCAAATAGATACAATACTTTGTGGAGGTTTTATCAACTTCTATTTCAAGATAAAATGATACTCTTATTGGTAACTGTGGAATCATTATAAATTGTACACAAGTGTACATGCATATAATGACAATTTCATTCTTGAACATTTCTTTTTATAGCATTCAAGTGAATCCATTCACATACTACTTGCAAGATATATATATATATCTTTATAAATATGAATATATGCCTGGCTGGCTAACTATTTTTCCTTTGTCAACGCATAATAATGCATTATGTTCAGCATGTATCTTGTATAGATTTGCATGCCATTAGTTTTACTAAATATTTATCTTCACACACACACTCCTGCTCGTTTTCATCATAACAAATGTGTGAGGAGGAATGCTCAGTTATTTACAATTATAATTATTATCCATAACACTCTAGCACTCATCATCATAATCATCACCATCATTGATGACAGGCAATGTAGAAGGAGGAGACTTAATCTTTTGTTCTTCATCTGGTGTATAAATTGGTTGCATGAATAGAATGAATGGAAGTCCCCTCTCTCAACTGGTGACAACAAATAAAGTATTTCTATTCTTAAGGATTAAATTGGATGCTCGGCAATTTGCAAATAAAACAAAAAATAAAAAATTATTGTAATCATAGAACCAAAGACAAAAGATAAAAATGCTGGAATAAATAAAAAATTTAAAATAAAAATAGAAAATGATTTGGAAACACCATTCATTTGCCTTTAGTTTGTTTTTGCATGATTCTACTTGGTTCCTTGAGGTTAAAAATCAATAAATAGTTGCATATGGTTTTATGACTCGCAATGAATGAAACGCGAGTTTTTTATTTTACATTTACTTGTGGGGGAGATTTTAAAGCGCAATCGTACAATTCAATTTTAATTCAAGACTCTCAGATAAATGGTAAACATAGGTATTTTAGCAGAGCAGTTGTCCTTGTAGTTTTTTTTTTTTTTTTATTTTCTTATATACCCTATGGATATAGGGTACATTAAGTTTGTGATTATAGCTGGCACCAAGAAGGAAACAAAAGACTATATAGCTCTCATAATTCCTATTCCTTATTTTAGACTTGAAATTGACAAAATCTCCGAGCATCACCCATAATCATCCTTCAATACTAGCAAAGACTAATTACGAAATTATTGCGTGATGTGATTTTTTTTTTTCTATTTTTTTTGGTTTCTCTACTCCTGCTGGCTTGAGTACAGGGTATCTCTTTGTCGGATACAACCTGAGAAATCCGAGCACCCTTACTTGTATTTCTAAACAGTTGTTATCAGCAGAAGACAAAGAGAAACACAGTATTATATTATATTATTGTAATAACCCCAATTGAAACTATCATCAAAGCCAAAAGTGTAAATTAAAACATTAAAAAAAAACAGAAGTCGTCATTGAGAAGAGTTCATAGAGTGTGCTGAGATGTGCCGTGCCGAGAAGGTGCTAATATAAAACGTTATAGTGAAAGCCAATAAAGAAAAGTGTGAAAACACCAACAACCCTTAATTTATACCATATCCCCTTGATGGTGAGGGAAGGGCGTTTAAAAAACTCAGCATTGTTTATTTGTTTGATAAAAACAAATCACAATATAGAAAGGTTCAAGTTCAACATCAAGAACCAATCTATGAGTATGTACCTACTAGGTAATACTTTATTTTGGTAGAGGGAGGACAGAAAGACAGTCTTCGGTAACAAAATATTGCATTGTCAATTGTGAGAAAGGATATTATTATGAGAAACAAAAGACTTCGTCCTCCGTATCCTCTCAATTGAGACCAAATGTAGACATTTGTTGATGTTGTTATTGTTGTTGTTGTTGATAATATTGTTGGGTTAAGGATACCGACTTTGAGGTTTGTGGTTTTCTAAAATGAAAACAAATGATAAAAATTTCATAGATTTTCATTTTTATTCCAATCAGATTTATTGGTGATCTTATTTAATATTTTTGTAAAGAATGAATAGTAATGAGACATTTGAAAAATAGTTGGATAATATCTTATACCAAAACCAAACCTCAAGCAAATATGCTGTAATCTAAAATCCTCAAATTATAGCTATAAATGGGTGATAATCTAATCAGCAGTAAATGTGATCATTTGAATTCAATATTGTTTTCACAGATTTATAATTAAAATTTCTCTGCTAGAGTTGGTAGAATAATCTAAAATTGGATTAAATTGAACTAACATTAATGCATAGGCAAGTTTTCCAATGGACATCATAGTTTTACATACTAAAACCAAGTCCAAGAATTCTTCTACATTATTCAATGATCATTATGTTCTGCAACACTTTGTTGTATATATTATATATATATATAACTATTAATAAATAGATAAATAAATTAACTTAAATGTATATTACATTAATGAAGTGTATGGAATTTTTAGTGAATACTTACTATTTTCTGATTTCGATACACCACTGATGACATAGTACTAGTGCGTGCTGTCATTCCATTGTCTTGTCTGTTTAATTATCGCTCCTTGTAAATTGGAGGAGTTGGAATTATCGGAATCGCCTACATGGACGGTAGCCGGTGCCGCCATCGACTTGCATGGTTTGCACTACTGGCGCCACTATGGCAGCTCACAGCTCAAAGCAGCAGCAGCAGCAGCGCAATGCAATGGAACATGCATGACAAAATATCTGAAAGCGGTTTCTTTCTTTCCTTCCTTTTTGTCTTTGTCTTTCTGTCTGATATTTGTTATTGCAATGCTGTAATGCTGCTGCCTGCTACTAGTATGATGATGACATGCTGGAGGCCAATGGCAAGACCTCAAACAACGCGTAGACAATTTGTCTTCACTGGTTGTTGTCGCCGCTTGCTGACTGCCACAGCCACTGCGTCATTGTGACAATAACACAAACAGAGTGAAGACTAAACAGACAGCACACACACACACGATGTGATAGGATGGTATAGGATGGTTGGCATGGGACTCCTGCTGTGTTTCTATTGTACTACTAGATGAGAAGAGAGAGAGATTTAAGTGGAAATGCGCTTCGCATAAGACAAAAGCAAAAGTAAACGCACAAGTGCTGACAAGTCTCTTACACTCTTTCTACTTCGACCACTTCTCCTTTTCCTTTTCCTTCTGCACGTACTTTTCCTTTTTTTTTTTTTTGAAATGTTGTTGATGTCGTTGTTCACCGAACATACTATTGTATATAATACTAGAATAAAAACGTATCTATGCAATACTTTTTAATAATTACTGTAAATAATAATTAATGTGTGACTTACGTTTTTGTAGAAAAGTTCCTCAACAACAAAAGGCGCCACACCACTGGAATAGTATTGTTCTTAGAGATCAAGAAAAGATGATGATGATATGGTGATATTGTTGCTACTGCTGGTGGTGGTGGTGGTGGTTGTATTGCATTTGCCATGAATGCCAAATGAATGAATGACAGGAGTAGAAAATGTAAAGTCTGCCCACTTTATACTAAGTACTGAGTGCAGACAAATTCAATTTCAAACTCCAATTCTAGTCAGTATATTCAGTTGGTTTATTTGTTGTGCGTTGTTGTTGTTTGTTAACTGTGTGTATGTTAAGTGAAAGATCGCACTCAAACGCACTTTTGATGATGATGCACTGCTTGCGTACATTAGAATTTGCAAAACGAAATTACTCCAAATGCTTTGATCTTTGCCCATTAAATGAAGTAAAACTATTTTGCACCGTACTTCTCTTCGATGCTCTGCTCTGCTCTGCTCTACACTTGTTGCTAGTATTTCCACTTTATCTTTATACAAGCATATGAATGTAAAGTATTTGCAACATTTTGCATGCTCGTTCTCTTATGATGTTGATGCTTCATGTTTCATATTGGTTGCTAGCAGTAGCAGCATCATCATCAGCAACATTGGCAATGTTGCTTGTCTGGCTGCATTGGCTGCCTGTTGCTACTACTGCTGTTGATTTGGGGCTGCCGGAAATGCCATAAGCATAAATTTAATTTTGATAATTGTGTGTGTCGCGAAGCGTTAATGGAACTTTAATTGAAGCGTTGAACATTGAGCAATCAGTAGTAGCAGCAGCAGCAACAGCAGCGTTTCATAAACATTACCAAATGCTGAGTAATCTTGAACTTTGAGTTTGTTCAACAACATCTCTCTCTCTCTCTCTCTGTGTGTGTGTGTGTGTGTGTGTGTTTGTGTTATGTTTCAATTAAAGCATGCAACATCATAAGCGACAAGTACCAAGCGATTTTAGTATATCAAAAGCTGTTATGCTGCAGCTGTTATTTCTAGAGCTTCCTAACTATGTAGCAGCAATAATATAATCAGACGATTGACTTCCTGATCATCATCATCATCACCATCATCATCATGACAATAATCAAATCGTCTCTCAGGCTATGTCTCTATGTGGCTCCATGTTTTCAATCCATCCTTCATATGATAGTCCAAATATTGCGTCGTCTACAAATTAAATTTCATAAAAATTAAATGAACACCAACACACATACAAACATAGTTTTAATTGAACATATGAATGTGGTGTATGTATAATAATATATGTATACATAAGTATGTAAGTATCCACAAACCAAAACCAAATGTCCATCCAAGAAAACACACCAAATTGGATGAAGTAAATCGTGCTGCGCTTTTGTTCCGTCTAAATTTTGTCTGTCTCCAAATTGCTCGATTGGTTTGCTCGTTTCTCGTTTGTTTGTTTCTTTGTTTGTTTGTGTCGTTATTGTTGTTGTTGTTGTTGTTGCTTGCTGTATGCATCTCGTACTGTGTGCCATGCCGTTTAATCAGCTTGAGACAGCAACACAGCGCAGATAAATTTTCACCAATTATGATAAGACACTTTAAGACTTCTGTTTGTTTTTGGGGTTTCAGTTTTACTCTTTATTTTTTTTTTTTTTTTGTTTGTATGTGTTGTTATTGGTTTACTGCTACTGCTGCTGCTGCTGCTGCTACTTCAAGTCTTGACTATTGACTACTGTTGGCGGCCACTTATCTATCTATGTGTTGATAACTCGAATTGAAGTCACAAGCATGACGCGCTTCGCTTTTTATTTATTTAATTAAATACATATTTCAAGCGACGACTTACACTTCTTTGCACACATGCTGCTGCTGCTGCTGCTGGCGCATGCACTTTGCCACTTCGCCACCGCCGCTGCCGCTGCCATAAAACTCATTCCTTGGTATGATATGGTATGGTATGCATATGTAGTATAGTGTAGTGTATTTGTTGTTAAAACTTGAAATGTGCCACCACCAGTGATAGATGATGATAATCTTAGTAAGGCAGGCAAGTTTTATCTATTTAGAATGCACGTGCTATGTCCGCCTCGCAAATGTTTGTAGTATGTCTACAATTTTTTTTATTTTGTTCACTAGTGGTCACTACAACAATTAGCACATACTTGTATACATACAAGTATATAGTAGGTATACTATTTATTTTGTATTTCAAAAATTAATACTACAAAGAAATCTCACCCAGTTGTCAGTTGTTATTGTTTTAATGCTGTGTGGTCCTCCGTAGAACAGCAAGGCCAAGGCAGGCGGCTTCTCTGAACTGATGGTTCTTATAGTGGTAATATCCTTCTGCCTGCCTGTCTGCCTGCTCGCCTGTTGCCAGTATAATCTTTATTTACTTTTTTCCAATTAAACAGTATACATACATGCATATCTCTTGGGAATATCGTACATAATTCTCAGCAAGTCTTCTCATCTTCTAGCGCAGTTTGACATTTTTATTGTGTTGCGTCGATGATATTGAATTGGCAAAAAGAAAACATATATAACATGACATGACATACAGGAATATGGTATACATATGTATAATTCTAAACAGAATGCCATTAAATTAATTAAATCTTTCTTTATATTTATTTTTTAATAAGCAAAACAATTCTCATTAAATTCTTGTTTCTTTACGTTAATTGAAATAATTTAAAAGAAACAGCTGATTGATAACTGATAACTGAACAACCTTGCCATTTGTTAAAATCACCGATAACATCGATTTGCGTAATAATGGCAAATATCGAGAAGAAGAAGAAGTAGGGGTAAAAAACGGATTTCCCCTTTTACTTTTACATTTTTTTAAATTACTAGAGGTCAGCATGAATGCATTCATGTTCAATTTGCAAAAGAATATTTATTTTTTTTTTTGCATTTACATATATTAAAATTAATTATAATACATTAAATAAAAAAAAATAAATTGCATGTGTGCCATCGTACACACCATAGAAGTGAAACTTCTTACAAACAGAGAGAGAGACAGAGAGAGAGAGCGATCTTCTCAAAACAAATACAACATTTGCATACAAAATATTCTGTCCAGTTAATTTAGCTATGTCTGTCTTTCAGTCTGTCCGTTTGTCTATCCATCTGTATGTTGCTTTTGTTTTCTTTGGCGTGTGTAATTGTTGTTGTTGTGTTTACGTTTACCGTCTATCCCCTCTTGCTCAAAAATTAGATCATCAACGAGCTTCTGTGTGTTTCTCGTTCTCTTTTCTTCGTACATTCGCTTGTTTTTGTACAACACACAATCTGTTTGCTTGCATGTTGTTGTTATAAACAGTTTTAGACACACAAACTGCATTTTGTTATTGTGGAAATTGAGACTTTTTGGAGACTTTTTCGGTGAACAAATTATTATTATTATTTGTATTCAGTGAAGTGTTTCAAGTTTTTATCTAGTGCGGTTCATGAGTTACAGCATACGAAATACGTTACAATCTGTATTTTTTCACTCAAAATTTGTACTTAATTTTTGCCCAACGCCGTTAAAGAAGTTTCATTTCAAAAAAATAATACTATAACTAAAGGTATAACTCAGAGCGCTAGCTGCTAGGGCCTGCAACTCTTCTTGAAATAAAATAGTTATATTAAATCTAAGAGGTGACAAGTTCTTAGGAATGAGAATATCTTTTCAATATGTGATTCTTTAATGGGAAAGAGGAATGCTGAGGGTTTGGAATTAGGGATACTTTGTAATTGACTGCAACTATCCAACTGCATCAGTTGAATAAGGTTTTTTTTTTTGTCATATCAAGACAGATTTTACTCCATTCTTTTTTTATAGCCTTCTTTAGGTCTTCCTTGCTTGAAATCGTCCTCTGTCTGATCTTTCTTTCAAGGTGTTTCCACAAATCCTTAATGGGTTTGAAGTCTGGAGACTGCGGCATAAAACTAAGTGGTATATTAGGTTGTTCGGAAAGTAATTTCTTTTTTTATGATTTTTATTTACGACTAGTGTACCCGGCATGCTTTGCAGTTTACTCGTACTCAAGTGGTGAGCTCAGAAACATGAGGCAAATGATATTTTATATATATGTATATGTAGATTTTCTTATAGTTAATAAATTTTTTATTGAATTGCATATAATCCATTCTGATCCAATACGTTTTGCCATCTTTCTGGCAGTAGCATGATTGCACGCTCATAAAATTTTTGTTCTTTACTGGTAAAAAACTGATTCAGGTGATTTTTGACTTCCTCATTCGAAGTAAGAGTTTTAACGTGTAAAAAGTTTTGTAGAGGAGAACAGGTAATAATCAGAAGGTGCCAGATCTGGAGAATATAGTGGATGTGACAGTATATCCCATCCAAGCTGTAAAAACTTTGTATGACATCTCGCTTTATCTTGGTGGAACACTACACTTTTTTCTATAGAAGAAGGAGTCTTTTACAATTTCCGTTATATATTTCTAATCGTTATCCTGTTGCCTGACAGGTATCTGTGGTGTTAGTATTGTTCTATCAAATACACATAAGTAATCCATCTTGTTCATTGTGATATCAATAAAAATCAGTTAACCCACTCTTGATGGAACCATGCAGCCTTAAACCATAGCTGAGATACCATCGTGCTTAAATTTTTCTCAAAGGCTTCATTGATGGAACGCCATATTGTTGGGTGTCCTTTTCGCATTTAAAATTTCGAGTCAATTTTATACGAGAAGCATTATTTTAAATGTTCTGATTGTTTAATGCTTTTAAAAACTGTTGCCATAATCTCTGAGCTTGAATTGAATCTAGAATATGGTTGATGAAGGCCGTTGCTCCGCAGGAACAGAAATTCGGTGAAAAATGGTTGATGAGTGAGTTGAGTATGTCCAAAACAAATATAGACTACCAAAGTTTAAAGGTTTTTGGTGGAAAAGGGATTCCAGAGTGCATAGGACTGTTGACGTATGCTGGTTTTGGAATCTTGCTCAGCTTGCTGAAGTTTTTATATGGATGACTTTAGTAAACTGCCTTTTTAGGTCTTTGTCTTCCATGGGTTCGATTGATATATAAGGTGCCGATAGCAGGTAGCTTTGAAAATATGTAATTTGTTAAAAGTAGGTTTTATTGGGGTAAATAATGTAGACAGCAGCTGATGAAGAAGAGTTCAAAACAAAACAATTTTCTAAATATAGAAGTAACATACAATCATTAGTACAGTCAATCAAATCGTCATTATGATCATCATCATCATCTGACTTTAACTTTACTCTCTCTCGCTCTCTCTCTCTCCCTCTCTTTGTTCTTATTGTTTTGTTTGTTGTTAACCATGAAAACAGCCAACAAACAAATACTTAGAATTATTTTGTATACCATATTGTAAAGATGTTCTTCCAGTCATTTTTTTTTTTTATTCTCTTTGCGCCTCAGCATCCATCATCTTAGTTCATTGTGTAAACATCTCATCTCACTTCAAATTGATGTTGATGTTCCATTTTCAAGGTCATAATAATCACGTCAAAGCAAAAAATACAAACAACCAACCAACCAAGCAACCAACAAACTCCTTAAATGGTGACTAATTTAATTGAGTAATTAAAAATAATATACGTTATAATATTCTGCAGCTGTTTTGTATCTTCATACATACGAGTATAATATTTTTATTTTTTTAATTATCCGGCGGCGGCAGCAACAACGGATTTCCGTATAGAAAATTAGACGCCGCCGTCTTAGCACATAATAATATTGCTAAGGGCAAATTATTTTATCTTAAAATATAATTTTTTATTTACAAACAATTCGTTAAAACAGTAAAATTATATGATATTAGCTAGTAGGTACTTACGATTCAGGGCACCTAGGAGGTATGGTTGTTTAGTATCCTAGCTTCATCCTCTAAAATCTGCGGGTATACTCACTTAAGTCATGCTTAGCATGAGGCTTATGGTAAGAATATTGAGTTAAGAAAAGTAATAGTATCCAAGAAAGTAGGTATACTTTTAGTTGACCATCCATCCGACCTAGAATTTTTTTTTTTATTTTTATCTATTAGAACTAAAATTATAATTATATTAATTATAGCCTAGTTATTTTTCATATAAGCAATAGCAACATAGACCTTCAGCTCGGGGGCAGAGTTAAGAAGGATATGGTGGAATCAAACCCTTGTTTCTAGGATGTTTCTTATATCATTATTCGGAAAAAGAGGTTCAAGTTTGAAAAACTATAGTCCACTCTTAGATAGGTACTGTTATGGCTAACAAGACAATCTAGACTTATTTTCTACAAAACTAAAGACAATTAATTATAGTTAAAGATATAAGCACTGTTCTAAAACGACTGAGCGATATGGTTATGATGGCAGGGAAGCCTGCAAAAAAGCTACTTCTGAACGTCTCATAAGAATGAAGGAAAATCTTTTATATGTACAGCTAAAAACAAAGATAATTGGACTGAATCTGAGTGTGGTCAGGTCACGTGTTATATTTTCGGAAGAGTTCAAGTTCAATGTTATACTCAGAATCTTATAGCTATGCAGAAAATTCCATTGTATCCACTGTGAAAAGCATTTCACCCCTTGTGATGATATGAGGATACATTTCCAAATATAAAACAGTGTCCATTTTGTTGCTAAAGGGTATAGTTAATGCAGGTTTCTTTGGATTGGCAACAGTCCAATCTTCAAACCAATTGTAAATGCTTAGGACAACATGACAGCCAATTTTTGATAAAAGAAGCCGAAAACTATGGATGAGTTGGATAAAAACTGCGACAAAAATTTAGTATGAAGATATTCGAGGGAGTACCTACTATTTGAGTGTTTTAAGCCCGGTAAAGTAAAAAGAGTCAATACTTTTTCTTTACCATTTTTTGTACAATTTCCATTTATGGATTTAGTTTTTTGCAGAAGATGGTACAATTGACAAAACATTGGATCAATCGATGTTACTCCATAAGATTTATGGTATATTATTTAACAATCTTTAAAGTTGCACCACGCCCAAACACAAATACATGATAATACAAAATATTGTTCGATTTTATATGGAATACGAGTAACAACATTATTTGATGAAATGACCAAAGCAACAACTTTATTACTATTAATGGACAAAAGTATTCATTCCAGAGGCGTCGTTGGTAGTTTTTTGTTTTTTTTTTTGTTTACCAAAACGCTCTTTGCATACATAATTATGAAATGGAACTGGAACTGGATCACTATAAATACTTACAATACCACTTCAAGCTTGAATAGGAAAACGTGCTTGTTGAACCATTGAATTGAGTTGAATTGAATTGGTCTTTCAATGAAATTGGTATTGATGTTGATGTTGGTGTTGGTGTTCTTTTAAATGGTTCTGGAGTTTTGAAGGAGTTCTTTGTTCATTTGGTCAGTTAAACAAAACACTCGGTTAGTTGATGATCGATTGGTTCAGCAGATCAACTTCAATTCCATTCACTTCACTTCACTAGAAAGACAATTGTGTTGTCACACCTTCTTTTCTTTTATTTTCTGTTAAATAAAATTATGCAAAAGACGCATTCTGATGCGTTTGCTTGCCCGTGATGATAATGATGATGATTATGATGATGATATTGTTGATGTTGATGTTGATGAGGGTGGGTTCTCTGTTCTTTGTTGTATTGGGTGTGCCTCTGTGCCGATCTTAATTGACAGTTCTTCTACTTACATGCAACTTCTTGATGTCCGTCTTCAGTTAGTCTTTTTTGTCAAATATTTGTAACAATAATCACGTTTTTTTGTATACCTTTCCTTTAGAAAATAGTAAATGGTATATTAGTTTTTAAGAAAAGTTCATAGTGATTTAGTAGTATACATATTCAAAAATTGACCAATTTGGATTAGGGTTGGATCATTGATTATTATAAGCATTCATGGAATCGAAATAATTTTATCAGTTTTCCAATAAACAATTGCAATTTTTTATATAATTTTTTGAAACCTAAAATATTGTATGTAATGAACCAGTAGATTTCCGAATTCCTTTAATCATATGACTACCATGTGTCGCCAGGAGGTTTTAGGTCTACCATAGCTTCTCAAATCTTGATTCCTTGGTTTCAAGACAGAGCTGTCCTGAAGATTTCGTTGGGATGGAAAACTGAATACCTAATCCGAATTCACAATTTGCTTGTGAACTCGTCCAGTGTAATGTAGTTGGTAGTAGATTGTAAACAATCTACCAAGAAAAGTTAAAAGCCGGCCTACTTTACTCGCTACTCGCTGGCTGTTAGTACTCTCTCACACACACTCTCTCTCTCTCTCCCTCTCTCTCCATCTTATTTTCGAAGTATATCACTGTGAGTTATTCATTTGCATACAAAATGACTTGAACGAGTGGAAAGTTTTGTGTGTAAAAGCTGATTTACACTTGGCTAGTTGGTGAGCTAAAAGCCAGCGAGTGTACAAACGAGCGAATTGGTAAGTGCGCTTGTAACGCTTACACACAAAACATTTGTCAAGTCATTTTGTAAACAACAGAAATACTTACAACTGCCTCAATAGTGATTCATTTTGAAAATAGTGAGAGAGTGTGTTTGTGCGAGACTACTAACAGGCAGCTTGTAGCGAGTATAGTTGAATGGCTGTCAACATTTCTCGTTGGCCAATATGATTACAGTGGGCAAGTTTCTAAGCTTGTTACTTAGCAGATTGTAAACTCGCTTAATATAGGTATAAATCAGTCTTTACTGAAGATGCTTAGACATTAAGATGTTGTTAGAAGTGTGTATGGTATGGTAAGCTTTGGTGAAACAAAAATAGCCTTTTGTTCTTGTTTTTGTTTCGGATTCTTTGTTTGCTTATAAATTTGTTGCACGCCTTGGGTGATTTCTGAATAGTATCAGACAGAGGCACTTACCACAATCGACAACATAAAATACACAAGCGAAAACAGTAACAATAAATTGTAAATAAATAAAATTGCTGCTGCTGCTGCTGCTGCTGGTGGTTGTGTTGTTGTTTATTTTTTTATATTCAGTAATATATCAATCAAGCGTAAATTATGGGTACTTTGGTTTTGGTTGCCTTTGTTATAAGTTGTATAGTAGGTACAATACCAAGTAACCAAGTGGTTCCAAAATACAAAATATGCCACTTTATGGCTGCCACTTTATTGTCGCTTTATTCTTTTAACTTATGCTAAGTCAGTGAGTCAGCAATATTGTAATAGTAGTTTTTTTTTTGTCATCAAGGCTAGAGAGTTTTTTTTTGGTTTTTTTTTCTGTGTTTTGAAATGTAAAACACTCACTCACTTTAGGTGACATAGCCATATTAATATTCTGGGAGTACAGATAGAAAGAAACCCCCTCAAATAGAAGAAAACTAGAAAAACTATAGCTATCAAAGAAATGTCAAGCAAGTGATTTGCGTTGTTTGGAAGAAAAACCAAACCAAAGCAAAGCAAATCAAACCCTACAACAGAAGAATAAGAATAGTTGATCTATTTATATAACTTATGTACATACTTATCCATGTGTGCTGGCATAATCTTCATGGCCACATTTCCACATTAATTCCCATTCCCAGCTATTTTTATCCAATTTATTTTAAACGCATTTTGTTGTTGTGTCGTTTGTGGACTCATAAAACTTTTTCAGTGCATATAAACCAATGCACACATAATACTACAAACAATACATGAAGTTGATCATGATCTTCAAGACTTTCTGCCTATAAAATATGTATACTAGTTAACCGCCTGCTGTGGGTGTCAACCAAAACTGTTCTGTTGTTCTGAGACTTCATTAAGTGGTATATGTTTTGGTTTCCTTTCCCACAATACTCCATTCACCCATGTCACATGCATCACTTAATATTTTCGATGTCAATGCACTTTTATTTTCAAATTCTCCTTATAGAGAGGTCTTATTATCATCACTATATACAATATATATACCTATATATAGTAAATTAACCAACCAAAAACAAGTGAGAACTGAAGTTTCCAATGGTGATTGTCACTTAAAAAATTTGATAATTTGCTGATAGCAACTTATGCAGATGACAGCGCCCTATTCGTGAACTCAACTTCCCCCATTGAAGCATCTGAAATGACCCAAAACAATGTACAGTGGTTTCAAGCGATGCAACATTAGCATAAATCCCCTCATGTTCACAAGAGGCGTGGTGCTTGTCTAGTTATATCGTATGACTCTACAATCATACCCCAGGTGAATCATATTCAATACCTAGGTCTGATCCTGAACAAGCGCCTTACTTGGTGCGGCCATGTGAAGAATGTCACAGCGTGCTGAAATCAAAAAATGAGGAAACTGGACTGGCTAATACGTGTAAACAGTAACCTGTTACTCAACAATAAATAAAAAATATACAAATAAGTACTTGTGGCCGAAGTTTGGCGATACGGCATTCAAATATGGGGGACAAGGCCCTGCGACACATAACTGGTGCACCGTGGTTTGTTAGAAACACCGTATTACATCGTGCCTTATGATGCCAACGGTGATCAAGGAAATCATTTCTTTAGCAGCCGAACGTTTACTGAAGTACCGAAACCCCCTGGCAAAATATGTAACACAAAACACAATCCGCCGTCGGTTGAAAAGACTTCATCCCAACGATCTCCTTAGTAGGAGATCTTTATAATCATTAGATGTCATGTTTATTTAACAGAAGCTCACTTAAATTTCCTATGTATGATGTAATACAATAAATGTATATAAACCCATCCGAATGTTTGGAGATTATAAAAATTATAATTAATAAAACTTAAAAAATTGTTTTGAACACAAAGCAAATATGGAATCTGAGTGCATTTTTTTGTGGGAACTACTTCTTCTAGTTATCGGAGAACTCTGATTTTGACATTGTATCAATTGAATTCAATAGTAAATATTGTATTATAGTTTCTTGAAAAACTTAGAGCATGAGCCAGTGACAAGATCAATTGATGGACAAACGGTTAGGGTTTAAACGATTCCACTTTAAGGAGTTTCCGACTCAGGATTTTATCTATACATCAAAACAAAGTGTTAATCACACTAGTGTGAAAGATATTACGAAAAACAAAAAAAAATTTAATCAAAAAATGTTTTTAAGCTTTTAATGATAATTTATTAAAAGAATTTTAACACCACCCCGAAAGTCAGACAGACAGACAGACATACAGACAGAGAGATAGACTAACACCAACTAACCAGTGCAATTAACCAGTAACACCTAATAAATCATGTTTTTCATGTGAGATACTTGAATATTTGCTATGGTAAAGACCACAAAACATTAAACTTAACAACAACAACAAGTTACAATAGCAATAACACAATGGCATAGTGTTCCAATTCATATGTCTGTCCGTTCGTTCCATCTGTCTCTAACCTAACCGAATCGATCGCTTGAGAGCAAGACAAGACAAGACAGACGTCGATGTCCACGCCGTCATATCTAAATAGCCAACGGTAGTCAAAAGTCGAAGGAAAATGAAATGAAATGAAATGAAGTAGAAGAAAATTAGCCTAGCCGCAAGTGCTATGGACATCGCATAATCAAAGTTAATAAACAAAAATCTTATAACCATAAATATGGAACTATATATTTCTGCTATTGCTGTTGTTGTTGTTGTTGTTGTTTGTGTTGCTGGGGTCTTGGTCTTGGTCCAGCAGCTGCTGCTGCGCTACTGCTGTAATAACAAAAAATGCAGTTTTTTCTTAAAATATTTCAGGCAAAAGTCTGTTTTGTGTTATGAAAAAAAAAAAAAAAAACGGCTGACAGACAGATAGAAAATCAGACTGACACACAAACAAATGGGCGGACGGACGAATGGATTGGCTTAAAGTGTCGTACAAATTGTGCCGTTAAAATAGTTAAAAATCTGGCCCGACTTGACTTCATTTAGCCTGGTCAATTGAGAGTAAAAACAGTTGATGCTGTCGTTGCCGGCATGACATTTTTGTATTGGTTCGATGGTTCGTTGGTTGGTTAGCTGACCGCCTGTCACAGATATTTCAAATTGTTTTTCTATACACCCTACACACATACGTAATATATAGTGTCTCTCTAATAAGTATTATACTAAGAACATACATATGGTATATATGTATCTAATCATTGTGGTCATCATTTGGGTTGGTGAAAAAGTATCTTCCGAAATAATATAGGTAATAATATTTTCCATTGTTATTGATAACCTTTTGTCATCTTTCCGGTAAAACCATAATCCTGTCTTTGTAGAAATTCAGTGGCTTCTGATAAAAAAAACTGATGCAATACTGTTTTGCAGTCGTTTAGGGAATTTATTGTTACGCCATCAAGATAATTCTGTATGGAGCAAAATAAATGGTAATCAGATGGTACTAGGTCCGGACTATATGGTGGGTGCATTAACACTTCCCTGCTGAGTTCCCTCAATTTTTGCCGAGTCATCAAAGATGTGTGTGGCCTAGCTTTGTCGTGGTGGAAGACTATGCCTTTTCTGTTCACCAATTGCGGCCCTTTTACCTTCTTTGCTACATTTATTCTTGTTAGTTATTGGCAATAGAGTTCTAAATTCTTCGTTTGCCAAATGTACAGCAACCACTTCCTCGCAGATAGTGTCGTCTTTGCAATGGCTAGGGCAGGCTCACCTCATCAGTTATCAATTTGGCAGAAAAGGTGGCAAATAATTCCGTTTCTGTAACATATCTCAGACTGAAATGCGATCAATACGATTTTTACCTATTAAATTGTATCGTATGGTAACAAACATCTAGTGTTTTTGCATAGCCATCCTTTTTTAAATGGTCTTAAACTGTCATGTGGTGGATGCCAAGATCCTTAGGAATGTCACGAGTACATATGTTTTAGGGATTTTCCACTTTTTTTTTCAATAATTTCCAGGCCAGACTCATTGTGCCCGTTTAGATCTCTGGTTTTCACTTCCAGGCATAAGAGGATGATATCCTGTAATGGTCTGTAAATATCGGCAACTAATTGAGATACAGGCACACACGTCCGCCATCTCATTACCTTGGATACCGGACTGACCCGGCACCCAGATAGGCTTGATAGAGTGTTGCCGAGCTTGATAAAGAACTTCTACCGTACTTCGTGTGATTTTGCTCCTGAAGCTGTGGACCGACAGAGCCTTGATAGCGGCCTGGCTGTCAGCATAAATCGATGTGTGCCCCAAAGCGTTAATTCGGTGGAAAGTTAATATTGTTTTGGCTTTCTAGACTCATATTAATGTTACTGGTTGTTTTTGTCATCTCTTGTATGAGTATTTAGTAAACGTTTATCAGTAGTTTATATAATGAAGTTTTTTTTTTTTTTTTTGCTCCCTCTCTTTCTCTTTCTGTTGCAATATTTTTGACTAATTTTATTATTTTTATTTGTGTTTTTCTTTTTGTTTTTTTTTTCTTTTGTTCTTGCTTCAAGTTGATTCTGATTTATTGACTTGTCATAATTGCATTGCATTGGAATGTGTTTTGCTGTAGCAACAGAAAAAAATGTTTCAAATATTACAATATTTCATTTCTTTTTTTTTTTTTTTCTTTCTTGTTGCTGTTGTTGTTACAATGGCATGTCATAAATATTTGTCGTAATACAACAAAGATTATATTTCACTTTGAAGGTTTAACACATAAAATATTAAAAATAAAAAAACACCAGAATTTTTTGTTAGTTTGTTTTTAAAATTGTTTTAGAATTTATCTCTTTCGGTTAATTGAAAGATCACCCTAGATACGATTATATTAGAGAAGAGTAGATAGTAGGAACTAGTCAATCTTTCGTCACTGAAGCCATAGCCAAAGTATACTCTACTCTATAGATATAAAGATTCTGATATTCAGGTGAATACTATTCTTGCAGGTAGTAGTTTTTGCTTATTTATGTACCTACATATATCCATCGGATGATCAATCCTTGATGCATGTGTGGCCGAAACAATATTTGCAGTTTATAATACTAAGTAGTTTGGAGGTATGGTTTAAGTTAATATAGTATTGTACATACTTGTTACTATTCTTGGTGGATGGTACATAAGTTAATGTTGCTGCTGTATCATTTTTTCGTCTTATATTCAAATTACCATCTTGGTGGCTTAACCAAATCCACGGTAATACCCAGAATCAAAAGAGATGAGGAGTAACATACCGACTAATGTGTTTAAAAAATAGAAGAATATAATTCAAACTAAAATTACTGATTATTTTAAATAAAAACCAAATAGAAGGCTATCATTGGCTATGCCAAAGATGTAATACTCTTCACGCTCCTCCAGGTTGCATTCAACCTTCCTTTCTTAGCATTACTAAGTATATTCTCTCTGTTACAGTTTGAGTATCAACAAAGAACACATTTTGAGTATCAAATATGAGCACAGTTTGAGTGGCACTTTATTGTTCAATTACTATTAGTAAGTTTATCATTTAATTTGGGTTTGTATGGGAGGTACCCTTCCTGGGAATCGTAGGATCATATCAGTTCGATACGTTTAAAACAAAAAACTTTTTCTAATAAGAACATTAATTTATATGAGGGTTTGTTCGACAGTCCAGTTAATCCACAACACCAATGATACTCAATCACGAACTTGCAGAAGTAAAAAGGCGGCAGAGTGAGAGATATAGGGAGGAAGGGGAAAGTACATAAGTAGTTGACAAAAAACAAAATGAATTCACTAACCTGGTGTGAATTGCCAAAAGAGTATTCAATTAAAAATCTAATAGCCTTTCCATAGTGAGTAAATAGTAAATAGTTAGGTTCTGGTGGACACAAGCTGAACTCTCTGTTCTGACGAAGACAACAACAACAGGGATGATGAGCAATTTGAGGACTTGTTGCAGCAGTCAGAACTCTGGGTTCTGGTTGTGTTCTCGTTGAACCCAACTTAAACCCACTTTTAAGGCTGATCATTCTAAAGTAGCACTGCGTACTTTTTGCCATTTTCGGTCATGGGCATCATTAAACAGCTGGTGATGATGGCACAAAACATTTTTAAGTAAAATGCAAGTTGTTAATTTTTTTTTATAATTTTAATAAAATAAGTAACAGGATTGAAACAGGATGCTGCAAGAACTATGTGCATATATTCTGCAAATTGTTGTAAATCATTTATTTTTCACAAATTATCAGTTTAAATTTTGGCAATGTGCTCGCAAAGTTGCACGTGTGTGTATAGCCCAAAACAATAAGCTGTGAGCTGTTCAGAGCATACTGTGGATGCAAAACAAGAACTCTCAACTTTTTACTCACTATGGAAAGGCTATAAGACTATCTTAGAAGTGGTTCCATTCCATTTGAGGCATGAGACATACAAACAAATAAAAAATATGTTCTATTTTAGTCCATTACAAAATACACAGGCAGTCCCTCCGTTTTTTTTTTTTTATTTGAGTATTTGATTATATTATTTACTTTCAAACTTAGTATCTAGTCGAGCTCTCCGTTCATTGCATAAATCATAGTTCATTACGCTTCCTTTTCAGAACCCATTGTATTAAGTATGTTCTACATAAGAATCTAGAATGAAAAGAAAAGGCAAAGGGAGAAATGAATTACCAGATGATTATAGAATTACCAATCTCTTTGACAGATAGTGATCTATCGAATCATTTGTTCGACTTTGTTAAGACGTTAGCAATTATCGTTTTCTGTTTTTGACTTTGTATGTAGGTACCCCTTCTTGTCATAATATAGGAACGACTCAGGTGGAGTAAAGCCATTTAGAATGGCTGTCTTAAAATACTCATCGCTTTCGTAATATGGGCAGTCCCTTCATTTTTGTTTCAAACTTAATCGCCTCTTCATTCCTGACATGCTTCTCCAAACTCATCATCAAAGATGCATTTTTCTATGAACAATTGGGGAAATTTCTTTAAGAGCAAGCAAACGAAATCAGAATTGTTAATTTTTTTCAATTAACAAAATTTGAAACTTATTAATTCTAATAACAAAGGAAAGTCAATAGGTTTAAGGGTCACCTGTGAGTAGTAGAGTAATGTTTCGTTATTCTAATATTACGATGGGTATTAATTTTATCCAATGTAACAATTGAGATTAGTTGAGGCCCCAATATGCTTTCTGCTTTACCTTACTAGGTAAAATGCGCCACTGATCATCATCATTATTATTATCAACATTACTTATTCATTGTTGTGAATGTCAAAAATGTTTGACACTCTCATCATTCATTCATTCATTCATTACCTAATTAAGTGATTTAAAGAATAATACATGTATATGTATATTATTGTATATAGTAAAAAAATAAAATAAAATCTTAAAGTAATTAACTAAGTTTCAGTTAGACAATTATTTATTGTACATGTATGAGTAGTATATATTTTAACCATTTTTGGTTATTATTTTTTATTTTTTATTGTATATTTTATATATGTTATTGTCTCCCTAATTCAAATATCTTATTTGCGGTATATGTATGTATGTATGTATGTTTTAAACCGGGATAAAATGATGTGTTTGAATTTATTTAAAATAGTCAATAGAAAAACAAGTAAATTATGAAAAGATGAAGAAGAGATGAAGGTGGAGAGAGGTGAACAGAATTTTTTTGTTAGACAAATGAGCGCCAAATGTGTTTAATTAAATGTTATAGAAAATTGATTTTGATTTACCTTAAAAGGTAAATGTTTATTAAAATGCAAAAACCGCATTAATTGAGATTGAATGGTGTCTCGCTTCCTCTGTCACTCACTCACTCACTCACTCACACACTCACACTCTTCAGCTCCTCCCTCCAACAATTTAACAATGAAGTGAATTGTTTTTATTGTAGTAGAGTAGCTAAGTTTTAGCTTTGATCTCAGCTTTGTTAAAATAGGAATAAAAAAAAAATATATTAAAGTCAATTTAACCAGATTCTATTATAGTATATTGCCAATTTTGTAATATTTTATTGGCTGAATGAATGATGGATGAATCATCATCATCATCACCATCATTTACTTAATCAACTCAATTATAATACGTGGGTCAATCAATAAGTCTTTTGAAAATCTGAGAGATCGTGCTCTTAGCATTGATAATATGTTTTTTGTTTTAAGTTTAGTCCATCGCTAATCAGTTGTTGTCAGTCCCAGTAATATCGACCCAATAGTTTTATTATTATTGTCAATTGAAGCAACAAACATTTGCGTATTGGAAAAAATGAAAAAAAAAAATTGAGTTTCGCACTGTACTTAAGACCAGAACAAATCTAAGCTGAGTTGGATCTGCTCATGCTTTTGCAACTATTATATTTACAATTTCAAAATTTCCCAAACTAAAAATTATCTGGGTTCCTAGCCATTCTAACATTAAAGGCAATGAAAAAGCCGACTCATTTGCCAAACTCTCTACAAAATTACCACTGTTTTTTACTCCTAATTATAATATCAGGGATATTTTTCAAACACTCCAAAAGCACAAAACACATAACCATCTAATTATGTTACAGCACACCTCCACTTGGTATAAGCATATGCGTTCCTTCAGTAACTCTTTCGTCCCTTCTTGGAACACTTCCAATCTCCAACTACTCTCTAGACTTGACCACACAAACCTTACTAACATTCATCTCATTGACAAAAATCTTAGCAACATGTGTCCCTTATGCAATAACGGACGTATCGACATCCTACACATCTTGGCATCCTGCTCCTCTCTATCCCACCTCAGACTCACTACATTCACCAACCAAGATCCCATACTTCTCATTGCCAATCCTTCCTTTAACAACATTAAACTTATCCTATAGTTCCTTAAAAAAACAAACTTGTACAGTAAAATTTAAGATATCATAATAAGAACAATTATTCTTAATCTAAATCTCTTCCTTTTTATAATAATCTATTACAGTTAAACTAAAACAATTTGTACAATAAGCAAAACTATTACTAAGTATGTTGAAAATTATATCTATCACGTTGCACTAACCAACACTCACTAGCTTAAGGCCCTGGCAGCCATGGCTACCTCAAATTAATGTTAACTTTTAGTTTAAACTCATTGTCAGCATTATATAAATAAAATAAATAAATAAATATTTACAATTGGGTAAATTAGTTTAGCGTACATCCACCAAAGATGAACATTGTTTGAGACATCCAGTAGAGGTGGACACTCAGGAAACGATTTTTTTTCTTTTTATAATTTCTTATTTATTTAGAATCTGTTTATTGCTTTTATGTAGACAGTAGCTAAATTACATGAGGTATTCAGTTATCATGAGCTTATGTTAGGAAGGATAGGGATTAGGTCACTGATTGAAACGGAAGGGAAGATCCAAGGGATTATAGCGCTTAAGTCTGCGGAGTTGCTGGCTGTTGTCCAGAAGTTGCACTGCGAGGACGTTTACATGGTTCTCAAGTCGATGTTCGTAGCGACGGCTAAACGCAGTGATGGTCTCTGCAACCGTATCAATGTTGTGGTCGCAGTGAATTACATTACGTTGCGAACATAGAAAGGGGCACCTACTAAAGTGCGAAAAACTTTGGATTGCAACCTTTGTATTATGTTAGAATCGCCTTGTAGAGCAGTAACTTATTGCGTAGTGAGAGCTTCGAACTAAGCCTGAGTAACCAGTACAGACGCTTGAGCTTAAGGTTGAGCTGGGTCCGCTTGTTACTCAGGAAACGATTGAGAAAATCCACGATATCGTTTTGAGGGATCGACGAATAAAAGTTGATGCCACAGGCATATCATATGGTATAGTGGTTTCAATTTTGCACGAAACATTGGGTGTGAAAGAAGTATCAACAAGATGGGTGCACATGCGCATTTATGATGGCCAACATCATGGAATTAAAATTCGAGTTGATATAATACCCACCGTATTCACCAGATTTGGCCCCCAGTGGCTTCTTTTTATTCCCCAAATTTAAATAAAAAAATGGTTCGGTGAAACAAGGAGGTCATCAGTGAAACAAAAGCCCATTTTGAGAAATGACCGAAATCTTACTTTTGGGATGATTTTTAAAAATTTGTAAAAAAAATTGGAAAAATGTATAGAGCTAGAAGAATATTAAATTGAATTTAATTAAATTATCAAAAGCAAAAAAAAATGTTTTTCTTTGTTTTTCTAAGGACTTATTGATCGACCCACGTGACTGCAACATGATGTTGATTTTGATGTTGATTTTGTTTTGAACGCAATTGAAATGAAATCGTAATGAATGAAAGTAAATCGTAGCGATCTCAGCATCAAAATCATCATCACCAGCAGCGACATCGTCGTCATGTGTCAAGTACCTACTTACTATGAGACAATTATGGCATTCAAACTTTGAGAGAATCGTGCATCGTTTGTTTTTGTGTTTGTGTGAGCATCTGCTCAAATGTTTGGATTGTCAAATGACTGTTATGACAGTTGTTGATTTAATACGATAAATGATAAATGATGACGACAATAATAATACTTAATAATAACAACACTTGTTTTTGCCTAGTTAAGACTACTTAATAACTTAACCAAACCTAACCTAACCTAATCCATCCTACTTACATACATACATATGTACCTATATACATATATTGTTACCCTAAATCCAAGCTTACTGACTTACATTTGTACACACATCTGTATCGTACATATATTGTATTATATATTTGATGATTTCCAACATAATTTCTCAAACAAATTACAAGCCAAAAACTTGTCAACATTCATCATTCATCAACGATAAACCCAAAAAACAAAAAAAAGATACAATATTTACACGTGCTTATGTATGTGCATATACCATATACTACTACATACGAGTAAAGATAATTAATTTCTTTTTTGATCTTTTCTTTTATTTGCAGGTATGTAAATCATTGAAACCATTTTTGCATAGTTTCCCATAGTCAAGTGTAAACTTTCACTCACTCATCTCCCCTCATGCCCCTCATGTCATGACTATACTATAGTCGTCATGATGGTGATGGTGATGGGGATAGTGAAGCTGATGATGGTATGGTATGGTATGGTATGGTATGGCGTGAAGATGATGATGTGGTGTGGTGATGGCAGCGGGTGTTGACCGAGCAAATGTCTTTCGGTGATTAAGTGAGTACACGTAGTAGACTTTAAGAAAATCCCAGTTATGCGTTTTATGTGCGCTCGTGCAAATCTTTTGCTTTCGATCGGTTTGGCTTCATTTGTGTTGTTGCTATTGCTATTGTTGTTGCTTTTGCTGTTTGTTGGCCTTTGTGGTGGAATTCCGCCAATGCTTTGTTAGCTTATGAGACATCAAAGCCAAATCCGCCATGTCGTCGGCAGTTGTTCCCACGCATAATCAACTGAAAACATGGCTGACTTACTCTTACCAACTGTCTGACTGACGACTGGGCTTAATTGACTTGACTGACTGACTAACTGACAAATGACACAGTGATTGAACAGTGTCATCGTTAACGTATGCACATATGTACATGTTGCTACGTTGCTATGCTTGTTGCTGTTGTTGTTGTTGTTATTGGTGCTATTAGGCGTGAGACGACCGACCTCCATTTGAGACCCGACTAAAGTCAAGCCGCGCCTGATTTGCATGTTATTTACAATACTAAGTTTTGCAAAGTGCAAACTGTTTTTCACTCACTCACTCACTCACTCACTATCTTACTCAGTCAGTCAGTCAGTCAGTCAGTTAGTCAGTCAGTTAGTCAGTTCAGTTGGTTAAACCAAATGTTTATTTATCTATCAACAAAAAGCAGGAAAAAACAAGGAAAATATTGTGTATTTTTTTAAATTTTTACTTCTTTCTTTTTTTTTTTTTTTGCTTTCTCGTAACACCATGTGAATTTTGGCATAGTGAAAATTTTAAATTACAAGCATGTATGCCATAGTCATAGTACTTAGTTCCGTTATTTAAATTTCTTTGTATCCAAAAAAAATTTTATTCAAAAAATCAATTAATACACGAATGTACCATATGCTAGTTAGAATAAACGGTGACATAGCAAAGCAAGGCCAGAAACGCATATTTTAAACGACGTTATGGAGCCATTCCGGGTACTAAGCTTGAAAACATTATCCAGCCAGATGATGGCCCAAAGCATGCAGCATGTAAAACCCAAATTTAGGTGTCAGCATCACCATAAAGATAAGGAAGACCTCAATCCGAGCGAAAATCTGGGGTCATTGGAGAAGGGGAGGCCTCCAAAATCAATTAGAGCGCCCACTGAGGAATATGCATTAACTATTGGGGCAAATACAGCATAAAACGAATAATATTCCTAGTACCCTTGTTCATAAATTGGTAGAAAATATAAAAATCTAGGGCAAAATTAAAAAAGAAAATAATAAATTTAGTGCAAAACTGATTTGCTCAGGTGGCCCAGGTTTTAAATTTTTATTATCTCGTCCACTTTAATTTTCGCTATAGTGACTTTAGCAATCTTTTACTTATGATCTAAGGAATACCTGGTATTTTTTTCATAATTTTGTATTGACTTCCTCCTACAAACTAAAATGTGCGAAAGTGATCAATATTGGTAGATCAAAGGCAAACACTGAAATCAGGTTCAGGTCCTGATCAAATATCACAATGGACCTTAATGACTGGAATCAGAATGAATTCGTCCTTGCGAAGAACAACAATCTAGCCAACAGATGTTTCCAACCTTTTCAATCTAAGTATATACGAAGTGTACAAGTTTAAAATGTCGTTTTTTTTTTTCATTAAAGATACACAATACTGGCAAAAGATTTTTTTCTACACATTTTGTCCACTTTTCGGGCAGAAAGTTTCATCCTTCATCGAAATCCATTTACCAAGCCATTCTTCCACTTCATCGAATGTTGTGAAATGCTGCTCAGATAATTGGAAGGAGCCAAGTCTAGTGAATATGGTGTGTGGGTTAAGATTTCCCAATCAAGAGCGAAAATGGTGTGAGATTGTCTGAATGTGCAGAAGCGTGTTCATGCCGCAAAATGACTTTACCATGTCTTCTAGCCCATTCTGGCCGTGTTTCTATCAACGCATGGTTCACAATAATCATGTGCTGCCGGTAGCGATTGATATTAACTGTTTCACCAGACTTGAGAAGCTCGTACCTTTTTAATCCCACCACACACACAGCATTGTCTTCTTTCCGAAGCGATCCTGTGTTACACGCGATACTGATGATTGTCCTGGCGTTACCCATTATAAAGATATATAGATTCTTAAATCAAATGCAAAATATAATGGGTAACGCCTATAAATCAATTTTTCATCACCAGTCACAACCCAATGCAAAAATCCTTTTCTTTCGAGGCAGCACACAATTTGTCGTTTTTTTTCATCTGTCGTTCGCCCATGAACCCCATGAATCTCAAGCAATCGGAAACCGCTTTCTGAGTGACAGTCAATTGCTCTACCATCATATTTTGTGTATGTCTGACATACACATAGGTACATATTGTATTGTTCTGGCCCTATTAAATACAAAATTAACCAATTGCTTTGGTGGATAAATATGATTTTATTTTTTCAGGTCAATCTAGTCAACTTAATCAAAATTTATCCACATTTCCATACGATATAATAAATATAGGTACATATTACACATTTGAATCTTAAATACCTCTTATATAAGCATAGTACAATGCCATTTGATTTGATCAAACAATAATTACAAACACATTATTACTTATGTATTGATACAGAAATTTGAAACAAATATTTTGTGATTTTTTTATCCGAAATTTGATAATGTGTCGTATTAACATTTGAAAATTTGTTCAACATTTGAATTCTGTACGAAATCTGTGTGTCTACCATTAACACTTTAGTCTTCTTCTTCCGTTCTTCCTTCCTTACGCCCCATTTAACTACGACACATGTATACACCTACAATTGTAAATGCAGCAGCTCCACATCGTCTACCATATTATGTGCTGAATGTTATCCTTGATCCATGAGCTCTTTAATTATGGTTTTGGGGAGTCATTGTCGACCAGGGAATCTTTTATGAATTGTTTTTAACATACTACATATGTATGTATCTTCTTTTACATGATAAAATAATGAAACTTACTAAAGATTTCTGTCAACTGAGATTGCACATGGCAGCAGCATAGTCTACCACCATACTTAGAAACTCTCATGTCGCAAATTACATACACGTACATCTATTACATCTCTTACAGTACATCCATCTAGTTTTACTTGAATAATTTCAAGTATTTTTTATGATCTTATGGGTTTGAAGGAACTTATGCTTTAAGTCCAAAAGCGTTATCCAAAAATTCTTGATCAGAATCAGAATCCGAATCGAATTTATCATAAATACGTCCTAGTAGAAATGTACTTTCCAAATCCCTTTGTCGTCTGGTTTTCAGAATCTTTTTTCGTAGTCGATGCCGTTGCTTCTTTGGAGCTTTCAAATTCTTTGTAATTTTATGTTTTCTTGATTTCTTAGCATTCTTAACGATTGGCTTTTTAACTTTTTTGGACATTATTTTAGATTTCTTGGATTTGTTTAGCTCTTGAACACGTCTTGATGGTATTCCAATATTTTGCAATGATCCTTTTGATGCATTTACCTTAGGTGCTGCAGTTGCCTTTTTACGAGTACCTTGTTTGACTCGTTTAATGGCCATCTTTTTGTTAGCACATTTTGGCGCCTTCAATTTGGTATTCAACCTATTTTTCATCTTTTTAGTCGATTTTGTTGGTTGCTCAGGTGAATCATCATCTGTATCGTCAGTAACAGTTTCAGTAAACTCTTCGATATCATTAGCGATGTTATTGAATGTTCCTTCTTGCCATTCGAACATACAAGCTACGGCAGCATAACCTTGTGTTTTATTTATACCATGGGAACTTTCAGGTAGCATGTGTTGCAGTCTATCTTGCATTTCATTAAACATCGTAATATTCGTTTTAAGAAGATCTCGATAATAGTTCTTTTGTTTCAAAGTGCTGTCTGTCATCTTAGTGTAAGGAGTATTAGCTGTTGATGTTGATGATGATGATGATGATGATGATGAGGCTATTGTTGCTGTTGAAGATGATTTTTTCATTATGCCTTTTAAAGTTAGGAGACCACCAAATTTTTGTGAAATTAATTTACTTATCGAAAATATAATATAATACGAAATGAACTGATTTTATTGATTTTATTTCAAAATATACTTAGAAAATATCTTCAACTGACACATAAACAAATGGAAAATAAACATCAAACAGAATTCCCTTTTTAATTATGTACCTATTATTATTATATATCACTGGCAGATATATTTTTCAATAAAATGAAAAATGAATAGTGTTCTTTTTAATGTTTTGGTATCAGTGATGTTTTGCAAAAAAAAAACTCAAAAAAGGAAATTTATCTTTACAAAATAACAAAATAAGTAAGCAAGAACCTTTTTCATTAAAACATAAATATATGTGCCAACTTTCAAGGTGATCGGTCAAAATGTGTCGGAGTTTAGCACCTCCGAACTATTTTCTTCGTCCATTTTTATATACATAGAAAAGTAAGTATGTACATATGTATGTGTATTTCATCAACAAAATCTAGAAGTACTACTATACAAATGTCCCAGTTAGTTTAAAGTTTGGGGACTTGACTCTCAATGAATGCCAAATTATGAAAAGTTTTTGTATATTATAACCACTATACCAGTATCTGTTTGAAGGAAAAAGCTGACGTGTGTCACCTTTTTTAATGATTATTAGTTTCATTTGAGTAAAAGGAGTAATGTGTTTTTTTTCTTTCATGTCAATTCGAATTTGTTGTCGTTGATACAATTATTTATGGATCAAAACTTAGAATTGACTTAGCTTCATTAAAGTCCTGCTGCCTACAATTTCTGTATAACAAAAGATTGTCATATATTATTTTTTCTTTAAATGAATGAATAGTTTCAATACTTATCTTGGCCGAGTGTAGTCGGTTGATAACACTCTGTAGGGACACCTGCCATACAACCAACATCGATCATCTCCACCAAGAAGCAAACAAATTATCGGCTCGTCAGCATAATGAGCTGCTCTGTAAGCACATGAGTGCACACCTTAACTACAGGATGATAAAGCCTTTTTAATAGATGATACGTTTCAGAGTAATAGCTATAACCCGGGTCGTGATGAATAACATAGAAGGCAGTTGAAACTGCATTAGAAACACTTACAAATAGTATTATAGTCCGTCCTCCACTCGTTGATGTTAGCGAAATGAGATTTCCTCATAGCACTTAGACCACTTAAGCTCCTCTTTAGGGCTTTCTATACAAACTTTTGTCCACCTTATTCAACTAAAAAATTGGATTTTGAGTCTGTCGCACATAGAACTATGCACCGGAGATCCCAAAGACTAAAACTCTCTTAATGTGTCAATGTAAACTAGCCTAGTTTCTTAGTTTTTGAGTTATTTCTTTTAAATATTATCTGCGTTAAATACAATACTTGATTGAAATGATACTATTGTATCTTTGATGCGATATGCGACAACTAAAATTTAGCCAACACCATTTTATATTTATATTTATTGGTCCATATATAATCGTATCACATCAATTCAGTCACCCAGTTTCCTAAAGTTAAATAAAAACTTTTTCCTTTCATCGCTTATATGAAATATCTGAAGCGATAAAAGACAATTGGACTAAGACTGAACTGTTGTCTAAAAGGCCCATTGCATCTGTTACTTCCGAATAATAATATTACATATCTAACTAATAACTTTAAATTGTAGTCTCGAAAATCATATGTGTATACAACTTCATTGTTACTTGAAGAATTTCTTATTTCTTGTTTCAAATATTGAAATGATTTAATGTAGCTGGAAATGTACATATGTTAAGTTACACTCTTTAATTTTGTTGACATATCTGACTTGTACACTTATAAATATAGTTTAAATTTAGGGACCGCTTCGTTTAAAACACATCGAGTTGGTGTGTTCAGTGAATATGGACTCAATACTGGAAGAATATCTATAAATACAAGTATATATCTATAAATACTGTGACTACTTACAAATTTAAGACAATCCTTGAAAGTTTGAAATACTCTTTCAATTTGTTCACATATCAGGTTGGTTGGGGCGTTTACGCGTTTCACACTTATCTGTTTGGTATCAATTTAGGGACCGCTGCATAGAAACACATCAAATTGACGTGTCCAGTGAATATGGGCTTCAACTGGAAGAACATAAATAAATAGGTACAAATAAGCACGGCAATTCTGAGCTTGGAGGGAGAAAGAAACAAAACAAAATGTAACAACATCCAAGGCATCGGATGAAGTGTTCCATAACATAACAAATATCAACTTTTGAATTTCCTATGTATGAAACTACATCTGAGTATTGTCAATTTAATCATATGAAAATGGTTTTTGGCAGTTTGTATCTATGCTGGAAGAAAAATAAAGCAGTCTCCTCTCACAAAAGGCCCATTCCAATTTTATATGAATTCTTTAAGACTTGAAGTAATATCTCTATTTGAAAATTGATCAAACTTGTGTTATTATTATGATTATTAGCAGCCATTTTAACTGTCATAAGAATTTATACCATTTTATAATTTATTATTTCGTACGAATAAGTTCTTCACAGAACCTCGATTATTTATTGTTGTATAGTATTACACTGTGGAACAAATTCAGGTTAGCAAAAGTTAGGTCCATTCTGAAAGTGGCGGGTGAAAATAGAGGCTAAATTAGAAGACCCGTATCGCGCCGTTTGTTTATGTTAGTTCGAATTTTTTTTTAATCGACAAGATAAGACTCGAAACTCAGCCGAAGCTGATGTCTTTTAATTTTCGCTCGGTCGTGATAAAATTCTCTATTCATTCTTTTGGAACTTATTTTACAGCATAAAAAATGAGAAATAAATTAATATTGAGCTCAAAAACAGCAAGTTTTGTATTATGATTGTATGCCTAAAGCGCAAATTATCGACTAAGACAATTTTTTTTGCAAATGAAATTTATTCAAGAAACTGAGAAGCATATTATAGACCACAGAAAAAGCAAAAAAGACTTAGTTTTGTAAAAAATATTTTCAAAAAACATGAAAAAAAATAAATTTTCCAACATTTTGCTTCATAAGTACCCCAAAAATTTTCAAAATCAATTTTTTCAAAAATTTCAATTGTTGCACAGGTCTCTAGCAATAATTTGGCGTTTACAGATCGAAAAAATATCAATTAGTCGACGAGTTATAGCCAAAAAACTATATAAGCAATATGCTGAAAATCGGCATTTGACTGCAAACTTCGAAGGTCGATTAAAAAAAAATTCGAACTAACATAAACAAACGGCGCGATACGGGTCTTCTAATTTAGCCTCTATTTTCACCCGCCACTTTCAGAATGGACCTAACTTTTGCTAACCTGAATTTGTTCCACAGTGTTATAGTAGTATTATCAATAATATACCTAGTAATTCTCAACTATCATAATTTAGGCCCGCATTGTGCCTGACATTATTGTAAAGTAATAGGAAGAAGTATGAATTGTTTTCTTTTTAAATTGCAATTGGTATTCAAATCTCAAATACAAAAGAATAGAGTAACAGGGCACAGTGGAGAGAGCGGCCAAAATACTTCCAATAGAGATATCAACCTGAAACTTTGGCTACATCTTTGTATAAATGAAAGGACACCTCTACACCCACCACACACCACCCACTTTTAATAAGAAAAATATATGAAAAAAAATTTAAATGTAATTTCTTAAGACCTAATTTGCCACATTTTTTGATCTAGATATGGAGAAAATATTCAAAAAATCATATGTACGAGTATTGTGGCAGCAACCCAAATTCATAGCAACTTTCGAGGACATCTTTTTGTAAACATTTAAACATGTGTGTTGGCCAGCGGTTTTAGATCAGGCGCTTACAGTCTATGGAAGATTACTATATGCACTAATATTAGAAAATAAACCATAAAGGGATTCAGGGAGGAACACAACTAAAACTTTAAGTGAAATTTTAAAATAAATAGAAAAAACACAAAATATAGTTCTTGTAAACAACTTGATTTTCTAAAAAGTACGACACAATTAAAAAATATTGTAAAATGTTAACTTAATACTAATACCTTCATGTTCAATATCCATTTTTCCAATTTTAATTTCAAGACTTTCTTAAAAAGTTATTACATAATTTTCAAAAATGAACTACACTTTAAAGCTACTGACACTTCACTGAACGAATGAACACTTGTTCGCACTTTTGATGCTATTTTTAGAAAGCAGGTACCGTTAGAATCAAAACAAAACAAATTTACATTTGAGAAGTTTGATCATATATGGGATTGTGTAGTTGATTTTAACTCCAAAATTTTGACTTTGATTTTCTATTTTTGACCTATGGCAGCGACCACTGTGCAGGGGTTTGATGGAAGATTTCTTTTCTTCTGTTTCCTTTATAAGCAGTCCTAGAACCTCTAATACAAGATTATTATTCTTAAGTCTAAATATTTTCTTTTAATTGAACCCCTTGGTGTTATTAGTGGTGAGACTCTTTAAGAATTTCGTGGCTTGGTACATCGGTTGGATATCACTACAATAATATATAGTAGGTACATTGAAAATGCGAGCAAATCGCCCCATAAGTAAATGTAGACAAATAAAATTACCAAAACTGAACTATGAAATGGACTGGCTTAGTATCCAATCTATTAATCCCTTAAGTTCTGCTTATATTGATAGAGTGAGTTTAGCATTACCACATAATCCATATGGAGAGTTTGATTTGAAAATTTTGTAACTAAAATTTTGTACCTCAAATTTTGTTAGTTCTTTTTTGTATTTTATTTTGTTTAATATTTTAATTTATCATTTTATTTTTTGCCTCCACTTTAACTGTTGGTGACCTCGATTTTGTATGCAAAAACAAATGTATTTTTAAATTTTTTTTTTTTTTTTGTCAATTTTTTTCTTTTTGCGCTACAAGTTCACCCACATACAAAATTAGTTATGGTTAACTATAACTAGTTCAATTTGGGTTGGTTGGTTGGTTGGTTGGTCTGGTTATATTTTCTCATTTATTTACTGTTTTTTGTATTCATTTTTACTGTTGTCGTTCACAAAAAATTGTGCAAAACTTTTGTATTATTTCTTTTTCTTTTATTTTTATTTGTTTCAAAAGATATTTAATCCTCCTTTGAAATTCGAAATACGAAAATAAAATGAAATGAAGTACTACGTACAATAAAATTCTGCGGGTCGCATGACTGGACGGGATTTTATTAATTGTTGGTCATTACCAAGACTTTGTCTGTAAGTAATCAATGATCTTTGGTTACAAAAGTTCATACTTGTGGTGTGGATTTTGAAAAGATTGTTGATGTTAAATGGAATATTTGGTAAATGTGTGTGGCCTCATTAATGATATCTATGGACATGGTGGACATAACTAGTATGGTAATATATCAAAATTGGATTTCACTATAAACTGTCAAATTTTACTTCCTTTAAAAGAAGTTCTAAGTTGCATAGTAATTCCTTAAATCAAATCTATAGGATTATACTTAAGTACAACCAACATTCTTCATTTGATTTCAAAGAAGATTTGTCACATTCTACATATACTTTCGTTTTTCTTTGTATAAGACTAATGGTCTATTGTGGTACCTTGAAGCCAAATTTCAAGTTCCTGGGTTTTCTATGCGATCTAGTGAGTGAGAGATAAGGATAATGATAATAGTGTTACTATTCCTGATTTAAGATTCTAGGAATTCAGCATATATGTACGGGTTGTCCATCTTGCAACACTATAACTTTGACAAGAAACTTCAGATCGACTAATGACATTACATGTTTGAAGCTTCAGTCTTACGAGATTTTTGCTATGGGGAAGTACACACCAATCGAACGAGCTGAAATTGTTCAGCTGTTCATTGAAAATACCTTCTCAATTGAAGGATTTTTGTCAAACAATCATCATGACAAATGAAACGCATTTCACGTTAAACGGAATCGTAAACAAACTAAATTGTCGGTTCTATGCCAACAAAACACTCAAATTAATGAAGAGGTAGGTACCTTTGTGTCACAACCAACATCCGACATATCATCCAAAAAGTTATGTTACCAAATCTTCTTAAACCAAATTAAATGATCTCTCACTTGTAGAGAAATAAAAGTGATTCTTTCATGTCTTTTTTTAATAAATGGGTCCATGTAATGTGGCCACTATGTCACTATATATGATATGTAGGTCTAATAGTAGGTATCTCAGTTATAGGGTGTCGAAAGTACATCTTATGGGCTTATGTTGTCTAAGTCCCTTCTATTGACATATCCCAGGGATTTTTTTTAAATTTAAAAGAAATTTTTATATTTTTCCATAAAATGTGGTATGTCTTATGACATCTGGATGGATATCTTCTTCATTATAAGATGTTAATAATAAATTCTATTCTATATAACTAAGTAATGCATAAATATACATACATACATGTGTGCTTTTATAGATAAATAATTAAATAAGGTATAAAATACTCGTACTCACAATTTATCCTTAATAAGACATACTACAATAAATAATTGAATACTACATTCATTGCTGCGAATGTGCTTTACATAGAGCAGAGAGAAGTGAGATGGGAGATGGGAGATAAGAGCTCCTCTACTAACCGATATCGATAACAATTTACGATTTTATTATATTTTTAATTGGTTTATGCAATGAAATTAAAAGATTGCGTGCACGCAAAACTAATTCACCTAGTTTGCTTTGAGGCGGCCTAAGAGAGAACAACAACATCAATGAGAGCAACAAGAAAAAGAAGGAAAATGCAAAAATTGTTGCAATGTTGGAAAATGTTAGGAAAAGTATAGGGAAGAAAAAGTAAAGAAAAACATCAAGTGTCGAAACAATTAACGTGATTTACAGCGTAGAACGTAAATGCTACTTGAGTTGTGTCGCCTGCCTGCCTGTCAACATCATAAAATTATAAAATAAAACAGAATTTTAATTTCGGTTTACCAAATTCCCAGATGCTTTTCACACACCTATTTTTTTTTTTTTTTTTTTTTACTTATATGTCTGTTTATTGAGTTAAGTGTCGTTTTAAATTTATCAATTGATTGATTGACCGTTGGATTTAAAGTGAATTCTGTATGGGGACAACTTAGTACCTATTCAAGTATTCTGAAAAACTCTTCTGGAAAACTGTAATTCCCGATTTCAATATTCTAACACTAAACTCGTCTTTACTGAATCAGATGCAGCTCTGAGAGCATAGTAGGGACAAGTGTAAAACGATACTCTCCATCACATTGATCATATAAGCTTAGCACAAGTGCAAACAATTCAAAATCAATACGATCATGAACACTCTCCAGACTATGCTTAAGTTTCCCTGAAAATTTTATCACAATTGGCTTAGCAGTTTCGGAATGCATCCATCATATGTATATATTGTACATACATTCGCTCTTATCTACACTTAATATTATAAAGAGGTAATGTTTGTTTTGATGTTAGAGGTAATCTTCGAAAGAACTCATCAGATTTTAAAAAATCTTAGACCAGTAGAATGCTACGTTGTCACTGATTTTCATAGCCTACATCTGTATACTAAGTCCGGTTATTTTTAGGATTAACTGAAATATCTGGTCCAGTCCAAAAATACAAAACTGTATAGTGCTACTCAAACTGTGTTCTTTGTTGATACTTAAACTGTAACAGAGAGAATATAATGATGCTAAGAAGGGAAGCATATCTGATATCTGATATTTGTTGCCGTTCGGTTGAATGCAACCTGTGGGAGACCAGGTCAAGTACGCTAGTAAGTATATGTATGTATATAGAGAGATAGAAAGAAGATATACCTACACATAATTTATGGGGTCTCCGACCTACAGTTCTATGCGTTGCAAACATCAAGTCAAAATGATAATACATACCATCATAAGTGTGAAAGGTGCCTATAAAATTAAGTATCACTCAACATAAGCTTTGAAATGATGATGATGATGATGGAAAGCCTAGAGAAAGACTGGGGGTTTTAGGGGGTAAAAAAGAACATACTACAAGTAGGAATCAAGCATGCCAAGCCAAGCAAAGAGCAGGTGTAAATACATACAAACATAAGTGCAATGCAATTCACATGTCTACAAAAACTGGGTCTAATAGAAAATTCCCTTTTTACTTTAACAAGCAATATACAATTATACTTACTACTAGCTGATGATGATGATGATAATGATAATGATGTTGTTGATGATGATTATGATGATATGCATTCAATTTTGCTTACGTTTGAAGCAAGATTATTATGACAGCAGTAGGAAGACTTTGACAAAAAACAAACAATGAACATACTATTGTAGGTACTACTAAGTATGAAGACTAGACTTATCGTTTTTTACTAGAGGGAATTGCTTACTTGGCATAACCTCAAGATTGACAACAACAATGAGGTTTGCTGCTCACTTAATTAACTTACATTTTTCCGCTTTCTTATTATGCACAAGATGTGTGTCAACATTAAACAAGTAGGTACTAAGTTCCATGATTTTCGCTTATTAAGCATTATTTAGTAAGTACAGTAAAATACTATTGTAGAAATTAAGAAAAATTCAATTATTAGAAAAATAAAGACTACCATAGTACCCCACCCCAATACATCTCTGTCCTATGCTTAGTATATGTTGCTTAAGGAACAGGGTCTTAGTACTATTGTATTTACCGATGCAACTAGCTAACTATAATTATTATACAATAGATGTTGAAATTTCTTTAAACCATCATCAAATCATGATGTAACTAATTGGCATTTGAATATTATGCAAAGGAAGTATGTATACCTACATTGTATGCACATATGAATGGTAGATACTATATATGCAGCTACTTACTTCATCACTGCGATCTTAATTGTTGGGCCCATTATTACCTACATTTACTCCAACAGTCTGGTATTCATTAAGAATTCCAAAATTTTCTTGAAAAAGAAGTCTACAATTTCTGATGTTTTGATTTCTCAAGATTATCTAAAGTGTTAAATTGTCTGCAGTCCAATTTTTCGAACAATTTCTCACATTATAATGTGATATGTATGATACAACATTGGGAAACAATATAGATAAATATGGTAAATTCATTTTGAAACTTAATTACGAGTTTAATTTTATAATTTTATTCTGATTTTTATAAGCTATTGTCAACAGACGACAACCAGCAAGTTTGAATGAGTCATTCGGGATGCAAAATGGGAGATCTAGGGGATGTTGTCCTTTCAGGAGTTGAGTTTGCCTGCTGTTGTCCAGCATGTTATTTGCCAGGTGGTTGACATGAGCATCCAACCTATTGAAGTGTCTGATACTGTGTCTGACAAATTCCTCATTTATTGTTGGGATCTACAAATCTCGATGCATTACTGAGTTCCGGACAAACCACTGCGTACCTACAATCCTCCGTAGTAGCTTAGACAAAAACATATGTAGGACTTTTAGGCTTGAGTTGGCTGCAGCGCCCCAAAGCTGTATAATTTTATAATGATATATTAATTTTTGATCCTCCTGATTCCACCTACACATTCATCTTGATAGGACATGTTCATTCTTCATTCTTACTATAGAGTTTGTAATTTGGAAAAACTATTTAAAATATTTTTATGCAAATTGAAAATCAGTAGATTTAAATTTTCAAATGTGATCGAATCGAATCTAATTTTATGGTATCTTTACCGACTAAACGATAGCTTTGGATAACACACTCTATGATAAAAAAAAGGCTATCAAATACCATTCTCGAACCATTTAGAGAAAACTTGTACCGGTACAAGAACCGGTTCATGGGTACTTCTGATCTGCGGTTCGGTTCGGTTCAAATGGTTCAATATAATATTTTATATTATGTATCAAAACTTTTCTTTTAAGAAAATTATTATTTCAAGAAACATTTGATTATGAAAGCAAGGTAAAAGGCATTGTTCCTCAATTGCATTGCAATAATTTACGTAAGTTATTATATATAATTTTTTTTTTTCATTTATTCAGTATTCTGGTTTATTAAAAAAATTTCTTCTAAAAGGTCTTCATCTACATTTGCCCTTAAGTCAAATGAAATAAATTTTAATAGATTTATCATAAGAAGCATGAACCGAACCGAACCGAACCTTTTTTGGAAGTGGTTTTCGTTTCGGTTCTGTCTTTTTAAAATAAAAACGGTTCGGTTCGAAGTCCTGGTCATTTTCTTAGCAAAATTTTTTCTTAATGACATGTGATATGAGTCAGACAAATTCGGAATGTCCAAGCCTTCCTGTTTCTTTTTTAAGGATTAAAGTAATTAAGAGATGGCGAATCCATAACATTTTTTTCAACAATAATGTTTCTAAAAATAATGATTCAGATTCCTTTGAGAGAGGAAACTGTTACTTCTCCTTGTGTTCATTTCTTTAGCTCTAGGGGGCCACAAAAATTCTCCCACCAACACTGTAATGAAACACTTTTCAATATTGAATGATAATGATAATGCATAACATGATAGATAGTCTTCTCAACACCATCTACAATTCCAATTTCCATTTAAGGAGACTGACGTGTATTTTTTTTCTCATTTCGTTTTATTATTATTATTATTGTTTATTCATGTCATAATAGGAGCTCGTTAAGTTGCATTACATGTCGATAAGTCTACTGTTAGTCAGTCTGCCAATCATTCAGTCAGTCAGTCATCTCAGCCGCCTTATTTCAACAATGGATGCCGTAGATAGTATTTAATTTTGCAAAATTCATTGAATCACATTTAATTGAACTGCTACCACTACCCAACAAAAGATCACAATAGATCACGGAACGAACAATAAATATTTGTTTTGCAATCAATAAATACTTTTTATGTTTCATTTTTTTTCACTTTTTTCTTTTTTTTTTTTTGGTGTTTCTCGTTTGATCCATTGAATGAATCGTGTGTCATGTTCGAATACAAGTTCGTTAAGTTTTTTTTCATTGTTTTCTTCACCATGAACAGGTGTTAAATGATTATGATTTTTGGTAACAATGAAGTGCTACTTAAGGCTTTTGTAATACATACTATTGTACATATTTCCGGGGTAAGCATCGTTATATTGCTCGTGCAATAGGTTCAAGGCTCCAAAACTTACCTTGGCTAAATGAAGTTGTTAATAAAATGTCAAGGTTATGTTACTAATTTTCTATTGAATTTTTTGCCAATCATAAGACTACTAAGTTCTAATGACACTACAGAGAGATATAGTTTGGTCTTAATTTTTGCCAATTGACCAACTAAAAACAATAGAACTAAGTACATGGTTGTACAATGTTATATGTCTTTTCATAAAAAGTTTCAATAGAATTTTCTCAATTTTATATTTCCATATGCTGATAATCCATACATTAGTATTATGATCAAAATTATCGAATTACTGAAAGCAGTAGCTTCTATAAAAACCAAAAATTCGTAATTCCTATAAATTATCTTCCATACATTTTTAATTGATGAGTTGAAACTTTACAACTGGTCTATTAAACTGCTTAATAAACTGACCCGCCTTTATTACTTTTACAGGATATTGTAGAATTATGACTTACATACATACGAATATTAAGCAGATAATTCTCGACGGCCAATGTAAATTTTTTTTTTACTGTAATTTTTGTTTGCAACTACCCCAAAAGGGAGAACCATCTAATTTTTTGAGTTGAGAATTTCAGAATTTTATTTGGTGAAGATCTTTGTTTAATCTACCGGTGATTTGAAGGGAAGATCCAGGGGGTGGTAATGCTTTAACATATGAGTTTGCAGGCTTTTGTCCAACAAATTGACGGCGTGGTGGTTTTCGTGAGATTCAAGCCAGGTAATGTGTTCTTTATTGCGGTTCACGATTTCTTCATTTACAGTTGACACCTACAAGTCTCTATGGATAATAGAGTTGCGGACATACCATTCAGCGTTGACAAGACTCCTTAAGACCTTGTACTCAAGACTTTGTATGATTTGGGCATGTGATTTTAAAGTTGTGCTCCAAAGTTCAATGCCATTTGAGAATGGTTTTATAAAGATAGCTTATTTTTTTAGCTTACTTTTGATTTGTGCCACATGAGCCAGCTCATGCTGGTTAGTTAGTGGTTCAGCTGTTTCCTGTCAAGTGTCAATTCAAGGTACTTGGCTAAGGTGTAGGTAGGTATGTGGTTTCCGGTTAGCTGGACCGGGGGACAGGATGAGCGTCTCAGAGAGAAGGTGACATGTTAAGATTTGTCTGAGTTAACACCAATATTCCATTTCTGCAAAATTTATGAGGCAGTTGCTGGTTAAGGGTGAGACGCCTAGAGTGATGCGTCATCAGAGTATGTAGCTATCATTAAGTTATCATCACTTAGAGTCGGGAGGTTAGAAGTGTAAAATATATAAAGAATTGGCCCCAGCAAACTGACTTGTGGCACTCCAGCTATGATTTGTTTTATGTCTGACTCCGTACCTTCACATGTGTCATAGCAAGTTATCTTGTCAAAGTAAGACTTGATGAACAGAAATGAAGACTATGTAGTGAAGAAGATGGGACAGCAAAACATATGCATATGCCAATGTGAGGGTCTAATTATATTTATATAATATACAATATAATAACTGATATTGGAAATTCATCTTGTACGAAAATTTTGGTATTCTTGAAGAATAACAGAACCTCAAAAGATTATGAATATTATTTATTATATAGGTACATATGTAGACAAGATTCTTTTGGTAACGTTTTACCTTACTTAAAGTCAATGTAATTTCATGAAAATTATATGGATTAAAGGTATTCATCTCTAGATGTATCGAATGTCAGATATATTCAAAAAACAGGTGAGAAAATTTAACGAGACTACATACAATTTGTTGTTGTTGTTGTTGAGTATGCCCAATTTTGAATGAAGAAGAAGAGTTCTATCCTTGTGCGCGATTTTCCCAGTCTATATAATTTAATCTTTGACTCATATTACCATATTACCATAGCATACTCACCGATTGGTCGAATTTCTTCCATTATTCCATACTAGTATATAATAGGTATTATAAAAAGTAATTTTGACAATTTTATTATTTCACAAAATGTTGGGCATTTCATTCCTAATTTAACAATCCAATGTTCGTCTATTAACTTTTATATGAATGAAATGTTTCATATACTCGTACAATACTTTCCAACATTGTAATGTGCTGTGATCTAATAGAAAACTTATACCTACTAATTTCGATTCCAATTTTGTCCTGCACCACCCATGCCATGTTATTCTATGTAATAACAGTATAAATAGTAGTAGCCTGAACCCCACCTCCAACTTGTCTTTGTTTTGTCTTTCTAAGCATGTAAATATGTACCTATTTCATGTTGCCACCAAATGACAGAAAACTTTTATTCATTCATTTAAATAGTTTGAGAGAAGTGCATGCAATATGAATGAATACATTGGTACGAGTGAGTATCTTGTTGTGTTGTCCGTCGGCCTATGTCATGCAATAAATATTGTCATATTGTTGTTTGGCCTAGGAGGCATCAAATTAGGAATTTCCTGCAAGATAGAGGTGAAGAATTTAACGTTTATTACTTAGTTTACCGGCTACAGACTAGTCTAGTTTAATTCCAAGGAGGGGAAAGTGTGCTCTCCTGCTTTTCCTCACCTTACAATCATGAATATTGTCATGCTACGTAGTATGAGTATGAGTATGTTTATGTTGCACTATGCCAACCAACCACATAATTGTATCACATAACATCCAGCCTATGAATGTTTTTTTTTTTTTTGTGCTTTGCTACTCGTTAACGTGGCGTTGGCAATTTTTAGTTATTTGGGTTACAAACCAATTCAAATCAAAGCAAATCGAGTGATCCGTTGTCGGTCTAGCCTAGGTTTAAGTGATGAAAGCTAAGAAGGCAGGCAGGTAGAGTGAGGGGCTCTAGCTGAAAAAAAAAAACAAAATAAATGTTTAAGAACTTATGAATGTGTCACTTGACGTTTGTTGACTGTGCATGCACAATAATATTGTATTGCATATTGCACTCGTACTATATAGTAGTATCTAGCTTAATACAATAAATTGCATTTGGCACTGACAAAAAATTAGAAAAAATCTATGCAACAAAAAAAAAATCATAAGAACTCAACTGAACACTAAATGACATCTAGGTTGCAATGTTTGATGATGTTGATGTTGATGTTGATGATGATGATGATGATGATGATGATGATGATGATGATGACGACGGCGCCTGGTACAATATGTCAACTTGGCATATATGATGACGTTGCTATATAGCTTTGCAACGATACAATATATCAGTTAGCGGGGATATGGAGGGAGGAAGGCAAGTTTTATGTCTATGTGCTTATTTTTTTTTTTTTTTTTTATATCTTAAATTAAAAAAAGGGGCGTTTGTTGGCACGGTTTCATTAAATTACCAAAAAAAAAAATATAGGTATATATAAACAATATCAAGAAACTTATAACAACCGAAAATTATAAGCGTCTCAAGCTGCTCTGAACCTCGTTTTACTGTGCCCGGTGTCCTCCATCATCGTCATCATCATCATCATGATAATAAGAATATGCGACAAAAAATCACTCATACATAGTGTATTTATTCATAGAGCAAGAAAAGGCAAGCGATTGAAAGATTTATGATGTACAAGTCGAGTCGAGTTGAGTTCAGTTCAGTTGACTTGAGTCGAGTATCCAAGTGTAGTATATCGTGAGTAAGAAACTAGATGCTAGAAACTCTGATTGCTATATAAAGGTGCGGCGCCTAAATTTTGTATACCATTCATTTCTTTCTTTAACTTTGTTTAATTATTATTCTGTAGTTTCTTTTTTTTTCCAATTTTTATTTTTATTAATCATGTTTCTCTGCTCTCCTATCTTATGATTTAGTATTTTACCAAAACATTCAAGCCATGGCCAATATTTTTGGCAACAACAAAACAAAATCAAAGAGCGTAATTCAATTTCGAGGCAGATAAAAGGGAATGAGGATACTTTGCACATATTTACATAAATACAAAGTTATTCCCCTTAGATAGAATAGAGAATCTCATGATCTGTTCCTCATTTCAAACATGAAGAGATTATCCAGCAAGATGTTGTCCTTAAGCATACTGCTTGTATGTTGACAGAGTTAGAGTTCAGAGTAACTATTACAGTTAAAAGAATTGCCTACCCAAAGCTTAAACCTCATTTCGAGCGAAAATCTGTGGCCACCGGGTTGGGGGAGGCATCCGAAATTCGGTTGAGCGCCCACTACAATTAAAATAAATAAACTTTGCGGTAGATTAAAGCATAAATGGAATAATATTCCCATGTTTACAAAAACATACACAATTGAGTAAAAGCAGTTAGTCCCGTTTATTATATACCTACTTATTATTATTATCTCATCCATCTAATTTTTCTTGACGATAACTTTGTTGATCTTTGGTCAATGAACTAAGGGATGCCTCATTTTTTTTCATAATTTTCTATTCAACTATTTGCCTCATATAATCCTTCTAAATTTGTAAACGTGACGAACATTGCTCATCATTTGTGTATGCAATACATGATCAATTGTTATTCACATATTTGATTAGATCATATCTGGAATACACATCCTGTGTATGGGATCCTCAGTTTAATAAGTATAGTGACATATTAACTTTACTATAGCGAGGAATTTTCTATAACGATAATGGTGCTTTAACGGCACCAAGGATTACGACTATAATAACCATTGATCCACCAGATAAAAAAATTCTTGTATTATAATTAACACTTACGATTGGTCAATGTCAAAAGAAGAGATCTAAGATATTTTTAGGTTTACGGGGCAAGATGTCATCATGTCATATCCTAAAAAAGTTGTTAGTTCCAATAAATATTTTGAATATGATTGGCAAATTTTATAATATGAAAATTGGAGGAGTATAATGCGGACCTCCTTACATGCGCTTTTTTGTTTTTACAACTTTATTTCTGCCTCAAAAATCTCATAGGCCTGAAATGATCAATCCCAATATTATTCAGATAATTTGTTACGCAAATCTTCTTGTTTGGGCCTAAGGTTGAATAGAGGCATTTTGAGGGGATTTAGTTAATAAGAGTTTTTGCAAATATCTCTTCATTACGTCAATAGTTCATTGGAATGTTTAGACACCTTAAATAAGATTCCACCTATTCTTGCTCAAGATGAGTATTGGTCGTTGAGCTACTTTAATCAAATTGTCACAAGCATAAGCACTCTAGATACCTGAGTTAATCTTATCTTTAGCTCTACCTATGTGACTTTATAGGAACATTGTCCACACTATCCCTGTTTGTACTTTTAATCTACCATTGATTCCGGATATTAAATTGTCTAAAAAAGAGCAATATTCTGGGCTATTGTTGTTATATATATATTTTTTTGTTATGCAAACAAGGAGGTACAAATTTGCCACAAGTTATTTCGGATTCATTAGCCTACCGACTAAGGAACCCCCTATCACCTGAAATCCCGACTCAATCCCTACGGCACCGCCAAAGCATTGCTTCGTAGGGAGGAATAGTAAGCTTAACTAAGCAGACGCCATTGTTCGCTCGTAAATTCGAACCACATGTCACCAGAACGACACTTAAGCCATTCTGTAGCAACGAGGATGATCTAGTGTATCATCCCTGGCTCTGCAATACTCCACTTGTGCTGCCATATATTCAGGTAACTGGTCGGCTACCTGATAAGATTCTCGCGCGAGGTATTTGTGCTTGGCAGCCAGAGCTACCAAATCAATGTTGTTGTTACTATTGATCCTCGATTTGTGCTAAGACTTTTCGAAAACTATTGATTAGAGGTATAGGGTCGGACAAGGAAGCACAATAATTACATAACATATGCTAGATTCTAAGCCTTCTTCAAAATAAAGTTAACGTCGACACAACTTGTTCTAGCAACTAATTGGCATTGGCATTGGCATTGGCGATGTATTGTATGAGTATCGGAATCAGATCCATTACATCCCTATTAAAAAATTAAAAAGTTGTGGATGTTCAAATGGTTTTTGTTTCGCTAACCTCCGGTAATGGAGTGGGAAGGTGATGGTGATGGATCTGGTTACTCTTTCTTATTTTTTCACATTATATTACATGTTTGCTATTGAAGCTCTTCCTGTTTTGAATATACATAGGTACTACATAACACTTTCGATCATGACATACATAATAATATGTAAGTATATAATAATATTATCACACTTCAGATGCATCTTCATTTAAATAAATAAATAAAAAAAAATGAAAAGAAAACCAAGATTTACGATTTATGCACATATTTAGCATTTTTGAATAAATATTAAACAATAAGAGAAAAAACGAAAAATTCATAAATTTTCTTATTGAGAATTAAATGATCAAGATGATAATGATGATACTGTTATTGCTGTTGTTGTTATTAATGAACACTTTACTTTATTTGGTGTTTATTGTTTTATGTCACGGCGCCGCCGACATCACCAAAGTATTCCGTTTTATCTTCTTATTATGACACTTTGGCATCTCCTCGTATGGATGCATTATACTTTTGGACTACGGCGACGAGGCCACACTTCTTTTATGCATGTACCTATCTATATAGACGCCTACAAGAAATCTTCCGTCAAAGGCACACACACACACACACACTCATTCATTCATTCACTCAATTCAATTTAACATGCTTTTTTGACACCTTTTTTTCTCTGTGCCTTTTGGTTTTTGCTAATAGCAGAATCGAATCGAATTGAATCGAATCGCTGCAATCGTAATGCAACTAACTCATCAAAATTATAATCATAATCATCGTCATCGTCATCGGCCACGGCAACGGCATCTTATCTTTGCTTTAGCTGTTATTGCAGTTGCTGCTGCTGCTGCTGCCGCTGCGCCTGTTAAATGTTGAAATCGAAAGTTTTGCTTTTCAGTCTTCATTCACAACATTTATGAATTAATAATGAAAATGCATAAAACATTTTATGGCTTTATAAAATAAATAAATACTAAATGCATGCAACAGTTAGTTTCAGTGTGCTCCTCATCATCATCGCCATCATCTTTATAATCATCTTATAGACCAGTGATTCTTAAACTTAATGGGGGAAACCATAGCAAAACTAAATGAGACTGATAATGATAAATTTAGAAATCAAACATCTTTTGGATGTTCGCAAAGATATAGATATTTTGAACTTCCTTAACCATCCTCAACTTTTTTAATACTCATTATTTTTACCAATTTTTACTATTACTTTATTTATAGGTATAAATATAAACGATTAAATTAGATAAATAACTTAAAATCTATTCTAATCTACTATAATCTATGTGGAAGATTTAAGACATGAATCCTTTTCAGGCACCCAACATTCATGTCGTTTTCTAGGAGACTTATAGCTGAATTGTTGGAATGATTATGAAGTTTGGTGATGTATGAATGACATTTTGTGGACTTTATGAATGTGGAAATTGGTCACATACCAAGGAGCACTTGCTACTGTAAGTAGCTTCATTGACTGATACCATTGCAGTATATCAATGTTGTAGTTACTTGCCGTTCCCCATAGTTGCATTGCACATGTCCACACCAGTTTCAGAACTGCCTTATAGAGTCGAACTTTGTAATAAATAACACAAAGAATTTAAAGAGGAAAAGATTAATTATTCTAACCAGTTGAAGATAATTCACCCACCACTCTGCAAGGCAAATATTCTTAAAGCTCTTTGATAGAATTCAATCCCAAATTATCATTATTGTTGAGAAATTGGGGCTTGTAGTTTAGTATGATTATATTATCCATGTTTGGTCTATGAAATTATTCAGGCAAAAAGATAAAATGTGTCAACAGCGTCAAATTCAGTTGAACTATACGTATAAGTTTAGGAGTCCTATTTTTTTGAATGTGTGTTTAGTATGTATGCTTCCGCAGCTCTAAGAATTGTTGTTAGTAATTCAGTTTAAGAAACTCTGTTCTTCTTCAGTACTTTGTGTTGTTTGTTTGTTTTTCTTTTTCAACTTGTTCATACTTTTGCCCAGCAATGCTAATTTTGCGTAGGCGTTTCACAACACTTGCTGTATATTTACTTTAAGCTTTGCTCTGCTCTGCTTTGCTCTTCTCTGTTGCTGTTGAGGTCGACTTTTGTTTATATCATGTATTTATTTTTCTTATTTTTTTGGTTTGGTTTTGCGATTTGTCATGGTTAGATTTACCATGCATTTTAAATGAGTTGTTGGTTGGTTGGATGGTTGGTTGTTTTCTTCTTATTGGGAAATTGAAATGTCAAAGCATAGACAAACGAACTTGGCATCGTATCGTATCGCTTAGCTTAACTTCCATTCCCTACTCTGCCACTTACCTACAATGTCTTTCTATTTATCTATCTATATATACACTTTTATATGTACGAGATAGATGCATCTATGTATTGTATTTCCATATGCTACATTGAAATCAATTGTTTTTATTTCCGGCAAATTTTCGTGTTGTTCTTTTCTTGTAATACCCATTTCTGTACATATGTAGTAGTAGGTACTAATAGTAAGTAGTATGTAGTACGTAGTAGTAGTGATAGTGTTAGTTTTGTAGTAATGGTTACAGATAATCCACACGCCGTTTTAGATTCACTCAATTTCACTATAAAAAACAAAAAAAAAAAGGCAAAGACAAATGCAAATGCAGCAACAACACTTGTAATGCGGCTTTTCTTTTACATCTCCCGGCGGCAGCCCCTAGACCCAAACATTATGGCATGCCATGCCATCCATGGCTCTTGTGATGGCATTAATTTCTCAAAGTGTGCTGCAGCCTAAAAATGTCACCATCATCGTTGTTGCATAGAAATTCTTGTGCATATAAAAATAAACACGCTACGCCGGATTCTTCTATACTTCTTGTTTACGTTTCTTGAATGTGATCATCCTCAATCCCATCATTATCGTCATCATCATCATCATCATCATCATCATCATCATCATCATCACCATCATTATTATCATCGTCAACGTATCTGATTTAAATGAAAGCTAAATACTTTCGCTTTCATTGCATTGCGTTGCTGCAAAATAATACTTTGTGCTGCTATTTGTTAGTACCTACTACTGCATACGATATACTACCTACTATTGTAGTATGTAGAAGCCTAGTACCTAATGTAATGAACGGGTATTAGCATTTTGCCTTAATGTTTGTAACAACAACTCATAGAACCGTGAGTTGGAGACTTATAAGGGTACAGTAAGGAACTGATCAGCCATCACCATAAAGCCAATCATATCCGCCTGTCTACTTACTCATGGTTCCATGTAGTTGTTGCTTTAACCTATGGATGTAAATCGGATCCGAAAGAGAGCTTGGGGTCTTTTCGGAACAGAGACTCAATGACTATGGGATATGTGATTATGCATTCTCCACTCTCAGTTTTCAAAGATAAAAGAGCTGAAATGAATTTGGTGCAGATATGTCAAAGTGAAAGTTCTCTGATAACTGGAATTGGTATTCCCCATACAAAATTCTTTTTACCACCCAAAGAGTCCAGGCCATTACAATTAATATGATCAATTGATCAAAATCACATGATTTCGAAATGATTATTGCTACTATCATTAAAAAATCTTGGGTGGTGTGAAAGGTATGTAAGCTTCGGTGAACCGAAGTTAATGCTCTGACTTATACTACTTGTTGAATTCTCTAATTTGGCGATTTTTATTTTATTTTTCTCACATTATTCTTCTTTTACTCAAATTTTTTTTAGCACGCAAATTATGTACGACAGGCCGCTGAGGATTATTTGGCCAGACGTCAGGCGCGTAACAAATCAATGACACGTTCGATGACTTCCGGCTTGGCGGGACCCATTCTAGCACTTGGCAATGTGCATTATTTGCCAGCAGCAAAGAGTGGTACATTCTTTGCCCGCGATAATGTTTCAAATTTTATTACCTGGTGCAGGTAAGTGAAATTAAGTAAACTAAACTAAAATATGAGAAGTTTTTCGTCGGTCGATTAAAAATAAAAATATAGGTATATAAAGAAATTTCAAAGAAGTCAAAATTTTCAATTAGTTTTGCTAAATCAGGCAATAGTGCAAGAATCAAAAAAAAAAAAAAATTCAAAAATACTAGTATAAATATAGAAGAGTTCTGCTTTGATCTCATGCTGATGCTTCACCGACAGTTGTCTTGGAATCACAGATCATAGTTTCGCATCAAGTCAAATCGAGTCTCGTCGACAACTCAATTTCAACGATGGCGACAGGAATTTGCAATGAGGCAATTAACCGCAAATGAAAACGAACACACAAAATAAAATTACTTTAGTTCCACCAAAGAATACAATTCAATTTCTTATAATTTCCTAATTACATTAATGGGCATTTTAGAAATCTAATCATATTCTAAAAATTTTAATCGGAATAGGATATAAATAGTCTTTGTCCAGTCAATGGACAAAAGTATGAATTATAATGAATTCGGTGAAGATATTGTGATGAAAAAATGAAAGGAAGGATAATTGGGCATTTCCGGTGTAATTGGCAAGCTCCTATGCAGAATAAGGTTCAATATACTCGGATGCACTCTACTCAACTGTGCATAGTATGTATGATACATAATGTATCTGGTTGATATACTATTTGGTACTAGTTTATTGTATTGTATAGTAAAGGTACCGGAAGGCCTAATGATTATTTTGGGTTATATGGAGATAATGGTGTCTGGTGGTACCAGAAAAGGTCTTAATCTAAACTAAACATCGCATATCTTCAATTATTTTTCTCAACAAATTCTATCGATTGATTGCCTTTAAACGAAACGGAAACACTGATGTTGCCCCGCAGCAAAAGAGGAAAAAATTCGAAAATCAGCCTAAAAGTAGGCAACAGAAATAAAAATATGAATATCTTTTGATTTAGTAGGTTGATTTCGATAAAAATACACGCTAAATGTTACACGAAGCTTGCTACAATACACCAGTCAAACCGCATTCAAATCGATTAATCCGTTTCTGAGATTAGCGTGCACAGATAGGAAAAGGCTTGCGAAGTTATATATATATATATATAGATTATTATTAATATTTATTATTGACGTATGTTACCCATTTTTCATCGCCAGTTTTCAATTTTGATGCAAATCATTACGTTTCAGTAACATTTCGCAAATTGAAATGCGATCAATAAGATTTTTTTCTGTCAAATTATGTGGTACCCAAACATCCAGCCTTTTTGCATAGCTGGACTTTTTTAAATGGTCTAAAACTGTCGTATGGTAGATACCAAGATCCTTAGCTATGTCACGAGTACTTATGTGCCGGTCATTCTCCACTTTTCCAATAATTTGGTCCACTTTTTCGGTGCAAGGCAGACCAGACCGAGGCGCGTCTTTCAATTGGAAAATTCCCGAACGAAATCGCACAAACCATGTTCTGATAAAGTACCTTCTCCATGATGTGCACAAATTTTTTTATAAGCTTTCGCTGCAGAATAACCCTTTTCATAGAAATACAGTAAATTGTAGCGAATTTTCTCTGTTTTGGCACTCATTTTCTTTACGCAAAAACAGCTGGTTTAATGATCACTTGTTCATTGTTTTAGCACCAATGAACAATTGCCTGCTTTTCATTGTTGAATGGCATTCCCAGATCGGATTAATACTTACAGAGGTGTCGCTTTTAAAATCCAGCAATTCAAATATTCGGAAGTTACTTTTCCACCAACCCAATATTTAAGATATATTAGTTTTAGTATTATTGCCATCCTGGTTAACGATTTTGGAAGAGGATTTGAGTTTAAGTGAAATCTGTATCGGTTACTGTCGAAATTTTTTCCCTGGAGAACTGTAGGGATGCTAAGATCCAAAGGGCATTGATGATTGTTTTGAGGGCCTTATTTTCAATGAGCCGAATTTTTCTGCTATTCGATGGGCGTAATGTTGAGGTTTTGTCATTTTATGGGAACAGAATCGAGAAATTGAGGTTAAATCATTTTTCTATGTCAGGCATTTGTCAAGGCAAGCATTTGAAAGCTCAAGTACCTATTTCACAACTGTTGACTGTTGTATCGATATGATTCATTATAAGTATAGTTTTTTACCCAAATATTTATAAAGGATTAATGCTATGATCTGATTTTTTCTCTCTTTTAAACAGGAAAAGCCTTAAAATAATTGAGTGCCTCTTATTTGAAACAGACGATCTTATTTTGCGTAAAAATGAAAAACATGTTATACTGTGCCTACTCGAGGTAGCCAGACGTGGAGCAAAATTTGGTAAGTAATCATTCATCGAAATCTATAGTAACATATGCTATATAGTATTATGATGTATTTTCTTTTGATAGGAATGCTCGCACCTATGCTTGTTCAAATGGAACGACAAATCGATCGTGAAATTGCTGCTGATAATAAAGCGAATGGCATCGGTTGTGGTACACAAACAGGTAGTGGCGTCAATGGTTCCGAAACTGGGACCCAAACTGATGGCAATGGTGGAATTGGTGTGGGCATTGATAGTGTAGCAACTGCAACAGATATATTTGATACAGATTCAGAGAACGATGATGAAGATGATGATGGACCAATGTTAATGTATGGACCACAACCACAAATTATAACAAATGATTTGAAAAGTCTTGATGAAATGGTAAGTGAATTATGTATTGTATTATTTAAATTATTTTTATTTTATTACACATTGCATAAATAACAAGACAATAAGAGATCACTTGATCCACACTTGATTCCTTGGTTGCTTAGTTGGTCGGTTGGTTGGTTGGTTGTTTCAATTGACAATTAGGTGTTGATTTGCCACCAACTGTGTAGAGATTGCGAAAATTTTGTCCACAAAAAAACTGAAACTAAAACTGAATGCGCCTCATCATCAACATCCAACATCCAACATCTTGTAATAATTACATATGTATGTATATGTATATGAGTTTCACAGATACCCACAGATTTATAATACTTTATAACAAGTAACAACTTAATTTTTTGAAAGATATGTTGGATGGGGCGCACGCGCAAGATTTGGCCTCTGCCTCTGCCACCTGGCGTTTGTTCAATATTTCTGTTTTGTTTTATTTTTTATTTTTTTGTTTACTTATCTCTCCTCACTTTTGGGACGATCGCTCAAATTAGACAATTTTTTTTCGTGTATATATGTATATATTGTATAGTATGTACAACAAATATCGTTATACAAATATACTTAGTAGTACAAGTTTGTGCAAAATATCAAATGATGATGTTGCAAGTAAAGTGATTTGAGTTTGTGAGTTTGCCTGCCTGCATGTCTGCCTGTGTTTCACCAACATGCAACATTTCATTTAATGAATTCATCAAGGAAATCTCTTTCGCAAATTGCGCTAAAGATTAATGACAAAACGTGCTTGGTGTTGTTGTTGTTGCTGGTGATGCTGCTGCTCAATGCTCAATAAATGCGGCAACTACAAAGTCTCATTTTCAACTTAATCGTCGTCGTCGTCTTAGTTGTCTTTGTATGTTATGTTCCCACAACCAACCCAAACTGAATATACATATTGTACATACATACATATGTATTGTATATATTATATTATATTATATAATATATATGGAATTTACACAAAACTAAACGTGTTTCACAAAATACTTATACACCGAACAAGAAAACAATTTATTAAATTCGTTGACATTAAACAGCAAAAATGTTAATGTTTAACATTGATTATCTCCAAACTTCAAACCACTCACCATCACTTTGACAATCTTTCTGATCTCTTTTTCATTAACTAAGTATGTAGTAAGTACTATATTGGCTCATCATAGCAGATAATACTTATAATATTACCATATAAATGACAACACATACGAAGAACTTAACTTATTTACCCAATGAATCCATGTTGCAATCTATTGACTATTGAACTATTATTGAATCTTATGAGCAACCTTATCAATCAATTGGTAAATAAAGTCAGTGATCAATGGGCATTGATTATTGGTCAATTATTAAGTTGTCTAGGTATCTTAGAATATCTTCTAATATGTAGTAGGTACAATATTTATCAAAACCAATGTTTGTTTGATCGTATCTTATGCGCTACCATACCGTTCAACTGATTGCAATTAAATTTTGTAAATGTGTATGGTTGATTCCAGCCTGAAACATAGGATAGTTCTGGACCCGTTATGTGACGCTGTTGTAGCCAAATTGATGGATCAAATTTTGCATATAAAACTCAGAGACATATGTTAAACCTCTAAAAATATACTAAAGTCGTTTGATTTATCGTGAACACCTGCCAGATAGGCCTAAGATCAAGGTGCCAAACACACCACACAAACACATAGAAAATTATGAATCAGTGGCCCTTTGGTTGTATACCGCAGTACCAAATTCAAGTCATATCTATTTTAGTCATAAAACTCCTTGGTATGGAGTTAAAAATTACCCAAAACCTCAGGCTGATCTACATGGGGTCACAGCATCCGGTTATCAGCAATCATCATGATACTCCTAAACTCATACTCATAAAGGTGCCTTCTCCGCTGGCCAGGACAGAGCAAGTACATAAATGTACCATAGAAGTAGTGACAGAAAGACTAATGAAAAATGAATCAATTCGCTTCTTATCGCCAATCTATCTTAAGTGGGTTGGAATGAAACTGCGAAGGAAATAAACAAGAAATCAGAAATTGTAAATAAATAATTCCAATTAATTCGCTTAAGTACCTATTAAGTTAATGCTTAAAAATATCGGCTCAAAGTACTAATATGATATAGGATATCACTCGTATCACTGTGTGAAGAGTATTATAAGCTTGTCAAGAAAATTTGTAATACACATAAAGTATATCTTCTATATATATTAAATAGGACGAGAAAAAAAGTTTAACAGCTTTTTACTCCAACAACGTTTGACCAATCAGCATGAAAGTTGACATGTATATGTATTTCTTCATGAAGAATGTTTATATGCTATCCACTTTGTTGCAACTCGTAAGTTTTTATAGATTTTCACATTTTTTTTTTTTTATGAGAATTGCATTTATTTTGATTCTACTGTAAGTTCATTATGCTACCACACAAAAAGCACATTGCTACAGAACTCCGTTTCTGTTTTACCATGTTTTAAATTTTAACGGTACGGATGGCGCGAATCTATATGTCACTTTATCGAAATGAGAACATTCGAAAACAACAACTACAACATTCTCACATTTGAGAAGAAGCACAAAAACATGCTTGCTTTTGTTAGTAGCAAAAAATGAAACAAATGTGGGTGTACAAAATTAGAGCGAGAAAAAAACAATGACTACAAAAATTGCACACTAACATCACGACGGGACCGCTCTATGAGATGAGTTGATTTAACCATGTCCGTTTGTATGTATACAATGTAGTCCCTCAGTTGAAATTTTTTCCACATTTTCAGCAGACACTGCACATTTATCGGAATCAGCCGAATCAGACCACAAGGAGGGATACCTCCCATACAAACCCAAATTCAATTTAATGTTCTTATTAAATATTTTCTCATCAAACTTAAATTTGGACACTATGAGTGTCTGACCGATCTGAAAATTACTAGGAGGGGTATCTCCCATACAATTGATTGAACTGACACTATGAGTGCCTGATCCATATTCACCAACCATGTAAATTTCAAGATCCTAAAATTACCGGATCGTATAGTTCCCAATATGTGCGCCATCTACATATGACTAGTATTAGTGTATTGAAATGCAGTATGAATACTGACTGGAGCCCAAAAGTAAGTGAAATCAATAATATAATATTTCTGTATGCTCATTCACAGGAGTATGAAGAGTATTACAATTTCTTTCTGGTTTCATTTTTCTTTTTATACTAAAAAAATTGTTGAGATCATATTGTACTGTAATATTATAGTTGGTATTAATTACTTATCTTGAAGACCCATAACCAGTGATCGGAGACGGGGGCCTCTAGGCATTGCAAGTCTCTCTTAGTGCCCCTCAAAATATTCTTGTATTATAAAGAAATTGTTTCGATTGGGTTGGTTTGTATTTCATTTGCGACTAATCCTTAGTCGCTTTCTACAATGATGATGGTGATGATGATGATGGATAACCTGTCCAATTGCCAACTATCCATAATCTATTACATTCCCACGATTTGGGGAACTATTATTTACACAATAACATATCTTAACTTATCTTATCTTAATTATTTATGATATTATTTTTATGCCTTTTGCGTGCGTTCTTCATTATTGAACAATATTGTATTATCATTATTGTAGCTAAGAAATCTGTTCAAGAAAGGCACAGAAAGTACCTATCATATTTATAGAAACAATCATAACCACCAACCCCATGTGGGGGAATTGCTGATTTCGACTACGCCAAAGCAAAAAGGAGGGTTATGTGTTATACAATAATAGTATGATTTATTGACTAGAGAATTTGAAAAGAAAGTTTTAGTATCAAAATCAGTAGCACTTCAGTTCCTTCTATGTACAATATTTTTTTCTTTCATTCTTATCTGATCCTTAGAATCGTGTCGATATTTAATAGCTGTTGCATCTGGACTATAGTAATATGTATTTCTAGTACAAGTAGTTCCATTTGGTTTTGATTGGTGGGCAAAACTACAATGTGATTCCAACCAAACCAAACCAAAGAATCAAACAAAATACAATACTAAAATAGTAAAATAAATGTATAAAAATTGCGAAAATGTTCAAAGAAAACTCCTCAGACCAGGTTAGATTAGACCACCTCCCCCGGCTTCCTACATAGTACAATAGTTTGAAAAAGAAGAAACATTAGAGTCCAAAAAAAAATAATAAAGAAAAAGAAACAAATCGCTTCCGCACGAATATTTCGCATTTATTTAAATCGCAAAAACAGAAAACAGCAAAATATCAACCAAAAGAAGAAACTAAACTAACTAAAACTTTGACTTTTGGATGGAGGCAAGCAGGCAAGCAGGCAGTTGTTTTCTAGTCGTCGCCTCAAAGTCCATCAGTGCCGACGCCAATGGAATTGAAAAAAAAAAACAAAAAAACAACACCAACAATGCACAAACCCCAACCAAGTCCAAATATGTAGTATGTACGAATCCCAATGATTTCCATTGTCAACGTCAACAGAAGTAACTACAACAACAACAACAACAACAACAGCAATAGTATCTTAAGTTTTTCGCATCTCGTATACATCGTCATCGTCATCATTATCCTGATGATCATCATCATTATTATCAAGAGTTTTTCTTTTTGAGCCACCACTGAGCAATACCCGCTTCAATCTACTGGAGGCGGCGGCAACTCCTATTGTCATCATCATCAACATCACCAATCCACCCACCTACACCTCTATCTCCTCCCTCGTTTGGTGCAAAGCAACAAAGAAATTGCTCCAATGCGTTTCTTTTGTTATTGTTTTTGTTATTATATTTTTCACACAAAGTTATTATTATTAGGTATTATCACTTTATCATAATGTTTGCAAGACATTTTTGAAAGAGGAGATATTGGAAAGATCCCCATAAAACAGATTATTGTATATATAACATACTATATACGATAAGATCAGAATGGTTTAGTTTAAATTTAGTAAGAAAACTTCTTCTTCTGGCATACACTTCAGGTATCCGATTACAAGAATATGGTTTTCCACAAGAATTTTAAAAAAAGCGCACTAATATAAATAAAATTCTCCTGAGTAACCTGGTCTACATCCCATAATCACCCGACAACACACACTCACCTAGTTATACATGCAGCAGTTCTCGTAGTTGCAGTTGTACATTCCCCTTGTAATTATAACAACAATTAACAATTGTCCATTGGCCAAGTTATAAGGATAAGGACAACATTATGGGTTCTTGTATACATATGTATTAAAAAAAAAAAACAGTCAATTGGGAGTCGAATTCGCACACGAAAGATTCCGTACCACCGCACAATGTTTAACACTATGTATGTTCGGATGTAAAGCTTGTACCTCTGTCTGAAGTTATATAAATGAGAAACAAAAGATAACAACTACGCACAGTGCATATTAGAGCACACGTTCCTTTCATGGGGACCCCTGAAATTTTTTAATTTTATTTTATTTTTATTATATGTCGTGATTTATAATTTTATATAACTGTCTACCTATTACGACTCATGAAATGGAGCTCACTGACTAGTAAAGTTCGCACTATTTGGGTACGGAACCCTAAAATCGCATAATCCGCTGCCTATCATTTTCATTCTTATTGACCCCAGCGGTTTTTAGTTTTCTTGGGTGGTGTGCACGATTTCGTTAACGCATTAGGGGTGGGGTGGGGTACACATCATCTCGCTTACACTCGGCTTTACTGACCATTCGACGCGATCTCGCTCGAATTTTCGTTGATTTGTACCGTAGTATCGTTAGTTTATTAAGCAATAATATAACTAACATATGCATACAGTACCTATACCTAAGAGAAGTTTCTGTATAAAAAGATTTTGCCTTCACTTTATTCTGAAAAATTTATATGTTATTGCTTGAAAAGGACATTTAAGTTTACACATGAAAATAACATCCAAAAATATGCCCATTGGTACAATTATATTAATTCTATTATATGTAAGTACCTAGTATATCATCCCTTCCATACCCATACCCATACACCTAATCTAATCTCTACTTATGAGAAAATTTGAATTGAATATATTTTGTTATCGAAACTTTTCAACCTATACAAAAATTGATCAATCAGACCAATCTACAATATAACATCATCATATATGTACCTACTATATAGGTGTAAGTTAGGAATGCACTTAATTTATATATTACTAGCATTACCCGGAGTGCGTTGCTACGCTCTCGATATGATGTTAGTGCGTTCAAATATTTTCTTCTATTAGAAACATTATATTTAAGTAGGTATATATCGATTTAAAGGTGTAGAAGGCGATCTCAGCAGAGCAAGTTCAAACAAAGTGCATAGTATAAAAAAACGTATATCCACATGAGCCAACTTTCATCGTGATCGGTCAAACGTTGTCAAAATTCATCGATCACATAATTATGAGCGTACAGCAATAGAACAGAAAATAGAAGCACATATACTTCTCTCTTCTCCCATTCTACTGCTCTCACAACATCAAAGACTGTGTGTTATTGTTAAAAAGCGGTTATCTTCAACACCTTTTTATACCTAAGCCCCTGAAGCAATTTTTTTAAAAAATTATTGAACACATCTAGTGAAGAATACCTTTCAATTGGTTTATTTCTAAGAAAAATCGATTAACTGGACAAGAAAAGGTACACAGACCTATGGAGCTATTTAGATAAAAATTTATTGAATACATCTAGCGAAGAAGACCTTTCAATTGGTTTATTTCTTCAAAAAAAAATCGGTTAACTGGACAGGAAAAGGTAGGTACACAGACCAAATTTTTGACTTTCTATTATATAGGTAGATTAGACAACTTTGTTGTTCCCCCGATGTTGCTTTACCTCTTGAGATTTCAAAATTCTTTGAAACGTAACATTTATTGAAATCTGAACTACCATGCACCATATAATGTATTATATACCTACTTATGGACTTTATGCCAAGTATTGGTTACTTGATTACTTCTTGTGTTTTCATAATAAGCATTATGGTATGAGTGAATGAACATGTACATGTAAGTAGTTGCGAGAAAGGTATGGGATTTTCGGTGGAACCAAAGATAATTTTCTTTTCGTTTTTTTTTTTTTTTTTCATTTTGAGCTTATCGGTCGTCGTGTTTAGTTTTCAGTGTCCAATGCTCGTGCAAATTTTCCTTGATTTGATGGTGGCCAGAAGCAAAGACACGAATAGCAATAGCAATAGCAACAGCAACAATCATGATGACGATGTCGTTGACAACGCGTGAGTTGAAAAGGTTTTTACCAGCTTTGGACATGAATTTCAATTGATTTTTGTTTGTTACACGAAAACAAACAACAACAACAACATTAAAGAAAATACTAAAACAAACAACAAAAATGTTGTTTTCTGTTGTATTTTTCACATTTGTTTCTATTTGTTTTGTTTGTTGTTTATTCGTCGTTGTTTTTGGTTTTGTTACACTCACAATCCACAAGAACCCACCAACTTCCAAAATCTTGGTGGCATTTATCATAAGAAATATGATGGCGGCATTATTTCTATCAATTTTCATTGATCACTGTTGGATCAAGTATAGTTACTATATAGTACCTACATACATATATACACTAATTATTTCTTTGGTTGTGTATTTTAATTAAACTATTTATTTTAGTAGGTACTATTGATTTCTGTTCCTATTGTTCATTATCACTTTATCTCTTCTTTTGAAGTTTTCTTCAAATTAAATTAAATAAAATTAAATAGTGTAAGCAATGGCACCCTCTTAGACCTGTGACGCTTTGCAATTCATATATGTAATTCATTTAGCATTAATGTCTTTCTCCATCATGTAAACTCGTGACCTTCTGGATCCACCATCTGAATCTGATCTGATCTGATACTTGAAAAGTTTTGTCCTTTTAAGCGTTTAGATTTGAATGGTTTCTTATTGTCCTTGATTTCTTGCTCTGATTTTTACAAGATAAAGCAGCATGCCAATGCAATACAATAAAATCCATCCCTGCTGACCAACAAAATATATGAGTATTATTCAAAAAGTGACCAGACAAATCGCTGTAGTTAAAAAACGATTTATTTAATCAACATTGTTCTTAGAAACATTTATACACTTGTCCATTAATTCTTCTAATTTGTGTATGCCTCTGGCATACAATTCTTTGGGTTGAACCCGAAGCCACTTTTGCTCTTGACTTTTAACTTCTTCATTGGATCGAAAGTGTCTCCCAAGTAGAGCATCTTTAAGAGGTCTTTTGTGTAAGCTTTACTCCCGTCCCGGTTCGCATCTCGTTTACTGTCGTCACCGATCCTCGTTTCTAAGCGGGAGGCCCTTTTTGATAACGGTTCAGAGGCTATCGAATTACCGTCAGCATGGTTTTTACCATTGGACCGGTGCCGAAGGAAAGATCTCCAACCGCAGTTTTTAAAGTGTTTCTTCAGTTTAATGTGCAGTGTGTGGGCGCGAGTTGTCATGAAACAAAATCATTCCTTTAGCCAAGAGTTTTCTTCTACTGCAGCTTATACTGAATAGTGTTATGCCCTGAATTAACGAGTTAATGGGAAATTCAATGGATGAAGTTTCAAATTCCACTGGTCGTCCACTTCGTTGCACATCACGGACACTTACATGAGGTTATGCTTACATTTCAGGTTATGCTTAACAAATACTCTCGAATAGCTGATGAGAAACAAAATACCTACAAGGATACCAGCTTGAAGCACTGAAACTATTGTATTGATTAAACTACCCGTTTCGATTGGTCCAGTTACTTATTGAATGATCCTCGTACAAACATTTGTGTATATCGGCTATTTCGGTAAATGCCTGAATCCCCGAGCATCCTTAAATAAAAACAAGGATCAAAAAATTTACAATGCTTTTATTTTCTTTCAACAAAATTATTTTTATAAAGTGGAAAATTCTTTCTTCTTTGTACAAGAATTCCCTCGTTCCCTAAAGTCCACTCTTTTGATTGATGTGTCGTCTATGATAGATTACATGTCAAGCCCTCCTAATTTGGATCTTTGCCAGTGGATGTATGTATACATGTATAATTACTGTAAAATATTTACCACAAAAGATATGACGAACTTAAAAACATATTTAAATTACAATAAAATTTATTTTTAATTAAACACATAAAAAAGATGGAAAAAAAACGATTTAATCATGTAAATTTTGTTGCATGTCCATAAAATTTTGGTGCGGTTTGTTCGCCAATTTCATTGAGCATTTCTTTTTTGTGTGGTTTTTCGTGTGGGGAACGAGGGATGGGGGTTTTTTTTTGGCATTTTCGATAAAACATAAATTCATCATAAACTAATTTGACAAGATGTTTAATAATGCCCAATGGCGTTGATGATATGCCAACAACAATCATCAATAACAACAATTCAGCAATGCAAGCAACAAACATCCACACCGCAAGATAAAATAAAGACTGACTTCCAGACAGACAGACAGATAGACAGACAGACAGGCAAATGGGTGATCCAAACGAATATACGAATAGTGATGGTGATGGTGATGATGGCAATGGTTGGTTTTTGGGGTTTGAGGAGGCCAAGTCAAACCATGCCAAGACAAGCCGTTCCGATCCGATCCGAGTCGAGTCGAGCTGAGAAGAAGGGCAAACTCTGCAATCAGACTAATGAAAGCATGCAACATTTCCTCACGCCAGCAGCGACAATTTGTTGCTGTTGCTATTGCTTTTTCACCGTTTAGGTAAGCAAGCTTCAACTGCAAGCAACATCAGATTGGACAGACAAACCAACAGATATTGGCAGACAGACAAACAGACCACAAGACAGACAAACAGGCAATGATCGTTGTAGGCAAGCAATGAACAATAAAATACATTGCCATGGTTGCTGCTGCTGCGGCTGCTGTTGCTGGTGAGGATGTTGTTGCCACAATAACGTCAAAAACTAACAGCAACAAAGTGTTGCCACAGACAGATATATTGCTGTTGTTGCTATTGTTGTTACTATTGTTGAATGAACAGATAGATGAATAGTCGATAGTTGGCTAGTTGTTGGTCGTTGGAGGTTGGTTGAATTCAATGGTTTGAATAGATGGTTGGATGGATAGATGGTTGGATGGATAGATGGTTGGATGGATGGATGAAGGCAGGCAAGCCATCTCATTGTTAGTTGTGGTCATTCAGGCTGCTTTTTTTTTTTTCTTACACGAATCTTTTTTGTTTTTATTGTTGCAAGTAAGCTGAGTTAAAGCCCCAGTCATCCATCGTGACACCAGCAGCAAGCGCCACCACCATGATCATATGCCAACAGCATAACAACAACAATGCATCATAGATCAATCTCATAGTAGTGAGAATGAGGTGTATATGGTTTGCAAGTTTGATCAAAAACTTTAAATGATTTCAGTTCAGTTGAGATGATTTGACTTGACTTGACTTGACTCGACTAAGCTGGACTGGACTCTAGGCTGACTAACTGAATTGACAATGAACAATATGTTACTGTGTTTGGACAAAGTTTTGAGGGGGCGCAACTGAATGTTGAAGGTGTTGATGGTTTTTGAAATTTTCCATATTCCTCAATGATGATGATGGTTGGTAATATTTATCTATCGGAACCTGCCTAAAACCTTAGATATAAATTTCAGATATTTTCTTTAAGAAAATATTATGCCTACTAAACTATTATACTAACATGCCCCTATTATGAGCCATGGTTTTTTGTCTGTGATATTGTGCACGCTAATCTCAGAAACGGCTTAACCAATTTGAATAAAATTTTCACTGTTGTATTCAAGCAAGCTTCAAATAACATTTGGTGTTTGTTTTATTACAATCTGTTCAAAAACAAAAACATTTTTCATGAGGAATGCCAAAGGCATGATATGATATGAAATTTAATATAAAATGACTAGGACTGGGATTCACCAGAAAAGGACTGGGATTCCAGAAAGAGTCTGGGTGCTATATAAACCTATAATTTGAGGAGACACCATAGTCCTAGACATTCATCACTGTAGATCAAACAATTAATGAGACACAGGTAATTTCTGACCTTTTGACTAATTTTGTATTGGGAACCAATCGGAAAAAGCTCTCATATTCTTCGATCTTACTCAACTCAATTCATAAAGTTCTCTTAGTAGTCATCCCTGTAGATCAAAAAAGATTGTGGTACACAAGAACTACCTATCTTTGTCCCACTATACTAAGAGAACATACTTCTGTTATGTTACACCAATTGTATACTAGTACAAGATCGGGTTCTCTATGATGTTGTGACACTCAAACATAACCTCCTCCTACACTACCATACACTTCTCTCCGCCAGCTTTATTTATGAGTAAATAATTGGATTTCCATGCAAAATATCATTTTGCGTGTGCAATTCTCATTTGATTGAAGAAAAGGCAGCAGCAGTGGCGGCAGAATTGAAAACATTAAACGTTATTAGTAGCCACCAATAACAGAAACCAATCCCCATCTCATTTTGCATACAATCTGCATCCATGGATTACAACAGTAACAACAACAGCAGCAGCTGCATGCCTGCAACAACAACAACAGATCGTGCCTCTTAAATTGTTGATCAGTGCTAGTACAACACCCTTTGTCGTCTGTCGTTTGGTCACTTGCGCCATATGCTAACCATGTTTGGAATCCATTTGTCTGTCTCTTGATGTTTCGGTCTTTCGATCTATCTGTTCATGCCTTGGATTATCTGACCCTTTGCATTGCATAAGATCAGTTCAGTTGCAGGCATTTTTTCTTTTGATGGCTCATACATATTAATGTTGTTGTTGTTGTTGTTGTTGTTGTTTTTGTTATTGTCAACTACATAAATTCACCCGCCGCCATTGTCGTTGTCAAAATAGCAGCAGCAGCAACAACAACAACAACAACAACAAAACAACAAATAAAAATTACTAAAGAAAATTCAAATAAACAAACAACAGCAAATACACAAATAACAAATAATCAAACAAATAACCAACAAAAACTAACAACAAACATGGATAGACAAACAAACAAACAAATAAACGAAGGAAGGAACAAATGTTGCCATCCAAAAACAACATCAATATTACCACCACTCATTCAACCAACCAACTAACCAACCACCTACCACCCTCACCGGTACATTTACTATGTAGTGCAGTGGTTCTTAAAGTGTGGTCCACATGCTTTTACAAGCGTAAGTGTCTTACAAGCAACACAAGCAAGCAAGAGTAGAAGAGTAAAAGAATACCTTGACTTCCTGGGTGGATACAGAACGAAACATTCGAGGCATAACAAACTTCTGATGCTGCTTGATAAAACAATATTAAAATCTTTTTGACAGTTCCAGGAACTTTAGTCAGCCGCCTTAAATCTAAATATGGATTCACCACTGGTCTATAAGATTATTGATCCATATATTTCATAGTGCTATGCTAGAGGGAATTTGCGGATTATGTAAGTTTAAGGACCGCTGATGTACTATAGTGTGATCAATAAGAAGTAGTCAGCCTCTTAATATGTGTACATATAACTACAAGCATTGATTGAACATTTGTAACCCATTTTTAAGTTATTGTATTGGGTGGTTCAAAAGGTCTTTGCTTCCGCCAATTACTTGCTAATTGTGCTGGAACATGACCAGACTAACACATCGTCACTTTGCTTTGGTTACTCATTCAATTTTGTCTTTGTCCACATTTGCTTTTAGGATTCCGTACCCAAAGGATGTCAACTGGAGCTAATTACTAAGCCTACGCTGTCCATCCGTCCGTTAAAGAGCTCTATCTTATGATGATTATCTTAAATAGTTAAAATTTTCTCAGACTGTGCCGCTATAACAACAAATAATAAAAATAAAATAAAGTTAAAAAGTTAGAGGGATCCCCAGACAAGAAATGTGTGCGCTCAGTTTTTATTATTTTGTTTCTTATTTTATTTATTTTTTTATTAGTAGGTATAATTTTAGTGCAAATTAAGACAGAAGTACAAGCTTTACGTCCAACGAATTTGCATATACAGCGGTGTCACAGAAATCGCTTTCGCCTCAATGTTGTGGCGATTTCAAAGCCTAAAAATATGCATTTAAAATTTTCATAATTTTAATTTACAAATATATATTTAGTCAATAATTGAAGTATCAGTGGTGTCACAGAAATCGCTTTGTTTAATTTCAATTTTTTTTCGATTTCCGTGACACCACTGATACTTCAATTATTGAAATTGAAATCGAAAAAAATTGAAAGTGAGGCGAAAGCGATTTCTGTGACATACCTGATAGTGTTAAACCTTGTGTGGTGGTACAAAATCCATCGTGTGCGAGTCTGACTCCCAGTTGATTGATTTTTTATAACTGCGTTATGTTTCTTATTCGTTTTCTTCTGGTAACTATCAATATTTAACTTATTTTATTGCTTCCTTGAGCCACTTGCAAGTTATTACTGGGATCTATAAACATATTGTTATGAAAGATATTATATTTCAAGACTAGTTGATCTTGCCTGTTTGTTTGCAATCAGGTAATAAGAAATAACAGGAAAAAATGAACAACACAAAATTCAAGAATCATCAAAACATAAAACAAACGAATAACAGTTTTTGGATTGAAAGTTAATATCTTTTGATTCTTTAGGTCGATTTTGATGAAATAAATGGTATATGTTGTTCACAATAAAGCTTGTTGTTTTTCAATAATTCGATTTTGAAACCAATGAGCGGCTTTAACGTGATGCGTGCACAAACACTTTGAGGATGTACAATATTTTCTAAAAATGGCCCAACATAGAACCATTGTTTGATCTACACATTCATATACTTACTTATAACCAAACAGGTTGTCAACTTTATTAATTGTAGTTGTAATTTCATGGCCGTGCAATGAGAGTAGCAATAACTTTTTGAACAACCCAATAATAATTTTTAAGAGACACCAAGTAGACTAGTACTAAAATAACGCGATAGAGTTAATGTTGTGCTTCTAACCTTTGTGCCGCCTCTTGGTATAACAAATGCGCGTTTGCACTTTTGAACTTTGCTTATTGTACCTACCAAAACAAAATAGTAGACTTTGGTAAATGAACACGAACAATACACGACGAGGAGACACGAAACAAGCAACAAAAACAAAAATCAAAATAAGACAGCTTACATACCACCCTTTTTCCACCCAAAATTCAATAATCAATTTTTGGATTTGATTTTATTTATTTAAATATTCATTTTGAATTAATTTGAAAACAAATAATTTCAATATACTAGTGTAGCTGTCATGTAGCTTAAAGCTCCCAGCACCCAACCTCTTCCAGTAATCGGAGGACTTAGTTTTTATCAGCCAGCTGATAATAAAACATGTTGTCATCTGTACCAAATTTCACACTGATTGACGGACTTGGACATGTCCTATCGACTCTTCTTAGCATACTGATACCTGCTACTGATTTCCTTACTGATATACTATAGAGCTTTATGAGGTCTTCGAAGCACGTTTATATGCGTTACAAACATTAAGCCTATGTGCTAATACCTTTTCAACACCATAGAGTGTGAAAGGTATAAAAATAAGTAGCAATTTCTTATTGTTGCTGCTGCTACTAAAACTTAAGTTTCCGATAAATGTTGGTTGGTTGCTGTTTAAGTTTCTACTAGTGTTGTTTGCCTATCCATCTATCTATCTATCGTGCGCCTGCCCTGGATGAATACTGGCTACTTGGCTCCACTCTTGGTTGTTTTCATACCTTAAATGAAGTTTGAGATTTATGACCATTTTTGGTGCTTCTGATGCCTGCTGTTGCTTCTGTAGTTGTGAATAAAGGGACACAATATGATCAGTTGTAAGTAGAATTAAATAAAGGTTTTTGCATTTTGTATATAGATACTTTTTTTTTATTTATTTGTTTGTTTATTAAGCGCCAAAAACTGTGCTCATTGTGCCCTATAATGCACCTCTGTTTAAAAATATCGCTAGGTTTTTACATTTGAGTTATGAAAAACAGTATTAAATCAATGAAATAAGATTGTTAACAAGGTTACTCATGGCCTGGGTAGGCCAGGAAGTCGCCTGATACGCCCAAGGCGTTGCCTGCTTCATCGCAGCAAAGACCCAATATGCAGGCTTTTGAGACTCCGGATTGGAGTTGCATTGACCAGGCGGTAGTTGTAAGCCAACAGATTCTCTCTAGTTATATTGGCTTGTGTGAAAGGCGATCTGGTCTTCTACTACCGTCAAGTTCAAATCTCTATATACCATGGATATCCATTCATTAGACATAATGTTCTGCAAGTCTTGCACTATCTTCCGTTGGGATTTAGCAGCAGTTCCCCATATCAGTATGCCGTATCTCCATAAAGGAGCATAGAATGTGCGCTTATTCCCGAGCGGTATATATTCTACTAAGTAGTACACAAAGATTCGATTTTCAAACTTGGTCAAATTTCCGAGTGCAAACCCTAATCTAAAATATTGGGTCACTCTATAAAAGTATGCTACTTTTCGATTGTCTTACACATATACAATATTTTTATTGAGAATATTATTGTATAATACAATAGTTAGAGGTCTGTTCAAAAAGTATTGAGAATTTTGAATTTACGTTGGCCACATATAGTCGATTTTTTTGTGGCATTTTATTGGTACTCAAGCCCGTCACTTATGCTGACAAGTTCGGCCATTTGGAAGGTTTAGTTAATTTTTAACAGCTGTTGTGCTTGGACGTGTTTTGATTCAAAGAAAGGCGTTTTTGGGAACAGTAAAATGTCGCAATCCTTTAATCTTCATTTATTAAAGATTAATCCAATACTAATAACCTTATAATAAATACATTGTTATTTTTGTTTATTTTTATATATTTATAGGTTCGAGATTTGGTCGAGAAATGTACATGTCCATCACAATTTCCAATGGTACGCGTCTCCGAGGGTAAATATCGTATTGGCGATACTAAAGTTTTAATATTCGTTAGGGTAAGTAATCTGCATAACTTCCAATCTTTCTCTCTCTTTCTGTATCTTCATATGTACCAACATATATATACAATATACTTTGTTTATTTTAGATCTTACGTTCCCATGTTATGGTACGTGTTGGCGGTGGTTGGGACACACTCTCACATTATTTGGATAAACATGATCCATGTCGTTGTAAAGCCCAACATCGCACATCAGTAGCAGCTCGTCTTATACCTCGTACTACGAATCAGATTAATGGGGGCATTGAATTACATAAAGCGCAGGTGATATTCGAACGGTGAGTGCCTTATGAAATGTTGAAATGAAATCAAAAAACCCTCCCAATTCAAGGAGTCTCTGTATGTATATACATATGTATGTACCATATTTGTACGAGTATGTATTCCATTTAAGAGGCCAATGCCAATCCCAATGCTGAGGCACAATGATTATTGTATTGTACTCGTATTGTACTAGTTTGTCATAAAATTTGTCACAGATCACAATTAATTTCCATATTGTAATACAAAAATTGTAAACAAAAATTGAAATTGAAATTGACTTGAAAATTAACTGCTAATAACTGTCATTATTCAACATTCAACATTCATCATTAACATTTAACATTCAACATCCAACATCCAACGAACGTCATCATTATACTTGTACTCGTACTATAAGTACCTATAGTAGTCTCAACATTATTCATTCATTCAATCATTAAACAAAAGTTGTTGAATCAGTCAGCATCAGTCAGTAACATTGTCGTCGTCGATTATTGTCTTGGTCGTCTGTCTGTCTGTCTGTCTATCTGTCTGTCTTTAGAGTTAATTGAGAAATTCCTTGTTCACAATTTGCGTAAATAATTGTTCATTAGATCAAGTAAAATTGCAATTTACAAAAAAAAAAAAATAAATTATAGTTTTTATTACCCATATTTAGTACTTATATTGAGATAAATGTTTACACTATTATCATAAAATCTAAATGGTATCAACATTTATTCATATACTAGTACAATATTTGATTTATAGACATCATTATACAATAGTATATTACTTAGCCAGAGTTCGATCATCATCATTATCATAAGAACAGATTGACGTACTAATACCTTAATTTTCACTAAAATCGGTTTGACACAGAAATTTTTATTTATGTCATATGGCAGCACGGTACAAAACAACATTTAGTAAACAGCTGAAATTCAAAGCATTTGAAAACACCAAGCGTTTATACTACATTTCAGCTCGTTTTATCAAAATAATAACGGTGATCGCGTGATCAAAACGAACTGAAAAAATATTTATGCATGTGTTCTAATTCAATGTGATGTTAGTGAAGCTCGTTATGGCTGTCGCATAAACAGGGTATAAGAAAGTGTTGGTATTCATTATATACATTATAAACAGTTACCAACTACGACCACAGAGTCTACGTTAACACTGTTGTCAAGCCCATATAACTTCTGAATCTGAATCAATCTTCAAACGGCACATATTGAAATTTCATGAGATTTTAACATTTAGTTTACAGGTTGCAGTGGTTTTAGTGTTTGACAAAAAAAATATTAATAAATTTTCATAAGACTATATTGGTTGGTTTTGGCAGTGGGTCAGTAAAGCTTACAATTGGCGTGATTTTTTCCGTGATCTTCAACAATCGTCCTATTTCAGACAATTTACGCAATACCTTAATGAATTACAAACCTATAACCTTCTTAATGAATCAATCTGCTCATTGGAGAAAACCGTATGAAAATCCGTTCAGTAGTTTTTGAGTTTAACACATTTAGACAGACAGGCAGACACAGCGTAGGGACTTTGTTTACTATATGTAGTATGTCAATACTACAATATAATTTTACATGTCTCCATGATGTATAAACTTTCTATAGTTCTTGAGTTATTATGACCTGAAAAGTACAATTTTTATCACTCACTTATTCGCCTAGAAAATTGAATTTTGGTGGCATTAAAGTTAAGATCATTAAGCAATAAACTATAGATCAATGGTTGTTATATACCAACTAAGATCTATTAAATTGGAGACCTATCCAGATCTGAATTCTATAATCAGCCATCGAAATACCGTGAATGTCGTTTGTTCCGAATTATCCGTATCACGTTTATGTATGTTTTTGCTAGGATGATAAGTACTATTTGTCAAAATAGAAACTATTGGATTACAATCTATATATAGTACAATACATAAAAATGAAAGAGAAAAATTGTTTGGACCCGCTGTGGTCGTGAAAGATAAGATAGCAGAGAAAGATAAGATAACTTAGGGAGATAAGATAACTTAGGGAGATAAGATCACATAGAGAATTAGATAACAGAGAATGTTAAGATACCAGACAGTAATAAGATAACAGGCATAGAAAAGATAACAGATAGAGATAAGATAACAGAGAGAGGTAAGATAACAGAGAGATATAAGATAACAGAGATAGGTACTGTAACAGAGAGAGGTACGATAATAGAGAGAGATAAGATAACAGAGAAAGTTAGCAGCGAGAAATAAAATAACAGATATATAAGATAAGATAGAGAGAGATAAGATAATATATCAGAGATATGTACGATAGCAGAGAGAAGTAAGATAACAGAGAGATATAAGATCACAGAAAGAACTAATATAAGAGAAAAAGTTAAGATACCAGACAGTAATAAGTAATAACGGCGAAAAATAAGATAACAGAGTTAGGTAAGATAACTTCGAGAGATAAGATAACAGAGTGAGATAAGATAGCGGATAAAGATAAGATAACAGAGAGAGATAAGATAGTAGAGAGAGATAAGAGTTTCTATAATTTAAGAATTAACCAAATTAATAAAAAACCAAAACTACAAAAATCACGCACTAACATCAAGGCAGAAAGCGTAGCAAGGCGTACCGGGAATGCTAGTAGCTTATAAACACCACATAGTAGGTACTTATGAATAAATGGATCATACAAATTGGAATTATTAACAATATTTACGGGTCATCCACAAATTACGTCACCCGTTAAGGGGTGGGGATGGGGTCAGCGAATTGTGACATTGTGTAACAATGGGTGGGAAGAGTCATTAACTTTGTGACGTCACATGTCAAACTTAAAAATATTACCAAATCTACCTTTAGGCCGTGTGATCAATCTAGAACCTTAATAGAAACCCCAATAGGCCAGCATTAAAAGATAAAAGAAATTAAGTTAACATTATATTATAGCTTCCCACAAAATTAGATTAAATATTAAAATGTTAAGAGCATAACTTCTAAACGTCAAACGGTATGTAACCGTAGGAAATGATGACTCCGAAGGTAATTTTGCTGCACTATTACTACAGCTGTCCTTGGATCTCCGAGCGTGATCATATTTCCTTAGGATAGCTTTTGCCCCACTGTCGTGACATACCTACTTATTGTGGCATCTCAATCAACTAACCAACACAAGCAATCACTAAAGAGCCAAGAAAAGATTTTGCCCATCGAGAAGATTCGTCTTCAAAGAATTGCAGTTAGATTAGTTTTATAAACGTTGACGATGCTATAATTTTATATTATAACCTAGTTATTGTATTTTTTATATGAGCAGTAGCGGTATAGGCCTTCAGCTCAGAGGGCGAGCTAAGAAGGATAGGAGGAAAAATTAGTAAAATGAGTGTGTGAGTGAAAAGCAATCAATCCTTAATCCTCATCAATGCGATCAAAAACTGTATGAAGCAATTAAATGCAATGTCTAGCAATGACAAACACACACTCTAAAGGTTAACTTATTCACTATTTTATTGTACTTACCCACTTCCATTTAACATATCAATTTCTTTAAAGCGTTTTCAAAGTGTAAAGTGTTACAAAGTACTTTATTTTTGACAAAAAAACAAAAAAAAAAAAAAAACGCAATAACTTAGAAGATATACTTGTAGTACACTAAAATAAATAAAGAAGAAGCCATGAAGGTGGCAATGGCGCAACATGTCATGCCAACAAAGTATTCGATTTCATCGGGGGTGGGGTGGATGTTGTGTTGGCGCTTAGTTAGACCAAACTCAAATCATTTAGTATTAGACCGACGATTGCCCTTGAATGCGATTAAATTATTGTACTGATGGCAACATACTTAGTATTAGATTGGATTGTACATAGTACATATGTAGGTACTTAGTATCTATGATGACGGTGACATGAAAACAAAAACTTTGTTTTGTTTTTTATTTGTTGTTACAATAGTTTATAATGTCAGAGTTTTAAAGTTCTTGTCCATTTGATTTGTAATCATACATACTCGTACATACATATGTCGATGATAATCACTACTAAGTAATTCTAATTGGAATTTCGAATTTGTTTACTCGAATTACAGTTCACCGCCCACAGCACGTCGCATTATCTCGAGCTTCAACAATCAAACATTGCACCATAGCAATGGTGGTGGCACATCAGCAGCAACAACAACAATGGCCACAACACCAAACAGTAATTTATCGCCTAGCTTTAGTGGTGGTGTCAGTGGCGCCATTGCCTCGAATACATCAACTAATGCTGCCGGTGTTAAGCAACGTAGTCGCAGTCCAACACCACAGCGCAAGTTTTTGAATCAAACAAATGGCGCTGGCGCTGGTGGTGGTGTTGGTGGTGGAGATATTGAGAAACCAACAGCCAGTAATGCTGCTGCTGCCTTGCTAACATCACCCAATTTGGCAAGACGTTCCATGTCGCCCAGTCCAAGGCGTTTGATAGATATGCGCAAAAAACAATCCTCATTGGATAGCAATACAAGCAACAGTGGCAATGGCAGTGGACCCAAATCGTTGCCTTCTTTAGCCAATACCAACAACAATGACTTGGTCACTGTTGGTGGTGGTGGTGGTAGTGGTGGTAATCATGTGCAATTCGAGAGTAATTTAATCCAAGACACCAATGCTGGCAATGGCACTACTAGTGGTATAACCGAGGGCAACACAACAAATGGCAATTCAAATAAATTTGAAAATATCAGTGATAATGGCAGCGAAATCAGTGATGAAGGCTACCGTAGTCTGGGTGTTATTCAATCGAATGCCCAGAAACGTGAATCGCTACATAGTCAAGCATCCATAGAAGACGCTGAAACCAATGGTAAGTTGTGAAATTGATCCGAATAGACAATTGTTTCATTTGTATTATACATATTTTGTATGCTTAATTTTATTTATTTTTTTTGTTTGTGATTTTATTTATTTTTTGTGATTGATGCAGCGCGTCTCGATCAAACATCAAGTGATTCACAATTGTCGCCTGTGGATGATCCCACAACCATTAAAGTGCCCGAAATTCTTGAGAACGAATATAATACTCAACATGAAGCCGTTGCCTATGAGAGGATCTCATCGCATCAACATCAACATGAACATCATCTTCATCAGCAGCTCATTGATGCTGGTCCACAATCCTTGCCTGCAGTGCTATCACTGCCAGAGACAGTAGATGTTATTGATGGTCCAGTTTCTGCTGCTGCTGCTGCTGTTGATAATAGCAAGAACAAATTTGAACAATCGGGTGTCTTTATAACAGACGAAGAAATCACTGTTGATATTGCCAGCAGCACTGGCCTCCGTAAGACAGGCTTCTCAACAAAGATTTTCTCAAATGGCAGTAGTGAAGACCACCATACTACCATAGATTCACACATTACACAAAATAAGAATAAGGGCATTATCAGTAAAATCCCAAGATCACCTGTGGCGCAACGTCGTCGAAGCAGCATTGACAATAGCACCTGTGCCACTAGTGGCAGCCTCCAAGATCTTTCGACACGTACTGGTTTGCCGGTCTTTAATCGTAAAAAGCCCGTTTATCGTTCAGTACGCAAGTCACCATTAAACTGTGAAACACCAACACCGCCACCACGTCATCATCATCATCATCAACAGCATCAACAACATCAACAGCATCAACAGCATCACCAGCAACAGCAACACAAAAGCCACCAAGCAATGCCTATGGCTGTGCGCGATGTGACAAACACCTGGAGCGGTCGTACTACTGCTGCACCAACATTGAATAACAAAAAGCGTCCCATAATTAATGCAGATACATTTACAACACCAACAAACACAGCAGGAGGCGTATCAGCAGCAGTAGCAGCATCATCATCATCACCATCACAATTCGATCGGAACGTTAAGACACGCTCCTCACAAATACTCTACGATAGCAATGGGCGACGCGTGCGTGGCTGCACAAGTTCATTGACAACGTCACCAGTAAAAAATCATGCTGCTTCACCATTGGCACAACAATTACTTGAGGCAGCCAGTAGCGCCAAGAATGATGCACAAATTCTTGAAAAAATGAAAGCTTTACTCTCACGTTATGCAGCAAGCAATAATCAAACAGGCAATGGCACCGCCACCATGAATCGCAATGGAGCAACAGCAGCAACAGCACCATCAACAAGTGCGGCAGCTGCTTCCACAGCAGCTGGTGTTGGTGTTGGTGGCAAAAAAGCTCCTGATTATGAGGATTTTACTACTGCTTGGGTACATAGCAATGGTAATTTGGAACGTTCCAATAGTTGTTCACCACCAACCAAAACCCTATCGAAACGCAGCTCAGCAGCCTCATCCTGCGATAGCACAACATCACGTGATGTCTCAGTGGTTGTTTCACCAAGACGTGAACGTGGCATGTCCAAGATTCCAGCGCCAGTACGCCAACATACTGAACTTTATTAACAGCGATTTATGTTAGTGCCACGCAAAGCCAAACAAAAGATAAAATTGAAATTTAATCCGATTCAACAAACAACAAACATCCATTGAAGGCAATACAACATAGGTAGGCACAACATAACCGACCCCCAAAAACACCCTCGTAATACCCTCGAATATATACATACATATAATAATTTTAATAATAATTCTATACAATAAATAAATGAGTTTTCTTTTTCTTTTTCTTTATTCTTAACTCAGTTAAATCGCTACAATTTTTAATTATATTGAATTGAATCGTAACGTATTTAATAAAAATTAATAACAAAATAAATAATTAAAATTTATTCAATTTAGAAATTACAACCGGCAAAAAAAATGAGTTAATAGAAAGTCTCATGAGTTAATAGAAATTCCAAAAAAATAAAATTACAAAATTAAAAACAATTTGTAAAAATTAAATCAAAATAAACTGTGCAGTTTTGTGCATTTAACTGAGCTTTGAAAATTGTAATGAGGGGAAAAAATACTCAACAAGAAAAGGGAGGGCTAAATTCATTTTTTTTTTTAAATTTTTTTTTTATTAAATATAACAAAAAAACAACACATAAATTGTTTTTGTTTTTCTTTAAATCTTCCTCCTCCTCCTCTTCCTTCCTCTACTATATATCGTGATCGTGATTAGTAAAATCGGGAAACTGAAAACTATATAATCAGCAATATGAAATTCTAATTCGAAAAACAATCAAATCAACTAAAATGAAATCCATAACTAAAAAATAAAATAAAAAACATTTTTAATGAAAAATAAGAGAAGAATTTTTTAAGGCAAAAGGTTTTAATAAAAAAACAAAATGAGAATAAAATTTTAAAAATCTTTTCTTTTTTTTTTTTTTTTGGTAAAATTACATAATAAGTAGGATTGCATTGCATTGTAGATTTCTACAAAATATGTATCTAAATTAAACAAACTAACAACTTTTGACTTCTTCTCTAATCTATCTATTATCTCTGTCTTTCGATATATGCATAGAACTTAAGTAAATATAGTATATAATATACAATATATACAACATATACGAGTAAATATATAAAACATATACAATATATACAGAGTAAAGATTGGGAAAATGTATTGTAGTTAAAAAAAAGAGTAAAATGAATAAAGGAAAATAGTTTTCTAGAAATTTTTTGAAACCAAAATATTACATAAATCAAGAAGTAAGTAGCTGATATTTTTACATGATCAACAAGATACAGAAAGAACATGAGAAACAGAATCAGAATCAGTTGTTATATAGTAAATGAATGAATCAATCATTATCAAATGATACTTTATAATTATAGTAATAGTAAAGTACTTAATTGTGTACATTTTGATTTGATTTTAATCAGTAATTTAATAAAACTTTTGTATGGTAACATAATACATAATTACAATCAAACTTTCATAACTTGAATTATTGTAATGCCCAAAAAAGAGTTCAACTTATAGATACTTCCCGCTCCTTACTCAACATTGGTTAAGTTTTCTAAATACAGTTTCTTAAAATATTTGATTTTTTGCCAGTTTCAATGAAAAGATATTCTATGTTAATTTGTTTGTCCACACACACGTCGACGATTTGATCAAATCGTTCTTGTTGTGTTTGATGTGGTTCCCATTCACTCATCCACTTCTTGTCAAATTGAGAATTTTTTGATTTCTTTTTGAAGCGTAACGAGTGCATCCAGTGAATGTTCTGTTTCTTTTCTCCTTTGTAGACATAAGCACGTTTGTTCACATCGAAGATTTTATCATAATGATATGATTTCGTCAACCACACACCCACTTCTGTCACATTAAACCAAGAGAGAAGAGCAGATTTGAAGAAAATCAAAACGTTTTGATTTGACTCAAACATTTGAACGAACGTCAAATCAGCGCCATCTTCACATCAAATCACTTCAGCTTTCTCTTTGCTCAGAAGATTTAATCAAATCGTGGACGTGTGGATTGCTAACTTTAGTTATGATTATTTTTATTAGAAAGACCATGAAATTCATGAAAATTGTCAAGAAATTTGCAATATAATTCTTGGAAATGTATTTATTACATTCTACCTCCGAAACGTCTTTACCATCTTCCATTTCATTTGAAATCCGATTCCTTAGCTCAGAACTTTAATGTTTAATAATGACATCATCTGAAAGAAAGTTACTCACTCTGTTGTGCAAATCTTAGGAAAAATCACCGTAAGGTATCCCTAATTGGTCTCAGAAGTCACCATCAGCCTCTGAGCTAGGTCCTTCATTGCCAAACTCTACCAAACTATCCAATGGTCCGTCTTCCAAGAAGAGCAGAACAGTCCACATAGGAATATTAATAAAATCCAGACATTTTTAATGCCTATGTTCCATATTCTTTTACACAAATCACTTGCACTTGTCAAATCAAATTTATTTGTTCGAGTTATGAAAGAAAAATTGTATTGAATCATTGATCGAAAAGTGTAGACTGTACTTTTATCTATTTTTAACATACAATCATCATCATCATCATGATTGAGTAAAGGCCAAACTAGTACATACCACGCATTTCAGACTATTTGGCATTATGCGCTTTGAGTATAAAAGTTGAGTGTAGTCGATGGATCAGAACAACGCGATCGATGGTGGATTCTTCTTTGTCGGCCGCGCTTTGTTTTTGCTACAATCAACACAGTGACTGAGCACCCTGCGCACTTCCCATCTATACAAGTTGAAAGAGAGGGAGAGTTTTGCTGTCGTGATCCATAGTGTAATAGCCGACTTATGTAGCAAACTTCCCATCCTGCCGTTGATCGCATATGCTGTCAAAATTTGAGATCATTTTAATTTTACTTAGATGCTTCGAGGGCAAACAGTTGATGAATGAAAATAATTTCGGTTTCCATGAATTGAATTAGTTATAAAAGAATCTGACTGTACTTTCAAAATAAACATGCATCATTGCAACTCTTTAATTGGTAATTCACCATACAAATAAATAAGTACACAAAATAAATACAACTAGATTACTTTATACTGAGAGATGATCAATCTAAGATACTTTATGATGATGATTACATAAAGTACTTTTACTTATTTCATATACAAATACAATCGCACTACTATTATTTTACAATATATAAAAATAGAAGTTGGTTTAATGAAATAAAATGTAATATTTTTAATCAATCAATCAAAAATTACAGAGTTAAGTACTTTAAACAACAACAACCATAACAAAGATTCTACATAACATACTAGATATGTAGATACATAGATAAGCAGACTGATCGATTGACAGGATGAAAATAAGAATGAGAATGAGAAAAAAGTTCATAGATCATATTAGTTCTTTTATTTTCTTTTTTAATATATAAAAAAAAAAAAAAAATTAATGCTATACACAGTATATATTTTTATAACATAAAACTGAGTCTTGTTTGATTGATATAGAAAGATGAAATGATAAATGGATGGATGGGTGATGAATGGTTGGATGAATGGATGGGTGGCTGAGAATGGAAAAAATTGACCTACCAGACGGAAAAGAGTAATACCTTAGAAACAAAAATTATTAAAAAAAAAATTTTTTTTTTTTTTCTACAAACATAATTATTTTTTGCCTTTTTTTTTTGTTTATAAATATTTTTGTTTTGTTATCTGTTCTGCTTTCTTAGGGCTCAATAATGATAGAGAAAATAAAAAGCTTTAAAGGTAAAAAGGCAAAGAATCATGAAATCAAATATAATAATAATAAATTAATAATAAAAATAGTAATAAATTGTTATAGCAAATAAAAACAAAGAATATGAGAGAAATTGATTAATTTTTATTTGATTATTTTTATTGGAAAAGTGGGTTGTGAAAATGAAATGAAATCAAACTATGATGATAATAACGATGATGGTTTTGGTTATTTTTTTTTTGTTTTTTTAATTTTCATTTCTTTTTACTTTTAATTTTGAATGATAATCTAAAGTACACTTTAAGCAATAAATTTGATAATAATAAATTGTTTTAGTTAGTTTCATTACATTTTACTAAGAGTATACAGTAAAACAAATAAAATAAAATAAAATAAAATAAAATGGTGAATGATGAATAAAAAAATTTATTAATTAAATTAAATAAAATTATAAATATACATATACCTACACATATTGTACTAGATATAACATAAGTTACTTTGGTGCTCCATGACAACAACAACAACAACAACATTTTTTATTTAGTTAAAAATTTCTTAACAAAAGCATTACTCCTAACATACATAATACCATATATTAATCCTTAATATACAAAAAAGAACCTGCTAAAAATGCAAACTGCAACATAAGTATCGTATATCAAATGATAAAGTATTTTGTCCCAATTTTTTTATGATGGCATGTAATACTAATTGTGTGGTTTGACAAATGTATCAGGTATATCCATTTCCTTTTTTTCTATTTTATTTTAAGCTAATTTTTTTATTTAAATAATTTATATATTTTATTTTTTATTTTTGCTTTTGTTTTTTTGCAGATTGAAAAAAAAATACTTTAAAAAATTAAAAAAAAATTAAAATTAAAAAATTTGTAATAGTTTTATTAAAAAATTATTCTACATATAAAAAATATATATATATACAAATTTTGCGCTATATCCTAAGGATTGTAAAACAACAAATAAAAATTGAATATAAAAAAAAAAGGAAATATTGAAAAATGTGGATTTAGGGGGTCCCAAATCCAAAAAGATTATGATGAACAGGATATGTATGCAATTGCAATATATCGGATAAATGTTAACCATATTAAGATTTGCTCAAGAAACTCCAGATATAACATTGCTACATTCAACCTTACAGATTGTCAATTTTAAAAGAGCCTTATAGTAATTTTTGATAATATTGATGTTCAAATTTAAAGACCGATCAGGTCAATCAATCAGAAAGTCAAAGAAAATAAAAAGCAATTCTAGTATTCCTTGATTAAGTCTGGATGAAATCAAGCTTATCTGATCATATCAATATTCTTGTTTGAATAAAAAAAAAACAAATAAATCTGATCATATTGACTTTCATTTCTTAAATACAGTAAAATGTTCTGTGGATTCCAAAGAAATTGTCCGGCTAAGTGACATGTTCGCCCACTGGAATGTATTTTTTTTCAAAAAAAAACTTAAATTGGGATTAGTTTTTCTTCTTAGTTTTCTTCAAAATACATTATTAATGATTACACTATAATTACAAAAAATTCAATCAATTCTATTCCAAATATTATATGAGAATTATGGGACCCCCTTAATAATATTATATATCTACATATATTTTGTGTCACAGAAACTATAAGATTCTCTCTCTAAACTATACTACACTACATTATATATAAATAAAATTAAAAATATATGTAATTATTATTATTATTATTGTAAAACAAAAGAATTTTTAAATTTTTTTTTACGTTTTCAAAGGTCACAAATATTAATAATTTTTTATATAATATTATCTACACAATTCTTAATTTATTTTCGAATTTTTGTTAAATCTTTTTATAATATTTTTGATTTTTTTTTTTTTTTAAATTTTGATGATTTTTCTCAAATTTTGTGAATCAAATAAAATAATTAAAAATTTGTTTTTCTTTTACAATATTTAATTTTGTAACAACAAAACAATATTAAAAACAAAAACAAAAAAAATTATAAGAAAAGCAAAACACTAAACAAAAAAAAAACTAAAAATGATGATAATGATGATGATGATGATGATAACAAAAACTTATATCAAATGCAATTAAATTGTTAAAAATAAAAAAAAAAATTTAATGAAAAATCAAACAATAAGAAATTTTAGTTTAAGCTTAATTCAAAAATTCAATAAATAAATTAAGAAGAAAAAAATATACAATATATATACTACATTATTATTATTACACAATAATTATGTGTATTATTTTTTTTTTTTTTTGTTTCGTTATTAATTTCTTTATTTCTAATTCCCTTTTTTTTTTTTTTTTTCTATACAAAATTCATATTAAAATGTATTTCAAATACAACAATAAAAGCAACAGCAAAATAAATATGAAAATAATAAAATTTAACATTAAGTCAATAATAAAATAAATAAATTTAAAAAATTATTAATCATTAATATTGCAACAAGAAATAAAAATAAAAACAAAAACAATTGTATGACACTAAAAATAAAAAAGAAAATAATAAAAAAAAATGTATGTCTCTATCATTTCATCCATTTATTCTCGTTTCTCGAAAGCTGGACGTAACTTTCTCAGGCAGCAGCTGGGTCAGAGTGAGACGCCAGGAGGGCTGTGCCATCAGCGTATGTAGCTATCATCATGTTGTCATCACTTAGAGTTGGGAGATCAGAAGTCTAAAGCGTAATTTGTCTTAACACACTGCGTTGTAGCACTTCAGCTCTGATTTGTTTTATGTACCTACGACTCCGTACCCTCACATGTGATATAGAAAGTTCTCTTGCCAAGATATGACTTGATGACCGGATAATATAGTAGTGCTGGGAGGAATATTTTCAGTTTAAATAGCAATCCTTTGTGCCATACTTTGTCAAAGGCAGCTGGGCAATACTTTTTCCATTCGAATGATTTAAGTATGTGTAGGACCACTCTGAATGGTTTCATAAAACATGATTAAAACCAGAAAGAAGGTTATCATTTGCTATGCCAAAGATGTAATACTCTTCACGCTCCTGTGAATGAGCATGCAGAAATATTATATTAATGATTTGACTTACTTTTTTCAATACACCAATAGTTACATGTAGATGGCGCTTGGCCATGGCGTATTGAGCACACATATCGAGAGCTATACGATCCAGTAATCGTAGGATCTTGAAATTTACACGGTTTGTGAAAATGAATCAGGCACTCATACCGTTTAAATTTTATTTGAATAAATCAAGAAAGTTTTCTAAGAACATTTATTTGAATTTGGGTTTGTATGAGAAGTACTCCTCCTAGTGGTCCGATTCGGCTGATTCCGACAAATGTGCAGCGTTTGGTAAAAAGATGGGAAAAGTTTCAGCTCTCTAGGACAAAAACTGAAGGACTAGTTTGCATACATACAGACGGACATGGATAAATCAACTCGTCTCATTGAGCTGATCTTCTTCTGACCCTTCTGTGTGTTACAAACTTCATGACAAATTTATAATACTATTCACTGCATGAAGAGTACAAAAATTGTGTGCTTCTTTCATTTAATCAGTTTAATCTCACGGAAATTATTTATTTCAGACATAATTCTCTCATTCACTAGCTCCATTGTGCCCTGTTTTGAATAATAAAGTTTTTTCCAATTTTTGTAAGCATTTTCTCAATGTTTTGGCCATGAAAGACCCACAAACAAAATAAGTTTCCAGTATATTCCATATTCATTCATCGGAAGGTTAAAACTAAACTAGTGTCGGCAATTGGTGACTGAGGTGTAGTTGGGTATGTTGTTTTTGCTTAGCTAAGCCAGGGGACTGGCTAAGAAATTGATATGTATACCACTGATATTTTAAACTCAGAAACAGAATTGTCACTGAAACCTCAGTTAAAACTTGAATAAGGTGGGTGTTTCCTCAGACTCTGGTTGCATATTCTACAAGATAACAGAATGTGAATGCATTAGAGATTAAAATACTTTGGAAGCGTGAATTTCCAAGCTCTTTCAAAGTGATGAAATCCTATGTTAAGTAGTTATCAAAGCGAACACTTAGATGGGGGCATCACAATAGACCTTTCATGTTGCATTGTGAATTATGTATTTCATCTTTGACAACAACAACACCAAACTAAAGATATTTTTTTCTTTTATTTTCATCAATTTTTTTTTATTTTTTTTCATTTAAAATCATCATATAAGATCATCCACTGATGTAAAGGTGGGAATACATATGTAAGTATATCTCGATCGAAGGCCCAACTAAACTGATCAAACGAAACAATAAGCAAAAAAGCAAAATAATCGACAACAGCATCAGCTACGGCAATTATTGTTGACAGAAAAGACAACACATTGAATAGTGGGTCGGTTTCAGTTGATAATCTTTAGTTGGTCCAATGTTGTCCGAATGCTTCAAATACCTAGCAACCACAGGCAGCACCGGTAGTAGCAACAGACAAGCAATCAACAAAACTGCCAACTCCATTTGAACACACTCAACAATTGCTCACTTGGTATAATTTATGGTGGTTCGCCCCTTGGTGATCTCACAGACTTTTTACAATATATTTTTTTTTTTTTATTCATTTTCATTGATCCTCTTGATGCCTCAAGCATAAGGAAATATTATTGATCATTGATCAAAAGTGAAATAGAAGAGAAAAGAAATTATAATAAAAATATCGGTTTTCACAAAAAATTAAATACCCTTGACTGAAGAATTGGATTATGTTTACCCAAACAATTAGTCATACTTTATAACAGAGAAGACTATAGTTTCGGAGATATTGCTTTTGAGATAGAAAAATGCTTAGATGAATTATAAATTTCAAGCAAATGAAATAAGATACTCGTACTAAGTATAAATATTATTATACAAAATGTGCGATTTTGGAACAAAGAACAGTAAAAGGCTCAGTTAAGGAAAACCTGGACCTAAGTTGATCAAAATTTCAGTTTTCAAACATTAAATGATAATATAGACTTATATTAAAAGTATTTCCTTATTGATCTACAGAAGATCCTTTAACCTTTTTAATTATTTTATCTTAAAAGTGCCATATACCAAAAACAGACGACCGGGGCTGGCGAAAAGGCGCAGAGAATTGGCTTTATGGAATCTTAATCAGTTTAGTTTTTGTATTGTAGTATTAGATAAATACCTACCGTTATTCACCCAAACTTAATATACCCTTTCATTAATTGTACCCTTTTACTTGTATACAAAAAAAAAAAATTAAAATAAAATTAACACTTAATGTAACTTAAAACCATTAAGTACGAGAAGGTACAATAAATTGCATTGACTCTGTTGTTATTTGTAAGACAGTAAACGAAGAAGGCTGAGAAATCAGCTGGTACTACAACCTGATATTCATACTAGTATATTGTAGTAGTATGCATTAGCATAGTGTCATGTTGCATGTTATTTGTCTTGTCTAATGCAATTATTTCTGATTATTTGCACAAATTTGTTGCTGTAATCCGACATTGATATTGAGTGACGCGCTTTTGAAGTCAATTAGACAGGAAATCGTTTGGAAAAATTGCATTAATTGAAGCGCCTTACAATGCAATGTGCCGATGCCGGTGCCGGTGCTAGTGTTTTTGTTTTTGCCTGTGACTTTGCTTGTGCCTTTATGTTGTTAATGTAAATTGCAACTAATGCGGCATTCAGAATCTGAGGTACTGGTTGCTGATCAAACCAATCCATAAACCATGTATTCATTTTCTCCCCATACAGCTGTATTCCGGGTAAAACAGACTACTGTTCGTACCTGGAAAGGAGACTGACAAAAATTGTTATATAAACGATTGGGAAGATGGGCTCTGGGATTTACACAGAGTAGCTTAATTAGTTTTCAGAATGCCTGACCAATATAGCGTCTATAAAGTTAAGGTCATTGCTAGTATGGAATATCTGGCTTCAGAGAAAAGCACTGTTCGAAATTTTTCTATAACATTAATACCTAATTATACTCTTCAATGGGAATGAATAATATTATAAGTTTGTCATGAAGTTTGTAACACACAGAAGGAGATATCGTAGACCACATAAAGTATACTTATATATTTGTCTTCGATTTTTGTCTATTCCAAAAAATGGATCTCTATAAAATTTGTTGTGAAAAACAAAATAAAGTGCGCGGACGCATTCCGAATGTTGACTGTGGCATATGGTGAAGCTACCTTGGACCAAAGCAACGTTTAAATGGTCTCAGAGGGCCGAGAAGATGTGAAAAGGTTGCCGGACGCCCCAAAAGTGAAAAAAATAGTATTGGCCAATCGTCGAATCACCATTAGAAAAGTTGCTGAGGACCTAAACATATCGATTGGCTGGTGCCATTCGATTTTAACCAATAATTTGGGCATGAGACGAGTCGCCGCGAAATCCGTACCAAAATTGTTCAATTTCGACCGAAACCAGCATCGCGTTAAAATTGCTGTTGGACTCGGTCCGCGTCAACCCAAATTTGCTCCAGAGGGTCATTACTGGTAACAAATCATGGGTTTATGGTTATGACGTGGAAACAAAAGCTCATTCATCTCAATGGAAGCTGCCGGATGAGCCAAAACCAAAAAAAAACAAAAATCGAAGACGAGCCAAAACATGTCCAAGCAAAACAGCTGTCAAAAATTAACTAAACATTCAAAATGACCGACCTTATCAACATAAGTGAGGGACATAAGTGCCAACGCCAAAATCGAAAATCGGATATACGTAGCCCGCTTAAATTCAAAATTCGCGATATTTTTTGAACAAGCCTCGTAACCACTAAAAGTCTTTATTTAACTAGAGGAAACTTGGTGACTTAATTGATGTGATATATTAACATCAACTGATCAGATCAACACAACTCGATATAATGTTTATATACAAATATATATCGCATATCGCATCAAAGAACAGGCAGAAGTTACAAACATCAGGACAAAGTGATAATAAATAATCATACTAATCATGTGAATGGAATTAAAACATACGTAAATGATGAATGGCTGATTGATCTAAATAAAGATGATCTGTGTTGATTTTTTAGTTGAATAAGGTCAACAAAGGATTGTAGAGAAAGCCCTAAAAAGGAAGCCAGCCCTATATTAGCTGATGTGATAGTACGAGGAAATCTCATTTCACCAACAAATGAAGGAATCCTAATACAACACTATTCGTTTGTGTTTCTAATGCAATTTCAACTGCCCTCCCATCTTATTTATCACGATTTGAGCTATAGCGATTACTCTCAAAAGTATCATCTATTAAAAAGGCTTTATCATCCTTGTATCATCTGATGTCCTTACCGATATGCCTAATAATGCTGTAGTTAAGGTGTGCACCAGAGAGCTGCAACCGATACTTTTTGTTTTGTGTATACCCAATCATTGACTTTGATGTTGTGTGTCGCTTTCATTTTACTCAGCAAAACCAAATTCAATCGACGCCGGGGCCAATCCGCACCAAACTTCACAGGAACACTTTTCAGAATATGCTTGTATTTCATCAAAATCGGACCAACAGTTTCGGAAGCCATTGGGAAATTATCCACTTACAAACATTTTGTACTTTAATTTATCATAACTTTTAAATGGAAAACCGATTACATTTTCGTGTTCAGCAGGTCCAGGTCGCAATTCTATCACTGAGATTTCAACCTCCTTCAATGTTCATTTTGCGATATATATGGCAAAAGCTTGGTAGGAGCACAGACAGGTCCATCAAAGAAGTACTGTGATCGTAACAGGGCAGTGACTGTTAATTCTGTATCTAATATGACTTCAGTGATTTTTGTTTCATCACCAACTAACTAAACTAATATTATTCGTTGTCATATGCTCGCTCACTCGTTTCTAAAAAAAAATTTTCATTTCATTTTCATTCACAAAATGAATTAAGTTTGCTTGATTCTTTTGCGTCTTTTATTACACTCATTACTTAGTGTAACGCAACAACATGAAAATGTTGTCCAATTAAGTTAAAAAAAAAGAGATCTCGATGCATTTCAACGATTTACGAGCAAGTGTCGCCCCATGTGCAACTAACGGCTATGAAGAAAAAAAAACCAAAACCAAAAAAAAAACATTGGAGAAAAAATACAAATTTCATGTCACTTAAAGTTTTATGGAAAACACAAAAATGAAAATTGTACAAATGCAAGCAACAAAGTATAGACTGGTGGTCAGTGCCACCCGCGATTATTGCTTAGGCTCAAAACTCGAGACCCAAGACCCAAGAGTCTTAAGGAATGTGCATGCGGTGGTACTGTGGTGGTAGACAGAGGCATACAACATGCGTACCTGAAACTAATGTTGACAGCAAAAGACCACCAAGACCAATACCACTACACCACATACGAGGTGTGCTCCAAAAATATCCAACCTGCGTTCATTTAAGTGACTTTAGTGAGGTATTACCAGTGATTTCTCAAGAACTTTAACGTTCTTTATTTGCATACGTTGGCTTTTGTCGGTTGAAGTTTTAACGAATTTATACAGAAATTCCTTGAAAACTTTGAGGTTGATAAATGTTTTAAAAATGACCGAATGTCTGATGACAGTGACTGGCGATCGTCGAGCACAATATCACCAGAATATATGACATTTAATCAATGAATATCTTGGTATAATTTTGTGCGAACCAGAATTTAATATTGGAGTTCATAAAACTAATATTGCGAAAACTCTAACTCGCTCAGGACATAAAATTAATGATGTACTCAAAATCCACCTCTGTCTGGCTGTCTGTCTATTCCCGAAATTGAGAATTCTGCTTTAAAAGCAAAGACAATGCAATTAGTTGACTAGAGGCCTCTCCACAAACTCACTTCCAGAAGTTCATCAGAATGTAGAAACACCGATGGGATCGTGTGTTATATAAGTCGAATACTTTTGAGTCACACTTCAGTAATATGTATGGATGTACAATTGAACATAGATACTAATATACACATGTACTCGTATGTTGGCATATTCTGCGCTAACACAGGCCAAAATAATCACAGAAAATGCAACACTAAGCGTCAGACGACACGACAAACTAGCAAATGTATATTATATGTACATACGTTCAGTTAAAAGTCGTCATCATCATAAAGGAGCCGGACGTGGAGATAGAGATGGAGGCAGGTCGGTTTGTCGCTCGGTCGGTTAGCCCAGCTAGACAAACAAACCAATTCAATCCAATCCAATCCAAAGCATTCCAATGCAATGCAATGTATTGTGTATGGTGTGGTATGGTATGGTATCACATGCTTATAGATACAAAGTTGAATGTTAGATGTTGCAGGAGGAAAGACTGCCGCTGCTGCTGCTGCTGCTACTGCTACTGATGCTGCTGCCTATGCCAACTAAAGACAAGAAAGTGATCTAACAAGCTGCGCCCGCGTAACTGACGCATTCACTGGCTCATTGGCTCACTGACTACATGACTACGCGCTTGCCTTGCCTTGCCTTGTCTTGTCGTTCCATGATTACACTTCAGTAGTTTAGTACGGACGGTAGGATTCATGTTTTTCATCTTATTAAAGCAAAAATGTTTGACATGAGCCAATCATGTCCACTTGTTGTCAGTCTAAATTAGGTAGAACACGCATAAATAAATAACGCAATTCGTTGCATGATGCATAAGCATAATAAGCGAAGCGAAGCAAAAGCTGACTAACTGACTGACAGACTGATGCTCATTTTGATGATGATGATTATATACATACATACATACATATGTATGTATTGTATATGATAGATAGATGCGACAATATTAACGATGGTGACATCATACTCCCTGCCTGGCATATTGCTTATCGTTAAAAAAATCACCGGAAAATCATTAAATATTATTCTATTGTATATAATTTATTAATAAGGCTCGAACATTGGATAACATAAGATAGGATAGATACAAGAGCGATTCTAGTGCACTGCTCCTTTGAAACCAGCCCGTATAATCGACAAAAGAAACAGTTTCCAGACTGTCCACAAAACCCTAGAAAGCGGGTCCGCCTTCCCAAACATACAGGATAAATCGTATGGTAAGTGTTGAAAGCTTTCATTCCATTTCGACAGCTACAGGAGTCTTGGTGAGGAGCATACAATGTTCGTGCCATTAACCCGATTGCGAAGTGTACTGGAAAAGTCCCAAACCTAACAATGTACTACAAAAAGTCCAATTTATTCATCAACGTTTATATACCTACTACAGACTCCTTCAAGAGTTATAAAATCATTTTAACATTTTTCTAACATTTCGATGTCTGCTTGGTCAGACCCAGTAAAACCACAGACCAGTTTGAAACTATGAATGTTTTTAAAACCTCAAAATCTTTTGAAAATAAATTTATTAATAATAATAATAAATTTATTGAGCATTTCAAGTTTGTTAAAGGAGACCGTTGGAGTTTGCTGAAGTATCGTTTTAGGGACTAACAACTAATATGCGTTTCAATATCATTGATTAAACAAAAACATTTTTACAATCAGACTCTTTTAAAATGAAATCTTTGGGACAGAACAATCAATCACTTAGCTAAAGAGAAGTCTTTGCTATAGAAAAGTGAGTTCCAACTCATCTATGTATAACGAAATCGATCACTTTGATATGGAGAAGTCTTTGCGATTGGGGAATTTGTTATAGAAAAATGCTCAAGGGTCTAAGGGTAAGTCATGAATGCGGCTTAGTGAAGTTTTAGGGATGCAAATCATCAAAGGATCTCAGAGACTTGGTGTCACATAATGGAACAATCGACGAATAAATATATAATAATATATATATAATGAACTTGGATAAGACAACGATTCGTATCGCAAAGAAACAATTAATTGCATACCGACTTAGTATGAGAATGAACTTTGGGCCCATCTTCTTTTCTATGCATATCAAAAAATCATAGACTGATTGACTGTTTGTGCACGCATCACGTAAAAGCGACCCTTTGGATTCAAAATCGAATTATTGGAAAATAATAAGCTTTATTATGACTAACATATAGCATTTATTTCATCAAAATCGACTTACAGAAACAAAAGATATTAATTTTTAATCCAAAGACAATTAAACCAAACACTATTATTAATTTGTTTTATGTTTTGAAGCTTCTTGAATTTTAACCTCTCATTTATTATTAACAGAGTATGCAAAAATACAAAATACTATGAAATTATATAGACTGGATAATATCGGTATACACAACAAAAAATGGCTAGTATAAAATAAAATCAAAGTGCATTGCACATGAGGCTATTAAAATCTCTGAGATCGATACCTAATTTCTGGAAGAACATTTCGAAAATGTCATTTGAACTTCGGTTTCAAGACCACAAGATACATATATTTTTTTATCAATACTTATTCTTCTCTCTCTTATCATTTGTGCCATTATTTTCAACTATACAAACAACATAATAAATAAAATCGTAAATGAGCCGTTCCTGTTTGTCTGTTTGTCTGTGAAATTTGCGCACGCTAATCTCAGAAACAGCTTAACCGATTTGAATGCGGTTTTCACTGATGTATTGAGGCAAGTAACATTTAATGTTTGTTTAATTCCAATCGATTTACAAACAAAAAAGTTTGAATGACGGTTTTGAAAAACCACGCATAATGATTTTTGTACGTTTTTTCGTTGTTTATGTTTTGACTCTACTTAGATTTTGTGTTGTTGTTGTTATTGTTGTATGTTTTTCTCTCATTCACTAATAACTGAGTATGCACAAGAGTATTGCGCTTTTTATACTCTTCACGGGAGTGAATAGTAATATAAGTTTGTCATGAAGTTTGTAACACACAGAAGGAGACATCGCAGACCACATAAAGTATATATATTTGTAATCAACTCGATGAGACGATTTTTTTTGTTTTTTAACGTATCGAACAGAATTTTGGACACTATAAGTTTGTAATTTATAGCCATCAATCGTGTAAATTTGATGATCCTAGGGCTACCAGATGGGGTACCTCCCACACAAACCCCCTTTAAATTAATGTTGTTGTTAGAAAAAGTTTTTTGTTTTTTAACGTATCGAACTGAACTTTGGACACTATAAGTGAAGAGTATTCCATCTTTGGCATAGCCAATGATAGCCTTCTTTCTGGTTTCTTTATGTAAATGTGGCTAAAATATAAAAGGCAATTTACATAGAAGACAAATCAACTAGGAAGAATTACAATAGAATATTTTTTTTTGTTTTTTTGCCAAATCAAATACTAAGGTACTTCTAAGACATTTACATGTCTTAGACATTAACAGAGGAAGAATATATAATACTATCAGACTATTTTTATTAAAGTAATGTTAATTAAAGATTAATAAAATCGTCGTATTTGGCGTCCACGACTCAGATCACTAGAGTAAAGTCTTTTTACAATATTATATTAGAATTATTATCTCTTATAACTAGAGACGTCCACATTCGCGACAATCAGCAGGATGATGTCTTTTAAGTGTTCTGCAACAGTTATGGTTGAGGAGTTCGTTGGCAAGTGGATTAAGGTGAAAGATCAGCCGATCATTATATATGCTAGTGTGCCTGTTAATTTCCTCCCAAACTGAAGGCATCTGGAGATCATTGTGTAGAGTGGTATTTTTGAAAAACCATGGTGCATTGGTTATTTTTCGAAGTACTTTATTCTGGGTGACTTGAATGCGTTTGATTTCCAAGTATGATGCCAGACCCTAGACCTGTTTGGCATTTAAGCTTAAAGTGCTCATGGAGCGTAGTAGCCAGTCTAGCCTGAGAAGCTTGGTTATGCATGTTTTGGTAACCCCAGTAATGTGTCGTCTTCATGTCAAGCGTTTATCCAAGTGTATCTCACAATTACAATATTATTCTATTAATTGAATTATTTATTAAAGATTTTGTATAAATTATGTGTGTGGAATACTTATGCCCATGACTGTATTGTCGTAGTATATATGTAAGTATTTTGTTGTGATTTTCACAAATTTACACATAATTGGCAAAACGTTTAAGTCTAACTGCCTAATTGGATGACAATAAATGTAACACTATCTTCTGATTATTGTCTTATGATAACACCATGCAACATCAACATCATGTAGTACAACAACATCAACAATTGTTGCACACCACTGGTGTTTTCTTTTATTTTGTAATTGTTTGCACACTAGTGTAAAAATAACAAGAAACAGCGAACATTGTATATTGATTGTATGGAATATATGTAGTTAAGATGACTGGGGACGACTACTTGAGTTAGTGACGAGTTATTGTACTAGTTTAATTGATTGATGAACGGGTGAGGACTAGTGAGGAGCCAACAAGGCATGTAAATGTTTAACAACTTAATGACAGGAAAATGACAGAAGAAGGCATAGACAAAAAACAAAAACAGAAAATAACGAAAGATATGGCAGAAGTGGCTGATGGAGAAGCAGAGACAGGAGGGATAAAACCACAACAATTTGATGCCTGGACACTTTATAGCAACATAATAACAACGGCAGACTGAAAGACGATGGCAAGTGATTTAACTTTTCATGGATTCGTTGGTGTTTAATGATGAGATGGGTGATGGAGTAGTATCAGATATACATATTTACATTGTATGTGTACGAGGGAAGAGCAAAAAGTTATAGAATCTAAGATAAAACACAATAGCGTTCTCCATCTCACTGGCGGGGCAACTAAATGAGATCCCTATTTGACTCAAAAATGTATGATTATTCTGATTTGTGGAAATAAATATTTCTAGAATTTTTTTTTTCAAAGTTTTCCTAACTGTTACAACTATATATAAGTACATCATTCAGCAATAGTTTTCAACAAGGAAGTGCTCTTGGCCTTGGACTGTTTTGTACTATTTTCAATGGCATACATATGTATATACACAATGGTAATAGCGAAAAATTATGGATGACCTGAATGGGAAATAAAGATCGGTGTTTCGAGTCACATTTGTGCTCACAAAAAGAAGCAGAACCGTCTAAAACTGCAGCTTAACGGTAACTAGGTATATAAAACAAAAGGAATTTTTTTTTTTTTTTTCGACCTTTATTTATTTATTGAATCACATTGTATACAACACAAAGCCTAACAATAATGTAGAAATCTTAAAATTATGGATTGATTGATTCACAAATTTTCTTAGTGGTGAGCTGAAAAAACTTTACAGTGTTGCGTGGTCCTCTCAGGTTCATGGGGCAGGAAAGTCATTCCGACATAGGCGCGTGTGGCTGCTCGTTTGTGAGAGTGTACGAGCGAGTGTGGGTTAGGATGTTGCAAGAGTTTGAGTTGATATTTCTGCTTCAGTTGGGCCAGTTCAGTTTTAATTAGTGGGACGTTAAGGCCACTTGTTAATAAGTGAAGTATTTTCGATTGAGCTCTTTGGATGACTTCATCGTTACTTGAGCTAGCGTTCCCCCAAAGCTCGGAACCGTATGACCACCTTTAGATCGAGGCTTAGACCAGATCTTGGGTTTAAGAGCCAGTTTAGGGACTGGGCTTTTAATTTCATGCTAATTTTCTTTTTGGCTTCTATATGTTTCCGCCAGTTGAGTCTTCTGTCCAAATGAACTCCTAGGTAAGTGACTTCAGTAGAGTGTGGAACAGTGGTGTTATTAAAGATGATAGACGGGCAATGTCACTTGCTTACATTTATCCGGATGGACTTTTTTACGCCAATTGTCCCAAAAACAAAAGGAAATGAAATGAAATCATATGTGGAGCAATATGTAAATAATCAGAATGAATGCTTAAAACGAAGTGAAAATGAAGGTGATTGTTTGGACTCTTTTCAACGAGAAAATAATACAATAAAATACAACAGCAAAAGCACTTGATAAGAAGCCAGAGCGAAATATATTGTACAACCCATTTCAATAGGAAATAGCGAAAAAATCGATCAGGAAATTAATATGATGTATTCATTCTACTTTAAAACGTTCCATAAGAAGACAGATTTTGTGATCCAATACCATTTATATAGATGTAACTAAATAAGTCCCCATCCCTAGATGACTAATAACATTTTTTTTTTTTTTTACTTTGAACTGAAGACCGAACAATTTTAAGAGTTTATGAGGAATGGTATTGGCCTTTGACTCTTTTGTTTTTTCGTTCTTAATTATTCGAGACCCTTTTTAAGATATTTGGAGACCTTCTGGATATTGCACTTGTGCTGGATTCCATTATTAAAGACAAAACATTCCTTTTTCATATTTCTAATAGTATAACAAAAATCAGCTTTGTCCATATTTACTTGCTCCATAAAATCAAGCGACTTCTACCAGCTAATCATTACACTCTATTACAGAGTTATCTTTGCGGTTTTTGTGATTGTACGTGACACGAAATCATCAATAAGAGACATTAGAGCCGGCGTGCCACAAGGTAGCGTATTAGCTCCTGTTCTATACACGCTATACACGGCAGATATCCCAATAATTGATTCCAATGAAACCACTATCGCTACTTATGCAGATCACACAGCCATCTTAATTAACTCCTTCTCAGCCCAAGAAGCTTCAGATGCAATTCAGGAATATTTGCAGAAATTTCACGCCTGGGCCAAGCGTTGGAACATACGCAGAAAAATCAGCGAATTACGTATTTACTCTGAGACGTGGCACTTGCCCTGTTGTAAGATATGTTGATAATGGACCAAGTCCGTTACCTCGGTCTGTTACTAGACAAGCGACTCACATGGCGAGCCCACATAAAAAACATCACAGCATACTGTTATGCAAAACTGCGTAGGCTCGACTGGTTACTACGGCCGTCCAGTAAGTTGTCTCTTAATAATAAGAGGACAATCTGCAGGCAAGTAGTGGCTCCTGTCTGGCGTTATGGCATACAAATCTGGGGTACTGCTTCTGCCACCAACTTACGAAAAGTTCAAGTCTGCCAAAATAAGATACTGCGACGCATAACGGAGGCCCCCTGGCTTGTACGTAACGCCATCCGACATAGAGATCTACGCATACCCATGGTGCGTGATGAAATACATCAAAGCAGCAGCCGCCACCAGCAGATATTGCAGACTCATCCAAACAACTCAGTGACGATCCTTACTCATGGTGCGAAGAGGCTCCACCCTAATGACCTAACAAGGTTGCCAGCTAGTTAGGTATACATTGTGATATAATATATCAATATTCTCTATAACCAAAATAATATTTAATGTAACTCAAGTTACGAACATGTTTCAAAATGAAATTATTCAAAAAAAAAAAAAAATTTCCATATTTACTAATTTTATTTTATTTTATTCTGTTTCTACTCTCGTTGAGTTTATAACTTTATGTTGTAAGTAGTAAAAGCATGACAACAGACTAATACTACTGCCGATTCAGAGAGGCATAGAGATATAGACAGAGCATAAGAGAGTTACAGTGATGCTGCTGTCAATCTCGATCGATGCTCTCAATGGTGACGACGATGCCGATGATAATAATCAGTTTGTTGTATCTGTTATTGTTGTTTCTGTTGCTGTTGTTGTTGTTTCTGGTTACTATTGGTGTTGTTGTTGTTTGTTGGCGCTTTGCTTTTTGCCGCAGGTAATATTCGATCGTTTAGTTCAACCATGTCGGCTTGCATTAAATTATAGTCGCAATGTAGCACATCATAAAGTCGGTTTTGCCTCTTTCTTATTGATGTTAATGTGTTTTGTGTTTTTATTGTTGTTCTTGTTGTTGTTGCTGTTGTTGTTGTTGTTGTTGTTGCTGTTGTTGTTGGTGGTGATGGTGTTGTAATTATAATAATAACCAATATTATAATATTATTATAATCTCTCGTTTAAATTTGATCTTCACTTAAGTAAGTATGTAACAACATTAATAACATTGCATGTATTCTTCATTATCTTCTTTTGTTTTGCACAATTCTCAATTTGCTCTGTGATATGATCTTAATTAATATGTTAATCTTGTGACTGGTCAACCCAGCCTTTCGTACAACTGTTAGCAGCACTTGTTATTACTGCACCATCAATGTTTCAACTTTAACCTACTTACTATGAACACAGTTGAGAAGCGAAGAGAAGAGAAGAGAAGAGAAGAGAAGAGAAGAGAAGAGAAGAGAAGATGAGATGATTTCTATCAAAGCATGCAGGCGTTTCATTGTTTTAGCTAATTTCATTGTTTGATTATTGTCGTGTTGTGTTTAGTAATTTGAAGTTAGTCACTTATACATCTTAATATTAAAAGATTTCTGAGGAAAAGTATTATGTATTACATATTTTCTTTGGCAGCGGGACTGTGCGTTCAATATCCCGAAAACCAAAGCCATGCGTATAAACACACAAAATACGCACAAATTTGCAATTGACGGCATTGAACTGGAGGAGGTACAATCTTTCTGCTACCTGGGCGCCATTCAGCTCGCTGCAAACAATTTGGAACGCACCGCACATATCACAGCACACAAAATTGAAAATATTCAATTCAAATGTCAAATCATCTTTACTATATGGGTGCGACACGTGGAAGTCGGCAGCAACTGATATAAACTCACTACAAGTTTTCGTAAACCGATATCTACGAAAAATTATAAAAATATACTGGCCAAATACTAATTCAAACGTCGCCTTATGGGCCAGAGCCCAGCAAAAACCAGTACATCTAGAGATCCGAAAAAAGAAAATGGAGCTGGATCGGCCACGTTTTGAGCAGGGAAAGTGGCGACCTATCAAGGACTGCGATTGGCTGGAACCCCCAAGGAAGCCGTAGACGAAGAAGACCAGCGAACACCTGGAGACGACTGTTAGAGTTGGAAACCCGTGCCATGCACATTAGCTGGAATGAAGTGAAGGCCCGAATGGAGGAAATTCGTTGTGGCCCTATGTTCCAATATGGTACTCTAGGAATCATATATATATATATATATTTTCTTTGTATACACTTGCCAGAAAAATTATCCATGCACTGTAAACAGAGGTTTTAATTAATAACAAGTACTACTGTATTTATTTGTTGGGGAATTGATTATCATATAAACTTAGTTCTATATGTATATATACATACATAATGAAATGTTGGACGAGTGTGCCAGGTAAGGCTCGTCACTGCCTGTGTCTCATATTTACAGACCATTCATGCTCATTCATTCTCATGCCTGAAGCGAAAACCAGAGATCCAGCAGGCAGAAAGTGGGCAAATGAGTCTAGGACACTCTGGTCTCAAAAAGAAAAGAATTCGTACGTTGCCGGGAGTTATGACAGGGCACTGCACCATCGGGCTGGATGCTGAGGGATCTGGCTCGGTTCGTGGTCTCCTCAAGTTGGTTTTAGACAAAGAGGGTAATCTCTGGAACCAAGTTGGACAATAGTGGATTTCCCCTCACAATCCCCTTTTCACGTTTTAGCAGGCATCACAATGGGCCTTAGGCTTCTGGGTGAAATGCATAACCTCACCGAATCTTGTTCTATATAGACACTAGCATATTTGTACATGTTATTTCTCTCAGAAAACCAGCTTAGAATTATAATGTTTACCCATTTTGCTCCATTCATCTAGGATATTTTATTTTTACCTCCATTACCATGGGCATCTTAAGATCTCTCGTGCAGCATGGCATTTCGTACGAACTAATGGGTGCCTATTATCCTTCGGAGTGCCTTGTTCCGACACGCCTGCAGTTTGGCAATGTTATAGGCGGCAGTGGTGCCCGATATTTGAATGACGTAAAGTGACTCTACAACTTATATGAAAAATATTTCCTCTTTCAAGGTCTTCGTATGCAACCACTTGTTTTAAGGACCACGGACTATGCAGGTGTTGTTTGACACACTTGGAGGCTCGCCATAAATTAAAGACCGGCTTCTTACTTGAATCCGCGTTTGCCATTAAGTATTTGAAATGTTCCGATTGCACACAGTTTGCATTAACTAGCTCAGTTCAAGAGCAACAAGGTAATTGATGTGTAGAGGCCAGATCAGGAGCTGCTTGAATGGTTATGGTAAATAAAGTTAAGGTCGGGTCAGCAAACATAGCTTTACAGTATGTGACTCTGATAACGCTATCTGACTGACTCCTTTGGCTGCCATACACACCCACTTCACTTTTTAGACAGAAGTAACAGTTTTATTGAAAGCTGTACCGCTCTTTCGCCAAACCATCTGCTCCTCTTTAACGCCAAACATGTATAATTTGCTTTTGTCCAAGAATACGATTTTTTCCTAAATTTCACGTCGTCTACAACTGACGCATAGGGCTTCCTAAGCGTTACATAACCATTTTACCCATTATTTTTAACATTTTCCATATACCACTGACTGTATGGATATCTTTGCCAAATGATTCTTTTATGTTGATATTTATTTGGGAAACGCTTACTGGAGGATTGTTTTCCACAGATACACATAGTAGTCCCTTTTTTTTCAATGTGGCACGGCTGTGGGATACCTTGAAACCATCTGGAATAATTTACGGTAAGTGGAACTTAATGTTGTTAATCATGAGATTTTTACTAGATTAAGAAAAACAATTTAACTATGGTATTATGGTAAAGTGAAATGTGTAAACAAAACTGGAAATCGTAAATAATTACTGCTATTAATAACTATAGACCACATACGAACATAAAAAAAAAACCAACCCTTGATTCGATTGTTCATGATTTATTTATTTTCTTCAAATATCATTTATCCGTCTGTCTGTCTGTGTTTCTATCAGTCGATTGGTCCCTCGACCAGACCAGTCTAGACTCCATCAGGCCGGGCAATGTGAGTTAGGGATATAAATGTCTAAGAAATGACAGATTTCTCTCCATTATTACTGCATATTTACTAAATATGCACGTTCAAGTGTCATTGAAGTAAAAGAGGCGCAGACAACAACAATGGCACCACATCACAACACACAAAACAACACAATCCAACAACAATAACATCATCTTACCATCATCATCATCAGCATCTTAGGAAACGATAGCACGACCCAACCTTAATGCAATTCAACATAACCGAGAGACCCAGACAGAGAGAATGACAGAGAGGTAAAGAGGTCAACTGGGTCAACACGTTGCGAGTTAATTTGTTTTCGTTGACACTTTGTATAAAAACGATGACACCGCCGATGATGAGGATGAGGATGAGGATGATGATTATGATTATTGTAGATATGATGACTTAACCCAGAAACAATGCAAGGAAAACTTAACTTTCAAGTGTTGTTTTTGTTTTTATTATGTTGCTGTTGTGTTATTATAAATCTAATGTCGAACTCAATATACATACGGTGCATATAATCGCATAACCAATCGGATTCATCGATCGATCAATCGATTGTGTACCAATGATGCAACAAAAAAGTTTCAAGTGCAATACAATGTGACACAACTATTGACCCCCATCAAAATAAATGAAGTGAAATTTAGTATCTTTTACAATGTTATGAGAATTGTATACTTCAAGTATGGTATCTACAATATTATCTGCATTATGTAATATTATAACATCATCAATCCCACAGTTTAACAAAATAGAAAATAATCGTTCTTTATCTATATAATAAATAGGCTATCTCCACCACCAATGTCTTCGTCAACTTATTTCGATTCCCGGTCACATGGGAATAGAAGGCAATGGGCACGCTGATACTCCAACAAAGCAAACGAGCTATGCTCCATACCAAAATTTAGATTCACATAAAGGACTCACTAAAAGATTGGAACTTACCAAATGGTATGAAATATCCAAACTTTTTAAAATTCCCATCCATTTCTCATGACGCTTTCTATTGTCGACTTTTGTCCGATTGAGAACGAGACACAGTCAACTTACTCACCAACATATCATTGACAGTAAAATCCGTCCTCCGCCGGTAATAATTTGTCAATCAATTATATTTTTATGATTACACAAAACTTAACAGCAATTCTTTGGGCACAATCTACTATCCACATTAATCATAATTCCATTTCTCTATCTCAGTGGGTTATACTCCTACATAGCTTTTGTTCGCTCAGTCCTTAAAAACTGAAACTAGTTTGCCTAAAAAATGACTGGTAAATACAATTATATGAACTGTACTACTCAAGATAATTATTTCCATTTACATATATACATATTTATAAGTCAATGGGTCTCCAGTACACGTTTCTATATGTTGCAATCATCGCCACTAAATTATAATTTAGTACATAACAATATGAAAGATATGGAATTAAAACTTTAAGATATTAACCCGTTTGCTGGATTGTCACCTTTTCGTGGTAAAGGTACTCAGTAGGTGTAAAGAGCCTAGTATCGATTCTAAGTAGTGGGAGCCACAGGATTCGGTAGGGTTTCCAAAGCTGGTTAAGTCAAAAACACTGAATCTAGAAGTACTCCATGTCAGGCATCACAATGAGCAGCAAAGCTCCTGGATGACTTCGACACCCTGATAACCCGCCATAACGTGGTTGATACGTCCAGATTCTGTTTTGACAATCTGCTTATCAGCACAGCTGGGGCTATGGGAAGGGCTTTCTTCTACTGATTGCCGATTGAAACCGTCGATTGGTCCCCATATTGTAGCAAGTCAGTGATAGCCATCCATTCATATTCACACTGTTCAGGATGCTTAGATTGCTGATGAGATATCTGATTTTGTCCACCTCAGCCAATATGCTATACTTGCTGACTTTTATTTGGTCTTGGGAATATTTCATCTACGTGTGTTCAATATGTGTAACAGCAACCTTCTGAACAGCGGCTGCTTTTCTAAGGTGCTTAACATAATTATAAGACACTTTCAAAACTTTACTTTTCGCTCTCGCTAAACAAAAATTGTTTACATATCGGCTTCAACCAAAGCATAGAATGAGAGTGTAAAGGGTAATGTTTGATAGGTAACAGCTAGATTCTATTTTAAGACATAACTGTAAATATAACGATCGTTTTTGTTGTGATGGTTGGTTTTCTGTCTAGTTGCAGCCTGAACATAATTATAAGATACATTCTAAAAACTGCATGGAAAAGGAGAGTATAAATATTTTTATGCGCAGCATTTAACTAGACACGTAATTAAGTGAATATTATTCGAAATGCCACGTGGCAAGCTTTTGTCTGATGAAGAAAAAGGCAGAATTAGTGCCTATAACAACTCTGGCTACAATATTAACAGAATATCAAAATTAATTGGTCGAAGTCGTTGTGTAATAACTAATTTTCTGAACCATCAGGTAAATTATGGTATAAAGCGAAGTACTGGTCGAAAACCAAACCTATCTACATGTGATAAACGTCGAATTAGAAACCTTGCGAATAGTTCATCAGTGTCTTATAGTCACCTTGCTGCACTTTGCAGCAAGCCTGTATCTCATATGACCATTTGGCGCACTTTAAATAACTCGAAACACATTGTCGGAGCTGTAATGAAGAAGGCGCTAACCCTCCTTCAGCGTCACAAGACGGCACGGCTACAATACGCAGAAAAAAACTTAGACACATGCTGGGACTCGGTATTGTTTAATTAACATTTCACCATATATGCATAGCAAGTACCCTAACTGTATATCTTTTCATAAAGGTGATATTTTCAGATGAGAAGAAATTCAATCTAGATGGACCAGACGGATTTCGCAGTTATTGGAGAGATTTGAGAAAGGAACCTGTAATATTTTCGAAAAGAAATTTTGGTGGTGGTTCCGTGATGGTATGGGGTGCGTTTGCGAAATGTGGTACACTTGAACTTCGCTTCGTTAGTTCGAGAACGGATAGCTCTGAGTACGTGGGGGTACTGGGAAAGAAGTGTCCTTCCATTCCTTCAGGATTATAGAGAAAAACCATTTATTTGTATGCATGATAACGCACGCATTCATACAAGTCGCCTAACTAAAGCCTTCTTGCAATCATGTTCTATTGAAGTTCTGGACTGGCCAGCGTGCTCACCGGATCTAAATCCAATTGAAAACGTCTGGGGAATACTTGTTCGGCGTATTTAAGCTGAGAAATAAGAAGTTCGATTGTGTGGGAGACCTCAAAATAGCAATTTTGCAGTGAATGAAATAATTTGGACCCAATCCTGTTGGCTACCTTAGTTAACTCCTTGAGAAAGATGTTATTTGAGTTGGAAAAAGCAAACACCACCCCATTTTAACGTGTCTTAAAAAATTGAATTCAATACGCTTATGTTTCATTTAATTGGTGGCAGAAAACAAAAAAGTGTCTTATCATTTTGTTCAAGTTGAAAATAGCGTTTTTTTGTTTTTTTTTATATAATTTGAAATGTATCGTAAAAGTATTAAGTCTGAAGATTGAAAACAAAGTTCCTTTCGTAATGTTAACTAATAAAAATAAGTAAGTTCTAATTAACTTTTTAAACTACAAGAAAATGTAAAAAGAAAAAGTGTCTTATAATTATGTTAAGCACCTTATATGAGTCTTGCCATGCAGGTTTGCTGTGTGACTCCGGACCCTGATGAGGCTACGGATGCAGTTGTTGCAAAAAGTATTTATTCATCTTCTGGTCGCCAGTGCCTTCTGGGACAGATGTTTTCACATCACCTCACCAGAGTTTCTTGTATCCAAGGGGTGATTATGTTTCAAATCGTTATATTCATGCCGGGTACTGAGCGCCTGCAAAGAAATATCAGTGAAATAATTTTTAATCTATATACTATACTATACTAGGCCAAATACGAATTCCCTAATACCTCTACACCCTCAATAACAACAGCATCATTGTTCTTCTGCTAGTACTATGCCAAATGTTGGTCTCTGCACCTTTGCTGCCGCCACAAACCAACAACAAAACCAAGGAACCAAGTTGAAAATATTCTGGTCATTTTTATTGTTCTTGTTTACAATTAGGCAAAACTACAATAGTAAGAGACGCCGTCGTCGTCGTAGTTCCTTTCTTCGTGTTCATTCATCTATTCATGACTGTCTGTGACTGTGTCTATGTCTGTTTCTGTGTCTGTTGTTTTAGGTTGTTTTTTTTTACAGTTACAACGTCGGTGGCCCTCTTAGACCCTAAAGCGCCATAAATGTAAAGAAAAAACAACAGTCCTCCATCCACCATCTCGCAATTCCTGTGAAATTTTAAGAATATCGTTTAGTTCATTGTAAGTTGCAAGTATAAAATATGCGACTTTAAATATTGCAAAACTTGTAAGGTCTACCAATGTGTATAAGTAAGTAAATCAAATCTATCAGGTAGATACTGGGAAAATAGGAATCTATGTACATAATGAGATCCTCACCTATTCCTATTTATATTTAGGTAGATTCTAGAATCAAAACAGGAATCTATATATGTAATGAGATCCCCATCTACTCCTATTCCTGTTCGATTCTAGGAAGGTGTCACTGTAACTCTTTTAGTTTGGTTTTATTTCAAAATCTCTATCTCTCTCTCTCTCTCTCTCTCTTGGTACTCAATACTATATTGGACACACAAACAATAGATTTGTAAATACTCTGTGTTGGCCGAAAACAAAAAAAAAACTACTGCAGAATCTAAGGAAAACAATTGATACACTAACGGCACCCTTGCCTAATTGGGGTGTAGTACATACAGGCTAGAAGATTGGGAGTATCTTACAATGCATTTTTTTATTGTACCTTCTTTGGGGATACTATAGATGGTAGAGCATAAGAATACACTCAGTGGTCTTAACTTCTCACTCAAGACTCATTACGATTCTGTAAAGATCCAACAGTATAATACAAAGATTATCTGATGATATGCCATTAAACCTAATCTATATTATCTAGTACTGAGAGTAGTGTATTTCATATTGTCGCATATGCACTTGTATTACTTATTCTTACAACTGTGCTGGCGCTTTTGGCAATACTCGTATAATGGCACTACTACACTATAAAACAATGTGACTTAAAAGCCTTCGATCGATGGCTACACAAGCATAACACAAAACATTACAAATCGAAATGAAATAAATTCACATTGACAGCTGAATGCGAAATTGCAATCACACATAAAGGCAGACAGACAAATACCATTGAGGGGGGGCATCAGTGTCAATTTCAGTTGCAGTCCCAGGAACATCCAACAACATCCTCATTGTGACAGTGTCAGCAGACACACTGTACCTACTACTATACTCACAGCAATTGTTCTTGTTGAATCAACTCGACTTGACTCGAGTTGTATGGTTTATTTGGTGTGGTAGCTAACTGTCAGATAGACAGACAGACAGATAAGCAGGCAGTTGGAGATCCTTGTCATTTTCAATAGTAAAAGACTTTAATGTCGTCAGTTGTAGTTGGTGTTGGTTATAAACTGATTTCTCCTCTTTAACTTTGTGCTGTTGCTGTTACTGGTGTGAAGTGTGAAACATCACTAAATGGATCGAATGAAAGGCAAATTAAAATGCGTAGTAAGTTCATTCAAAGTCACACCATTAAACCATCATCATTTCAAATGGTTGCCCCATCATCCAAGGGTATATAATTGATTAATTTGATTTGAAGTGTTGTTTTTATCATAGTTTTAAGTCAACTAGGGTGCAATGACCAGAACGTTCTGCTCTCTATAACCTAATTCATACGATGTCACTTTGTCACATTTCATAGTATGTAAGTATTTATAAGAGTACCATAATTATCTTGATTAGAAACACGGAACAAATGCAACACAACATAGTACTACATTTGGTTGGTACACACACACACCACTTTGTTCCAAGTCACAGTTCACAATTTGGTTAGTTTAACTAATCTACTACATACATAGTACTACTTAGTTGCTTTATTCCTCTTGATGTGTCAACGACGCATGGTTTGGTTGAGATTTTTGGATTTGAAATGTCAATATTCGGTTTAATAGTTGTGCTATTGGTAATAAATAAATCATTGAAGTAGTTTTTTGTGACTAATACATCTTTCCTCTTTTCCATTTGTTTATGTTTCCATATACAATAGTATATCTTAAACGTCAATGCAAGTTTTTGGCCAAAACTAGGTGCATTCGTGGATAGTTCTTGTGCTATACAAAAGTGAGTAATTATAAAACAATCTTCCATATAACATAAGCTTCGGTTTTATCGAAGATTATATAGTATTTTCATAACACTTTCACACAAATAGAAATACAGAGCGCTCGGTATAATGTCAATAAACACCATTTTTTAGTCCCAACAAAGCTTTGCCAGAACCAGCAGTGGCCCAGAGTAGGGCTACTAACCAAAACTCTATTGGGAAAGGTGGAACAATTAAACACTCGTTGACATTCACAAAAGACTATTCATTTCTTACTTGTTCCATCGAAAATTTCACCCCCAACTGTGCAACTCGAAATCTTGAATAATACTCAGACCACTTCAATTACAGAAGTACTTGTATCCCTCTCCAATAAAATCAACAAAGAAACGAACCAAAAACGGGTAGCAGCATCAGTCGCTGTCCTGCAAACATAGGTGCGAAATCTTTATCTTACCCAGCGGACAACAACAGTTGCCTCGGACAAACAGACAGAAATTTACGATCACCTGATTTAACACGAATCGTGCTCACATGATTTTACAATATAATCGTCTGGCTTAACGAAAATAGGTCAATTATACTCGCCAATAGAAGAAGCTCAGATACCGCAAAGCTCACAGCCGTTTTTTACTGGTCACTGGTGTGAAGGGAATCACGCTGAGAGCGATATTCCGTTCAGAAGCCATTGTAGATGATGTGGAAGAGCAGTCACTCTTCCACAAAGACTAGAAATAAGTTTCTGAGCAAATACATCATCGAAAACCTCTCGGACTGTTCAGTCAAATGTCCTGTTTATCTTCTAAAATATCTAAATTCAACAGGTTGGATTTAGTAATACTGATTGCGTTCGGCGAGGAAGAGGTTTCAAAACGGCACTCTAGTGCTACTAGTGGACTATACGAGTCAGCCACAATCGTCTGGCTTTCATAAAGACACCTCAGGATATTAAAAAACGGGGCAGGTAGTATCACTACCTCTCGTTATACACGAGATTACACACAATTTGTTGGGTTGAGTATGTCAAAATTCGAAATAAGAAAAAGAAGAGATCGCCCTTTGTGAGCGACTTGTGCAGTCTATATAATTTCATATGGTAATCTTTGTAAATATATCATTGATTCAAGAGAATCCAAATACTTGAGTTAATGGACCAGACAGACAGGCCAGATTATGAACGCTTTGAATTTAAGCTGTGCTACTAGCTACTAGCTTCGTATTTGATCGTGCGTTCGTTCGTCGTGATGTGTGTCTTCACTAAACACATTTAGGGACTCCGGACTGGCGTTGAACTTACTCTCTCTGCTGTTTTGTATCGCGAGCCGGCTCTTAATATACTAACCTATCAAGTTATAACTACTTCTAGCATCCACGATATAAGCTTTACTTTTGTTTTTATTCAGATTTTAATTTTCACAAAAATTTTCTTTCATATTCTTCTAATTGGCCTATAACACACACAACAAAAAGAAAAGAATTTCCACAATTTTGTTACCTTTTTTAAACACCCCTCCCCCTCTATGACATAAGCGTGCAATCACAAAATTCCTCTTACAAACATTATCGCTTTCTCTATTTTCTAAATATAAATATAAATTACTTGGCCCATTTTTAAAAACGTTTTCACGTTAAAATAAACTTCAAATTGCCTTAAATGAACTAGCAGTATACTTTACTAAACGGGAAATCCAATTAAATTGAAGTAAAACAAAGGCAATATACTTCTTCCGAAAACGTAAGACCTGTTTCTTACCAAACTCAAACCTCTCTATATCTTATACCCAAAACTAAATTTCAGTTTATTTACATATATCAAAAACAGTTGACAAGATCAACAAAATCCTTAAATAGAAAACCATTATTATAAAATCAAATTTTAGCCGGGCGTTATTAGATTCTTAATGAGACATAGTGGTGCCTTTTAGATCTAGCCTTAGGTTAGTCCGACAAAGACCCAGCGTCTTAGTTGTACATACATAAGTGCCATATCTTAAGTTTTATATAAATTAAGGTTTTTCTAGCTCCCTTATTTTTCCTTAATAATTATATCACAACTGAAAGCTAAACACACTTCTACCAAACTGGGCGATTCCATGTGTTGCCTGGTCGCTTTCTTCGTTGGAACATCCAAAATAACAGTCACAAATAGAGTCACCTGACTTCCGAGCCTTTCAATTTGCAAACTAGTCCCAATTCTTTGAGTAAATGTTTCTCCCAATAGGGATAGTTTAACTGGTACAATTTCAGTATCTTTATGATCAGAGTGTCTGGGATAATAATAGTAGATGCCTTCATATGTCCATCTTTAGATATTTCTTATTATGCTTGCCATAGCTTCGAGCAATTTGGCTACTAAACTGGAGAGATTTTTGTAATGTATTCATTTCGATTGTTTTTTTTTTTTCTTCTTTTATAAATAAACTTCAATATAAAAAGAAAAACAAATCTTCGAACGTCTGTCTGAAACTATCGTTTAATTCACTTGATCCCTGTCTCCTTTCTTCTGATTGAACGCTGTTTAATTGTGAAAAAGTCGATCCCACTAGACTCAACCTTGACTCTAGTTCTTCCAATGTCATCACTTTAGAATTCTCTAATACATAATTCCTACTTCTCTTTAAAGAATTCATAAGGTCTTCCCTCACAAGGTGCAAGTCATTTACATTGGTTGAACGCTTCGGTGACATCTTGGAAATAGACTTGTATTAACCTGGAAATTAATTTGCTAAATTCAGAACACTATCGCTTTCCTACGAATATAAGCGACAGACGAAATCACTTCTTTCAATTCACTTTCAATATGCACACCCTAATGTAAACTAAAATCAATTTGTAATATTATAGGGATTAAATACAAATAAATTAATTAAATTCAATGCAATTTAGACATTTTATTAAAGTTGATATTATGCCATTTCTAAAGGTTTCTTTGTTTATACTACATAGTCTTCTATGCCAAGGACATCATCTAAATAAGTGACCCACCCAGTGATTTAGAGCATGAGACTCATAATCTCAAGGTCCAGGGCACCAACATCCATCAAGACAGCTTGGTTAACAACATTTGTGAAACTTTTATAAGACTTTGATGCTTTAACCTAAACTTGTTTAAAGAGAGTCTACAGTACGCATAGGCCATGCCAGTTCTACACACATAGTACATAGTTCAATAATCGAGAAATGCTTGCTTTAAAATTATTGTACAAAAGATGTGGAGCAATAAAAACAATCTCATATTTTCACTGAAACCATAGAAATGGATGAACAAATTTGGAGCCATTTGAATTTTATAAAGTTTCCTATGTCTACATTAATATATACCTATGTATATACTACAATATATATAGACACATATGTATACAATATTATATGTACTTCTTTTGATATTCAGATTATACCGCTTAGTGTATTTATTCAAATTTTAGCACTAAATTACTATCGCTACTTAGTTTGTTGTGCAACACAACACAAACTCAATCTGTGCAGATGCGAGATGCATGTTATGGGTGTTTCTACAGGGCATGCGGTGTACTTGATGGTCCAACTCAACTATATTCAATTAACGATTGTGCTCGTCTTTATATTCAGCAAACAAATTACTCATCCTGCGCTGACAATCTACAGGCAATTGTAGATGGTAATCGATATATACCAGACACAGTACCAGGTAGCTATTGCTATGGTGGCTATTGTGATTTTGTACGTTGCATTCGGCGCATTAATACCCAACAGCTAGTAAGTGAATACATATTGCATTATTATTATACATTATACAGTATGTACTTTCATAATTACCATTGACATATGCTTCTACTGCTTTCAATTGTAGATCTCATCCTGCTATAACGATTCACGTGGAACACGCGATATGACTACTGATATTGATCGTGTATACTTTTATACAAATATCACATCGTGTATTTTGGCCAGAACGCGTTGCTCTCAATTCAATCCCATAACTGGTGAATTGCAAAATCATTTTGTTAGAGTTGCACCGGCCCCAGCTGGTCCACCGGGTGCAGCAGGACCTGTAGCAGTTTCTGGTGGACCCAGTACAATGCCTTCGCCGTTTCTTAATGCTTTGCAAATATCAGAAACGGGCGATATGCGTATCTTGTCATTTCCGTTGACAACATCGCCGGCGGTCAGTGAGAATTTTTGCACTAATGGGCCAGCGCCATTACAGCAGACTGGTTTTGGTGCATATTTATGTTAACAATTATTTACACTCTTATTTAAATAAATGAAGTATATGAAATGATTTTTTTTTTAAACTAAAATTAAACGCTTTTGGAAATTGAATTTGAAATTGGTTTTTTGATTGTTATTGCACTTGCACACTAGAGGTGGCAAATTATCGATGGCACTATCGATATACACATACACATATGCTGCTCTGCTCTTACTCAAGTGAATTGCTCTCTCAATGAAATTACCATGTGCTCTGGTGATGTGCGAGTGAGATGGCATATGTTGACAAATTAATGTTGTTTTTTATTTTAAATCAGAAATTATAAATCTAGAAGTTTATCAAAATTCATTCATATCATTTATTTGGTCTCCTAAATTTGTAAATTTAAATATAGTTTTTTCATACTAAAAAAAACAACTGCCCAAATGAACCATAGTTCAGTTCAGTTCATTTCGTGAACTATTCACACACATTTCAATTTTAACTACTATCCAACAGTAAATAAATATATAAAATAAATAAAACATTGAGTTATGTTTCATTCTTAATTATCAAATTATTGCCTTATTTGCCCGGGATTTGATTTTGAAAAAGAAACACTTTTTCTCTCAAGGTTCTTATTACTCTCTCAAAATTCTTTTTTACTCTCTCAATGTTATTGTTATTCTTTCAAATTCCAGAAGTTATTCTTATTGACCTTAAAGGTCAAACTTAAATTTTCGCTGCATTGCAAGTTTAAAAGGTTATATATTATAGACGACATCAATATATTTGAATCAACGCACAACAAAACACTCACTTATTCATCTTAGCACAAAATAATCATAAATACGGTGGCAAATTTCTAAGCGCAACACACGACGCAACACAATTTGAATTGGAACTTGCTAGAAGCAGCTGTAAAATGTCTATAAAAGATGTAAGTTAAGATTTATAATTTATTTTAATTTTTAAATGTACAATTTATAAATTTTTTTGTGGTTTATTAACAAAATTCAACAGTTGCAACTTGATGTGGAGGAAATAACTCAATTGCTGGGCAATGCTAAGCGCACACGAGTTCGTCAGGCTCTATTGCAAACCAAAGATGAAATTGAACGAGAAATAGTCACTCTTGAGATGAAGCTACGTTTTGCGGCCGAGCGTGCAGCAAATGCTGCTGCCGAGGGTGCCACTGGTGGTGATGCAAAACGGTTAGTTGTCATTAACATCATCTCATACTGTTCTTTCAATTATATATTATTAATAATAACACAATTTGTGTTTGTTGTTTTTATTCATTTTCACTTTTTCAGCTATCGCTTGGATTTAACAGAATACGCCTGGGATCAGAGTGACAAATTTGTAAAGCTCTTCATCACTGTAAAAGGTGTGCAGAACTGCGGTGAGGATGCTGTTACTTTGGATCTTCAGGAGAGATCCATGGAATTGCTTGTGCGCAATTTAGATGGGAAAGATTACAGCCTTGTTGTCAACAATCTTCTCGAGCCAATCGATATTGGGGGCAGCTATCGCAAAATCAAAACCGATATGGTTGCTATTTATTTGAAAAAGTCTAAGCCAGCAGAGACTTGGACTCATTTGACTACCATATTGCAGCGTGTGACTCAAAAGCAGAAAATGGAAAACAAGAAAGATGAAGAGAACCCAGAGGCAGCTCTAGTCAACATCATGAAGAAGATGTATAACGAAGGTGACTCCAAGACAAAGCAAATGATTGCCAAGGCCTGGACTGAGAGTCAGGAGAAAGCACGTGGTGGCGGACCATCTGATATGCCCATGATGCCCATGTAAACAGTGTGCGTGCGTATGTTCGACGGTGCTTAGTTTAAGTAAAATACGCAGCAACAGTTCGACTTAAACCTTTTTCACCTATTAAATTTTTTTGTGTATTTCCTTAGTTATAACACAAATATTTACTTATATACGAGAACATTCTAATGATATACTACATACATAATACATACATACATACATAACAAAACTCAGTGCTCACAATACAAGATGAGTAGTTTTAAGTTGCATTCGCTGTAAAAAACAAAAGAGAAAAATACAATCTAAAATAAATAAATTTAAAATATTATACATAGCCATGTGTATAGGCACATTAATGCTAAAATAATAATTATGTTTTTGTTGTGTAGAGAGTTCATTATTATTATCTACATATATCTACATACATATGTATGTATGTATGTATGCAGGTGTGTAGATTTCAGATCATTTCCAACTGTTTTCCATATTTCCCGTTAGTTTGTTCATCCACTATCTCCTGCTGCCTGCTGCTTCTGCTGTTGTTTTCTTCCTTTGTTCAGTCGTTTATAGATTTTTGATTTGTGTTGCTTGTTCAATTTTTGTTTAGGTTATTTTTTTCTTTCTAATTAATTGTTTCCATGTTTTTTTAAACAATAAATAAATAAAAAATGAGTTTACAAGATGAAAGTTTTCCAGCGGATGATTTCTTCGAGGATTTGACATTTTTGCGTAAACAATATATGAAAAATGAGACGCAGCAGCAGCAGCAGCAACAACAACAGCAACAGCAACAAGTAAAAGCAGAAGACATTATTGAAAAAACCTCAAGCTCTCTAGCAGAAGGTGTAGCAGAAGGAGTAGGTGAATATTATGCACCTGAATTGTCAGAAAACACACAGCAGCCATCGGTAGTAGATAATTTAAATGCCAAAATTATGTGTGCAAATAATTCCGATTTGAAATTAGGTTTGTGTTGTGTTTCAGTTGTGTTTTACAAAAAATACATTTAATAATCAATCACATTTATGTATATGTACATAGGTAATAAACTTGACGGGCGTTCAAAGAAAAATCTAAGCAATAGTAATCGTCGCTCCTATCAGGACATTCATTCCGAATACACAAAGCATCGTTTCAAACATGTTGCCAGCAAGGTTGGTCAATATATTGCTAAGATTAAAGCTGAGGAAGCAAAGAAACGACACAACAACAGTAGCAGTTCATTTCAGCGACATCGTTCCATGCCAGAGACCCTAACACCGGAGGCATTACCACGTGATATGAATGGAAGTTCACATTATAGTGCCAACGAGTTGCACAAAATGAATGACTCTTCAAATAGTGAAGTCGATCCCGATACATCGGGCTCAATCCCATCACGTCATCCACACGAATGTAGCAATGAAATAGATGAAATGGCATACAATCGTCTTCGTTACGAAAAAGATCAAATCCAAAGCTACAGTGAGTATCTACAGTCGAGACTTGATGAAAAGAAAATGGAAAATGTCACATTAAAACGCAATATGGATATGATGCGCTTTGAGTTGTCCGATTTGAAGGATAAAATCAAAAGGAATAGCAATATATCGTTATCAGGCAGTTGTGGCGCATTGACGCGTCAAACGAATTCCTTTGTTTATATGCCGCCGCCTTCAATGCATAACTCAAAGATGACACAAACAGAACTGGTGACACCATTGCAACGCACCACACGTCGTGTTATTGGTGGTTATACAATTGCTGCTACACCAAATCTAACCAACGAAGATGATACAATATACCTTGGTAGCGGTGACGAAATCAATCATGCTCCCGCTGGCATCAAAGTGAGCACATGCACCAAGAATGTTGCCACGATTCAACCTATTTCGCTTAATTTTAGCAATGATAGTGCTGAAGTCGACTCAAATGGTGAGTAAAAAAAAAGTAGTCTTAAATATTTTGATATAAAGACACCAAATAGAAAGATTAAAATAACAAATGATGGAATTGATGGCATAGTTTATAATGGTGTGCACGATTCGGTATATGAAGACGAAGTTCTAGGCTCAGGCAGTTCATTATGGTGGTCACCGGATGGCTTATACATATACTATTTTTGGTGATGCTGATAATATTGAATATCAATATCCTAAAGAGATTAATCTTAAATATCCTTAGCCGGGTACACCAAATCCAATAGTCAGATTATGTATTTTCGATCTTGGTACTTCAACACCGAGTTCAGTGCGTGTTATGTCACCTATGATCATTGTAAGCAGCAGTCACATATTGCAAAATGTTATTTGGGCTAATAATACCAATATTGTCATAACCTGGCTTAATCGCAGGCAGATGGTTGGATTGCCATTGGTAATTTTAAATGCCTGACTAGCTGCTCGCATTGTCTGTTCACTTATTGGATTGGCAACTGGTATCAGGTTTGGAAGTTAAATCTTCAAACAGATGAAAATGAGTGGCAATCATTGGGAGATTTTTACCATCATTTCCATTGCCATTTTTTTTTTTTTTTATTTTTGTATTTATGCTTTTATTTGTATTTAGTCCGGTAAAAGAACTTTAACAAAATAATCTAAATTAAAAAAAAAAAAAACCACAGGTACGGAAAAATCCAGTTTAACTACTACCAGTCAGGTCCATAGGATGATTTCTTTTAAGTCTGCGTTGTGTGGAGTCTGTGTTAAGAAGTTTATATGCCAGTAGGTTTGGATGTGATCTGAGCCTTTCAGCGTACCTCTTGCTGAATCGGACAATTTCTTCCATGACTGTTGGCATATATAGGTCTGTCTCTGTGTAGATCGTCGTTGCGAATATACCATGGCGCACCGGTGAGTTAGCGTAGTGTTAGGTTTTGATACCTTTGTATGAGTTCAGTTCCCCAAAGCTGTATGCCATATGTCCAAACTGGCTTCAGGATCAATTTGTAGAACCGTAATTTATTTTCAAAGCTGAGTTTTGATGTTTTGCCAATTAACCAGTACATGCGCTTTGTTTTGATATGTAAGTGCTTTCTTTTAGCGAGTATGTGATGTCTCCACGACAATCCCTCATTGGTATAACTATACCATTAAAACGGAATGATGAGCTAGAACCTTTACGTAATGACAAAACCGCGTGTGTTGGCTTTGTCCCACCTACACATCCAAGATTCAATATCTCAAAGTTGTTGTTTTTATAGCTAAGTAGTACTGCTGATACTTGATGACCTGACTAATATCGCTGTGTCATATGCATAGGTGGCAATTGTCATTTCTTCCCCAGTTGGGTTAGGAATATCTGCAATGTAATAGGTATAAAGTAGATACACTACCTTGAGGGACACCAGATTGTACAATTTTGATCGACGATTATGCATCTTCAACTCTGACATAAAATCTTCTATTGGTCTCAGGAAATGAAATTTTGGTGATGGTTAATAATAAAGTTTATTAAGTGAGTGAGGGTGATCCATCGAAACGTCATGTTTTCAGTAATAATGATTGTTATACCTGTAATCTAATCGATGTAGATGGCGATATTTGTAGGGATACAGCTGCAAGTTTTAGTAAGGTTTATGGAAGGCTTGAAAGTAAACTACGTCAAACTAATAAACTAATACATATATTTACTATTTTTTCAGCTGTTGCTGTGCTTAGTCAACAAAAATTGACAACATCTACAGTACATCCAAATACGGCAAATCATGTTGATGGTGCCACCAGCACTAACAATTCAGGCTCCAGCCAACCAAGTAGTAATGATTCGGCCATTGAGATGGAAGCCAACGAAAGGCGTTGTCACACATCTTCATCATCATCATCTCAACCAATGCACAATAATTGCCAACACAGTCAGCAAACAAACAAAGACACAATAACATTGCCACAGCGAAATGGTTTCTATTTCTATGAAAAGAATTCGAAACGCTATATATCACTAGAAGACATTAATATGGTGACATTAAGTAGTAGTGGCGGTGGCGGCACCGATGAAGCCATTACAGATGATCATGGAACATCCAATGAGTTTGATAGCACCTTTAGAGATTCCAGTGTTCTTGTATTAAAAAAGAAACGAACACTTAGACATCGAATTCTACGTATATTTGGTAATTGCGCCGGTTGCGATGATCCAAATCTATCGTTGGAAATCAGAAATGGTACATACGCTGAAATTCCATTATTGGAACGTCATGTACAACGTTCTTAAAAGAAGAAGTTGGGGGAAAATAATCTATGATTCCCATACAATAACTAAAATGATATTGGTTGATAAACCATGATTGGTTTGTTTGTGCAACATTTGGTTCTTTTCATGCATTTTATTTAGTTTCTCTATTTATTTATTTATTATTATTTATTTTATTTGTAATTTAATGTTTTTTTTATGTAGGTTCTTTTTTTTTTCTTTTATTTAAATTTTTTTAATTGGTAGCAAATTAAATTGCATAGGTAAATACATGCACATAAATTGCAAATTGAATTTTATGCGTTAAGTAACGAAAGTTGTGTAGTTGTATGTAATGATGTGCGAGCGAGATGCAGCTTTGTACTCGATCAGCTATGCGGTTACTTAAAATAGCAAACGTTAGTAGCAACGATATAACCACGAAAGTGAAGACAACGCGCAGAAGAATTTCAAAAGAAAACTGGATGATGAGTAAATGTTTAATTCATTAATTATCATTACCTGCTCTGAATGATTTTGAAAATGGAAAACTTACTCTCTCAAGGTTCTTATTACTCTCTCAAAGTTCTTGTTTACCCTGTCAAGGTTCTTGTTACTCTCTCAAATTCCAGAAGTTATTCTTCTCTCTTTCCCACCTCTCCCGCAAAAGAGGATTCGACTACTTAGAATTTTAATCGGTAGTCACAACGATATAACCACGAAAGTGAGAAAGACAACAAGCAGCTACTAGTGACGCCGGATTGGCGACGAAAGCCGCTTTCGTAAATTTATTAATATTTTAATAATAAATTCCATATAATTTCTTACAAAATCTTTAAACAAATATCGTTTTTGTACAAAGTCAAAAAAACAAGTCTTTATTTTGTTAGTTTCAAAATTTATACAAAGTTTTTTAAATTTAAAATTTTTTTTTTTCACTGTGTGATGGTTTAAATAATTGTTAAACTGGATAAGAAGACGCTTACAAATAAACAAGCGGAAAAACGTTAAGTGGAACGTTTGGCTAAAGAGGGAGATGGAGAAATAAAACACAAATAATTCGGCTGGATCAAATAAAAATAATTACTAATAGACAAAGGCATAGGCAAAGAAAGCAAAGCAAAACACAAGCACAATGGATCAACAGAAGCAGAAGCAGCGAGAACAACGACAAGCGGAAATTGACGAATGTTTTATATTGAATCAAATGGCAACGAATTTTAATACTGAACCTCAACAACAATCGTCTCTAAAAAGTCCACCCAGAAATTATTGTGATAACATTGTAAATCCAACTTTTGGTCACAATATAAATGGGAATGTGCAGCATTATGCTGGAGAACAACAACAACACCGGCAGGAAGATGAAGAAGAGTTGTGTGAATTATATGAGGCTGCTGCCGTTGCAGCTCAAAGAATTAAGCTGGACAACAACAATAGACAAAGAAAACTATCATCTCCTCCGTACTTCACACCCTATGCGAATAATGATAACAATAATAATAATGTATGCAAAGTTAGTAAAATTCCAATCTTGACTGCTTTAAAAACAATACCGATTACGGCAACACGTGCTCGCGGCAGGAACGATGGTAAGTAAAACAGAATCACCTCACTCTCTCATTACTGTCGCTGGCTGTGCGAAATCTCAATCTCATCCAGCCCTGTCAGAACACACCACACAAACACACACACACACACTAAACTAACCATCATTTTACACATGTATGTACACGTGTATATGAGAGTCAGTCTTTCTATGAGTGTATGATGACGTCTGTTAAAACCTTTCGTCGTCGTAGCGTTGATTCCATGTCAATTTCAGTCACAGCCTCAGCCTACATAAAATGCGTGTTTCTACATGAATAAGTGTTTGATGAGTGTAGCTGTGTTGATTGTTGAAGTGGTAGTGGTGTGGTGGGCACATGGCGAAGTTGTGCAAATTTTTTACTTAAGCACAGCTGCTTTCATGCACATACACGCACACACACACACACACACAAGCAGAGTGAATCTGCTTCTGCGTTTTCATTTTATTGTATGTTCGTTTCTTCCTTTACTTCTATTTAAAAACTGTATCCCAATGAGTTCGTATCATCTCTTGTCCGCTGCTCTAATTAATATTCCATACTATCAATCTTGCTCAAGTTTTATCATCTGATGTGATTTGATTTTGATTAAAATAAATTATTATTTTTTATTTATTTTTATTTTTTTTTTTTCTTATTACAGCAGCTATAAATGATCTACTCAATAACATACCAGAAATTGAACACAACTTTGATGTGCATAGTCGCATTGGTCATGGCACATTTAGTACCGTTCTTTTGGCCACACTTAAAAAGGAACGCGCACTGCCAGAAACTCAACGTCGTAAATTTGCCATAAAACATCATATCCCGACATCACATCCGGAACGTATTATGAAGGAATTACAATGCATGACAAAAATGGGGTAAGTTGAAAGTTTAGCAGCATTCGATTTCCATCCATCCATCCGTCGATCCTTCTTTTTTGTAACAACTGTGATCATCAGAGTGTCAGTGTTCAAAATTATAGTGTTGTTTGTCTCTGTCTTCTATTTAGTTAGAAACAACAGAAATTGAAGATATAACTTAATTTTTAGAATTTCTAAAGATAATGAATATGTAGGTACTAGTAGAATCTTCTCGGAGAAGTTGTTACATATTATGGGGTTGACAAGGAAGGCTAAGTCTAGCAGCTCCCATCCTTGTCTTATCTAATCTAATCTAGTAGTAGGTAGCTGATGATGAGAACAAAAGATGTAGGAGAAAAGAAATGTTGGACAAAGTCAATCCAATCCACCCACTCAAATGTGGCAAAAGCAAAAGCCGGCAAAAATACCGTTTTGATGATAAACGCACGAACGACGAACGAAGGAATGAAATAAGTGTTGCTGAGATGCCGCCTTTAGTTATCATCATTTATCAACAAACATAAATACCAAAAATATATACATATGTATGTACATACATATATTTGGCCGCATTATTGTGTTGTGTGTGTTCAACTCCATCCATCCCTCCCTTCCTGCACACACACACAATTTTAGCACCTCAGACAATTTTTCTGATGACGTATTTTCGGCAAATAAAAACCAGAAATAACTTTTTTCACCGTTTTATGTGCGTCAAACAACATTTGTTTTGTTTAGTTGATTCTCTTTCTCTCACAGTCTGTCTGTCTCTCTCTCGCTCTATCTCCCTTGTCTTTTTCTTACGTTTGCTTGCTTATATTGTACTGTACTACTATTGTACCTACATATTTGCTTGATGCAAATTATACTTTTTGTTCAGTTCTGTTCTCATTGTTTGTTTGTTATTTGTTATTGGCTATTGGCATTTCGGCATAATGTGTTCAAAAGTGTTGAAAAGGCATTAAAGCACATTGTCCAGAATTATGAAGTAGCTTTACACCTACACCACACCACACCACAACTGCTTCCTTTCATTATTCACCACCACTATCATCATCGTAATCACTAACGTCACTCATTTAAATGACGTTTTATCTCTTTGTTATCTTTCTCGTTTGTTTGTTGTTTCTTCATTGGTAGTTTCTGTCTTTATTATTTTTGCTTTTTTTTTTGCTTGTTGCTTTTCATATTCTAATGCAGAGATTTTTAAACTGTGTGGGATTTATTAAGTTAAGTTTGCATCACAAAACAGTAACACCCACATTCGCCGGATTGGAAAATACGAATCCAAAAAAAAAAAAACCAGGGAAAAGTGGGATAAAGATACAGGTTAGTATAGGGTGGTAGCTGTCGGTATCAAGTTCATCTTACTTAGGCCATTAAAGGCCTTGTCATTGTTGTGATGCCTCATGGAGAAAGAGTGATAGAACAAGTGAGTTGAACGGAGACCGGATAGAGCGAATGGTATGGAAATAAATGTACATATTGCCATCTTTTAGGAGAAGTTGACTTTAGGACAGTAGGAGATGCTATGAATACGGCACCACACTGTCCCTTGTGACCCCTTATGAGGCATATAGATGAATATGGGGGGGTGATGGTTTCTCTTTTCCTGCCTTAAGTAAGAGGAAATTAATTATTTATTAAGAATGACGTAAAATATACCTATAGGGGGTCCATGGATTACGTAAGCTTAAGAACCTCTGTTCTAATGAATATAGACTGGTGAATCGTTTTTACAGTTATGTACGTTTACATGTGTTTTATTTATTTTAATTGCAAAATGACGTTTTTGTTTGTTTGTTTGTATGTGTTGACTGACTGATATTGATGTATTGTGTGGGCGTCCATGTACATACGTAGATGCTTTAAACTACCACTCACTTGACGCCCACATTGTCATGCATGTGCTATGTATATATATATATTTGTATGGGTGGCCGGTTAGTTGGTTGCTTGTCAGACACAAACACAAAATCACCATAGCCATTTGATGCTACTAGCTAAAGTGCATGTGGGGGATTGGACGTGTCTTCTTTGCATGTGTGGGTAGCGTTTGTTTGCACGTCACATAAGCCATAATGATAATGTTGTCGTTGTCGTCATCATCGTCATCACACAGTTTTCACGTGCAAGCTTTTGTTTGCTTTTTACTCACCCGTTAAACTCTTCGTCAATGTCGTTGTCATCGTTATTGTATTCATCAGTTCCATCGCATTCAACGTGTCGTTTGCCTATTAGGATAACCTTGAGCAAGGCCGCCGACGTCGTTACATGTATACAAACATATGTATGTACATACATACATACATGTGTATAGTGAATCACAAAAGTAATCGGTGGTGCATTCAGTATTTGTTTCATTAATTGCCCTTGATTGCACCTCATTACCTGAGGGTAAAGATCGATCATCAACCTTATTTAGGAGATAGAGATAGTTTTGGAAAATTACCTGATCCCCTGTCTAGTCTAACCTTTGAAGTTATTCCATTACCTTGCAAATTTGTTGCCCTACAACCTTCATAGCTGCCTCCATTCACCTCAATTAGGAACGAGTAAAAGTTTTTAAAATAATAATAATCAAGAGTTTCAACTCAACCCATATCAATCAGTAGATGATCCTATCCATCAAATAATTTTCTATACAATTACCATAAATTTATTTTTAATCAACATAAAGGCATATATAATACAATATTGATTTATGTATGATGTATGTACATTTTCTCTATATAAAACCAGAAAGAAGGGTATCATTGGCTATGCCAAAGATATAATACTCTTCACGCTCGTCCGGGTTGCATCCAACCTTCCTTTCCTAGCATCACTATATTCTCTCTGTTACAGTTTGAGTATCAACAAAGAACACAGTTTCAGTGGCACTTTTATTGTACTTTAATCTTTAATAAGTTTGCCATTTAATTTGGGTTTGTATGGGAGGTGCCCCTTTTGGTAACTCTATGATCATGAAATTTACATGGTTGATGAATATGGATCAGAAACTTATAGTGTCCAAATTTCAGTTTGATGAGTCAAACAATATAAAACTTTTTCTAACAAGATCATTAATTTAAGTGGAGTTTGTATGGGAGGTACCCCTCCTGGTAACCGTAGGATCATGAAATGTACATGGTTAGATGGATATGGACCAGAAACCTTGATACGTTAAAAAACAAAAAAAAATTTTCAAATAATTTCAATTTTTTAAGCTAAATTTGGACTGTGGTCGAAGTAAGTTTGCAAACTGAAAGGCCCGTGAGTCAGTCGACTATTGTGAGGGTTCCAACGAGGGAACAATACACGGAATAGCCCAGTTTGGATTCACCATTTGCGCCAAAAATGGACTAACAGCATTGCAGTAGGTACACTGGTCCTTCTGGCGTATGAGCCATATAAATGGTGCCTAGGACGTGTAATGGAAGTGAACCCTGGTCAGGACGGACTCGTTAGAGAAGTCTCAGTGAAGAAAAGATCTGGTGTATTGAAGCGCAACATACATACCATATGCCCGCTACCCCTAGATTCGAATGGGGCTTAAATGGTGAATCCAAACTGGGCGATTCCGTGTGTTGCCTGGTCGCTTCCCTCATTGGAACGCTGAAACGCTTCCTCCTAGGTTTGTTGGATCATAGAGGTTCCAAAGAAATGATTAGATCTGTTTATTTATATTCAAAATTGTATAGAAGTAGAGATACCCAAAGATACAAATTTGTTTATTTATCTTTTATTTTTGTGTCTAATCGACTGTGCGTCCATTACCATGCAGGCGAGATGAGCAAGAGCTTTGGCTATTAAAGTAGATTAACGTTTTGATGAGTTATGAGTGCCCTTTTTTACAGTTTTTATCTCTATGGATATATTCATTTCTGTAATATCATTGCGCCTCTATGAGTGTTCTTTGTAAAACTTCAATTGCCCCACAATTCGAAACCAGGCCCATAGAGTTTGACTTATACAAGTTTGTACTCAAGGCTCAGCTCAAAGAAAATTTGGAGTTGTTAAGCCAGTGGAGACCAAATTGTTGTGCTATTATGTACTTTCATATGTGTAACACAACACAGCGAATACTTGGGTGATTCACTGTACACAGTTCAAGAGGAGTATGTTATGTTTATACATATACCTACTTATATAGTTTACTTGACGCATTTCTCATACTTATTTGCATGACACGATGAAGTGATGATGATAATTTATTAATAGAGGAAGAATAGCAACAGAATCGAAAGCAATGACGCTTATGATCATGATTAATTTTATTTTTTTATATACAAAATTGATGGATATACTATTACAAGATGAGATGTGTGATGTGATGAGATCAAATGAGATTTACTACTATTGTTACAATATATTTTGATTATTAATATATGTTTTTCTTTTCTTTTCTCTTTTTTTTTTTAATTATTTTGCAGTGGCACGAACAATGTGATTGGCATTAATTGTTGTATACGTTGTGATGCATCGGTTGCTTTTGTTATGCCGTATATGTCACACGATCGTTTTAATGATTTCTTTACCATAATGCAACCGAGAGAAGTTCAGATTTATATGAAAAACTTATTAATCGCTTTGCGCCATGTACACAAGTTTGCTGTAATACATCGGGATGTAAAACCAAGTAACTTTCTGTACAATCGGCGCTTAGGACAGTTTCTGTTGGTTGATTTTGGACTTGCACAACATGCGCCAAATTATTTAATGTCCTCGTCATGCCAAGACACAAATCCTAATCAGCAGCAGCAGCAGCTGCAGCAACAGTCATCAGTAAAAGAAGAACAACAGATGCAGCAAAATCGTGTGTCGTTACAGAAGCGTATGCGTGATTTCGATGATGTTTCGAATGGAAATGTGGCAGGTAATTGTAAACGCTTGCGCATGAATCAAGATTGTACAAATGCCACCACATCAGCTGCCACAAGTGGTGCCAAGATGCCACTTCAACAAATCAATGAAATAACACATAACTGTGTCAATGTTCCTGACAGTTTGGAAATATCAAATCAACATCAACAACAAGGGCAAATCCAAGGTGGTATAACTCAAGCAACACAGACATTAGTCGAACCATCTACACCATGTTTCAGTCCCACAACTGCAGGCGGTTTAAGTAACAAATACTCTACATTTCGTTTCGGCAACTCCCATAACAAATGCTTTTGTTATGGTCACCCACACGTATGTAATATTTGTCTTGTTAAGAAAGAAGTACACGCCTCACGTGCCGGAACTCCTGGCTATCGTCCACCCGAAGTTCTACTTAAGTATGCGGATCAGACGACTGCAGTCGATGTATGGGCAGCTGGTGTTATCTTCTTGTCGATATTATCATCAGTTTATCCATTCTTTAAGGCGCCAAACGACTATGTTGCACTCTCCGAAATGGTTACAATTTTTGGTGACAAAAAAATACGTAAGACAGCCGTTATCCTCGAACGTCTGTTAACATGTAGCCAACGTGGCCAAGCTCTTGATTTGCGCAAAGTTTGCGTCCGTTTTCGTAATCGCGTATTCTGTTCGCCAGAGGTGTTTAAAAAGTACGCACAACCTGACGGTTGTTGTATGGTGTGCAGGAACTGTGATCAGTACTACTTCAATTGTCTATGCGAAGAGTGTTTGTATGAAAGGACAGAGTCAATTGAACCGCACGATACATTTCCACCAAGTGCCTATGATCTGTTGGAGCGTTTGCTTGAGGTCAATCCACATAAACGAATTACCGCTGATGAAGCACTGAATCATCCATTTCTGGCTGATATACAGCCTGATGACAATGTTTATGGACATAAGACTGAGAATAGCAGTAGCTCAACAATCTGCTATAATGGCATTAGCAAAACAGTTATGGAAACCAGAACTGCAACAATTGCACCATTAAAACGTATTGGCCCCTTAATCGAAGAACGTCTGAGCTTGTTTTTGGGCCCAAGGAAACAAAAAGAAGGAGAAAAAAGGAAGGAAACCACAAACCAGTGCCGTTGAATTAGCCTTGCAAAAATCCAAATGCAACAAATGAAAAAAACTTAAACTTTCATCATGATCATCACACAGTTACTACGTCCTTATACATTTATTAATATTTAAAATTTATAGTTAGTTCCTTCTGCATGATTCTCATCATATATCTTTACATTTGCCTAACACAAAACACCCACACACAGACACGCATTCACGAAACCAGACAGCAGCGAAGGGGTCATTTGTTCCTTCCTATTAACAATTTAATTTTCAACCAGTTTTATATATACATACATATATATAATTCATCCTTAGTATCATTATAAGATGTTCTTTCTTTTTTGCTATATTTGATATACTATACTAATTTTAAGAGATGTGTTTACCAAAACCAAGACGAAGAAATATGAATACTTTTGTTAACCATCACCAACACCACCCATAGCTCCACACACAAACGCACGCGCAACTGCGCAAGCATTCTCAAACACAACAAAAAAAACAAACAAACACAATATGTACCAGGAGGCCGCACGGAGGAACGTTTTAGCCACCGTCGCCGGTTATCTCATTCATCATCGTACCTAAGAAATCGTATATGTGTACGCACTTGAAAAAAAGGAATGCTCTTGCAACAATAATTCAGGTGTTAAACAACTTTACATTTATATACAATATACTCATATATACTCATTTGAACATAGTCAAAGAATAAAAAAAAAAAAAATTATAGAATTTGTACAAAACAAAAATTTATTTATCCGAACAACACTTAATTATTCAAATCATTGTATTAACTGAATATGTACATAACATACACGTTTGTATGTTCTTGCATATTTAGATATCATACACACACACACACACACATGTAGTATGTAAATCCCTCAGGCGAAAACAAATTGTACATGTACCAAGCCGGACGGAGGAATGTTTTTAGCCACCGTTGCCGGTTAACATAATCCATTGTACCTTAGATAGAAATACATAGTACATACACTTGAAAAAAGGATGATGCATTCTTTCAATAAAAAATCAGGTGTTAAACATCTTTAAATATATATATATATACAACATATGTATATAAACGAGTAATGTATACTCATTCGAATATAGTCAAAGAATAAAAATGAATTTTTTGGAACTGTACAACTGAACAAAATGTTTTATTTATGCAGCAGTCATTTATTAGATGTGATTACATGCTTATCACAATTATAAGACACTTTGAAAATTTGACTTGTAACCCTCGCCAAATCTGCGTGGTTTATATTTTGTAAATAATTAAAAAAGCTAATAAAGGTACAAAGAATAAGCCTTTTATTTTTATAACAGAATGGGAAAAGAACCTTTAGATAATTTAGTTGGAATGTTCGCATTTTTGCGTAGCTGTAGCCTTATCAGAAAAGACAAAAGTGAATCGAAAGTGAAAGAATCAATTGAACTTTTAAGTTTGGTAGCAGAAAACGTTGTTTTAATCGATTTTAATTAATATGCCACTAAAAAAGCGTTTAACGGAATAAGAAAAAGGCTTCATTAAGGCTTATTCAAGTTCAAACTTACATAAATGTAAGCCAAATCTCAAGGAGAATTCGTCGTAGTCGCACAGTAATTGCGAATTTTTTGAGAGATATTGAAAAATAAAATAAAATCTGTATTATTATATGGTTCTGAGACATAGCTTGTATCAGAACGCATATGCCGAGCACTCCAAACCTTCGCCAACAAATGTTTACGGATTATATGCCGTATTTTCTGGCCCAGAACGGTCTCAAATGAACAACTGCTGTTGCTAACCAACAGTCATCCAGTTAGCGCCGAAATAAAGGAGCGGAAATGGAGGTGGATAGGCCACACTTTACGTAGAGAAGATGACAACATAGTAAAGATGGCCTTCCAATGGAATCCGCAGGGCAACCGTAGAAGAGGTCGTCCTCGTCAAACATTGATACGCACCGTCAACAATGAGAGCAGAGCCATAGCTACTTGGAATGAGCTAAGATACGAGCAATTCCACAGTGTTGTGCTCCCAACTTACTGCTTCTTGCAGGAGAAAAGTGTCTCTTATGACTGTTTGGCGAATATTAAATTCGTCGGAGCACATTTACAGAGCCGTGATTAAGAAGGTGCCCGCACTACAGAAGCGCCACAAAGAAGCACTACTCCGTTTCGCGAAAAATAACTTGGCCACATGCTGGGACTTAGTAAGACAATTTTACTCTACAACATTCGCATTGATTTTAACGTGATTTCTTTAAATAGGTTATTTTTTCCGATGAGAAAAAATTCAATTTCGATGGATCAGATGGGTTTCGCTATTATTGGCGCGATCTGAGAAAGGAACACATTGTTTTCTCTCTGAGAGACTTTGGTGGCGGGTCAGTAATGGTCTGGGGCGCATCCACTGAATGTGGTACGCTCAAATTGAAATTTACAAGCTCAAAAATGAGTAGCGCAGACTACATAAATGTGCTTGAAAGTAGCCTGCTTCCTCTTTTTTGGACGAAAACAGGGAAAACCCGTATGACAATGCTCCAATACACAAAAGTCGCCAAAAAATGGCGTTTTTGCAAGTCTGCTCTGTCCAGGTAATGGACTGGCCGGCATGCTCGCCAGACTTAAACCTCATTGAAAACGTTTGGGGTAGTATTACTACGTCGAGTTTATGCTGAAAATAAAAAAATCGAAAATGTTTCTGATCTAAAACGGTCGATTTTACATGAGTGCAACAAGCTTGAGCTAGCCTTGCTTCACAGTCTTATAAATTCATTGAAAATCCGTATTTTTTAAGCTGGGAAAAACCGAGCTGGATACGTCGGTTATTAATTTTTATTGTTTTTGTAAAAAATACCGTTGAAGTAAATTTTTTTGTTGTTTTAAGACTTAAAAGAAGAAAGTGTCTTATAATTTTGATAAGTGCGCAAAAGAGGAATTTCACAACTTTTGTATTTTTCTGATTATTATTTACTAAATAAAAAAAAAAAAAAATTGGTGGTAGTAATTGACAATTGAATGCCAATAACCCAAAATTATTTTTGGATTTCTATCTTTAATACCTAACCAGATATTAAAAAAAAAGAACTGTCTTATAATTGTGATAAGCACCTTATGATGTATAATCTAGATTGTTGTGAATACACCTATTTGGAGTAATTTGTATTATTCAAAAAAAGCAAGAAAAAACCAAAATATACATACTAATACATATGTATTTTGAAAAAGAATTGAAATTTTTAAATGTGAATCTTTCTAAGATGTTGCGTTTGTTTCTGTTTCCATTTTATCTGTACACCGTCTAGCACGTTTCGTTGTTGTTGGTTTGTCATCATCATCATCTTCCTCGATCTTCTCATCCACGTGTATACGTTTGCCGGCAGCAACTTCTGCTTTAGTTGGTTGTGTTGTCATCACACGCTTCTTGGGTTTCTTATAACTGCCCTGACCAGCGGCACGTTGAGATTCCTCTATGCTGTATGGTTCCAATTCGAGTGCCTTCAAACGACGTTTATGGACTTTAGAGCGAAAATGTGTTTGCATAGCACCATCATTGATGAAATATTTAGCACAATGTACACAATAATGTTGGGCGAAACCCGGCTTCTCGAGATCAACATTCTGATTAATCAATTCGGCACTTTGTGTGCGTATATCGGTATCGATTTGATCAAGATCCCTGGTGCGATTACGTACACGCCAGCGACGTTGCAAATGTGTATCACCATAGTGCATTTTCTTACGTTTCTGTACCATACCCATGATGAAGGCCGGTTCTTTTTTGTTCTTCTACTTTATTAAATTATATACTTTGAATTGAAATCAAATTGGGCACCAGCACGTGTTTTTGTTGTAGTATTTTTGTAATTGTTAATGGCAATCTGCAAACCACATACAAATAGGAAATGTAAAAAAGAAATAAACAAATATAATAAGAAAACAAAACTTACATTTCTAACCAATAAAAACAAAAATATATTATTTATTGCGACGTATTTGTTTCAAAATTTATATTGCTGCTGGTTCTATTAAAATTGCTATTCACAAAATAAGTAAACAAATGACACTCAGCTGTTTGCGCTTCATTGTAACCAGGGTGACCATTGTCACTAATTAATAAAGAATTTTCAGTAATTTAAAACATTAAATATTAATGATTCCAATGAAATTTATATTTATTTATGTATATTTTATTTAATTCAAATGTTATTTTAATAAAATAAATCATGACGTCATTGAAAAGAAAATTAAATTTTAAGGTATTTTTTAATACTATTTCTTTTGCTAGGCAACCTGTTTCAAACCCCATCGCCATCAACAACAACAACAACAACAACACTTTGATTGGCCTCCATTTTCATTTGAGCGGTATCCAACATATGTTTTCTTGATACACCAATCAATTGTACGATAAAGTTACTCGCGAGCGGCGGTCAGCATTGTGTTACCGCGAGTGCACAATACCATAAAATAAACAAAACGACAGAGCGGCAGCATTTATTGAAAACAACATTCAAATCTGTTATTAAATAATAGTAAATACATATATTTTATAAAAGCAATAAAAACAGATATTATATACGTAACTATTGTTGTGTATGTGTATAAGTGTGTGTGTGTGTTTGCGTGTTTTTTGTTATGTGATAAATAATACAATTCCGGCAAATGACACCAAAGGATTAAGATCTGCTACTTCTCTGTATATGCCGCTTGTCATCTTATAAAGTGACTGCCGGAGCTCATATATTTGTTTGTTTGTTTGTTGGTGCAATCATTCAAACCCAGTGTAAAATTGGTGGCAATTTAAGTACACAATTGTAAATGCAATAAATTCGAAAACTTTTGTTTATCTTGTAAATGGTTTTTTTTATTTTTTATTATTATTATTATTCATATTTATTTTAGTGTTTCTTATTTGAGTTTAAGTGTATTGTGTGTTTAATATGAAAATAAACATAAGCAAGAAACTTACAACTTTTTGAGTACAAAAAGGCACAACAAACAAACAACACAACATTGCAACATTCCTTCAAAATTGTTATTTAACTTTCATCACACTTTAGTTCTCCAATAAACAACAGGATAGGGGCTCTCAAACTCCTTAATTATTCAACCCAATACTATATAGTGCTATAAACTACTTTTTGTTGTAAGTTTCAAAACAATAAATAAATAAATACAATTCGCCTTTACTTATTTTGTTTTGAGAAGAAGACACTGTTTTGTATCACACACACACAAAGGAATCTATATATTTCTATATATTTTATTGTTACTATTATTGTGTTATTGTTATTGTTATTTTTACAGTACAATACATTTGCCATTCGCACATGCTTATCAATAATCAGCATAATGATTACGCTTTTGCGTTTCGTTTCGTTACATTTCTTCTCTTACTTATGATGGTAGCTTCTTTATCTTTAGCAAATTACAAAAAAAAATAGTTTTATTGAAAACAAGAAAAGTGAAATGAAAATATATGAAAAACCATACCATACCAATTGATTGTTCAGATTGATCGGATGGTTTTGGTATTTTGATATTTTGTTGTTATTATTATAGTATTTTCCTCACACATTTGTAAATGAAATTATTTTGTGTTTTGTTTTGTGATGTAACAAAATACATACAAATAGTGAATGAATACACTAGTGAAAGAAAAATGACACAAAATGAAATCAAATTAAGCAACGCAACGCAACAAGCAACAAGCTTTTGAACCACCACACACTTTATATGGATGTGTGTGTGTGTGTTTTTATGTGAGTGTATGTTTGCATGTTTATAATTTGCATTATGTCCCTCAATCGCTTCCAACTGAACTGAACAAAGCAAGCAAGCAAGCAACCAACCAATCAACCAACATCAACATCAACACATCTTATCTCATTGAACGCACAAAGAAATTTTGTAGTGTCTAGTGTTTCGTCGTTGTCAAGCAGCAACAGAGCAGCATCGCTCAGCTGATAATACTGGGTGCGATATACTACAATAGTAGTATAGTCATTGACACTTGTAAAACTATGCAACAAACTCTTCTATAACGAGAAATCTCTCTCGAAGAGATGCAACAACGACTTCATTATACATATAGAAATCCGTTTGACTGTAATATTTTCACAACAGTTTTTCTTATTAATATTATTATTATTATGATATGTATAAATAATTGCTATCTATTCACTATAACAGTGTGTCACAAATCTTTGAATTTATAAAAAAAATTATGTGCATCATTTGCAAAATAGGAGTCATTACTGTGACCATTCATTCGGAATTCGAAAGCCCTCTGGATTGCCAACAAAGTGACTTAACAAAGAAGCATATATTTACATATAGAATCAAGAAAGCATGTGGTATGTTTACTAAACAAAATATGTAATTCTTTGTTGAAATAGGCAACCTGTAACTGAAGCATCAAATCAAATTATTTTATATAATTGTGAACAAACTGCAAGATTTCATCAACAAATGCCAGAGTTCCTGCACAACGCTATGAGACAGCAGAGCAAGTAGAGATGAATTGGGTATACTAATATTCTACCCAAACAAAGATACCACAGACATCTGACGTCAATTGGTGCGTTATATGGAAGAGGATGCTTGAAAAACAAAGATTCAATTTACTCAAGAATGTTCTTGAAGTCATGGCGAATAATCGCCAGCAAGTGTATTGGAAACTGAATGACTTGATTCTACTAAGCCACCCGACAATCTACTCTCTCTCTCTCTCTATCTGATTCTTAGGTTTTACAATTTCATATAGATCACTGCGTTGCTGCAATTGTTATGACTCTGGTCAAGTGATTTGTGTTTACTAATAAGTAATATCAAATGAGACTTGATTTTATTGCATTGTGTCAAAATGAAGCACCCAGTTTGAATCTCAAACATCTATAATTTGATGATATTTCTCTACAAAACAAATGTATCTTACTGAAATTACGATATTTTGCTCTGGCCACTAGCTAGCAAGTTGAATGTACTTACTGGTTATTTGTTGTGTCTATCTATCTACCATATATGTAGGTATATCTGACTGATCGTTCATTCGTTGATTCGTTAGTTCGTTCATTCGCTTATATTACTTATTCCATTGAAAATGTCAATTAACCGCCATTCATTTAAGGTCAGTCAGCAAGACAGCGCAACAAACTTGTATCTCTTTTAGTTACCTGTTTTTTTGTCTGACTATCTGTCAGACTATCTGTCTGTCTGTCTGTCTGTCAATCGTTCGTATTTATTAACAATTTGTTGTTATGTTTTACTGCTGTATAAGTTTGTTATTTATTTTTTATTTACCTTTCGATTTCGTGCTAATAAAACTTAAACGGGTGTTCGCGTTTTTTTTCTTTTTTTTTTTCATTTTGAAATCTGAGTATAGATAGAGATAGATTTATACATTTACACAAACATACCTACATATGTGTGTACCAATGTACGGAGATCAAATAGCATAAGTAGTAAAAACAGCAGCAAAATTTTTATAAAAGTTCATAGCTCTCTCACAATTCATTATTAGCATGATGGAGGAATGTTTTAGAGTAAATATTATGGTTTCTTAATCATTGCATTGGGCAAAAATTTATGATTGTATGTATATACATATAATAAGTATATCTAAGAGTACAATTTGTTTATTCCGTTTTGAAACCAGCAAAGCAAAGTAAATCTACTTATAAAATGCCTTTCACATTTCAAATGTAACTAGCAACAAACACAAGCTCTGTCACCACCGTTGCTGCTGTCCTGTCCCACTATCCATATATGTATGTATGTGGTAGTACCAATCTAGTTCCTAGTTTTTAAACTTTCACGATTCAAACTCACGACAATTCATATACTAAATTTAGTATTGTATCAAGTTAAGTTAGAACACTCTATTTAAGACTTGGAAAAAGAGATAGAGATTAAGATGAAAAGTTGAAAATCTTGCTATGCAAGAAAATTGTCAACCACAAGTAAAAGTTAAGAGGAATGACTATTATGTACCTACTCTATTTTTATTTACTTATATGGAAATAATGAAACCCCAAGAAAATTACTATGCTCTGCTCTAGGAACACTAGGCCACATGATCTTGGTTATACAGACTAGACTTAACATACTGCTGATAGTATAGGATTGTGGCAGGTTGCTCGTCTTGTAATATGTACTTGCATTCGCCTTCCACTTTTCTGACATGAGACCCCCTACCGATAGATTAGCTCTCACCGTCTTTCTACCTACTAAGCCTTCTTCATGTCTATATAAACTTTCTTGGATCTTTCTGTCCTCCTCCTTTTTCAGGTGCAGGTTCAGGTCAGACAGACATCTGCACAAACTTAATATACCCCGTATAACTTAATACTTATAAAGATAAAACAACAATACAAAATACAGTGTACTATGTAGTTATCTTATTCTAGAGGTTTTAATTAGGAAGCAACAATGTTTTTCTTTTTCCTATGATACTCTTTGTTGTCTCTTATTAATGTTGGTTGACGACCTTGTATTGGCTTGAAATATTCTTCATTCTTCATTTGCTTATCTCGAATTTTCTGTGTTTTTAGTATATAAATTATCAGAGCTTCAAACAAAATATACTACATACATATAGATACTATAACTGTAACCACAGGTTTTTGTTTTATTGTTTGTACTAACATTTGATTCCATTGAAAATTCTCATGCGTATACTTAATATTATCATTATTATTAATGCTAATAATTGCACCAAGATCTACTCCAGAGGTCTATTGCACTCAACCATGTTTTCCTCAGAGATTAAAGCTTTTAATTGAGTGAATTTAAAGGAATCTATTACCTGTGATGAAGGAGGTTCAGGCATTTTCGGGACATAGAACCGAGCACTCAGGGAAATTAAAATCAGGCAATAGTAGCTGCTGCTGATCGATTCATCGAAAGTCATGGCAATTGCACAACATTTACAGAGTTCACACGATTGACAGTACTCAGTAGGGTCTGAAAGGGAAATTTTCAATAAATCATCTAAAATCCCAAGGACACAATAGCATATGTAGTTAATAGAGATAACTTCGTGAAGATTCAGCCCCCTAGTCAGTGTGTCTTAAGGAAACACATTGTTTGCCTCCACTATTGTTGCAGAAGCTGCCGAATTTTTCGTCCTCTCATTATTTCAAAGTTTCTGTTAAGTGTTTAAGCTATAATAAGCCCAATGGACCAATGAAGGCCTGTTTAGTTTCATGTTTAGCCAGACAGCAGTCTGTTCTTTAATTATACTAGTGGTGTCTTCGTGTCTCGGAAGCCATTCGTGTGTTAGGACGGTCGTAGAGGCAAGCATACACCCACTAAAAAGAGTGTGGGGCTTAGCAGATTGGAGATCTTTGACAACTACTTGGCTGCTGTTTATGTAGTATATGTGAATATGTACTCTCCTTAAGTACCTTTCATCTCTCGCATATATGTATGCACTAGATAAATATTTTGCTTATAGCTCTGTCTGGAAAATGGAGATGCGTTTACTTAATATCTATAGTTGTGTAGATTCCAAAACTTCGTTCTTTCTGTAGAAAAATGTTTATGTTTAATGCCAAAATTTATTTCTATTTGTATTCATAAAAATCATGTTTACTCTGGTTTTTTATCAGTGCTTTCAAACTTGTGGCCCAAATGAGAGCTGAATGCGGCCCAGACGCTTCCGAACTGGCACCAATAAACAGAATTTTTGTTAGCGTGCTGCTTAGTACACAGGGGGATTGACCATTTTTTCCATCCACATGCGGCCCAACTCATTGCGGATTCTTCCACGGAGCAGAAAAAAGATCTTCCTTCCTTCAACTTAAACATGAATTCCTATCCTCCGGTAATTTTAGTTGAAATTAACATGATGCTGCCATAAGTAATATCGGCGGATAAATCATATCTAAAAAATATAAATATCTTTGGCTTTATCACAACTCAAAAACACTTCAAATCATAAGAATGGTACTCACCGATCTACACATTTAAAACAGTATAGCATGAACACACAAGAATACGAATATTTGAACTAACAATTCTAGCGAAGAATCCACAATTCGAAACTTTCTTCCCCATATTTTTGTTAGGACGCACAAAGATGGTCACTGCACTTAACGCCGATTACCACACACAGAGAATATCCTACGAAATATGCACAATACATTTTAATATTTCGAATAGGATTTACCAGATCTTTTCATTTCGAAAACCTTGGAGGTATCTTCACAATTCAAAGTGGTTTTTTTTCTTGTATAAAGACAATATGAAAGTCTTTAAATGGCTAAACAAACACTAAACTTTTTTGCAAATGAAGAAAGTTTAAGCATACTGCGCGCCACAAACAACTACGACTAGAGATGAAACAAATGTTCTGTTATCGTTTAAAACATTTATTTCCGGTATTGGTAATGATATCGGTATCGAATATCTGAATACGATTATCTCGATGTATACAGTTGATGGAATCTCCTGCATGTGTTTCGTTAGATTACCCAAGTATGATGGTTTTAAATGATTGAAGACAATTGACTTTTAACAACATCTATTATTGTTTAAGGAAGCGGAACTGCTAGTACCAGTAACGAATATTCAGTAATCGGCTTAAACGGCCATTCATTAGTAATGAACTGAATAATCGAGTAATCAATCTGTACTATTTAATATCAATCCACTTGTAATTGTTTCATAGGGAAGAAGTAGAAATAAAAGAAGCTTCAAAGCACGTCGTGCGTCAAATGGTGACAATTGAAAATAAATTCTAGTTTTTTTTCCTTAAAAGAAAGCAGATAAATCATCCTTTTCGGAATCTTATTAAGTAAGTGGACAATAACATTAAATTATAAACTTATCGAATAGAAGATATTAATGACAATTAGAAAATCATAAAGTCTCTTGCAATTTTTCATTTTTATGCCTTGCGTTTTTTTTTATGCAATTTTTTTTACCAAAAAAATGCGATAAGTTTTTTCAATATAAACTGTAACTGTGTAATATAAATTGTGAACAAAATAAGGCTTTAAGAATTAATGGATATGTCAAATTTTGTACTTGATTTTGGCCTTCCACGGGCATCTATGAATTCCGCCGCCTGCAAGCAAGCACGTGGTCATTGTTCTTCTTTAAGCTGGCCATACCCGACGAACATTCACGATCGATCTGCTTCAGAGTTGTGCAGCGAAGGCTTGTGTTTACAAGCGAACAAGCAAATTGGGGAACCAAACCTGCTTGAGCTTTTGTATTGTTTTGCTTAGCTTGGCTTGGCTTGATGTCATTTTTACATTAAAACAAAATAACAAAAGTGACGCATTTGTCTTTCGTTGATGCTAGAGTTGCATTGGTATGTGTTATAGTTGCTAATAGCAACTAGCACGCAGTAGTTATCCGCAGCGCACAAGCAGACGGACATAAACACAACACAAAAAAGAAAACAAAGCAAAAAATAGAAACAAAAATGTGATGTACTACAAACATACGCCAAGCCTAACGACATCAAGCCAAGCCAAGTCAAGCCAAGCAAAACAATACACATGCTCAAGCCGGCTTGGTGTTCTCTGCGTGCGTGCTTGGCTTGCTTAGCCTTCATAAACATCTTTATGATGTTCACTGGACATCTCTGATCTGTTTGGAGAATTAGAACACCGCCAACACAAGCAGATCGAACGTGCATGTTTGTCGTGGATGACCAGCTTTATCGATATTCGATTTCATTATAACATTAAATTATGTATATTCCATTTTCCAATATTTAATGTATATTCTGTTTTACATCCGGGAATTGTTGGCACTTTTAACTTTCCTGCCACTTTCACAATCAGCCGCATCTTATGAATCTTTCAGATATTCTGGTTGCTTCCTTATTAATCTGTTCATATTCAGCACCGTTATGCCAACAGTTTTCCATGAGATTTTTTCATTTTACCAAAGTAGTATTTATGAGATGATAAAGCAATAATTGACTGGCCATTATCAAAGAGATCAATAGTTTTAGGATATCAGAAATGGAAATGGAATATAGTTTTTTTTTTCACAATTAAAAGTTATAATTTCTAATTTTATTCTTGTTTTTTTCTTGTTAAAGGATATTTGCTTAAGGAGAACATTGCAAAATGGAGCAAAACGATGAAAACAATACTTCATCTTCAGAAGAGGAAAGTAACCAATACGTTGATATAACTCCAATCTGGGAAGATAATGGGTTTTATGAATTTGTCAAATATTTAAAAAATGCTTATCCTCACTTAAGAGAATTTAAATTGTTTTATATATCCCTAAGTATTTGGGGCAATATGCCGCGTGAAGAACGTGACACCTATATCGCAAATACTGATAGATTGTCAGTTAATCCATCCAATTGATTGATTCAGTAATATGTATTTTGTTTATAACATGCAATTAAAATAAATACAATCGATCGATCTTTCCTCAATTGATGATCTCAAATAAATGTACCTAAAAGTATATGAAATATGAAGTAGAAATTGTGTGAAGTATTTATATCATATGCAGCAATTACCATTCATAAAGCGAGTGCAGATACAAGGATAAAAGGAACGTCATACATGATTGATGAAATTATTGAAGTGTCATAAGATGAAAGTCTTGTTAGAGAATCTGAAGAAAAATTTGGCTTATCCATCTGAGTCTGAGTCTACATTGGATGCTCAAAATGGTGGTGAGAATGTAACTACCTTCATCAAGAGATCATTAGTTGATTTTGGGCATGAGGTCAACTAACAAATTTGCTCAACTTCTTCCCGTAAAAACGGGTCCGTCTTACAAGAAGAACAGGACCGTCATCACATATGAGGTGTTGGATGCTTTCTGATTCTTCTTTACCTCCAAAGCTACGACAGAAGTTTTGGTAGGTAGCATGCTTCAAATTAGGCAGGGCTGTCCAAACTTTTTGGTTCCCAGGTCCGCATTGGAAGAATCCAAGAAGATTAGTTGGGACTCAAAAAAAAAGGAAAGGGTTTCCCACCAGTGTTCTTGAGCGACGATCAATGAAATTCCGATTTGCCACATCGGCTGCCTGGGCCAGCTAATTGGACAGCCTTCCTTTAAGCCATTAGCGCAATGCAACAGTACCCCGTTATGACTCCCGTTATCATTCGTAACGTATAACAAGAGCGTAAATACAATATTTTAATTCAATCGGAATTATAGAACTACTATAGCTAACAACATCTCTATATAGATGCATAAGTATATGGACTATTTTTATTGTTTATTATACACATACCTGATTAGTGTTCTTTGGCTGAATGTTGTTTCGTGATTCTGATCTGACCACTCTTGCGATTATATAGAATTTAAAAGATTTTATTGTAACTAGGAAGAAGAGGGCTTCGAGTTAGGAAAGAGTATATTTCTGATACTTTGAAGTTGAAAACATTTGTCCAAAATATGCATTGAGATTATTTTTGATCGAATATGTTTGTCACTTAAAAGGGAGTGTATCCCCATTAAGTAAATACTATGTATGGATGATGGAGTGAAATATCAAATCTATATATACTTATATATAAAATTGGACGTGTATGTTCCTTAATTTCAGTGTACATCCTAAACTACACATCTCAGACGAGTGGTGTTAGTGTGTGGCATTAGCGCCAAGTCTCCCATCTTGCACTAAAATGATTGTGTGTTGGTGATTATAAGGGTATGGAAAATAAGATAAGTAGTTGACTTTTTTTCTAGAAAGTTCCAGAATTTTTTTTTTGAAATTTCTACAATGTCCTGGAATATTCTTCAATTCTCACAGAAGCATGTTTATTATTCCTACGAGACAAGAAAAAAAAAAAAAATCCCAGCAGTTAGTATTACGAGTATATTTATTTTGTTTTTCTTATGATATACGATTCTGGATTTTTTTAAGTTCTTAGAACAATTAATATGGATGAACATAATAAAACAGAAACAAAAACAAAAGTTGAAAATAATTAAAACTTGATGTTGTACTATTGTTCTTCAAAAGTTGTTTGTGTTTCTGGTTTTTTTTTTTGTTTTGTTTTCGTGATTTTGTATTCTTTAAACTGGTTTTGCCAACTGGTCACAAGATAGTGTGCAATATAATGTACTACGTGTAAGCGTATTGAACAGATACAAAAAAAAAAAAAACTTACTTACATATTCGATTATGTGTATCTATTTCAAATTTTAATCTAATCCCATAGTAATTTTAAAAGATAATGCATATACAAGTCTGCAAAACTTCACAGACTTGGCTTGGCTTGGATTGGGGTTAAATCATCCAATGGGCCATCAATTGACTTTAGTATTATAAAGTTTCAAACAAAGGAATTGCCAGGCAGTTCTGTGTTGGTTCAAAATCTATGGTAAATCTAAAAATTCCATGGAACTCAAAATTCAACTTGAAAAACTCAAAACATTTCGTAAAGTATTGAAATTATGATATCAATACATTTATTTTGATTCTAGAGAGATTCTAAAATTGTATGGGATCATCTTTTTCATGGTAAAAGAGGTCGTCGTTTGGATGGAGTCTTGTCAGCCTTGGTCTTGTCGCATCTTGGATGAGAGCTGTTGCCAGTAAATTTGGACATCTATGCAGGCATTGATTTTAACGGCTGATGTATAAAGTGATGTAGACATCTATTCGGGTAATGTTGCAGACAAACCATGGGGCTCTAGAGATTTATGTTAGAGACTCGCATTGGAATGCCAGAACCTTCCAAATGTTGTACTTGGCAATGAATTTGTATGGCATAGAGCGAAGTCGGGGCCACAATTTGCCTGTAAACAAATCTTTAATATGTCAAGGAAAGTTTATTGGTTGGACATACTAGAAGCCAAGTTTATTAAGCTTTGCCTTTATGGTTTTCACATGTACACGTCAGATGAGACGTTTGCTCTGGATTAGACCAATGTTCCGGACTTCGTTTATTTTATGAATAATCTCTAAGCCGTATGTGAAGTCACAATTGTATACAACACTAATGCCAGTACACTGCCTTGTGGCACACCAGCCCTGACCTGCCTCATTGATGAATGGACATTCAAAACTCTTTCATTGAAGGAGCGGCCTAAGAGATAAATACTGTTATGCTGTCTACGCATACTCTGACAAAGGCTTGATTAACATCCAAGAAGACAGCGGAGAAATATTATTAATGGTGCTATAGCCCTAAAACCAAATTGTAATGATTCGGTATAATTTCCTTTCCTAATCTGCTTAAAAATATTCTTTTATACATATATCTTGGAGAATGTCGAAAGCAGCAGACTATAGGACTGGGCAAGGTTCTGTGACTTGCCACATTTCATTTAATTAAATATTGAAAACCAGCAACTTTTGTTTAATACATAATTATATAACTAGTAAGTTATTAACCTTATCAGTGAAAACGTAATTAAAAGGGTTCTATCATCTAAATTATATTAAATTATTTTCAAAATAAAAACCACAAAGGATTTTTTTTTTATATTATCATCATTTTATTAAATTTATCTATTTACTAAGTACGTACTTCGAAAAATAGTACTACAATTAACCTACCCATATGTATGAGTATAGTATAGTATACTTATATTGTAGAATAAAAAGATAAGTGGATGGTATATGGTGGACGATGGTATGTCCGATGGTCAGAGTCTTTTGATTCTTTATATAAACAAAACACCCTAAATGTAAATTAGACTTTCTTAAATCTAAATTAATTACGTCACATAGGAGCACTCGGTAATGAATGCATTTAAAGCTGGTAAAGTTTTGTTGATAAAGTTTGAAGGAGGTCTTGACTTTTATTTGTTAAAAAAAATCTAGGCCCGTCTTAACCTTATACACAACTGTCTATGCAAGTCTTGGTGCGTTTTGTGTAGTATTGTTGTTATTAAAATATTAAGGCGATTCGCATGATAATGACATGCCCGTTCACCTTTTGCCTGGTAAAAATTTTATTCACTTTAATTTGCAATATCCCAGAAACTAAATGTACATAGTTCTAGTCTGAAGGCAATTTAATGCACATAGTGCAGCTAGCTCCCTATATTGCTAAATTCAGATTCCTTCCATTAATTAAATTGGAAATAAAACTATGCACATAGTGCAGTCCCCGGAATTAACTAGTTGATTGGAAGGTATAATGGTGGCAACTATTGTTGTACAAGTTATAATCTCTGAATGCTGATTGATTATCCAAAAGTAAGAATTTGTTGATCATTGGCCAACAAAATAGGGTGCTTCCGGGGCATAAATTCATTCAGCATGGGGCAGCTATTGAATTGTAGCTCAAACAAAGACTATAGTTAAGACTAGACTATTGTACTCGCTCTCAAAATTCTTGCATCTCAAGGTTTCACTCAAAATCTCAATCAAACTGAGTCCAAACTTATTGACTCATGAGTCCAAAATAGATAAATAAGAACGCAATGATTCGTGAGCAAGTTGTCTTTTCTATGTATATAGTATTGTAGTATGGTCTTTGGCTTAAATCAGTGATTAAATTAATTAATTAAAATAATATTATTTTATAAATAAGAACAGTTTTTTATAATACGAGTATACGTATATTTTTACTACTCTGGTAGTATAATAAAAATGTGTGAAGCGTATTCAAATATTGTAAATAGTATCTCTGATACTAATATACAATATAATAGTATATAATATACACTTAGTATATTTGTCTTTGTTTATATTACTGATAAAAAACAAAAAAAAAAAAAAATAATTCTCAGCTTTATTGCTTTGTTGCTTTAGTTGGTGTTGCCTGCTATCATTATACTTACTTAGTATGGCAAGAGTAAACTAAAGGGGACACCACTTGGTCATCAAGTATGGATAGATATGATTGGATGGATGGATGGATAGTTTGAACCTAAAATGAAACCACCAACCAAACAATTTATCATATCTCAGACTATTCACATCGTAATATTGCATTTTCTTTATTCTTCTACATATAAGAAAAAATTATTATTTTATTTGTGGTTTACTTATACTTTTTCATAGTACTACATACATATATCCAAAAACTAATGGATCAAGCTCTCATATGGTAGCCATACATTTACTATTGTCTTCATACATATGAATGTATGTAAGTATGTGTATCTTGTTTCTTTCTTTTCTTTTGTTTTGGTTTTTTGTTTTTTGTTTTAAAATAAACTTTATTCACATCACAAATACTTTCGCATTTTTTTGTGTTTTTTCTTTGTTTTGTATTTTTGGTTATTTTGTGTGTTTTGCTAGTTTCAAATCATAACTTGAACCACATTTGAACGCGTTCCGCGATCGCGTGCAGACGTTTAGTTTATTTTTTTGTTTTTCAGAAATTTCAAGCATAACTTAATTTGATAATTTCGGGTTTCAAGAAACATTTTTTGAACTTGTTTATTTTTTTTTGGTTTTTGTTTTTGTTGTGTTGTGTTGTGCTGTGTTTTGAGTGAACCTGATTTTTTGTTAAATGTGAGTTGCATTTTGCATTTATCAAATGAAATTTGTTGTATAATGAATACGATCAATACGAGTTAAAATAAAAGTGAATGTAAAGATTTAATGAACATGAAACATAATGAAATTTCTAATTCAAAAAAATTGACCTACTTACTATATTCGGTTAGATTAAAGGAAAGGCAAAAAAAAAAGAAATTAGTTACTAGTAACTTCACTAATCACTGCGATGCCAATTGAATCACCTAATTACACAACTGCTTCAAAAATCATTAAGGCTTTCAAAACTTTCTTGGAAGATAAGTCTGAAACCTTAGCATATGCTCTGCTGTTTTGTATTTTCTTCATGTCATCAAACAGAAATTTCTTTAACCCATATTTACTCGTCAACTTGTCCAATTCATCACGGATTCTTCCAAATGCTGCCCAGGGAATCAAAAAGGTTAGACAGCTATGTTTTAAAAAAGAGAATTTGTCTGGTGTTGCCTTTCTAGATTGCCTTAATGCCACCTAATTTTCTCTGAGCCATCTACCGGCCCCCTGGAAAGCCTCCATTGCTCTCAAGGGGGCATTATCGTCCACATTGGGCACCTATGATCACTGACCAATTTTAAGATTTCGCCCCCGTTTCTTTTCCTTAGTAAGAAATTTAGTTGGACATTCAATTTCTCTTTGATTGTGAACATTATATAATCATATACTATATAACAAGGGGAAATTAGATAAGATAGAATGGAATAAACAGGCTACTCGCCACAAGGACACAGAGAATTTACCCAAAAACCTTACATTACATGGTTCTGCATGAATAGGAATGGGAAATCTTACCAATCGATAGCCTAGGCTCTAGGTTATCAGCAGTTGTATTGCTCTCAGAGACGGGACTTTTCATCTGCTTCCAGTAAAGTAAAATAAGATGTTTGAAAATAGATATTTTCCGTATTTTGTAAAAATTTCAATATCCTGTTAAGACGCAATGGATTGGAATTCTACTGAAGTTTTTATTTGCATTCAATATTGATGCAATTTTTATCTGAGCCTTTGTTGAAAACTTCAAGGGGACAGCTTTGCAGGAGCGTTCCAGTGCAATAAGAACATTTAACAGTCCGCCTTTTGCTTGTAAGTTCATATGCCAGATGTCCACTATGCTATGCTCCCCAATAATCTATCTTGGCTTTTTTAAATTTGATATGAAACTGATAAATTAAAGAATGATTTATTTTATCATCATATATTCTTTACGGCCAAGGTCTTTAATGTTTACTCTTGTAATTAAAAGATAGAAATTTCTTTATATTTGTCACCCCATTGTGAATGGAAATATTTAGGAATTTCTTTGGTATTTCTATCACCATCATCATCATCGTGAGCGCTGTGCTGTGCTATGAAGAAATTTTTTGAAATATTTTCACGTTTCTTTCATACCAGGATAAGGTCAACCCAACCCAACCCAACTCAACCACCATCAAGAGTGCGAAGCATGAACTTGAAACCATTATGATGCATAGTATTTTGTAAGAAATCTTTAAGTTGGGTGGCCACCCTGACATGGTAATGATGAAGCCAGCATTCTCTCTTTGTTTCACTATGAGCAATTGAAGTATTGAACTGAACAGATGAAATCAATCAAAAAGTGAACGGCTTTTTGCACATACATATGTACATACTTAGTACTAGGTAGTATTTAGGTCAAATTCATACCATTCGATTCAATTCAATTCGGTTCGGTTCGGTTCACTTTTAATTTGATTTTTCCTATTGTTTAAATATATTTTAATTATTATTATTATCATGCAATAACACCCTGAGATATTTTTTTGAAATTTTTGTTTTTTTCTTTGAGCCAAGCCCAATCTTAGTTTGTCAATAACAATAAGTTTTTATTAACTGTTCGTTACGTCCTTCAAATTTGTGGGTATACCTTTCATATGAATGGGTATAGGCATTTTATTGGAATGTTTGCAATAAATAGATTAGCTTAGGCAAAGGGAAGTTAATCACTTCGTGACTCTGTATTTACAGTTCTTCCGAAATTTTGCTATTTATCAGAAATTCCAAATTATTGTTCTTCTGTTGGTTCTTGGCACTAGTTGCTAAATATTGAAGTCAAGTCCATTATAGTGGTATATAAAATGACCATCTGCTGTTTCCTGTTCCATGTTAAATATTCTAATTACATGGATTGTTGAGACTTACTCAAGTACTTCACAACTCCACAAGACCTGAAACTATAGTCAGACAGTTACCTTTCCCAGTTAATCCTAGTACGAGTATTTACTGTTTTTTTTTTTGCGTGGGGACTCTTAGTACTTCTTATGCTTTTTCAATCGTAATTGGGAGAGGTCATCCTCATTTTTGGATAAAAACAACCCACATTTACTTTAACTTGTTTATAATTTTTGCATTCTGCAATTCAAAATGATACAATATATAAAACAACATCAAATCTACAATATTTATAGATATATAGATATCTTATAAATTTCCTTATAGGCATGAGTTGTTTCTCCGTCCGTGTCACCAGATATTAGTCCTACAGCTTTTCTTATACGACTGGAAATGGGTGAACGAACCCTTATACCTTTTTATTGTCATAAATACACCATCCAAAGTTCTATAGAAGTATATAATTGTTATATGCCTCCGTGTGACTGTTTGAATGAAACTATAACAGTCAATAGGAAACTGCAACTCGATAAACTTTTGAGGAGGCAAACTATATTTCAATAGTTGCTCTTATTTTGAAGAAAATCCTCATGTAATGAAGCAAATTATGTATTTCTTCAAATATATTAAATCTAAATAATTAACTATTACTATGTGCCTATAGTATTTGAATGTAAACTCTTTTTAGTCTATAGTCTCTTTCCAGTAAATACAATTCTTGACTTTCTTTGTGACTCTGGCTGAAAATATTAGGTACTTGAATACGATCCCCAAAACACATCAATTTCTATAAAATATGATGATATTTCGCTTGTTTCATTCCAGTCAAAATTCTTTGTTTATGTGTATAGAAAAATTCTATAGGGTAGTCCCTGAAGTACCCGACATAACAAAGAAAACACAACAAATTTTGGGAAAAAAATTTCTTTATTTCTCTACATAGGCACTATTCTTTTAACTCAATACAATTTTCCCAGCAATGTTCAATAGCTTCGATAACTCTGTTTATAGTTAGAATTGTCGAGCTGCTCTAAATAGTCATCAATCGTAGACTCTACCGCTTCATTATTGGCAAATATTTTATCACCTAGCCTAGCGAACTTTAGTTCGTTGATAAAGGAATTGTGCACTGGTGCAATGTGTTCCACCAAATGCAGCCGTCACTCCAACGCTGCAATAAGTTCGAATAATAATTGCCGTTGTTTATTTTTCCTTTCTGAAGATAATTAATGGAATTTATTCCATGCGCATCCTAAAAAACTGACGCCTGCAGTTGGTTTTGTCATTGCCTTCTAAGGAGTCCATTGTTTTGGCAGTTTCTTTGTCTCACGTGTGAAGTGATGATCACATTTCATCCGTGGTTATGAATCGACTCCCCCCAGAGTAGAATTTAGCACAGCTTTGATATTGGTTGGACAGAGACCTTTATAACGATTTTAGTTTCTACTAGGTAGGGTACTTTTCGTACTATCCTCGCATATAATACATATATGTATATTGTATTTCATTACGTGTTTTACTAAACATTGAAGTTTATAGGTAGACATGTACTACTATATGCTTTTACTTAAAAGAATGTGGGATTGACTTACATAAAGGTATATTTTCTGTAAACAATTCAGACAACTCATTCAACTCATTCATAAACAGATCACACACTTAATATAATTTAACCATTGTACAAGTATACGAGTATATTGGATACATATGTGACCCACTTAATAATTATATTAAATACTCGTATATACTATAAATAATAGCTTTCAATTTGTTTATAATTTAATTAAAATTTTAACATATCGTTGTGATATGCCTATGCCTTAATGTATTAATTGTATTTAAATGATTGATCCATCAATTGATTAATTCTTTGAATAGGATTAGGAAAATCATGCCTTCTTTGTATAATATGAGCGAGCTTTTGTCACTCCACCGAATACACGTGTGTTGACGAAAATAGAATATTTTACAATCAAATCCATGACTGATTTTAATTTTTGCTTGAACACACGTGCAGTGATATCATTGACGTGGTTGGCATTGGTTGTTGGCCTGGCAATAGCAAATTACGATGTACACACATAACTTAAATTATTTTATTAAATATCCATCGGTATGCCCACCATTATAACAGCAATTTCGTCTACGATTGAAGCATTGCACTTGCCAACGTGTTCTCCTGATGGTCCTAGTTCAGCGCAGCCGTCTTGTTCAACGAAGCAGCCGTTGTAGCAGAGTTTTAATTATGCTCTCTTATTTTCATGCTCTCATTATGTACATAATTTCTTATCACATTTGCTTGCTTATATGCTGTTTGCAATTCCTTAAATTAGTCTTACTCAAATCCTAGATCGTGCCGTGCGTGAAATAAAGATATTCGCGTTATTCAATTCTTACAAATATTAATAGTTCAAGAAAAAGTTCTTGGACTCAACAGTCCTTTTTGTCGGCCTTGATGACGATTTCATAGTTGTCATTTCTCATTTGAGGCGAAGCTCTTTAAAAACAATTAAATAAATTGTTTGAGATTATCAAAAAAAAAAAAAAAAAATTCCACAATTGCTCGCTCTTCTGCAGCTTCTATAAAATTGTACTGAGACCGGGCTGTCATGCGTTCTCTTCATCACTGCCCATAAAATAGATTTGGAGAAAATTCGGCTCCTCCTTACGTAACGTCATCAATGAACAAATTGTATGATACACCTGGCCTTATATATTGAATGTATAGATTTAAAGTTGCATCCATCGAATGTGCGTTCGTGAATTTTTGTTGCTCTAAAAGGCGTCATTTGGAACCAAGAATTCAATTTGAGTACCTTTTGCAAAAAAAAATGTTCATTCATCAGATGATTCAGCAATAAGTATTTGTTAAATTGTCGATGGATTGGTAAGAGATAGCAGTATAAGTTTCCTGATGCTCAACAAATGCTGGGCTCTTCATTGCGGTTTTTTCATATTCAAATGCAAGAGGTTATTGTATCTACTTACAAAGCACTATTGCATATTATTTTGACGTATCCAAATAAAAAGAGGATGATGAATAAAATAAAACTAAACTCTTAAGGCATACTTACTCCTTGAAACTGCATTACAGTATGTTGAAATCTCGTCAACAGTGCCGCATATCGCATCCAAAACTATACTATCTTTCAAGCTGGCACCAACCATACATATTAATAAAATTTAATTACAATCGGTTGGATGGTTTTGGAGATTTGCGTTTACGAACATAGAGACTCGTAATTCTTATATATTAAGATATGATGTTTTGCATCCCCATGTCATAGGACACACTGTGTTTTGTGTGATCAGCCCAAAATACTGCCTAGCGTAACCTATATTATAATGTACTAGCATAGCCCGGCGTGCGTTGCTGCGTGTGTGATGTTAGTGTGTGTTTTTGTAGTCATTGCTCCTTTCTCGCTCTAATTTTTTCCACGCACATTTGTTAAATTTTTTTGCTACTAACGAAAGCAAGCATGTTTTTGTGTTTCTTGTGAAATATTCGAATGTTGTTGTACATATACATGGCAACTTTCATGCTGATTGATCAAACGTTGTTGGAGTGAAAAGCAGTTAAACATTTTTTCTCGCCCTATTTTATATACATATGTATATAGACTACTATATGTAATATACTACATATTATTTTTTTGTTTATTTCTTTCAGTACTGTACAACTAGAAATTAATCAATATGGATCATTCGCATCACAGTATGCCCAGTGTCGGTTAGTTTTCTAATCTCATCTCTATTTCTATCAATCATCATTCTATCCATATCCATATCATCCATAGATCATGCGATGCATCATGGTGTTGAGGCTGTGTCTTCTAGCATTGGACATGATCACAGCGCACATCTATTATCGCCAGAGGGTACGATAGCTATGACAACGACGACGCCCAGTCCACTAATGGTACATGATCATGCCGGTCATGACATGATGACAATGCATGCACAACATTCTCATCATGGTGGCACTGGTACTGGCATGGAACATATGATGTCAATGGCGGTTAGTAATACATAAATCCGATGTCACTAACAATATATACCTACTTAATAAATTTGCCAATAATCTTCTTTCTATAATATTTATCTATATCTATACATTATGCTCTCTATTAAAACAGTTTCACTTTGGCTACAATGAAACAATCTTGTTCTCATGGTGGCATATTGAGACAATTGGTGGTCTAATTGGTTCCATGATTGCAATATTCTTACTTGCATTGTTATACGAAGGCCTTAAATACTATCGTGAGTATTTGTTCTGGAAAACATATAATCTACTTGAGTACCGTCCGGTTATGGGGCCACAACGTAATCCAGAGGCACCACGTGCTCCTGCGCCAGCGGCAGCTTCCTCATCTAATGTACAGTAAGTTGTGTGTGATTACTCTGCCTTGCCATGCCTTGCCTTGTCTTATCTTTTGTCTTGTCTTGTCTTGTATTTGCCTTGCAAATCTTTCTATATATGTATGTACTAGTATGTGATCATGTCTATGTTTTTATTTATGTTTTTGTTTGAAAAGTTTTCTATTGCATTTTATTTCTATCATGTACTAGGAACTCTTTCCAATTTCCAATTCCAATTAATTAATAATATTTATTTTTCTTAAATGTATTTAGTTACAAAATGAGTTGAATCTTTTGATTCTTTTATGTTCTGTTTGTCTATTACTATTTTCTACTTACATATGTATGTACATGTCTCTTCATATGTCTTTTGGTTTCCTTTAGTTTCTATCTTGAATTTCAAAATCCAATTTCCAGATCAAAAATATTACTAGTACTTAGTGAAAAATCTGTCTGCTGTCTCTTGTTTGCTGTCTACTGTACTTATAGTATGACATGTTTTATTTTTCATTCTTTACTTACTTTTTTTTTTCATTTATTTTTTTATGTATCTTATATTCTATTTCAGTCCGCGTCACTTGAATAGCACACCTCTCCACACAAAAAATAGACTTATATCTAAATTTTCATTTGTAAATATGGACTATTTTATTTAAAAAAAAGACAAAGACCTTTAACAAAAGCATTATTCTGCTGGACCACCACCTATGTAGGTATCAAGAGAGTTTTGTTCGAATAGCAACGGTCCAGAATGGGGCTGTGAACCAACTCTGTTAGGACAGGGCCGTACTTGCTTATATGTTGAAAAAATATCATACTAGTAGAACGTAAAAAGTCGGAAATCTGTTTTTTGCTTTTTTAAGTGATGAGTCTAAATATGGAAAAATAAAAAGCCACACATACTAGTGTGCTTATTAGCGTGGACAGATGACTTATTTTTTGAGCAAAGTCTCAAATATGCACTACTTAGTTGCCAAGATAATTGATATGAGTGGTGTTAATGCAAGCCTAATCACTTGAAAAATTAAAAATATAAAAAAGAGTCCATTTTATACCAATCTCAAACGGACCCCCTAGGTTTTTGACACATTCATTTTATCAGATAGCACAGATTATCTTCCTAAACGTGAAAGTTTCATTTAGAGGGCCCCAATGGCTGAAACATTTATTATGTATAAATTTTATGAGAGGCTACCCATCACTTAAAGTTTCTACAAAGCAAGAAGGTCGTCAGCATGATGTGCAGAGCATTAGCTTTTTATGACACTTGTGAGCTGAAATTTTTGTAGACACCTTTATATGCAAAGACATTCTCAAATGTACTTGTCCTTTTTTTGAAAACCTTTTTAGCGTTCCATACCCAAAGGGTGTCAACGGGACTCTAAGCCTACGCTGTTTGTCCGCAAAAGATAGATAGTCCAAATTTTTACGTGGAATTCAATTGCGTGTATAACAAAAAATAATAAAAATAAAATAAAGTTATAAATTTAGTGGGGTTTTCATACAAACCCAAATTTAAATTATTGTTCTTATTCGAAAAACTTTTTAGTTTTTTGTCTTATCGAAGTGAAATTTGGACACTATAAGTGTGTGACTAATATGCACGAACCATGTAAATTACGAGATACTAGGTTTCCTAGGAAAGGTACCTCTCATACAAACTCAAATTTAAATTAATGTTCTTATTAGAAAAACTTTTTTGTTTTTTGTCTTATCGAACTGAAATTTGAACACTATTACTGTCTAACCCATAACCACCAACCATGTAAATTTCAAGATACTAGGATTCCTAGGAAAGGTACCTCTCTTACAAACTCAAATTTAAATTAATGTTCTTATTAGAAAAACTTTTTTTTTTGTTTTTTGTCTTTAATGCACGATGGTACGAGGCCCTTAAGTGCGAGTCGGGCTCATATTTGACCAATGTTTTTTTTTAGACTTTTGGCGTGATATATTATCAACATCCGCGGATCTTTAAATCGTTAATAGAGTGCCATAAGGTTGATCAATTTAACTGGTATTCATACTTACCGGTCCAAACCATTAGCAACATTATTTGTGGATGATTGTTGGCTTCAAAAGTTTATGGCTCTAAACAATAATATTGAAGCCTAGCAGATGCTATTCGCTTAGAGCTTCATTCTATTGAATTATATAAGCAAACTGTACAAAGGGGTACAACAAATTACTAAATAAAATAAAAACTTAAATGCTATTTAGACTTTGAGTAAATTAAGGAAAAAAAAAAAATACTTTAGTTGGGGGCGAGAAATTTAAGGTACTTTTTTTAGTTAAGTCTTACGAAAATTCATATAAATTTAAATAAAGTGAAGTATAAGCAAATAAAAATAAAGTCTCTAATTTCTCTGTATTGCAAAATAAGAGGTAGGGATGATGGCTGTGCTATTCAAGTGTCTCAGAGTGTACTTACTAAGTATATATGTACCTACTATCTTGTGAATGATGTAAATTATTATTATGTATTATTTATTTATTTCTGTATATTATTCTATGTACTTGTATATTCATAATGCTTCTTCTCTACTCTACTCTACTCTACTCAACTTTCCTTCCAAAAACCAAATCAAAATCAAAATTAAACCAATCATTAATTAATTCGAATTTAATTTTAATAATTCAATTAAAATAAAATCAAATTAAATCCAACAACAATGCAATCAATCATCTATCAACTATCAACTACAAAATACAACTACTACAACAACAAATATCAATATCAAATATCAACAAAAACACAACAAATCAAACCTCGATTCGATTCGATCCAATTCGAATTTACTATATATGCACATATGCATATGTGTTATATAAAATAAATATCCAAACAAACTATCAATGATTGAATGAATGAATGAAAAACAAAACAAAACAAAACAAAAAAACAATGTAAACAATGTAAATTTGTGTTGTGCCACACACTTCATTCGTTGTCTGTCATTAAAAAAGATACGTTGGAGAAGTTGTACACAAGCAACCGTAAGTATTTATTCCCAACTCTTGTAAATCTGCTAATTCTACATACAATACTATATGCATTTCCACATCCCATATTCTTACTTTTCTCATACACCTTTTTTTTTAACTCACAACTCTCACAAAATTCTTTTCCATTTATTTAATTGACAAAATTTTCATTTTCAATTTTGTTCTTAACTAAATTTTTTATTAAAAACAAAAAAAATACAAAATTTTCCCAAAATTTTTACAATAATTTCTTCAAACAAAAATTATAAATGTATAACTTCTTCTTATTAAGATTAAGGAAAAACGAAAGTTATGAGGGACTTTAGATAAGTCAGTGACTTCTAACTTCTTCGAAACTTTTTTTTAAATTCAAAAGAACAATCAAACAGAAAATAATAATGAATAACTTTATATTAAGATTAGGGAAAAGTGTAAGCTAGCCCTAGATAAGAGCGTAACCTGGATTTTGTTAAGGTCAACACTAGTAATCTTCGAGGTCCTTCACAAAATATCGTATAAACTATTGAAGTTTTTTTTTTTTTTTGCGGTTAGGTCGAAAATGACTTCGCATCGTCAAGAGTGCCGTCGCACCCCCGGTATGTGGTGATGCCACTAGAAACATCCCCCCTTGTAGGATATGTGCCCACCCTGGAACTGCTTTCGCATTACTCTTTTGACTTCATATGTCAACTGTAACACCTGCATACCGGTCCCGCTTCTTGGATCTTAAAGTCTTTTCAATGTAGTAAGCTGCTTGTGCCCAGTTTTGCTTACTCACCAGCATTTTGCCGACAATATTTTCTGCATTGACGGGACCCACACTGCTTTCTAACTCCTCACGCTCTTATTGCCATCTGTTACATTTGAAGAAAGTGTGATTTGTATCATCCACTTCTGCGTCCTCATAAATACAATGTGCATTTAATGCTTTTCCTATTCTAGCCGTGTCCCGATAGCAATTGTGTGATATAGAAGAACTATTGAAGATACAACAATAGACTTTCGAGTTATTCAGCTCTAATAATTATCTCAATTAGGTAACAGGCTAAGATCTACGATTACCAATCATGAACAACATGACCAACATTACATCTTGTAAATTATAATCTTCTAATGGAGATCAAAACCCTAAGAGCATATGTGGAAAATAGGCGAAATTGTTTGCAAATAAGGCAATTTGGGGACTGCATTATCATCGATTGTTGTTAAAATCCTACAGTTTAGGGATGATGTATATACGTATTTCTCCTGTTGAGAATGTCTTGAAATTTTAAATGATAATTAAAGCGTCAAACCAGGTTTCTAGATCAAGCGATTCCACATACCTTTTTTTTTTTTTGCTAGAAAACAGTTGAATTGGATTAACCAATTATATTCAGTTATTGTTGTTGTTTACCATTGGAAATGGATTAGCATAAAGAAACCGCAAATACTCTATTTGAAGAACTTTTAACTATATAAGTTCCAGGCAGACTTAAAAATCGTGGAAAGAAAGGCCCAACTCTACGCATTTTGATACAGTTGTTTGTTTGTACAGTCTCTATTCTCTGATCGGAGTACCTTAAACCTCAAACCTGAGATGCAATTTTTTCCATTAACGGATTATACTTACTACTTACTTATAGATTTGCAAAATAGTCATTAGGGAAAAGTGTTCAATGCTAAATTATTCCCTCACTGAATTCACTCTAATGGAATGAATACAATAAGATTAGAAATCCGACGGGAATAGAGACAAAACAGCATTTTGTCAATACCCATGTCTTGCTTGGTAATCGTGCTCATATATACCACTCAATCTATTATAAGAACAAGTCTTGATCAAGCAACAAGTTCCATTTCATTCCATCCACTATGACAGACTATACAAAATCAATCAAAAGAATATGAACAATCCGTAATAAGTATAAATGTCTATATGTTCTATTGCATTATTCCATATACATATATTCTAGAAGAAGAAAAATCTATCACATTAGTATACCCAAAATAATACCTTGTCGTAGACTTGGTTGCTATCGATATACTACTTTGGTGTCTTATTGTCAATATTATATGTATGTTAATCAGGAATGGAAAATGTTAATATCTGTCTCTCGTATCATGAAACACAATACGATTTCTAGGGGATCAAATTCCATATGATAGTTTGATGCATGTATCTAAATCTATCTTATTTAATTTAATGGAATCTTTTTTTTAAGTATTGCACTCTTTCAATTTGATAAAGTTATGTAAATTTAATATTTTAATAGAAGCCTACATAGATTTTATTAGACCTTCCTGGAGTGGAGGTGGTTGAGTTTAATTAATTAGATTAATTCTAATTTTTATAAAGAACAATATCTTATCTACAATAGTAGTATATTAGGTTTTGAAATAAGGTTTGGTGTTAGGAAAAAGAATATTTCTGATACTTTGAATATGAAGCATTGGTCCCAAAGGTTCAACGTACATATCTCCGATTGACCTTATAGAAGTGTGCAGAAGTGTGCATAACCCTGTAGATTAAATCTTATACTTGGTACTTTTTGCCCCTGTAGCAACTCAGTACTTATATGGGTAGTGAAGTTTGTTTGAGTATATGATGATATATAAATGGGTCTTTATCAAGTTTCATGTTTATCAATATGATCAATATCAATGTATGATAAAGTTACAAATCAAAAGAATATTTAATCAACTGATATATGTAACATACTTAGTATGAAAGATAATAATACATAAGATTCAGAAGATTCGCATGTAATACTAATTGTTATAAATTACTTTAAAGAATAATGAAATGATGAAACCCTGTTGCCTTGCTACCCAACCCATAGATATCTGTTTCTGTTTCTATAAACTCTGAGTTATGTACATATGTATTCCACAATTCATTGAAACATTTGTGCATATCACATGGCTAATGATGCTCTCAGTCTGACTTAATTGAAGTCAATCCGAACAATCATTTCTGACATATGAAATTTATACTTATGTACTCATTGTTGTACATACATATGTGTCTGAAAGATATGTAGTTATATAGTGTATTATCTAAAGCAAGCAGAGACATATAGAAAACATGTGTCTATGTACATATATTAGAATCTATGTAAGTATATGTATGTATCTTGTTTAGCTTGTCTCGGTCGACTACATTTGAACTGCATTTTTTATTGAATGACATTTTGCATTTAACAATGCACTTTGTAATACAATAATAATATGAAGATAAATTATTTAAATGGCGTGATTTTGTATTTACAAAGTTACAAAGTCTGGGAACTGTATACATCTTGTACACATTGTACAATAGTAGTTTCATCATGTTTAAGTCAAAAACAAAATTCACTGGATTCTATAAATATTTCACACACAAAATAAACCACAAATTAATCCAAACTACAAAATAATTGAAAGGCATGATGATGTCAGGTGTAACCTTTGGTCTAGGGAATAAGACACACTGTCTCTATGGCATCACAATGATGGCTCTTTCTACCAAAAACCTTACCTACAATAGATCAAATTAATCTATTTATTTCTATATAACATTTTGGAACTTTATGTGCTCATATATATTTATGGGCTTATCTCAACTTGAGAGACTGTAGTACCGCTTGCTGAATTATTACTTTGTTAGTAGTAGTAAGGACTATAAGAACAATTCCAGTGAAGAAGGACAATGAATCTCATAGCAGTTCAAATCAACCATCAATATAGGCCGTAAAGCTTCTAGGCCTGGGCCTTTCTTTCCCATCCTATTCTAAGATTCTATAATCCGTATACATATATTACAAAAATATTTGATAAATATATGTAGCTAGGAAACATACTGATTGATACTAAAATCATCATCATAAACGTGACTATTGAAAAGAAAACTTTTTCATTGAAATATTGGATAACATGATATAAGAATGAAAAAAATCTATAATCTATAAAATGGGAACAGAAGAAAAGAAAACGAAAACGAAAACACGCTTTATAAATATTTTATATGTGTGATAATTTGATTTATAGAGACGGGTCTCTGTGAGTGCGCTCTTGAAACGTTGCAAAACAACAATCAATACTTGTATAAATATAGTACATGATACTATATAGTATATGGTACATATATAGTATCAATAAAATATTATATGTTTTGAATACATGTAAAAATTTATAAAATATCCAATGCAGCTTTTTTTATACCCTACATTATTCTTAATCATTAAGCATTAAGAATGTAGAAAGAAATGTCAATAGATTACGGATCAGTTTCTACCGTAGATTAAAAATTGTGTAAACATATTGTATGCGTATAACAAACAGGAACAGAAGCTTGCGATTACGAATCCAAAAACAAGAGACAAATCGATTTAGCCACATCTGTCCTTCTCCTGTCCTGTTCATCAGTCAGTCAGTCAATTGAATCAGGAGTCTCTTTTTCAGATATTATAAGAATTAGAGATCTGAATTATGGTAAATAGATTTCTATATTTTGAGAAAGAAATTCATGCAGTCTCCATAAATGTAATAATGTATGATCATAAAAAAGTTCTATAATAATTTTCTTTATTTTTTGATGTGAGTTCCATTTTCGAATTAAAAAGAAATAAATATGCATCTACATATGTCGTATATCGGAAGGATGGTGTCTTTTTAACCTTCTCAGACATTCATTTGTAATAAGGACCATAACAAGAGACAATTGACATGCACGTTTAGTGCGTGATTGGAACGTCTGGTGTGGTGGTTAAAGTCTGGGGCAGAATGGTGAAACTCAAGCTGAGTCTGAAGCTGAAGCCGTAAAGTCAAAGTATTTTGACAAATGACAAGCACATCTGTTCATTCTCACATTCTTTTCACTTTTTTTTCGTGCTTCATCATTCTGTTCCAGCCTTAATTTGCTCATAAACAGATGGGCTGGTGTATTAAAACCCGGAACAGGCCATAATGTACAGAAGAGCTTTAGAGAGGAGTTTGCAGCTAGTCCCCAAATCTGTAGAATGGTATTACTATGACCTTAACATTGGCAGCCAGATTGATAGTGCGCTACCGCTTCGAATAAGAATGCCATCATACATTTTGCAGCTTGCTATTACATATAGTTGTTATAAGTAGTACTGACACACTTAGACCTCGTCAAACGGCTATCCAAAATCATGCCCAAAACACTCAAACTTTAAAGCCAATTTCCCCCATTACTTCTAAATTGCATTATAAGAATCGGTATCTTAAGAAGAACTGTAACCAAACCTTATACTAGTCATGTGCTTCCTAATAGATAAAACTTTGCATGATTTGCTCTAGAATTTTCTTTTCACTGTTAAAATTCTTGTATTTCTGCTTTCATATTTCATTGTCTAATGACATGAAATTGCTAATCAATCATATCCCCTTCGCATTTTTGTTTCTTGAAGCTTCCAGCTCGTACATATTTATGAGGTATGCAAAGCATTATCCATTGATAGTCGTCACGTCACAACTTCACCACCATTCAACTATAGCGTAGCGTAGCGTTCGTTCTTCTTACTTCATGACTAGTATAAGCTGCTAAAAGTGTAGACTGATATTACGAATTTGTATGATGTATGGAATATGTGTGATACGCCCATTGTTTACATATGGTGAATACCATACGCAATCCAAGATAATACTATTATTGTAAGATAATCATTTTTTTTTTTTGTACTAATTTTGAATTGGATCTTTTCTTTGTCCATATCACTTTTTGGTTTATCTTAATTTTATTTTTTTTTTATTATTGTTAATTGTTAATATATTTGTTAATATAATTATGATATTTATGTTTGGCATTTTGTTTGGTTTTTTGAAATTATTTCGTTTTGTTTTTTTTTTTTTTTTAATTAATTAAATCATATAATTTTTCATGTTATGTCATGTTATATTTTTAAATTATTCTAACAAATTTTTTATGCATCAATAAATTAATAAATTTCTATTTTCTATACCACCACAAACAATATGTTAATATTATTAAAGAATCAAAACAAATATTTCAGACCGTCGATGTTCTCGCTGAATCATATACTCCAGACGTTCTTGCATATGCTTCAGGTGACATTATCATTTCTACTCATGTTGATTTTCATGACATACAATGTATGGCTCTGCATGACTGTCATACTGGGTGCTGCTGTTGGTTATTTCCTATTCTGTTGGAAGAAATCGGTTATTGTTGATGTGACCGAACATTGTCACTAACGAAAGATGATCATCTGGATGATCAGTGTTGGCGCTGCCTTGAGTATAATAACAACAATACAAAAACTACGACCCAAACCAAGCAACGGACCGGAAAATTGTGAGACATTGGCATGGGCTGCTGGCCTGCATTGGCCCAGCTTATGTTATCAATTGATGATGATTATGACAAACGATCATCATGAACATAAAAGAAAGAAAAACAACAATAATAAATGCATAATTCTCCTTAGTTTTTAAGCTTAAAGTAATAATAATAATGGTTTTGTTATTGTATTTTTTTTTTTTTTTTATTTTTATTTTTTTTTTAATAAAATGTAAACTGTGAAAAAAGCAAAAGAAAAAACAAAAAGAAGATTGAAGAAGATAAAAAAATAACTGTTTGATTATCGATAAAATTTATTAATTATTTTATTTGATATTCTTATCCTTGAATTTATTGCTCAATAACAAACTATGTACCTACATATATTCATAGTTATGATGATGAATGATGAAAGATGATGATGTCTGTCTAACGACAATAATTTGTCAATCATTTGGTTTTTTTTTATTAATTTTAAAAGTTTATTATATCAATAATTTTCAGAATATAAAAATAATATTATTTTTTTAAATCTTCACACAATAAAAAAAGGAAATTACTTTTATTAAGTTTAGTAAGCAAAGACTATGAAATGAATCACTCACGAAATAGTAACTCCTCTCTGTGTCTTAAGATACCCAATCTCAGAATTGGGTATCCCATGAATTGAAATTTAAGAGAAAGGCATGATTTTGTATGTTAATTTGTTTTGTTAGCTATCCCGAGATTACACACAATTTATTATTGGGTAATCTTGAGATACTCAATAGAGAGAGAGTGAGAAAGAGAGAGAGAGAGCTCTTCCCAGTCTATATAATTTCATAGCCTTTGTTTGGTTTAAGTAAATTTCATACAAATCAAAACAAATTAAGATGATATAATGAAGATGATGCTGATGAAAAACTATCCATTTTTACAAATTTTTATTGTTAGTTGCATCTATGTAGTAAATATATACAAACATACATAAATACTACTAACTATATACATACATGTATACATATATATGTGTCTGTTGTTATCTTTAAGCTTTAAGAAAAGAAATTTATGTTTTGGTTTTTCATTTTTGAAAAATGTAAAAGAAAAATTCTTAAAATTCAAAATTTTATTATTTTTTTTTATCAAAAAATTTATAATTTCATTTTATTTTATTATACGCAATTATTATTGTTACATATAAAACACACCCACACACACACACACATACATATATTATTTTTTTATTATTATCATTATTATTATTGTTAAAAAAAAAAAACAAAACACAAAACAGTTAAACAGAAATTAAATATCAACAGGAATATTATATACAAATGTTATAAAACAAAATAAAATTAAAAAAAATTAATAAAAAACAAAACAAATTGTTTAAATTATTATCACGCTACCCTACAGTCGGTCACTTTCACCTGAAAAATGGCATATGACTGGCTAAACCTGTTAAATGAACTGGGTAACTTCAATACTGTTGTATTAAGATGGGTACCAGGACATGAAGGTTATGAAGGCAATGAAAAGGCCGACTACTTGGCTAAACAAGGGGCGATCATGCCCTTTTTCGGTCCTGAGCCATTCTGTGGTCTCTCGAAAAGCCACAAAAACGAAGCAATCAGGAAACTAAAACACTGGGTGAACTCCACCGGACAACGCCAGGCAAAACAATTCCTCACCCTTTGCCAAGGGTATCTCGAATAAGCTTCTCTCACTCAGTAGAGTAGACTTATGCATTTTGACTGGATACTTCACGGGTCATTGCAACCTAAGATGTCATCAAAATAAGTTAGGTCTTTCCGACACTGACGTATGCCGATTTTGTGTAATGGATAAAGAAAGTTCAGAGCATATACTCTGCAAATGTCCTGCACTCGGTAGACAAAGACTTCACCACCTTGGTAACACTGTTGTTAATCCACACAAATTGTGGAACAACAAACCCCAAGTATTATTAAGATTCATCAAAAGTCTAAACATATAGGGTTTCTATAAATAAGGCCATGTACAATAGATATTATTGGTCGCTGTGCTTTCGGGCCTGTTATTATTATTATTATTATCATACACCACCCATCACCTGGCATCCGCACATAATGTGATAATCCCAAAAAGAAGCATTTTGTCGTGGCTTCTGAACCTCAACCTGAGACCTGTATAATGTCATACTAAAACCTGAAACGGTCTTACGGTATACATTATTATTTATGACGTATTTACAATTTAAAGAAATTATAAACATAGTCTATTCACTTTTTCTGATATTGAAACGGCAGCAGAAAAAATTGGACTTGGCTCATGTCCAGAGCGAAAAACAGACAAACATTAACAACAATTAAGCTTGGAAAATATGAATTTGAAGTAGTAAGCACATTCACATATCTTGGCTACAAACTGACAGTAACAATTGACGAAAGAATACAAGCAGCCAGTAGATCTTTCGCATCACTTATAAAACTCTTCAAATCAAAACGGCTTAACAGATCCTGCAAACTAACACTGTATAGGACATTGGTGCGACCAGTCTTGTGCTATGGAGCTGAAACTTGGACTGTGAGCGAAAAAGACAAAATAAAATTGCTGACTTTCGAAAGAAAAATTCTCCGAAAAATCTTCGGCGCAGTTAAAACTGGGCCTGATGAATGGAGAATAAGATGGAACGACGAACTTGAACATCCAATCCAAGGTGAAAACGTGATGCGATTTATCAAAGCGCAACGCATAAGGTGGCTAGGCCATGTAACAAGAATGGACGAATCAAGAGCGCAAAGAAAAATTCTAGATGCGAAGTCATTCAACGACAAAGCAAGGGGAAGGCCAATATCAAGATGGATGGACGAACTAAACGAAGACATAAAGAAACTACAACTGGAAAACTGGAAAAGGGCGGCAAAAGATCGAGTAACATGGAAGCATATTGTTCATCAGGCCAAAGCTGACAAAGAGCTGTAGCGCCAAATGATGATGATGATGATTCACAAAGTTGATTAACAAAGGATTTCCATCCATCTCTATTGCGTGCTAATGCGCGAGCTCATAGATTTTCCTGTTTCAGCCGCAACAGTTCGTTTTCACGTCAATTTCGGTCTTCCTCTGGACCTAGTCCCTTGAGGGTTCCATTCCAATATGCCATGGGGTATTTCGTCGTTATTTTTGTGAAGGGTATGTCCCAGCCAACGGTCCAATTGTCGTTACCTTGTTATTATCCGAGGCTAATCTTGTGAATACACGAATCGATGAGTTTTCAGACGCAATGGAAGATTAAACCAAAGCGTTCTAGTTTGGTGGCAGGGTTACTGCCTTGTGACGAAGGTAATTAAATGCAAGCAGGCCTCCGAACTTGCCAGCTTTGCTAAGTGTACTGTAATATTTCCTCTACAGTACTGCTAAAGGGGAACAGATATACCGCTGAACACTCGGTCGCCATTGCCTTATTTGTGAAAAACGGGGGACACCACGAAAAGGTTGAGGTTAGCAATTGTGTACAGAGGTTATAAGAGACACATCATACACCATGACGGTATACATAAGGAGCGAATATTTTTTCGAACAAAAAGCAGTATATTTCACCTAAAATTTGTTAAAAAGCAGTAAATCGATGTTAGAAAAACAGTATAATAAGCAAATTAAATATTAAGCATTTTATTTTCACTGTCTGAATCGTCTTCGCTTTCCATCTCATTCTCCCCTTCTCTGATTGTTGCTTCATATTTGGAGTTTAAATTAATTTAGCGAAACAGTTCTGTTTTTTTTTTATATAATTATAAAAATCAACGCATGCATTTGCCAAATTACATTTGACTATCATTATCGCCTTCAGAGTTTCCAGTTTCAATTGAGCTTTGTCTGACGTCCAAGTATCGTGTATTCCAGAAAATATTCTTTCACCTGATCCTGAATTTCCTGGCAAGCATAAAATGTATTCGACAATTTGCATCATTTCTTTATACTCGCAATCGGCGTTATTCAAATGGATGAATATTTCCACCCAGCGATCCACAATCAAAACATGGCTGTTTCTCCATTCAGTGATTTTGCAGCTCATACACGAGTATCTGAATTGCAAGTGCAAATCTGCCGAATTTTCATTGGCAATATACAAATTGTATTCACTTTGTGGTCAGCGAGAGTTTATTGTTGCTATTACTACTGCTGATTTTTTTAGCTTCGCTCTTTTCCACATATGACTATTTCTCAAAATTGCGGTTTACGAGTCTAAAAAACAGTATAATACTGCGAAAAACAGTATAGATCCGCTCCTTAGGTATACATCATTATCAAACCTAACTATTCCTCAGTTTCAGTCTGCTGCGGAGGATTGTAGGTGCGCAGTGGTTTGTCCGGATATCGAGAAACGAAGATATTGTCAAGCTTAGCAACAGACACTTCATTAGTTTGGAGGACCATGTCAATTGGCTGGCATTCAAACTGTTGGACAGCAGCAGGCAAACATGTACATGACATGATAAAACTCGCTGGTTGTCGTCTGGCATTATAGGGAACGAGCACGCAGATAAAACAGCGTATGCCCATTACCAAATGGCCAGCGATTGAAGATTTCTGATTCCTGAATATGTGGGTTTTTTTTTTGCGATACTATGAAATGTTATTGTACATAACGCAAGTCAATTCGAATTTCTTACATTCATCATAGAAACAATCTTTCAAAAACCATCTTCATATGATTAAATTGACAATTCTCAAATGTAGTTACATATCTGTGAAATTCAAAATTTGATATATGTTATGTTAAGGAACACTCCATCCGACCCCATGGATGTTGTTTGCTTTGCTGTGAAATTATTAAAGTAGAATTATAATATCTATTTGGTAATCATACGAACATGATGATGATGTAATGACCTTACATTTTGTTTTAATATAACTACTCTAAATGATGTCTCTTAAATGAAAAGAACTTCTAGTAGAGTTGTTTGAGGGAAACTTGAAAATGTTTCTTAAATGCTCGGTCTCCCTTTTCCACAGTCCTTCCTTCATGTTTTGGTGAATGACAAACATTTGATTCAACTTATGTTTGTTTGTTTAATACAGTTTAGTTTAGTTTAAAATTGCATAAATATGGAAGAGAAACTAATTGAAGAAATAAAGAAATATAATTGAATATTCGACAAAGGCTACTTCCATATAGGAACAAAAAAACAAACTGTTCCTTTTATGACAATGACTTCAAATAGAATATATCTTTATATTTACTATTTATATAAACAAGGAATTCAAATTGCACTTATGTTTGCCATTTACTTTTATCTTTTTGTTATACTGATAAGTAATTGCAATTTGAATTTCCCGCTCTCTCGCAAAATACTCAGACGTAGTCAACGGATTCCGTATAGTTTGACTTGTTCTCCAATCTAAGATAAACATTGGCTTTGCTCTCACCAGGCAATCTTTTATTCTCTGACAAATGCATATGCTCACCGCATTTATATATCTTTCTCTCTCACTCACCATCTCTTTAGTTGAGCCAAGTGACCATATTTGTTAAAACTGAGTGTAAAAAAATATGATAAGGCAATTATTGAGAAAATACAGTCACCCTGGTTGGCACAGAAGAATAACAACAATGCAATTTAACGTTATAAATGTTCACAATATTGATGAATGTACAATGTACAAAGTAATTTCTTTAGTTATTAGTATGATTTTCTTTAGCATATTTATGAAGCAGAGTAGATAAGGGAATATTAGAAGAATTTTATTGGTATATTTGCAGTATGCAGGTCATGTGTGACGTCACAGGTAGAACAGACATGTTTTTGGTTTCGTAGGTTCATAACAAACAATGAACAATGCGCATGGCGCATTCTGTTGTTGTCTCGCTCTTTTTGTTGTTGCTGTTGTTGTTCTCTGTCATTATTCTTGCGTAAATTTTGGTACTCTTGGTTTTGCTTGTTTGTTCTTCTTCTTTTGCGTATTGTATTTGAGTTTGGTCAAGTGAATCGAGTGAAAGAACGAACAAACGCTCGGCAGTATTCAATTCAACAATACTAGAAAGATAGAAATAAGTAAAAAGTGGAATGCAATTGATTTCTATTCTATTTATTTTTTATTTTGTTGTTTGGTAAATTGTGTGTGTTTAATCAAACGACCAAAGGAACATTATCAAAATCATATATTTTTAATCTAAAAAAAAAAAAAAAAACAAATAAAAAAACACAAAAATGGTGGACGCTGCACGCCAAATGCTGGATGAACTGATGGGGCGCAATCGTAATTTGCATCCATCGGAAGCAGGCCACAAAGTCAACTGGGAAGATCCAGGGGTATGTAATGAATGAAATTCTAACACCACGCATCGCATCACAACACAACATAAATTAACATTAATAATATCAAATGAATGGTGTTTTGCAATTACTTTATTTGTGTTTTTATTGTGTGTTTTAGTTTTGTCAATTTTACAATGTGAAATTTTGTCCACATGATCTCTTCATAAATACACGCGCTGATTTGGGCCCATGCACTCGTATTCACGATGATGAAGCAAAACACTTGTATTTGGAAGCAAAACCAACGCAACGCAAACGTCAATATGAAGATGAATTCTTGCGCTTCTGCAATGTTATGTTGCACGATGTCGATCGCAAAATACAAAAAGGCAAACAGAGATTGCAGCTAATGCAAAGCGATCAACCACCAGCACATGTGCCAGTAGCTGTTGCCAAATATATGGATCAGTTGAACATTCTAAATGCGCGTATCAGTAAATTACTTGCGGAGGCCGAAGAGGCCGGGATACGTGGAGATGTTGACCAGGCACAGGATCTAATGACTATATGTGAGGAACTCAAGGATGAAAAGGATATGTTGCAAAAACAATATGATGATGTTAAAAAGAGTTCACATCGATCAACAACATTTTCACCATCGTCAGATCATTTTGATAATGTTAGTGGCAGCAACATGGAAAATGATGAACATTCTAATGATGGCTTACATACAACGAGTTCCAATGCAAGTCTCGTCGAGGGCAACAACGAGTCAAATGAAGCTGATGACAGAAGTCCTTCGAATGATATCGAAAGGAAAACATCTGCAGCATGGACGCTTGAAATGAATTCAGTGCCAGAGAAACAAATGAAAGTCTGTGAAATTTGTGGCGCTTTCCTAATTGTTGGTGATGCCCAGCAACGAATTGAAGATCATTTAATGGGTAAACAACATTTGGGATACTCAAAGCTACGCAATGCTGTTGCTGAAATCAATGAGCGTCGCCAAAGAGATCGTGAAATGGAAGATCGTCGTCGTCGGGAAGAACGCTCACAACGTGGCAATGCGTTTGACCATAGACGGTACTGTGAAAAATGCTTGATAATTTTTTTTATGATTTGATTATATGTTATATTATGATGATATGATATTGGTACATATTTCAGTGATCAACGCGATTATCGTGATCGTCCACGTGATTATGGTGGAGGTGGAGGCGGTGGCAGTGGTGGTAGCAGTGGCAGCAGTGGAAATCGTCATCAATCTGACAAACACCGTTGTAAGCACATACATATACAAATACAATAAATTGTCATTCATTCATTTTGTTTTATTCACTTCTTGTTTATATAATTAATATTGTGTGAATTCTTAAATCTTATCACAGATCATCATAAGTCGCATCATCGGAGTTCACATTCGCATTCACGCAACAGTCGCAGCAGCGGTGGTGGTGGTGGTGGTGGTAATAGTAGACACCAAAATTATTATGTACAGAGTCATGAACGCAGCCGCAGCCGGAGTCGTTACTAAACAGTTTTCACAGTCTTCAGAATGAATATACGGACAAGTATATTTAATCTACATACATATGTATATCCAAATCCAAACTTATTAACAAAACACAAGATCTACAACAACAACTTCAACAACTTTTCCTCTGAGTGGTGGGGTCGATGTCCCGGAATCACCCGACATCAGTCGCCCCAATACCACTCACACCTGCTGCGAGGTTGTACATGCAGCAGTCCCCTTGGCTTGAGTTGTACATGCTACAACAAAAACAACAACAACTTTATACTCACTCAAAAACTTCAGCTGCTTCTCCATGCAGGCAGGATTGAGGTACAAAAAAGAAAAAACAAAAAAAAAAAATCACAATAAAAACAAAAGAAAACAATTTAAAAAAATTAACTTAAAAATAATAATCATAATAATATAATAATAATGATGATACTAAAGAAAAAAGAATGTATACTCGCAGATCAGATATATTCAAGGTGAGTGAATCCAATTTTACATATTTTTTCATATGATAAACAAAAATCCTATTCTTCTTGAAAATATGTAACTCCAATTTTGTATTGTGTATTATTATTGATCTACATACAGTTCAGTTTCCTTGTGCGCGTTACTCGCTTTTAATTATGTTTTTTTTTTTTTTTTTGTTCTTTTATTATTGATTCCCCCACATCTTTTCTTTAAGTAAGATTGAAACTCAATTCAATAATATTCATTCTTCCTCCTTCTCCTGCTCCTCAGCTGGCTGACGTTGCTTGTCTGCTGTGTGCTGTCTGCTGCGTGCATTACCAAAAAAAAAAAAAAAATACAACACAAATTGCACTCATTCGGGGGCATCTCAATTTAACAATTCTTCCAAAACATGTTCAAGAAGAATTAAAAGCACATCTGATTGGGTTAGTTTAGATTCAAGATCAATGTGTGATGTGAGGAATATGTAATTAACTATCAAATCAAATTGTCTAGTAGTATAATTGTTGTCTACTATTCTAGAGTTCTTAGAAAAAGTCTAGAATAGACTGGAGCTGTTTCTCTTTGGTAAAACTAGTGTTTGCCACCGGCATTGCTCTTTCATGATCCCTACACCTACTGAGCCGGAGCCTTTTTAACATAACAAGGTGGTCATTCAACGGTGCTCATAAAGGGGTTCTGATTTATTATTAAATTTATAATTAATAATAGAAAGTATCCGGAAATTGTTATTGTGTTTCACAGTAATATGATTGCATAATAATTTTATTATAATTGCAAAGGAACAGCATTTTTTACGTATTAAAGAGGTTTTCGATTTAACGAGGTTAAAAAAGAAAAAAATACGAATTAAAGGGGCTTTTACTTTTCAGGTGATAACTTTATAAGAAGTTTTATTGCTGTTAACAGCGTTAATTTAAACTCTTTTTTTGTGTTCAATGCTATTAGCACATGTAACAACCATTTCCTTTCGGACTAATGATTTAAAATGGGTCTGCAGTTTGAATGTGGTAATCGTCCATAAAAAGCAATATCTTTCGTCTTTTACCTTTCATGGTGCCATTCAGCATCTGAAGCCATTCGTCGTTAAATAGATCGATTGTCATCCATGCCAACTTATTGTGTAGGTAATGCTACGAATGTTTTGAAAGCACCTTGGTTTTGCAGACTTTCCATAATAAAGTAATTCGCTCTTTACTATACTTATCACTATGGCATTTTTCATTTCAAAAGCAATACGTTCGCTCTGGCAAACATTTATAAAACTCTGCATTAAACATGTCTTTCGCATCGTAATCTTTTATCAACTTATCTTTTCTTTCTAATTCAAGCAAACAGCTGAACTTTCACCGCACATTTTCTTAAATGAGATATTGTGTCATTTTTTTTAAATAACCCAGCCAGCCAACCTTGCTTGCTTTAAAATTCTTTGTATTCATTGATTTGGCAAAAAATAGATTTTTTTTTGATAATATTTCGCCCCTAATGGGAACATTACCTACTATGTCGGTCCATTATCAATTGCTGAAATTATGTTTAGTTTGAAATCTTCACCCTACAGTTTAACACTTTGAATGAAATAAGTAAACTTAAAAAAAACAAATTCAGAAAAGAACAAAAAAGTGCAGTGTTAAGTCGACAAAATTATCTACAAAAGATAAACTGAAAACGAATTTCACATTGAATTACGAATTCTAAGAGTTTTTTAAATGATTTACGATTTATAAGAGGATAAATTTTCACTGAATTGCATATAAAATTTCGAATTAACAAGGGGGACTAAAATGTATGGAATTTTTACGAAATAACGAAGTTTTTTTTTTTTGAAGGGATCAGCAGTTTGTTATGAATTATTGGGGTTTTCGAATTATTGGGAATAAATAAAATTTTGCATTAATTTAGTATATGAGTATAAAAAGCAAAGCCTTGAAAATGTGCCTCATTTAATGCAAATATTGAGAAACTAAGTGAAATTTGTGCTTGAACTTGAGCTAAAGATACACGTAGCACATTATCGATTGATTTCTTCTATACACTTTTATCCATAAATCTTTTTGTCTAATATGTAGGTACATACATATATTGTACATATTTTTATTTTAAAACAAAATTAAGTCTTTCTGACTCTGACCTCTTATGAGGAAAGAGTTTTGGATTTTGTTATTGTATGTACATACATTGTTATATATCATTTAAAGCTTTGTTTTTTATTACAGAACCTCCTTCTTGATTTAAGTTTCTTAAAATGACACTTCAAAATGACTAAAACTTAAATATATTTAAAAGATGATGATGTTAGTGAAATTGTATATTTAAACTCGAGTTCTTCGATTACTGGAACGTATAGACAATCATATCCATATGATAATAAAGACCATATTATCGATCTATAAATAAATAATAATATAATATTATTATAGTTTTGATAATCAACTAATTCCCCTTAAAATATGTGAGTCATATGCGTCTTACAAAAGTACATCGGTATTTGAATTATGTATTCCTTATTCCGTATTAGTTTGGAGCATAGGGCCTCCACAAGGCTTCTCCATCGCACACTGGGCTGTTATTTTAGCGCCATCCCATATGGTATTGACATCAGCTATTTCCCGCAAGGTTGATCTTCTCCAGGTGTTCTTTGCCCGGCCGCGGCTTCTGCTTCCTTGCGGGTTCCATTCAAGCGACATTCTAGTGATGCTTTCTGGCTGTTTTCTTAGCGTGTGACCAATCCAGCGCTATCGAAACCTAGCAGCTGTATCGAAAACTACTTAGTATGCAGTAATTTCTCTTTACTGTAATAGCTCAGACATAGTTTTTTGAATCAATTTCGTCATGTCCATTCCTTTGCTACAGTCGTTCAAAAAATGTTTTTTGTAATACATAAGTATTTAAAAAACGAATTTGAATTTCGTGCTGGATTCAAACACCACACACCCATTCAAAAAGAAGTCAATTGTCTAGCCCAAGCGAATTAGGCTTATAAGATTTGGTCCCCATACGACTGGATCTATGATAAGTGATGATTTATAACAAAGTTAAGAAACTTTTTTTTATATTCATTCAACTTCCTTCCTTTTACCGAAATCTTCAGTTAATATTGTGTAGATTATACAGTAAAATGTATTTAATTCTCCTGCCAGCATTGAGAGCTTTCATTTCACGTTCTTTATCCCATAACTCAGCACGATTTGATGCTTCTGGTGTCCAAGTCTTTGATCATCATTTAAATCCTCACGACCACTTTTAAATTGCTTAGTCCAGATCTAAACTTGAGTACGACTCAAATACCTAATACCATAAACTTTTACTAATATTTCGTAAGTCCCAGTGAAATTTAAGTTAGTTTCATGTTTTTTTATTCTTTTTTTACGACACAAGCACCTAAATAGGTTCGATTAAGACGTTCATATCCTTGTCAGCTAACGATGTGACGATGGATCATCTTGAGCTTAGCTGCGATTAAAAAAGAAAAATGCACCTTTTCAATACAACCAAACTTTGATAGATGGCGCTATGTGATACATGATTTAAATTTGAAGTTCAGTTATTTAATGTAAATACATAAAAATGTAAATAAGTTTGTACGAGGGTGAATCAAATATTAACCGGAATTCTTTTTTAATATTTATTTATTTATAAAACAATACAAAAATACTATTTATTATTTTCCTACATAGTCTCCTTCACGCTCTACACATTTTTCCCAGCGGTTTGGAAGCTTGTTAATTCCTTGTTCGTAGAAACTTTGCGCACGAATTTCTCAACATCTTGATCGTTGTCAAATCGCAATCCTCCAAGTGCATCTTTCATGGGCGCAAACAAATGATAGTCACAGGGTGACAAATCTGGGAGGTATGGAGGATGCTCAAGGGTTTCCCAATGCATATCCTCCAGTTTTTGTTTCGTTTCACCCGCCGTATGTCGTCTGGCATTGTCAACAACTTTGGGACCAATCGGGCACAGATTTTTTTGAAGCCAAGATGATTTTTAATGATTGTTTGAGCACTTCCATAGCTAATGCCCACCTGTAAAGCGATTTCATGAATAGTGAGCCGCCTGTCACTTTTAATAAAGTCGCGAACTGCACCAATGTTGTCACCAGAGACGCTTGATTTTGGACGTCGATTATGTCTCACATTTTCCACACTTTCTCGTCCAATCTTAAACTTTTTGGCCCAATCAAACACTTGAGTTTTAGACAGAGTATCATCCCCATACTGAGCCTTCAATCGAGTCAAAATTTCGCACGGTTTAACGCCTTCCTTAGTTAAAAACTTTATTATTACCCGTTGTGCAACGGACGCTGGAACCTGTTGCTCACTCATAGCTGTACTGACGAATTGACTAAGTCAAACAGCTCACCAAGCGTTTCCCCCACTCCTGATACACTACAAGAACCTACACTGTGAGAGCACTCGTGGTTGGCTAAGAAAAGTATTTGTAATATTCCGGTTTATATTTGATCCACCCTCGTATTTATTGAAAATTAAACATTTATTAAGTTATACAAAGAATACTGGCAGGAGGATGTAGTAGTTTAATTGGCTCATTTGATTATGTTAAAGTTTTTCTTTTAGCAACGTATATGTCTTAAGATTTAAGAGAGTTTAACTTTCTTTAATAAATGATTTTAGAATGATCCATTCGACTGAAATCATCAAACTAATATCAATGTCAATATTAGTATTTGTCAATGAAACAACTCATCATTTTCAGTTGTCATGAATCTGCTGCATTTCTGTTGCTAACAATAATTAATATCTATTAAAATTTGAATTATTTGATCAACTTATTACCATATACTATAGCTTCTATATACATACATACTGGGTTATTTTAATGATACATTCCACTGGAAACAACCAGACAAATCTCAATGTCAATGAGACAAAGTAACATCTTTAATCGCTGCATTTCCCTTGCAGGCAATAATTGAAATTGGAATGATCTGAACTGATTACAATATATACCCCCGTTTCACTTGAATAGCCCACATTACAAAGTGTTCTTCATAGTGTATACATTTATCTATAACTTTGACAAAAAACAGTTAACGGGTATAATAACTTTATACTCTTCAAGGGAGTGAATAGTATTATAAGTTTGTCATGAAGTTTGTAACACACAGAAGGAGACATCGCAGGCCACTTAACGTGGTGTGTTGTTTGTGATCAGCTCGATAAGACAAGTTGGTTTAACCATGTCCGTCTGTCTGTCTGTCTGTATGTATGCAAACTAGTCCCTCAGTTTTTGAGCTAGAGAGCTGAAATTTTGCTCATAGGTTTCTTTTTACCATACCAATTTTTATTATTAAAGTATAAAATTCAAGGTACTTATATTGAATGGTTTTAGTAATGGATTGAGTCTTTCTTGTTTAACCATGCACCTTGAAAATCCGATCTGATATTGAGTCGTAAAAGCTTTCAATTAAGTCAAGCAAAATTGAAGCCCTGGCTCGTTGGATGGCCTCAAAAAGTTCAGTTTTTGTTGAATACTGCTTTCCAGACTCATAACTTTTTCAAATTTACCGCCCGCAAACATTATCTATTATGTTAAGGTTCGGCGAGTATGGTAGCCAGTTCAAAAATGTAACATTATTCGTCTCGATGCACGATTAAATCACACGGTCAGTGTATATAGGTATTATTCAATTAATGGCAAAGGCCCAAAAATGTCAAATGATGGGAAAGGCGTTTTTAGAACGTTTTGGCAAGATTTATAGCTCATTTTTGACGATAAAAATTAAAGTTACAAGGTGTCATAATAGGATACATTTCCCCAAACATTAACTCCGCCGACTCGTCTGTGAAAACGATCTAACTGATGAGTATCCTTTCTCAAATCATGGAAATAAATTTTATCATTAGAAAATGACACCTTATGACATTCATATATACAGTTGGCTATTATTTTGATTGACTTGTTCAGCAATATTTAAGATATTTCCTCTATCTTTTCTTAATGAAAATTATCGTGAGTTATTTAAAATACTCTGATTCATTGATTAATAACTTTACTAGTCCGAGGAAGCTGCGCAAAATGAAGCCTAAATCCTAATGTGCTATTCAAGTGAAACAAAATAATATGGGTAACGGGACTCTATTATTAAGCTTCCACCGTCCGTCCGTCCGTCCGACTCCATTATATCTCATGAACCGTAATAGCTAGACAGTTGAAATTTTCATAGAATGTGTATTTCTATTTTCATGATAGCAACAAATACTAAAACTAAAATAAAGTTAAAAAATTAAAGGGGTCCCCATACAAGAAACGTGTGCTCCAATATACACACAGTTTTAGGATCTTTGTGATTTATTTTGTTTCATATTTTGGTTTTTTTTTTTTTTTTTTTTTTAGTAGTACACTTTTAGGCTTTATGAATATTTCACTTTTGCTTTTGATAATATTCACAGTTCCCGATTTCAATGTTGATATGAGTATGCAGTATGAATACTGATTCTACTCTAAACATAAGTCAAATCAATAATTTAATATTTGGAGCATGAGCTTCTGTCAATTTCATAATAAATGCATATTCATTGTGTTTGGAATTGCTCGAGCATTGAGTTATTGAATACATAATTCATTTTTGCCGCAAAAAATCTTGTACGATAGTATGTAACCCTCCGTGTGTGAGTCCGACTCACAATTGGCTGATTTTTTTTTTCTTTTTTAACTAAATTTTCAAAAAGTGTTGAACATATTTTTATTTTTTTTTTTTTTTTTTTATAAAAGCTTAATAAATTTAGAAAGTTTGTCAAAGTTATAGATGGATTAAGAACATTTTGTAAGGTGGGCTATTTAAATGAAACGGAGTGTATATAGTATAGTATTTGAATATGCAGGCACAACACTCATTCAATCCATTTCGCAATGAATGAGTCACTCACTCACTCACTCACTCATATCTTCTCTCACACAGCATTGCCAACATTGAAATTTCGTCGTCTACACTAATATTGAGTATAAGTATATTCATGAATTACAACTTTTGTTTGCAATGTGAATGAGCGATTGCTCATGTCTAGTATATACCATATAAACTTTCATACAAATGCTGCGTTATTTAAATTTATTTATTTCCTGTTTTTTTTTTTTTTTTTTTTTTTTTGAAATAATTTCTAAATGTTTTTGTGTCATGTGTGAAAGGTTTTATGATGTTCATTTATTGAATTCAATAGTATTTGATGTTATTAATGTATTTTTATTTCACAATCGTGTAGGTTGTAGAAGTGTGCTTGTAAAGTTCTTGTTCCAATTCCAATGGGAATCTGAATTCGAATGTGGCCAGATCGTGGCAAATCGGATCAAATGTAGTAGTTTAGATATTAGAATTTTGATTAAATTGTGTTATGTACCTTACCTTACATATTTTGTTTACTACTACTACTACTTATACATGTACTATGACATGAACTGAGCATTGCCTTTTAGAGTTGTGTATGTACGAATATAAGTCATAATTCAAATCTCTAATGATTTAACATACCATACATACCTACTACATACTACTACATATTTCTTCCATATTTCCTTCTTGTTTTTGTTTTTTTATTAACCATATACACGAGTAATTATTATAATTGTTGAATGTGTTTTAATCGTTCTGTTTTGTGATCAATATATGTATGTATAATATATATATATATATATATATATATATATTATAGGACTTTAGTTTAACTATCTTGAAAATATTTGAATAATTTGAATATTTTAAAGATTGCACAATTGCATTCACACAACATACTTTCCTTTACTTTACTGTACCCATATCCTCAAACTCAACCTCGTCATATCTATCACACATTCTTGTTTATACAAAAAAATAACATAAAATAAAACAAAAAAACAATCCAACACCACCACGTCTAAAATACTATGTATAAGATAAACAAAAATTAACCAAATACCCAATATTCAATAAATTTAATTAAATTAAAATCATGCTTATACCACAATATACATATGTATGTGTATGTACAAATAAAAAGCATTATGCAATAGTACCTATATTAACTGCAATATGTACAAAAAATATCTACCTACTACAAACAAAAAGCGCCACTTGAATAGCACACACCTAAATAGATAATTATTTTTAAAAATTCATATTTTTCAATACAGATACATTAAATTGTTTCATTTTTTAGTCTCCATTGCTCTATCAACTTACATGTTTAACATTAGACTTAACACGCTGTCAACTGCTTCTGGGGGAATGGTCATCCCTTTTTTTTTTTTAATTCCTTGATATAATGTACGAATAGAAGATATCGCTCCTAATCGGAGCATAGGGCGGAAACAAAAGCTCTCCAACGGTTTCTATCAGTTGCTAAGGATCTTACCTAAAGTCGTCGTCGTGGAGGGTTGGTTATATCCGGGGCCTGTTTCCATTTCTTGAGTGTATATTTTTTTTGGCCCAATGCAACCTTCTATGCATCAGAAGGAAATGAACTCACATTAGTTCACTAAATGGCGGCAGCCAATTAGCAATCCATGGGATACCGTGCCAAAGCTGGAGGTTGTGAGCTGCTTGAGTTATTCGTCAAAGGAATTGCCCCTGGCTATACCCAAGTATATAGCGGCCAGGAAGCTTTCCGCAATTATGTACCTCTGCGAATAACCCCATCCCCCAATTGTCATCACTATTGAGTGGTAAATAGATGGTCTTCATGTTTAAAATGCCATCCACTAATTTCAGTTTAAGACAGTTGTTGATGATTGTCATTCATTATTGAAAACATCAATTTCTGTTAATTCTTGTGCATTTTCATGGTATGACTTCCATATCTCTTTGAGAACCGACAATCAAATCTAGTCAACTGAATTGTTTTATATTTAAAACAGAATCTTTATCCTCTACGGAATAGCACCAAAGTATACGCAACCAAGAACACAGCATCATCACCTTAATGTTCAGATTTTGAACTATTTATGAAATGTATTCGGTGATTCCCTGACAAGATACATATAATCGCCATTTAAAAACCAGAAAAGATAATTCGCTATTCGCAAGACTTTGTCGCCGAGGTAAAGTAAATTACTGATGTTAATGGAACTAGTCTAACCACTATTCGACATATTATTCTGAAAGTTAAACATACCTATAAAGAGAATATAAAAAATCTTCAACTATTTTACCATTCCCAAGGCTCAATGCCATGCTCAGTTAATCTAAACTACACTGACATCGCCTTTTCATCTCAAGCGCGAAAATGTTTAATGTGGAGTGAAACGATGACTCCTGCTATTATTTTCATGATTTACGAAAATCTAGTTATCACTTGGACTTTCTACCAAGCAAGCAGGGTATTCCCCTCTTTTTACCTAAACTACACTGGCATCGCCTTTTCATCTCAAGTGAAAAAAAGTATAATATGCTATTATTTTCATGATTATCACTTGAAACTTCTACAAAAATTCCCCTAGTATGGCGAGCGATCTCGTATTATAGCACTTGTGACATTCATTTCATTCTTTAATATTTATTTTTTTTTGTAAACTATTGGCATCATCATATCAACATGATATTGTGCCAATTTACACTGCCCGGATCGTTTATCGAGAGCCCATCCACCTTACCTAGTTTTATCGAGAATGCTTGGGGATGGTGATGGTTGCCTAGAAACGTTTATGTGTCTTTACAATCTAGATCTTATCCATGCCATCAAACTATTTTGAAGCTCTATTTCACTAAATTGTCTGGTCAAATAATACGACTCAATTTCAAAATGGGATCTGTGAAGCGTTGATGCTAAAAAAGTGTTCCATACATTTTTGAAAAAGTTCAAAAGAAGAGACTTTTTAGGGTTCCGTACCCAAAGGGTGCCGACAGAGAGCTATATCTCATGAACCGTTATAGATAGACAGTTGATAATTTTCACAGAGTGTGTACTTCAATTGCGTGTATAACGACAAATAATAAAAATAAAATAAAGTTAAAAAATTAGAGGGGTCCCCATACAAAACCAAATTTAAATCGATGTTCTTATTAGAAAATCTTTTTTGTCTTTTGTCTTATCGAACTGAAATTTGAGCACTATAAGTGTGTGATCCACATTTACCAATCAAGTAAATTTCAAGTTCCTAGAATAACAAAGAAGGGTACCTCCCATACAAACCCAAATTCAAATTAATATTCTTATTAGAAAATTTTTTTTGTTCTTTGTCTTATAGAACTGAAATTTGAACACTATAAGTGTGTGATCCACATTCACCAACCATGTCAATTTCAAGTTCCTAGAATAACAAAGAAGGATACCTCCCACACAAACCCAAATTCAAATTAATGTTCTTATTCGAAAATTTTTTTTGTTCTTTGTCTTATCGAACTGAAATTTGAACACTATAAGTGTGTGATCCACATTCACCAACCATGTCAATTTCAAGATCCTAGAATAACTAAGAAGGGTACCTCCCATAGAAACCCAAATTCAAATTAATGTTCTTATTCGAAAAACTCTTGTGTTTTGTTTTCAATGCACGATGCGACGGAACGCTTAATGTGCGAGTCGGACTCACACTTCACCGATTTTTTTAATTGACTCTCCGGATAATTCATAAAAATTCTATTACACATATTTTTTTGTATTTAATATTTTATCATAATTAAATATCCTTTCTTTAAAAAAAACAAATTGATTTTCTAACAATGTGTCTGTATAGGAAAATATGAGAAATTATATAGGGATGTTCTATTCAAGTGGCTCGAAGTGGAGTGTATTACTCCAAATTATTTAAGATCTCTTAAAATGAAAAACAAAAACCAAAAACAATCAAAAATAACCGAGCGACGATGATCATGATGTTGATCCAATGAATGAATTCACTCACTAAAGTACTCAAATTGAAACTGAAACTCAGAGAATGCACTCCGTTACGTTGTCCCCCTCACCAGGTTAGTGTAAATGCATCTTCTGTAACTGTGTTTTTAGATTTATTAAAATTAAAAAATATATAAATAAATATTGGTTAATAATAATAATAATGATTGATTGATGCTTAAGAAATATCTCTATATTAGTATACATATAGTACTAAAAACGGCTTGAATGAAAAATCTAGATTTATACAGATGTGACAAAAAGAAAAAAAAATATCATGTACGAGTATTATAAAACGGTCCAATCTGAACCGATCCGAAATGATACTGATACGATCTTCCAGGGTGTTCGCTCGCGATACATTTTACATGGCTTGGCTTGTATGGTTGGAAACATAAATCAAAATACTCCTCTAAATGTGAATGTGAAAGAGAAAAAGTGGCTGGATTTGAAAAAAATACCCGATATCCATAGCCAGGTATTTAATAATTATTTAAATGAAGTGTTCTATTCATAGATCATTTATTAGATTTTTTTTTAATGAATCTCGAGACTTCCCCACCACCACAACAACTGGCAGACTGAAAAGTGAAAACATAAACAAAAAATTTTACACAGTTTAAGTGAAAAATGAATTGAGAAATGAAATGTGAAATGCTATGAAAAAAACGAGAGTGCTGCAAAAAGCAGATCAGATTGATATTGGAGAGTGATTGGAGCTTGTTGATTGGCTCAATCCACCAACCAAACATAAACAACACCATCGATTCGATTCGGTTCGGTTCTATCTATCTCTTTGATGCCATCATCATAGGCCTAACTAAGCCTTCAGAGAAGATGGAGGTATACTACAAATTTTATTACTTTTTTATACTTTTTTTTTTTTCTTTACATCTATTTTTTTTTTTTTTTTTGTCCTTCTATTTTTCTATTTTTTATCTTAAATTAAGTATGTGTGTAGGTAAATCATTATCAGAGTTGTTGTTGGGTTTAACCATTGATTGGTAAATACTCGTTCATCATCAAATATTTAAGTACCTAGAGATTTATAATTCTAGATATTTTACTACAATCACAGAGTGAAATAATATTTAAAGGACACTGGGAACGGTAAACCACTTATCTATAGAAATGAATATAGCATCGTAAGGGCGGCCAACATCAATTTTGTTCAGTCTATTTTATTTTCAATATTTGTTAGATCTATACATACCACTCACATATCATTTGACTTTACCATTTGAAAAACTATCCGTTGCGATGCTACGACACTCTGATCAACAAACAGATGATGTTAATACCAAAGTGAATGAATTATTTATTCATTTAAAGATTGCTGCAAACTATGCTGCTATCTGTTGGGATTAGAAGAGTTCTCACATGAATTAGATGGTCTCTATAGGGAATAAAAGATCTGTTCTGATTTGATTTGATTTGAGTTGAGCTAAGAAATACGTGAAAAGCCTATGGGATTGAAGCTAAGAGGACACATGCAGATTTTCTTCTAATGTCAGACATGGAATGGCACACGAATCGCCAAGGAACCACTGGATGCACTTCAATGGGTCTGGGTCATACTATTTTAAACGGCTTATTCACTCACCTCATCATACCTAGAAATTTTGTAATAGTCATTTAATTCGATCGATGTCGATGGATCACTAAAATGCCAAGACGAAGGCCTTACAAAATAATGATTACCTGATATGGATTGCTTTCAAGGAGGATTCTGTATACACATCATCTAACGAATTATAATTTTTCGCAGACAACAAACAGTCGGTTTCAGAAATCTCTAATCGTGGACATCTCTCGCGGTCGTACAAATTCCTTACCCCCAAGTTATGTTTTTAGAAAAAAATACAATCCGCCGCTCGGATTTGTCTCATGTCCGGACAATTTCATTGGAACCGTGGAGATTTTACTGTATGTACTTCTTCTTCTTGACAAAGCATACAATTTCTTGTAATTGATACATGATTATGAAAACTTTGTTCTTCTTCTTTTATCCAATGAAACTTTTGGAAAAAAAATGATGTTATTCAATCATAAATTTGGTGCCATCGAAGTTTGTAGTATTTTTTCTGATTTATTTGATTTATTCCTTTCTTTTATGTTGTTTTTAGCGTTCCGTACCCAAAGGTAAGCCTACGCTGTCCGTCCGTCCGCCAGAGAAGTCTATTTTATGAACCGTAATAAGTAGGTAGACAGTTGAAATTTTCACAGATTATGTAAATCAATTGCGTGTATAACGACAAATAATAAGAATAAAATAATGTTAAAAATAAAGGGATCCCCATACAACACCAAATTCAAAACAATGTTCTTATTAGAAAAACTTTTTTGTTCTTTGTCTTATCGAACTGAAATTTGAACAATATTAGTGTGTGATCTATATTCACCAACCATGTAAATTTCAAGATCCTAGGATTCCTTGGAAGGGTACCTCCCATACAAACCCAAATTCAAATAAATGTTCTTATTCGAAAAACTTTTTTGTTCTTTGTCTTATCAAACTGAAATTTAGACACTATTAGTGTGTGATCTATATTCACCAACCATGTAAATTTCAAGATCCTAGGATTCCTAGGAAGGGTACCTCCCTGATACAAACCCAAATTCAAATTAATGTTCTTATTCGAAAAACTTTTTTGTTCTTTGTCTTATCGAACTGAAATTTGAACACTATAAGTGTGTGATCTATATTCACCAACCATGTAAATTTCAAGATCCTAGGATTCCTAGGAAGGGTACCTCCCATACAAACCCAAATTCAAATTAATGTTCTTATTCGAAAAACTTTTTTATTCTTTGTCTTATCGAACTGAAATTTGAACACTATAAGTGTGTGATCTATATTCACCAACCATGTAAATTTCAAGATCCTAGATTAACAAAGAAGGGTACCTACCATAAAAACCCAAAAATTGAAATAAAAAAGAAAATAGAATAGAATATAATTGATTTGTAAAATTTGGAAATTAGAAGTTCCCGCCCAACAACACTCAACTCAACTCAATGCTGATACAACAACATATTTAGTAACTACTATTTGCACTAATAATTATATAACTTTATACTTAATATTATGCTGTTCTAAACATTATTTATTTATAAAATATTTTATGTCAAATAATTTTGTTGTTTTATTTTTTCATTTCATTTGATTTGATTTTCTTTTTTTTATTTTGGTTTTTTTTTTTTTATTTTATATTTTCTTATATATAGTGTGTGCTCCCAAAACTTTCTACTATAGATACAATATGCATATACTACAATATGTGTGTGTGTATACATATGTGTGTGTGTGTTTTCTCTAATCTAAATTATACTACTACTTAAGTGGGACCTCCTTCCTCCTTCTAGTATTTCATATGCAACAACAATCAATGATACGTGCAAAAAAGAATAGATGAATAAATGATGATGATGATGATGATGATGACGATTATAGTCATTAAAATATCTTCAAGTCTCCAGGTACATTTGTTTTTGCTTCTAAATCGTTATAATCGTATACTATACTTACTATATTATATACCTAGATATATATAATAATGACATTACATACTATTTATTAGTAGATAGAATGAAATGATGAAAAAGTAAAGTATATTATTTTTATAAATAATGAATGATGGATGGTTACACACTTACTTAGCATGTTGTGCGGTGTTGTGTGCTGTGCTGTGCTGTGCTACTATGCTGTACTGTGCGCTTACATACATAATACTATATCCTTCTTCCTGAAGCTAAGCTAAGCTAAGAGCTATACAATGGTGTTCGAACTTACTCTACAATAACAACTGCTACTACAATAATCCAATAAATACCTACACATATTTTTTAGTTTGTGATTTGAAGTTGAAGTTCAAAAATCCGTCGCTTAGCTGACTTGGCATCAAACGAACAGTGTTATGTGAATTATCAGAAAACAAACAAAGAAACAAACGACGATGAACGACCAAACAAAAAAATAACCAAAGCAAAGCAAAGCAAAATATCGAGGTAATTCATTCATTGAAAAAATTAAAAAAAAAAAAAATAAGAGGCTTGAAAAAAATCAGAAAATATTTTTAAAAAAATCTACATATTTTTTTTGCAAAGTTTTTATTTAGCGCACAGGAAGATAAACAAAACAAAACTAAACTAAACAGAAATAAACTAAAAGGTGGAGAAACAGAAAAAGAAAACCTAGAATATTTGAAATAACAAAAAATCTATTGTTATTATATTTTAATTGCTCGTTCGTTAATTGGTTGATTGATTGATTGATTGAACGATTCATTGATTGATTGATTGATTATATCAATCTGATCAGATCTGATTTGATCTGACCTTCTTCTACTTTCGCTCTTCAGGTAAAATCATCACTTTACTACTCTTACTACTACTACTACTACTATTTAAATACAATACATATATCTTATCTTATCTTATCTTATCTTATCTTATAATACACTTAGTACAATCATAAATCTACATTTCTTAAGAAACTCTCGACATGATTTACATTAATTATATAATAGATAATGTTATGCAATATAATAATAATAATAATACTGAACCAGAAAGATAGTTATCTTTGGCTATGCCAAAGTTGCAATACTCTTCACGCTCCTGTGAATGAGCATACATGACTTAAAGTTAGGTTAGATTCCAGTGCACATATTCATACTGCATTTCAATACACCAATAGTCAGTCAGTTGTCATTTGTAGATGGCTCTAAATACTATGTGGCAAAACGTCATAAGAGCGCATGTCCCTACTGTAATTAAGCCACACATTATTGATTTGACTGACTCTAGTATTAATACAGCATTTCGGGACCTATACGATCCTGTAATCCTGGGATGTTTACATGGTATCCAAATAAGGCGGAAAAACAAAAAAGATTTTCTAATAAAAGCATTAATTTGAATTTAGGTTTGTGTATGGGAGATACTCCTCCTAGTGGTCCGATTTGTCTGATTCCGACAAATGTGGAGTGTCTTGGCAAAATTTCAGTTGCCTTGCTCAAAAACTGAGGAAATAGTTTGCATACATACAGAGGTTCAAGGCATCGTCTCGCCGAGCTCATTAAGACTTTATGGGGTCTCCAATGTCTCTTTCTGTGTGTTACCAACTTACATATAATACTATTCATTGCGTGAAGAGTATGCAAAAGAAACACTGGAATGAATTTCCTTATAAATCTTTCCAATTTTATAGTTGCTCATAGAATCGAATCAACAAACAAACAAACAGCATCTAAAGGCGAATCTCTACTTCTCTACTAATCCCATGTGTGTGTATGTGTGTGTCTCTCTCTCCCTCTCTCTCTCTATTAATAAAAAAAAAAAAAAACTAACTTTTATTTCTCTCAAATATCTAAATGAGAAGACTAAAGAACACACACATCATCAACGACTCCAACTCTACTACTGCGTTTATATATATGATATATCTCAATTTCAATATACCTATGTATAGAGAAAATTACAAAACAAGTAACACAAGTAAACATTTTATTTTTCTTAAAAACATATATACCTATAATTTTCTTCTAAAATTCTCTTTATTTTAATAATAATAAAAACAATATAAATTTTTATTCCTTTTTTTCCAGATGCAGATGCAGCAAATGCAAATGTTTACTCTTCTTATACTCAATGAACAAAAAAACAAAAAACAACAAGAACAACACACAATAACAACGATAAGCATATAATAAGGATAAAAATTTAAGGATTCATTCTCAACATACAGAAATAATATATTTTATTTTATTCTATATTTAAAAAAAAAAAAGCAAAAGATAAAACCAAAATTTTAGTGGTTTCTTTTTGAAAAAGAAATTTGTGTTCATTTTGGTAAAAAATAAAATCGAATCTTTTTTTATGTACATATAAATCACTATGACAAATGATATAGTTTAAAGGATATGATGAGACATCAGAGACAGAAACATAATGATGATAATGATGAATGGAATGGATATCATGAAGATAAAAATTGTTTGCTTCTACTCTACGTAAATTCCAGGTAACTTTGCCCAGACAACCAACAACACAACTTATTTTCTTCAATGCAGCAAAACTATCAATCAATCAATTAATCAATCAATCAATTGGTCTATCAATACATCAACCAACCAAACAAGCAATCAATCCTCTCAATGTTCTCTTCATGAATGGAATCCAAGCAACCAACTTGCAATCAAAAATAAGTGTTTCTATTAAATACATACTATATAAAATATACAATTTACATGTACCTAATACAAAAATTGAGAAATTGAGAGAGAGAGAGTATAATCCCAGAAGAACAACAACTTCAACAACATCATTTCATATAGACACAAAGCGATCCTATCCAATCCGATGTGATGTGATGTGATGTGATGCTATGCAATGCAAGATGAGACGACAATTCTATCTTTTTTTACATCACCACTAACGAGTTAAGTTTAAAATTTTTCATTTTTTTTATTATTGTGCTTTTATTGTATTTATGTTTGAGTTTACAAAGATATTCTACATATAGTACTTATATAAATATCTGGGTTGGTACATAAGAAACTTGGATCTGACATGAAATATACGTAAATTACATCATGTAATTTACAATCTAGAAAAAAGAAATCCTGTAAATTATATAAATCAGGATTTTTTGTTTTTAAATTTAATTTTAATTGAATTTTTTTGATTTTTCTTTATCCATTATTTGATGATGAAAATAAAGAAAAGTATTGAATATTTTTCATATGTTTTATTATACAAGGGTGGGGGTGGGTTCAATCAGTACTTAGAAAAAGATAGAAAAACCAACTAAAAAGCTCGATGTATTTCGTCCAGAATTATTACTCTTTCTCCAAATAATCTTATGTCCGATACGTTTGTTTTGAGTGATGACCTCTTAGTGCCTGCCAAGTCGCAGATGATAAAATCATAGTCTAATTACATCACCAAATGCAGTCGCTTTTACTTCAAATCAATGTCGAAACTATCCAACAGATCTGAATAATATTCGATGGTGATCGTTATACCCTTCTTAAGGAAATTGATTTGAAAGACTCGGCGTGGATCCCAAAAAACTGTCACTATGAAAGACCCACTTTGGTGTTTTTTTGGTGCACTTTGACCAGGACAAGTCCAATGTTTTGACTGTTCCATGGTCTCTGATATATTGTGAAGGATCCATGTTTCGTCCATAGAGTAAAAAATCGTTCAATAGCGGTTAAAATTCTCCAAACACTCCTTTAAAATGGGCACACGAGTGTGAGGAATAGGTTTTTCATGTCCAAATATTCATGTAAAATAAGTTACTCAATTTTCAATCGTCCAATATCATTTCGTGGATTTTAACGCCAGTTCTAGCGTAAGGACCGACCACCTTTGGACTAACTGAACGTTCGGTATGACTTGTGCTGGTATAACCACTTCTTAATCATTCAAAATTGATTGTGCAAAGTACCCACAGTCTTTATCAAACTTTTCCTTGGTTTCGATTATGGTTTTTTCTTTTTTTTTTTACCTTTTCCAATACACAAATGATCGTAGCTTTAGGGGTACCTCCCAGACAAACCCCCATTTAAATAAATGTTCCTATTAGAAAAAGTTTTTTGTTTTTTTATATTTCGAACTGAAATTTGGATACTATAAGTTTCTGATCCTTATTCATCCTAGGGTGACCAGGAAGGGGTACCTCCCATACAAACCCAAATGAAATACAACAAACTTATAAAGAGTAAAAGCACAATAAAAGTACAATGTCTTTGTTGATACTGAAACTGTATATTACATCTTTGACATAGCCAATGATAGCATTCTTTCTGGTTTTTTTAATCTTTGCCGTCAGGAATTTCTTTGACAGATCGGAATTTTGGTAAATTAACACAAATTGAATAGTTCAATAATGTCATTCATATTTCTGTTGCAAGTGGGAATTTTTTGATAGAAGTTCATCAATTCAGAAAGCGGATTGACTATTTTAAGCAAATTTCTTGCTAATGATGTATAATTTTGTGTACTTTATAATCTTAATAGTGTACTTGATAAAATTTTTAAAAAAACAAAGTCATTATTCTTATATACTCAGTAACTTATTGAGCTTTTAAGACTTAATGACATGCTTGAGGTTTCAGAACATTAGGAAATGTCAGATACATGTTTCTTACGATCATATATTGAAAAAACCTGTATAAACATTTTACCAACCCAGATAAATATAGAATTTTCTAAATATTTTCTTATCATTCGCAAATGTAAAATTTCTAAATTTATTTATATGATTTCATTTCCGTTTTCTTTTGTTCATTTCATTAATTAATCAGTTACACACTTCATCCATGAATCGATCCAATACCAACATAACTCACCAACCAAATTAAGTAAAATTTGAATTTAGATTTTGAATTAAATTTTATGCTTTTTAGAATTAATTTTTGTTTTAAGTATTTCTTGTTGTGAAGAACACAAAGCCATTATTGTTTTTTTCTTTCACCATTTTATATAATTTCTAAGCTTCATAGTAACAAACATAACATTAACTAACATTCTTGTATATGATCTTCTTCGTTATCCTTAATACTAACACATACATACGTATTTTGAAAATAAAGTGAATTTATTACATAAATAAAACAAAAATTGAGTTTTCATTTCATTTATTTTTAATCAGATCACAGACAAGTTCAGAGGGCGGCTTGAGCCACTAGATCAGGTGGTCTGGATATCTAGTCCAAGTTGCCTGAGCATTTAATCCAGGTGACCTATGCATTTAGTCTGGGCATCTCGTCCAATGGGTCTGGGCATCTTAGACCAAAGGTCCTTGGCATCTAGTCTAGGTGACTGAATTCTTATGCTAGGAAGATGTTGATGAGCAAAGAAATCGCAAGTTTAATCTAAAGAATGGAAGTCGCATCTAGTCCAAGTAAATAAGAACAGGTTTTTGGATTGTTGCACTATTTCAAATGTCTGAATTCTATTTGATTTTGTTAATAAGTAATACGATTTCATTTTTCCATTTTACAATAATAAATCAATGGATGAAATGGTCATTTTGTTTGATGGCCAACTCTCCATTAACTTCATAATCCCGTCTTCATAGAATTCATTCAATCTTTCTCTGTAAAAAACTTGTCAAGGTGCAGCTTAATGCGGTCTTCAGAAGCACACTCAATGAAAATTTGATGGCGCAATATCTGATCTATATGGAGAAAGAGGCAATAAATCCCGACTAAGCTGCAACAATGCGTGTGTTCTGTCATTGGCGTGGTGAAACACTACATTCTTACCCTTCTGATTAATCAGCTTAGGACTATTCTGTGCTATGGCATCACTTACTTTATTTAACTGCTCACATTAGACAGCAGAATTAATGGTTTTGTTCTTTGGAAGCAGCTCTTAGTAGACTAGTCGCTGTCAGTCCCACCATTTGTTACATCAGATGTATTTCTTCTAACTTAATTGGTAACCAAATATTGAGAAGTGAAGCTATTTTAAATTATCTTCTTAAACAATAGCATGCTGATGATGTATAATCAACTTATTTGCTTGCATCAAGGAATATATTTCCTTTTTTGAAAAAATAAAGCAACATATGACAAATATATTCTTTTATAACTGTCAATAAAACGATCACAAAAGAAAAAACAAAAAACACGACAACTCTTTTCTGCGAACCCGATAATTCTAATTGAATTCATCGATAAAAAATTCATTCATTTCGATAACAATATTTGCCATTCACATGTCAACACAAGAAACAACGTGCTTGTTTATTATTATTTTTATTCATCCAAACATCCAAACCTAAGAACAAGTGAGATATTAATTAAATTTGAAAAAGAAATATATTAAATAGAAAATGGGTGGTACACACAAACGTAATATTCGTGCCGAAAAGGCAAAAGTGAAGTTGAAGGGCGCCAAGTTGCCCAAAGGCTTAAATGTAACAAAAACGGATTTTAAAGTACGTAAGATTATGATACGTGATCAGTTAAAGGAGTCTCAATATGTCGATGGTCAACGACACTTCAATATCAAGGAGACTCTTTCACGACTAAAGCATCACAGTAACAATTTCCGCTTAGAGGCGCTACGCAATCTACGTGAATCACTGGGTGCCGGTAAAGCAAATCATCTGTTGGGTCATTTGAATGAGTTGATTCAAGGTATAGCGGCAGCTGCTTTGGACATAGAACGCAATGTTCGTCGTGAATCATTTCAAACACTTGGCAGCTTACTAGCAGCCCTAGAACCTGAAGCAGTTGCACCATTCTTTCATGTGATCTCATCGTATTTGCGTTGTGCAATGACACACATACAGGCTACCATACAAGAGGATGCACTACTTATGCTAGACGTTCTACTAAAATATGTTCCCAAATTACTGGCTACGCACAGTGAAAAGATTTTTCAAAATTTCCTTGAAATGATATCACGTGTCCGTGCCGATGGTAGTGACCGTACCAATCGTACGCTAACCGTGAACATGGGTCAACAGCAGACAACCATTAAATGGCGGACAAAGGTTTTGTTACGTTTACAGCAAATGTTTGCAACACTTGTGGACGAGCAAAGGAATGTTATTGGTAGCAAGACAACAAAATGCACAGTAGCCACATACAATGCAAAGAATCCGCAACATTTTGCTCTGAAGCGTCGTCGCTATTTTGGATCTGATACCAATGAATTGTCGGGTTTATTGAGTCGCAAAATGACTGTTGGTCCGAATGATGCAACCATGTCGGCATCTAACGAAATGCAAGTGCTAAGTAATTACGTTGAACATTTAATGCCTTTACTGCTAGAGACATGGGCTGAAGTGCGACCACAAAATGCAGAGGCAAATGCAGGCAGAGATGACCAAGTACTACTGACGCATGATGCTGCAACGACACTACAAATCGTTTTGGAAATCATCGAACATCTGTGGACTTTGATAACAAGGCAAGAGGCTTCGTTGAACAATAACAATGAGCTTAGTGATTGGCTGCGTCATCACTATTCTGAAGCATTCAGTGTGAATTTCCTAGTCAATTCGTCTTTTCCCTATCAACAAAAACGAACAGTTTTGGTTGAAAAGAAGAAATCAAATAAACGTACGGCGGGAGCAGCAGCCTCCAAATTGTTATCAAACACGGCTGAGGAATTCTGTTTGGAACAGAACCTAAGCATTGCACATTTATTTTGCCGTTTCTACCCACAACCAAATTCAAATTCAACTTTAAGCCAAACATCAAATTTTAGCTCATTGCTACGTTATCTAAATACGATTGTTGCACAATTAAAGGAGCCAACAACCGAGATATCAGCTGAATGTCAAGCTCATCTTGCCACAACGCTACGTGTTTATTTACTTGACAATGCTGCAGCATTGCTTGGCTTGTTCTCTAGTGACATGCAAATTTTATTACACTCCACCATAGATGCATTTCTGTCTAACCATTTTGCAAGTCGTGATGGTGTTGCTGCAAAAATTCTTAAATTACTGTGCGGCATCGTACAGAATCCACAACTTTATGAAGGTTATGGTGGCCCAGAGAACTTCACAACTTTCCTAACATATTTGCCACAATTGTTACTTAAACCAATGATCAGTGAATCGGCGCTGTTAGCTATGTCTCATTTGGGACGACAACAGAATAAAGTTTTCTTGAGTACACTCGCTTTGCAAATTGGTTCCGTCCTAGAGAATCTGCAGCGCATACAAATTAGTGGTGCTGCCAATGCTTTCGAGGGCAAAAAACATATTATGAACCTTTTTTATTGGACCGAACGCCCGTGGCAGACATCAGCAAAAACAACAAATCTGATTCAGCAACTGGAGGAGAATGTTACAAATAAACAAATTGTTAGCTATTTTAAGTATATACTATCGCAGTAGATATTTGTATTTTTTTACAAAAAAAAAAACATTTAAAAACAATATAAATTTCTTATAATTAAGAAATATGTAAATCTAAATCTTAGTTTCATTTATTTAGTTGGAAGCTTTCTCTTTTTAGGTAGAAATCTATCAAACACCGCTGGTGTTTTCTTTTCAACTTTCAAAGGCAAATAGTTTGCAGATCCTTCTAAATCCTTGGTCTCAGCAATGATTTCCTGTTTCGATTTACGTATCGTTTTGATAAATTGCTACAAAAAAAAGAGAGAAGGGAAAATATTGCAAAATTAACATTTGATATGGTTATTGTTGGTGGTGATTGTTTTATTTTTACCCTGCGTGTCATATCCTTAACGATTTGTTTACGTTGTGCCGCTTTAGCAGTGCCACCTTTACCCTTCATCTTGCGTCGCGTACTCATTTCTATTTGTGGCGGTTTCAGATAGAAAATAGAACGTTTCGCATCAATCTTCTCCTGTAATGTTGGCATATCAACACCAGCAATTTCATTTGGATCAAGTGTGATAAGCTCAGCTGGTATTTTTTCGAGCAAAGCATGAACTTCCTGCTCACGACGTTGTTTACGTGTTTGATACGGATTATCTTCGTAGGCATCAAAGTTTGGCTCACCAGATCCAGGCACAAGTATCGATTGAAAACCTTTCGATGTAGCAATACCCAGAACATCTTCATAATTACAGAATCGCATGCCATTTACGCAACCATCGCAATTTTGACGCAAATATGGTGATTTCTCTTCACAACCATGCAAAATATCTGCATACATTTCACAGTAGCTACCCTAATGAAGATAAACAAACAAAATAAATAAAAAATATTATAAGTTTATAATATTGTTTACCTGTGCAAATGCCAATACACCAGTCTGTGATATCTCAACTTCATTTGCCGGCATACGCAATGTATATTCGGCCAAGGGACCACTCAATTGTCTTATATCCCAGACTTTAACTTTACGTTCCATGCCGGCAGTTACTAAATATTGTCCTTTGGGGTCAACACTGAGCGCTGACATAGCAGTCGAATGACATAACAATTTGGCCAAGGGCTCTTTCATTTTTGGCGACCACATGGAAACGACACCCTTGCCGCTACCAATATTCAACACACCATTGCCGGGATTATGACGCATTAAGCGAATTTCACCCATTTTCGTATTAACATTACCCACCATCTCACCAATGGACACATCCAGCCATGATGCATAGCCATCACGATTGCCGCATGCAATCAAGAAATGATATGGCAGAAAATCCATACGATTGACACAATACAAACTTTTAATGCAATGCAATTCAGTGCCTTTGTTGTCATAGAAGTATACCCAATCCTTTTGTGCGACTGCAAACATGGTTGGCACATGCAACCATTGCACATCAGCCACTTCTTCCATAACATTCATTTCACAACTCAATCGTTTCGTAACCCAATCAAAAGCTGCTACATGACCACGTCGACCACCCAACAACAGATGACGACCGTTTTTCGTGTAACGCATCCGATATGGACCAAATTCAAGATTAAGCTTAAAATGTTTCGATGCCGACTGTATATCAACATTAGCTATAATTTCCGACTGCCGGTATTCAGCGGTAATTTCACCATCTTCTGGTTCAATGAAAGAATTCTCTTCTCTTAACAAAATCTCTGCACGTGCTGCTTGTTCCGTGGCATAATCCAAATACATTTCTTTGCGTTGCTGTTGAGCTTTAAAGAACTGTGTCTTGACGCCTTTGGCTTCAACCTTCTCGCCTTTGCCATACTTCTGCAGCAACTCCTTTGGTATTTTCGGTTTATATGGTCGCTGCTCGCCAGCAGCATTATTGTTGCCCCTTGCATTAAATTTTGATTTATTCTGCTTATACTGCTTGTATTGCTTATGGAAAGGACGACGTTCTACATTTTGATCAACATGAATTATTTCGCCTTCGAATTTTTGTTTGTTTTCAGGTTTCACTTTAATCTTTTGCAATTTGCCTTCCGTATGTAAATTGGCATCATCAAAATAACGTGGCGTTGACGGCTTTTTATGCCTCACATCCTTGATGGTGTGTTCGCTTTTAATATTTGTTTTTATATCAGCCATATTAATGATGACCGATCGATAGCCGATCAAACAATAAATAAATAATATGAGAACAACGTGCTTCTTGCTATTATTTACTTCTTCTTCTTCTCGATCCGAACTACACAATAGATGTTGTGCCATTCACAACGAACGAATGCATTTTCAAACTGCTCTAGTCCAGTGTTGCTAAACATAAAAAATAAAAAATAAAAAAGAATAATCGTTCCACATTTCCAAGGAAGAAGAAGATTCTTCAATCGGTTGGAGAAAGCATTGTGTTTTTTTTCACATTTCGGCCCGAAAGAACACAAAGTAATTTAAATTACTCAAAAATCTAAATCCGCAAGTAAACGAACTCAAAAAGTGTAAGTAATTCTGTGAATACATCTATATAATAGATTAATAGCAGTTAGACAGATAAATGAAAAAAGTGCAGTCTCAAAATTGCATTCTGCAGTTAGAGAGAGCACAGCAACAACTTTCTTGTTCAATCATCCATTTTTTTTTTGTGTTTCTGTTGAGAAAAAAGAAAAGGTTTCTTTATATGTTTGTTGGCTTGCCGTTAAAAATGTGTTTGTGTAAGTGAGATTGATATGGTTTATTCGTGTATATTCATTTTGTTCCGTTCAAACAGCCAAATTGGTTGTGCCAAGCATATTTTGTTATACTTGAAGTATCAATGGTTTAAATAGCAAAGTGAAATCAAATCATCAATGTCTTGGCGAGGGTGAGGGTGAGAGTTAAACCCCACCTTCATAAATCGTAATGATAATGAACTTTTTCAGAATCAGATTAATAAATAGTTAATAGTTTGCTAATGCCATCCAATGCAACTGTGATGTGCACTTATGTGTGAATGCTGCTTCAACTTCTTCTTGTTTTGTGTAGAAAATAGGTGGAGAAGAAGAAGAGAAGAAGCACCGGAGATATTTGTCTGTTTGTACATTATTTTGTTTTTGTTTTCGCAAACACACGCAAACACACGCAAACACACGCAAACATATTGAACTGAAGTGAACAGACAGAATTAAATTGAATCAAACAAGCAGAAACAGGAGAGCAAATGCGAAAGAATAGAAGAAGAGAGTACAACGTGATAGAGGTAGGAAGGGGAGAGTATTGTAGAGTCGGGTAGAGTCGTCGAGTATTCTAAAGTAGAGAAGATCTCTCCGTTCTGTCATGAAAAAGCAAAAATAAAATCAGATATAATCAAAGCAAGCCATGTTGTAGGCATTTGCTCAAAATTTTTCATTTCAATTCATTAGTTAAATCGTGCCTGTCATCGCATGTGTGTTCCGGATTAAAAAAAAAAAAAATTTTTTTTTACCCAAGTGTTATATATTTTTAATTTAGTTTTTAAAGTGAAAATTTATATTTTATATTCTATTTAGTGAAATTTTTATATTTTGTTATTAAAAAATTAATCGCGTCTAAATTAACAAAATATTTCCATTCATGTAAGTAAGTAAGTTACGTGATACCATAAAAGATGTGGCCGCCGCCACCAAATTAACGTGTAGCATTTTGTTTGATTTTCGCTTTTCTTTCTCTTACTTTTGGTAATTAGTAATTGCTAAAGTAGTATGTTACGGTGGTGGTGGCGGCTCTTACTTTTTGTTGGTTATAAAATTTTATTAAAATGGTTTTTTTTTTCTCTTTATTTCATGTGCCGTGATTTCCTCTTGGTCGCTGTCCTTGCTTGCTCTTGACCATCGTGTCATGTGTGTGGTGTGTGTGTGTGCATTTTTGCATGCCGTCTGCGAACAGCAATATGAGCAGCTCTGAAGAAGTTTCTTGGGTAACCTGGTTCTGCGGCCTGCGTGGCAATGAGTTCTTCTGTGAGGTAAGTACATACCAAAAAAAGAAAAAAGGAATTAGCTCTGTGTATGCCTTGGATAGGAAATGCATGTGACATGCCTCTCTGAGAGAATTTGTCTTGGTGTGGTGTAGTGTAGTGTTGTTTAGTTTAGTTCGTTTCCTACAGCCGGCAGTTATACCGCATGTGTGACTGCTATGATTTCAGGCCGGTATATGATGTTTATCCGCCGGCAAGCTTCTAGTTTTGCTGTTTAATGTTTAATGTTGAATTTTGTTAAATTTGATAAAGATAGGAAGAAGTTAGGTTATGATGCATACAATATAATCAACCATACAATGCCTTTGTTTGTTTTCCGAGAGCTGCCTTTTGGTCTCTTCATACTAAAGCAAACTGTTTGTAAACAGTTCATAGGAAGTTAGGTTATGATATGTGGGGAGATGCCATTAGTAAACAGAATAAAAGATGATTAGTGGCATGCACTTAAAAATATCTTATCCTACATATTGTGTAAATAACTTAAGCGATGAATCTCTATCTTTAGGTTATTTGCAACCCAAGAGTATTCTACTTCGAAAGTCAGCGTAGAATTTTGTAACCGGTTTTATGTCCCTTGACTTCTTTGTCTACAGTCTCGTAAGGACTATAATACATATAAGTTCTCGCTGTTTTTCGATTTATACATGTATTTGTTTATGCAGACATGCCAAGGAAAAGTTGAGGGTTTTCATTGATAGTTTGAGAGGTGCGTCAAAGGTTGTCCAACCTGTGACCCAAGGCAATTATCAGTGCGGCCCACGTGAGAAACACAGTGAAGAAAAGAGAATAGAAATCTTCTTCGATTTTTGCTCGTCAATCAGCAAGAAGGTTTTTTTTTTTTTTGCTCGTCAGTCAGTCTGTCACACGGGGAAAAATCACCACACCTTCTTCCAATGTAGCTCAGGACATCTGGACTTAGACTCATCTAGCACTGGCAGTTAAATAGATTGTTGTTGTAATTGCTAGGGGGCTGCATGTACAAGTAAGTGCAACAGCAGGTAAAGATAGGTACCAAGACCACTAAACAGGTAGATTAGATTTAGATTAGATTAGGAAAAGGGTGGTAACAAGTACACCTCGTCACTGCGGCCCCAAGTGGGCCTATTGTAAAAAACCTTGTAATCACAGTTCCTCCGAGTATTCATTAGGAATTCCAAGATCCTTTTCGGAGACAGATCTGCAATTTCAACTGGTTCCAAGTAATGGTTTCCAAGGTGATGGAGTCGTGTCCAGATTAGGCCCTCGCAGTGACATAATACATGCCCTGCTGATTCCTCCTCATTACAGAGTCTACATAGATCGCTGCGACTGATTCGCATGTTATGTGTTTCATCACTCTGCAATGTCATATCAAGAAACCTGAGACTATTCGATTACCTGTCCGTGTTAGTCGCAGTAATTCCTGTGTTCATTTGCGAAATCTAGTTGGCAAGAAGATATTAGACACTCTAGTATTCCTCGAATCCACCCAATGGCAGTGGGATTTGTCATCCAGCCATTGTTGAGTTTGGATTTCATCGAAGGCAATCCGCAGAATGTCTGTGGTCCAATGAGGACTTTAGCAGATTTATCTGGCGAGTTCATCTGCCTCTTTATTCCCAAGATATCCACTATGTCTAGGCACCCAGACTAGGTTAATCTGGTTGCTTGATGCCAGTCTTTTGAGTAGCACCAAACCAATTTCGAGTTGAACTCGAACATCTTGTAATGCAGCCTTGCTATCAGAGTGAATGTATATGTGCTTGTTAGCAGTACAGCACTTTAATTCTTCCCTGAAGCATATTTTGAATGGATTTCTGCTTGGAACACTGGGTTCGCCCGGTCCATGCTGCAGATTATGCGTTTTATAGGGTTTTCCCTGTAGACACCTGTTCCAACGCCAGTGTCTGTTTTAGAACCATCTGTATACCACACATGGGAGTCACGGATGGGCTTGGGTCTTGTCTGTTCCCATCTCTGTCTGTCTGGGAAACTAACAACAAAATTTTGTTGAAAATTGAATTTAGTGAGATGATGGAGTTATGAATGCTCAGGTCGAGCTCATCTCCCAGTAGCGATTGGCCGAGACCTACCGAGTCACTGTCCTTGACAAGGATGAGTTTTGCTAAAAACAACAAAGCCTCTTTCTTTATTAATAAGAAGATTGGCGGTATGATCAGTAGCGTCTGAAGGGCAGCTGTTGGAGCTGACCTCATTGCTCCAGTAACATAGACACAAGCCAGTCGTTGCACTTTAGCAATTCGCGATTGAACTTGCTTTTGTCTAGTTAAGAACAGCATATGACATATTTGGTCTAGTGATAGCCATAGGGCCATTTTTGGATTCAGTCCCCAATTCTTTCCCATGAGTCTATTTCTGGCCCTATCTTTGTTAGTTATGGATTGTAGGTGACTGTTCCAAAGGAGTTTCTCATTAAGTGTGACACATAATTATTTTATTTCCATAGAGGAAGGGTATTCTTTCGCCAAGTATAAGATGTTCTCTAATTCGGGACTTAGTCGTTTTCCTTGTGAATGTTACTATATTGGTATTTTTGGGGTTTACACTTAGTCCCACATTTAAACACCAGTTTATTATCAGAGTTAATGCATGTTGGAGAAGGTCTGATGATATGATGTCTTCAAACCTCCCCCTGACGAGAACGACAATATCGTGTGCATATCCCTGCCCATTGAAGCCCTTATCACTTAACAGTTGAAGGAGTTCGTCCACTGCAATGGACCATAGGACAGGTGAGAGAACTTCCCCCTGAGGACACCATTTTGCAGCGTAGACCTGATGTTTAGTTGGTCCCATTATAGATTTCATGTTGATTCCTTTCAGCTAAACTTAAGGATGCCCAATGCCCTCCCGTAATATCAGGCATTAAAATGAGCCATAAAGCTTCTGGGTGAACTTGTCCTCTGATTATTTCAATCTATTTTCTTATTCCTTCCTATTTTCTTGATCAAATATCATTGATCTTGTCCTTCCTTGGCTAAACAGAATAACATATGAGATACACTGTGAGAAATGTGGAGAATATGAATCTTTTATTCAATAATCAACATATATTTTTCATTTTCAGGTTGATGAAGACTACATTCAAGATAAATTTAATCTAACCGGATTGAATGAGCAAGTACCGAATTATAGGCAAGCGTTAGATATGATTCTGGATCTTGAGCCAGGTAAGTTGAACAAAAATAACAATAAACAAATGAAAAAATCCAGGAAATACAGAAGGGAAGGGGGAATGGAGTTTCATATGAATATCGGATATGATGTTATAAAAAATATTTAAGTATTAGACATTACTTGTCTTATTCCCATAGAGGACGAACTCGAAGATAACCCGCTCCAATCCGATATGACCGAACAGGCGGCCGAAATGTTATATGGTCTGATTCATGCGCGTTATATTCTCACGAATAGAGGCATTGCGCAGATGATAGAAAAATATCAAACTGGTGACTTCGGACACTGTCCACGTGTTTATTGTGAGAGTCAGCCAATGTTGCCATTGGGTAAGCACAAATCATATATCACATTGATAACATGATGATTGATGACATATGTATAATGATTAAAATTGATCGATTAATTGAGTTGAAGTGATATTTTATAATGTATATAATTTTGTATGAATTAAGGACTATCGGATATACCCGGCGAGGCTATGGTGAAAACCTATTGCCCTAAATGCATTGATGTCTACACCCCAAAATCATCCCGTCATCACCATACTGATGGCGCCTACTTTGGCACAGGCTTTCCACACATGCTATTTATGGTACACCCTGAATATCGTCCTAAAAGACCCACTAACCAATTTGTTCCACGGTAAGTGCCTCCCTCATTCATACTTACTATATACAATACAATACAATAGAAGTAATCATAAGCCGCCTTCACTTCACTTCACTTTTTTCTTTTATGTACATAAATTTTTTAATTTTAAATTTCAACCGCATTTATTTTTTCATCGTCGCTAAAAGTAACTTTTAATAACTTGTGATTGTTAAAGTGAAGACATGATTTGTGTAAAGGCTTTCAAGAAAAACATATGCATGAAGGGGTGCAAATTCAAAATCTACCACTTAATCTTAAGGATAACAAGACGATGAATTTTAATAATCAAATTAAAGTGAGCGGCGGGTAAGCTCTCTCTCTCTCTCTCTCTCTCTCTGTCTAGGATGAATAAAATATCAGTTTTCGAGATACCATACACACATTAATCAGTAAAACTTATGATTTTTTGGTTTATTTATGGTTAGGTTTAGTAGTAGTAGTAGTTAGGACCCAAATTGACGTTTATAGAAAGTTAAGCCCCTATTGTTTTGATTTGATTATTCCACATATGTGTTAAGGAGACCCAATAAAAAATCATTTACCAAATTTTTAAATAGACACACTTACACTTCTGGTATGATCAGTCCATAATCCAAAACATGATTTGATCGGTCCCCCAGACGGCATGGAGGACGAATTGATCCTTTGAGAAAATGCGAAAATTGTGAACTCTGCATTCCCTTTTGGTTAAGTTGGTAGGTAGGCCGATTTTGCAACCTGTTGGGTTGATGGTAGAGTACCGTTGGAGGAACTGTCCCCATCCCGTCAACTTCTTCGTATGAAAATGAAGAGTAACCAGATTTTCTAAATCTTTGGTGCTGGTTGGAGTCATTTCCGCGAATCCAAAGAATGGTGATTTTGTTGTGGTGTTGCGTGCATAATTTTCGGATTTCCCGATTTGTGGGATCGTTATGCTCTCGATTTTGTATAGCTAATATAGAGGATAGGCTGTCAGAACAGATTGCAAATTTCACTTTTTTTTATATTGCAAATAGAAAGGCCTTTAATAAAGCAAAAGCTTTTTGGCGGTGAAGATCAAATTATAAGATGGGAGAGAGCCCCGAACTATAATTGTTCTCAAATTGTTGACAACTACGAATGAAGAAGAGTTTTGTGTTTTTGACCCATCCATGTAGAGTCAATTTATATCCCCTAGCCGATTAGATTATTAATTAATAATATATTTATCAAGAATTCTAAGATTTTCTTAGGAGATTAATGTGGAATTTCAGTTCATTACCATGATAAAGGAATCTGGTTCATACACCAGTACCAGTATTGGATAACATTTTTCTTTTCTTTTTTTTTGAATTACAAAAATAAAATAGTAGATAGTTTGAGTGAGAGGGTCCAGAACAATTTTATTGCATAATAGCATGGAACTACTACTTATTCATCAAGTTTGGGAAGAAAGATTTGAATTCGAAATCAATCTTTAATAATGATATAGAGTTTAAAGATCTTTAAGGAAATTTGAATTGAACTTAAATTAAATTTATTAGATTTGTAAACCCCTTATTCAATTCATAGTTTGTTCATTGTCTCTAGTTAATTGTGGTAATATGATAAATGATGGTTGTGGATGTCGAATATTCTTGATAATTATAATAAATCTACAACTGTTTCTATAAATATCATGATGATGATGATCGGAATAAAATGAAATTAGAAACAAGAGTGTGGAGAAGAGTACATATAGGAGAATATGATAAGTACAACATTATCCAATTATTTAGAATAGAAATAAATTCTTCTTTATATCATTAGTAGTGTGATGATTACAAAAATTTCTAGGAAAAGTATTATATCTAACTAGGTTGAGTGATGAGTGTTGTCAAGTGTTTGTAAAAATATATTGATGAGGTGAGTTAAGGAGGGTAGACGAGACGAGACAATGAAAAATACACAAAACATGTGTCCCCAGTCCAGACTATAAGTGTTGTCTTTTCGTTTTTGTATTAGATATCAAGCTATCATGTTATCAGTGACTATCAATTTATATAGTAGACAGAACAATTCAGACAATTGGTTTTAAAGAACAACAAGTTCAAACAAATGCACGAGAAATAAAACTCATTATTTATCATAATATATTGACCATATATCACATCTATCATATCCTTGGCTATCTATCCTATGAAATCTATGTATCACATCCATCTATTATATCTATTACATACTCTGTTTATGTATATATCGTATCTACATTACGTATTTATCTATTTCATCCATCTGTCCTATCTATCTGACTATGTTTCTGTTATATCTACATATGTATCTATCTACATAGTTATCTATCAATCAGATCTATTTATATATGCATCTATCCATCGCTGGGAAAACAGAAATAAGTAAGAGCTGTGGTATGCGGCGAGATGGATCAGGATTTTAGTTTATGATTTGTCCAAATAGTAAACACATGTGCATTGTCATTCCTAACATTGGGTTTTAATGAAAATTCTTATGTATGTGGGATGGGAGTCCAACAGGATTAATTTTCCATTTCTTTTATTTACTACTGTTGGATGATTATCCATCAAATAGATCAGTAGTTTGTGACAAATGAGAAAATAATTAATAGAAGAACACCACTCAGTGAGTATCAATGGATGCATGGCCTTTGGTTGAACTTAACCAAACTCGAGTTTAGTGGGACTGAGTATGCTATGCTATACTATCTATTGATCTATATCAATTTATATCTACTAGGGTAACCAGCAGCTTACACAATCGACTGCATTAGTAAACAATGTTGTTTGGAAAAATTCTACTATCACGTATAAAATCAATTGTAAACATCCAGTGATGAATCCCTTTCTATTGGTAATTTTTTAATCAAAATTAGTTCAGTGATTTAGGCAGTAAAGGATTTACAAAACATGTGTCTTTGCCGTTTAATTATGTATATATATATGTATATCTATGTATTTTATAATATATTATATTTATAATGAATGATATGATAATAAATGATTTTATTAATGATTTTTGTATTTCCTTTCTATTTTTTTCTATATCTTTTTCAGGCTTTATGGCTTCAAAATCCATAGCTTAGCGTACCAAATTCAACTGCAGGCAGCAGCCAATTTTAAAGTCCCCCTAAGAGCGGTAAATTTAAAATGAAATTTCTTTCATTTAAAATTAGCAACAGAGAAATCAATTAAGCATTAATTTTATTCGTTTTTCCTTTTTCCCATGCCCCACAAAAAAAAAAACGAAAAAAAAAAAACAAATAATAATCTACAATAAACAAACAAACACAACAACAACAAATACATAACAAAAAACAACAACAACACCACATAATTACCACTACAACAACAACAACAATCAATCAATCAATCAATCAATATTCGTTCATTTATATATATATTTTGTTTAATTAAATTTCTTAATTGTATTATATATAACTAATTATTACTATTATATTGATAATGGATTATTATTATTATTATTTCCTGATATTTGATTTAAAAAAAAAAAAAAAAAAACACACACAACATAACAATAACAATGACAAAAACAAAACATAAAAATTATAAACAAAAAACAAACAAACAAAACAAAAAACATTTTTTATTTCATATACATAAAATTTTTTTTTTTTTTTTTTAATTTTTTTTTTATTATATAAATAAATTGTATGTAATTTTGGTTATTAAACATTTTTTTTTGTTTACAACATAAACCAACATCATCAACAACAACAACAACCACCAAACAACCAACCAACCAACAACATTCACCAAACCATCCCTTGGATTCTTCTTCACATGACTTCATAATTTTATATTTATTTATATTTTTTTTTTTTTTTTTTGTTTCTTGAAATGTTAATATTTTGCGCTTGAAATAAAGAAACAAAAGTCCTAAATTACCAGTAACACATTGCCACACACACACACGCCCGCACGTTCATCCGGAACACTACACACCCCCACACACACACACGCACACACATACACATATATAAAAATTTAAATTTAATAGAAAAAAAATAAACAACTTACATTAAGCGAAAAAAATAACATAATTGAATATATAAACAAAATTGTAAATTTTATAGAACAACACATCTGAAAAAATGAAATAAAAATAAAAATACCTGTCACACAAACACACACACACAGTTATTACACACAAACAATTACATTTGAATAATAGCAGCAGCAGTTTTTATAAAATTATCTTAGATTAAGTATTTTATTATTATTTATTTTGAGAGAAAAACTAATGATGCGTAATATTGAATTTTACAAAATATATATAAATAAATAGTATTAGTAATTAGTAAAAGCAATAACACACACTCGCACATATGGCATACTCATATGTATGCATGTGTACAATAATTACATAAAACAACCTCAAGTTATAACAAGAAAACTGAATGATGAACGGTAGTTGAGTATTAAGAGACTACAATAATAATAGCAACAAAAACAAAAAAATATTATTTAGTTTATAGTGAAAAAAATTAATGATATAAAAATTGTTCATTGTTCAATTTCAATTTTTCAAAATATTTATTAGAATATAGTTAATTACAGCAACAGCAAGCACACATACATATTTAAAACCATACTATATAAAAAAAAAACAAATAATAACATAAAATCGCAGTTAATAAAAAGAAAATAATGATGTAAGGAGTAGCAGTAGAGTAGGTAGTAGCGTAATGAAGAAGTAAAAATTGTCGTGTAAAAGAGACTACAATAACAGCAGGCACTAACAATAATATTGTTTATTTTTAATGAAATATTTATTAGAATATAGTTAATTCAGCCACTGCCATATTAAGTGCAGCAACCTCACACATACATAATTTAATTGCTATACAAAAAAACAATAAAATTACGGTTAAAAAAAACAAAAAGAATGATATATGGAGGAGTATATTAGCGTATTGAAGTAGGTCAAATTGTTGTGTAAAAGACACTACAATAACATCAGCAGCACTTACCATGTTTAGTTTAATTTTTTGTTTATGTTTAGTGAAAGATAAACAAACACCAGCAGCAACCACATATAAACAGCATAAACAATACACAAAAAAAAAAAATAAAAATTATAATAACAAAAAAATTATAAAAAATATTAAATAAAAAAAAAAAAGTAATATTTGATCAACAACAGGAACAATAATAATTAAAATAAATCACAAAAAATATTATACACAATGTTAGTAGTTAAACAGCAGTTAGCATAGCACCAAGAATATTTATAGATTAAGTAATGAATAATTAAATATATTCAATTTAACCAAACCTCAAGTTAAACAGCAATAGCACCAAGAATATTTATAGTTTTAAGTAATGATAAATAAAATATATTCAATTTAATTCAATATTTTCATAATACATATATATATTAGTAGTAGTAGGAAATAGTTAATTACAGCAATATACCCAGCAACAACAATACAATAAATTAGTATAATAAACAATATATTAAATAAAAAATAATAAGAAAAGCACATCATTAAGTGAGTAGCGAGAATAGAGTAGGCAAGAGAAATTGTAGTGTAAGACACTACAAATCAAGGGAGGAATAAAATTGCTGTGTAAGACACCGCAGCAGCCATTAATTAATTCACAAATATAAAGAAATAAATTTAAATTCAATTAAATTGTTAAAAAAAAAAAACAAACAAACTTAATTAATTGATTATTTTAAAAGAAAGGAGATTTTTGGGAGCTAAATATTTAATTTTTTGCTTATTAAGCATTGTTGGATTTATTCAATTAAATTATTAAAAATAAAAAAATATCATAAATAAAACGAAAAAAAATCACAAAAAATATATATATTGCATTTAGAGTTCATTCATTCATAATATAATATACATACATATATAAAAGATGTTTTTTCGGAGAGAAACATTTTTGTGTTATTATGTATATGATTTGTTAAAAACTAAATATAAAATTTAAAAATTTACCAAACAAGAAGAGAGGGAGGAACAATAAGTTAGTTTGTGTGTTTTTCTTTATTATTTTTTATAATAGTTTTAAGAACCAACCACGCCCACACCCATGAACCCAACCCATCCACCCAGACACACACATAGCAATTATTCTAAATGAAATAGAATGATCAGCAATACCCCCATCCACCCACACACAAATGGAGCGATCGCACATACATATTTAATTGAATGAAATAGAATAAAGGGAACAATTAAGCTAACATAATATAATAGCAGCGCAACTGATAAAATTAACACAAAAAAAAAAACAAAAAACGTTGTTAATTATATTTTAGTTTTAAGTTTCTAATTTAATAGCAGCAACTCATACAGATAGAGTTAGACACACCCACACACATCCATACACATTTGATTAAAATGAAACATACTGGTATAAAGAAATGTAAATGGTCTGAGAGAATAAGAGAAAAAGCACTTAAAAACAAAAATACTATTTATTTATATATATTTTGATTATTGGTAAAATATTCGATACGCATTACATAACGAAAAACAATTGATTTGATAATAAAACAGAAACAGAATAGTAGTTCATTAATTAATTAAATAAATAAGTGATAGCAATATCCACACACAAACACACACTCATACACACATACACAATCCATGCCCACACAAATATTGATGATGATGATGTTTATATGCTGATGATGATGTTTATATGCTGATGATGATTTGTGATGTGACAGGTAAAAAAAAAAGCAATATGATGTGTTGTTGTTTAACCAACATCTTAGATGTAAATGGATCAAAGATTCATTATGTTATAAAAATAGTTGTTTATTTTTTTAATTAATCAAAAAAAAAAAAAAAAAAATACACACACACACACTCACACACAAATACACATACACAGTGAAAGAGACACATATACACATATGCATACATACATACATATACACAATACAGCATTCATCAAATCATACTTCAAAATCAATAAATCAATCGATCGGATCTGGCAAAATGAATCAAATCTTCAATGAAAACAAACACAAGTTGCCGTCGTCACCATGCTTTTCAAAACAAGAAAGAAAAACGCTCCACAATATTTGAGAAAACAAAGAAAGCTGGTTGGTGGAGGCTTGCAAAATTAAAGATGAATGAAGAGTGACAGAAAAATATAAGTAATTTGAATAAACACATGAAGAAAGAAGATTGAAGATGATGTGATTAAGAATGTGAAGCTGGTAGCAGAATGCACACGTGAAACAACAAGAAACAAAATTATAATTGTGAACATAAAAATTTCCTGTACCATTAGAAGAATGATCAATCAAAATCCAAAAAAATTTCCATTATTTTGTGAAAGACGACGCCATAAAATCAAAAAAAAAAAAAGAAAAATCCATTGCATCATATTGTGAGAACAAAAATGTTGTTGTTTAACAAGAGTAAGAGAGAAATAGACAATAAAATGATGCAGTTTGTCATAACCACCATAATCGTACTAGAACAACATCATAAACTAATCATAAAAAAAACAAAAAGATCCGGACAATAACAACAATAAGAAGAAGAATGAGAAGCAGAAAACAAACGAGTTGAAAATGAATGAGAAAATGTGACACAAATAAACATATAATGATTCAAGTCTCAAGCTCATTCAAATCAATCTATAAAACCACCATCAATCAAAACACCATCGGGACAACAACAATAAGAAAAAGTTGAATGAGTAGGAGAATAAAACTAAATGAAAATGGAATGAGAAAATGTCACGCAATTCTCATTCAATTCTCGAGCTCATTCAAATCCCTTTAAAACCACCATCGCAACAACAACAATAAGAAGAAGAAGAAGAATACTGAGAAGGAGCAAAAAACGAGATGAACATGGAATGAGAGAATGTGACACAATATACACATATGAGATGATTCAATGCTCGAGCTCATTCAAATCCATCTAAAACCACCATCAATCAACACACCATCAAATCAATATTAACCAAGTCTCATATGTGAATAAAATTGAATTGTTGAAGATAGATGATGTCCAATTCTCAATCAACTCTAATCCGTTTCAATACGATCAATCTCGTATCTCTTCTGTATTTATTTTTGTTTTTTTTTTTTTCTTTTGTTATATATTTGATCTATAAATCTCAATCATTTACTACTTACAACATGTGTTCTGAAATTTAATTGTTGAAATAAAAAAAAAAATATAAAAATCATTTAATGAATTAAGCACCCCAAAAAAAAAAAAAACCCCAAAATCATTTCAATCTGGCAAGGTTTATATGCTATTTTTATTTATCAATCAATTTTTGGCAAGGATCTTATGCTATTTTTATTTATCAATCAATTTTAAAAGAATTTTGATTTTCATTTCATTTTCATTTCAAAATATTTATTCTTTCTTCAAACACATACACATGCACACACTTACACAAACACTCACACACATGACCACTTATACACATACATAATAACATATAAAATAGTAACTTACTGGGTTTAATTGCCAGATAGATCCAACAGATCTAAGACCTCTTAACTTTTCTCTCAATCCAATTTGACTAATCAATCATATGTGTGTGTTGTATGTGTAACATCAATCAGAAACTCATACATCACATGTGATGATGATGGTGATGTATGTGTTGTAAGTGGATTCATCTTGAATGAGAGTACATATAAAATACAATTCTACATTAAATGTAAATAACCGAACAACACAAGACAGAAGACATTAGGAAATTGAGAATTATTGATGATCACTGACACGTATTAAATTATGTATGATGAATGATGATGAAGATATAGACACACAATACCTTAAGAACTACCTCTATCCATCCTCCATCCATCCTTGGATTAGTTAAATGCATTGCAAAACATTCCTCCTTCCTTGGATCATGGAACTTGTTGAGAAAGTTCAGGTATCAGATCGTAATGTTCTAATAAAAATAATATAAAATCTGTCAAGTGTGCGAGTCAGACTCGCACAAGAGTTAACACTATGTAAGCAAATTCATAGCTTGTGTCTGAAGATATGGAGCACAATTTTCTTGTATGGGGATCCCTCTTAAGTGTTTAACTTTATGATATTATTATTTAACTATATATGTATGTATGTACCTATTAAGGTTCATGAGATAAAGCTCACAGACTGACAGACGGAGGAACAGCATAGACTTATTAATAAGGCATCCTTTGGATAGGGAACTCTAAAAAGGGAAGGGAACAATGTGATTTGATTGAAATTTGTATTATTATATGAGAACTAGCATACCCGCCGTGCTTTGCTATGCTCCCGACGTGATGTTGGTGCGTGATGCTGTTCTATGTTTAATTGTAGTACATTGTGCAGTAATTGAAATAATTTTGAAAAATCAATTATTAATATTGACATAATTACCACCTGATATTTTTGACAAAGGTGACTTGATTGATTTTAAAATATGTCACAGATTTGCATGCAAACTATATCCACCAATTTCTCGATAACAGCAAGTCCGATTTGCACCAAACTTTACTGAAACACTCTCAAGACTATGCTAGAGATGCCCTTCATCATAATTGGTGAAGCAGTTTCGGAGTCCATAAGCGGCATACATACATACATCCAATTTTATATATATAGATGGCTAGTAGCATTTGTCGCTCCTGGGAATCAGATCTAGAAAATAAGGCTAAGCTAAATTGGATGGGTAAGCAATTCGAACTTTTAATCGTACACCAAAAGCATATTGCACGCAATATCCAGAGTTGGTAGTCTGAGTCATCAATTCGGCTGAAGAAGTTGCTGGCCCAAAGCCCAGACCTCAATTCGAGTAAAAATCTTGGGTCATTGGTGATAGGGAGGCTGCCAACACTTATTAGATTATCCAGCAAAATAGTGACTTAAAGCATATTGCGTATAAAATCTACAGTTGGTTGTTAGAGTCATCATTTCAACTGCAGAAGTTGCTGGCCCAAAGCCCAGATCTTATTTTCATTAAAACTCTGGGGCCATTGGTGTTAGGGAAGCTGCCAACACTTAATAGATCAAGAACATGAAGCGATTATGCAACAAAATAGTGACTCAAAGTTTACAATTGGTTGTTAGAATCACCAATTTAACTGAAGAAGTTGCACACGCATCGTCAAGATCGTAATTTGAGTAAAAATCTGGGGCTATTGCTTCCAACACTTGATTGAGCTCCCACTACAGAAGCTAAGCTTTGAAGGTAGAGTGCATTGCAAATAGAATAATATTCCTTCTACCCATGTGTTTACGGAAAATAATATAAAATATGCCTAAGAATGTGTACTGATATAAAAAATGGGGTTTAAAGACCCAATACTATTGAACATAAAACTTCAAAACGTGCATAATTGAGTAAATGTACGTAGATAGCCCTGGTTTTGATTTTTTCACTACTTCTGCCATCTTATATTTGTATAAAGTGGCTTTGGGGATGTTTTAGCTAATGGAATATCTGGTATTTTTAACCGACTTCAAAAAAAGGAGGAGGCTAACAATTCCACTGTATTTTATTTTTTATGTGAAAGCTGGTGCTTGTCATGTGCACCCATATAAATTTGATGAATATCTGACCAGTTGTTATTTGTTTGTTACCTTAAAACTTTTACCTAGATGAACCGATTTTGATGATTCTTTTCTTACTTAAAAGCTGATGCTTGTCATGTGGTCTACATATAAATTTAATCAAGATCGGACCAGTAGTTTATGAGTTATTTTTAATAATGCGAGTTCCGTTTGGACTAATTGAAGTCGGTTATCTCTTTTGTTAAAATTTTGTCCAATATTTGTTTTTATGTTTTCTGGAACATCTGACTGCCAAATTGGAAGACCAGTGATTGGGTTTAGTACTATATAAATCTAAATTCTATTGTATGGCTTTTAGCTATTGATTAGTAAGCTTCTTACATGATGATGGATTGATCGAAATCCATTAAAGCAATTCTTAAAGCAGTATAATCTTACGTTTCCAATGAATTTGTCCGGCCATGACAGATGTTCGCGACTATAGAATTTAACGTAGTAATTTTGATATTTGGAGTACTATGAAATGGTATGGTTTGATGACGAGGTTTTACAAGAGCATTATGAACTGAATTAAAGCTTTATCTCATGATGAACTTAAGTATTGGAAAAAAGTTAAGCTTTAATAATGTATATATCTTTGCTAAAGTTGTAGATTAAATTAGATTAGGGGAAGAGCACGAACTCCAAGTCTTGTTAAATCTTTTATTCAAATTCAAGGGTATACAAATGTAGAAGTCTAGCTCCCAGGCCCTAGTTTGCAGCCACTATAAGTTTATTGCCCATTGAGATGAATTATTCATCTGCAGGAAATTCCCAATTCTTCCTCATTCATACATTTGTATTAGCCAAGTCACAAATGTATCTACTTACTGTGAAAGACTAAAGTGTACACGCACCTGCAATTTTTCTTATTTTTTATATAAAACCTATTATATGGAAAAAGTAATGATGCAGTTTTCTTCGAGATCATAAAACAATTTGTTTTATAACAAAAAAAAAATTAACAAAATAATAAAAATTAATGCGACAAAAGTCTTCAGACAGCCAGTATGATTATAGGAAAGCTTATTTACTTGTCTTATATGCAGTAACCTCAAAACTTTTAGTATTTGATAGGTTCATTGCCGTTCTCTATTACTGCTTTCAGGCGTCGTAGCTTTGATGAAACCAAATAACCAATGCTTGCTTTAATGATGTATTGGGCGTTTTCTAATTTTTCGGTCTATAGCTATTCCTTGGGAACATTGTCTTGTTGGAATATCCAATCTTTCCCAAGACCCAAGCATTCAACAGATGGCTTCATATGTTGTTCTAAAATGTGTTTATATCCTATTTGGACTATAATCATCATCATTATAGTTTGGGACAAACTAAACACATCATACATAATTATTTAATGATAAAAAAACAATTAAAATCAAGAAAATGGTCAGAAATCAATTATTTATAATAAATATCGGACAAAGACACTACAAAGGCCCCACACATGGTCGGTCAATCATGTTTGAATCAATCAAGAACGATATCGATAAATTTGTCTTGAGCCAAAAATATCAAAATGAATTTGTCTTTGCTCAATCACCGCCACACACGGTCAAACACCTTTGAATGAAGCACAAATTTATCGATATCTTTCCTATCCTGTTTGATTCAAGAATGATTGATCATGTGTGGGACTTTTATTTACACTCACACTGTCACACACACATATACTAATGCAAACATAAAAATCCATAAATGTTTGTGTGTGATTATGTATTTTTATTTTTTTTTTTTGGGAAAAATCTAGCATTTTTTTAAATTTTATATAAAATTTAGGTTTATTTTGATGTTGCCATAATAAAAAAATTTAAATAAAATTGTTACGTTGCCACTTTGTTTGTTTGTTCGCTGTTGTCTATGTGTGTGTGTCCATGTGTGTGTGTGTGTGTTTTGTTATTATTTTTTGTACTTTTTTTTTACAGAATTTTTCTATTATTATTATTTAAGGGATTTTAATGTGTGTGTCTATTACTCGTATTTGTTATGTGTTTTGTGTTTCATGTTTTGTTTCTAAAACTGTTTGATAGTATCTTATATGTATGTATGTATGTAAACAATAACAACAGATGTACTATGTTAAAGATGTGACGATAACAACAACAGCAACATTACACAACAACAACAACAACATACACTCAAGCATCCATGTCAAGAAATAAAACAAATGCATCTAATGTATTGCTTGTGTGTGTTGGTGCTAATTAAGTTGATAATGATGATGCTGATGATGAGGATAATGAATGAAAAAATAAACACTCTATGGCAATAAATAAAAGAGAGTAAACATTTTTCAAAAAATAACATTTAATTTTATTAATTAAAAAATTTACAAAAAAAATCAAAAAAAAAAAAAAGGAAAAAAATGATATGAAAGAAATAAAAAAACTTTGGTCTTGCCAAAGCTTAAGTACACTTCACATCTTGAATTATTATTATTACTATGATATATAAGAATATAGAATATAGTAGTATACTATATGTGTATGTAGTATGTGCTAAATATGTAAAGGTCTTTGTCAATTTGTAGAATTATTAGTAGATAGTAGTAGTTTTGTAGTTTGTACTACTTAGTTTCTAGGGGCGACCACCACCCTCACAATACAACACAACCAACATTTTGTACAATACATAAGTACTTACTTAGTATGTTACATGTTTTTTAGTCATGGTAATACTTTTGGTTTCTTTCCCCCCACCAGACTCCAGTGGTCAAACAGGATGACAAACAACACATTCAGTGCAGGGCCGTGCCTGTCTGGATACACAAGGTGTAAACAGATAGACAGATGCGCTTCACTTCTTAATCAATCAATCAATCAATCAATTGATGATGATGATGATGATGATAAAGACAAACAATCATCATCACCAACATCATGATGATCATAATCAACTTTACCATATGTCTAAGGATTACAGTATAAAGTCTCTGCAACCGAATATACAGAAATTAACTTCATAAACACACACATACAATAAATATGGTATATTATGGTCCATTGAAAAATTGAACACACTAAAAATGTGAAGTGTATGTTATGTAACATTAAGAAAACAAAAACAAAAACAAAAAAAAAGGGATAAAGAGAGAAAGAAAGTGTGAAAGCGTAAAATTGCTGTTACTTATATGCTGATATAGTAATAAAACTTAGTAGATCCATAGGTTAAACACTAGTTAGAATGTTTTAATTTGAAATCTATCAATCAATCAAGGTTTCTGCTTGTATTTCTGTTTTATCTGATTCTATTACACATGTACTATAATCTATCTATTATTCTCAGAATGGATAAGAATCGTAGGAGCAAAAGTTCACCTGTCCTTGGGTTCCTGTGGTCTGTTTGTCTGTTCATTTCTATGTAAACTCAATAGTGCTGCAGTTCTTGACTTATCGACCTGGTAATTTATTGATTTAAAAATCCCAGAGTTCCATTGTTACTGGAAGCAAATATTTTAGATATATATATATTGTATTTTTTTGATCTTGCTTATGTAAGTTTCTCTATTCATGCTACTATCTACATTCAATTCAATGTTAGAAGCTCAAAATTTTGGGTATCTCTAAATTGTTCCGATTAATAATGAAAACAAGTACAAAATTTTAACATAAGAGATAACCGACTTCAACTAGCGCAAATGGAACGCGCATTATTAAGCATAACTCAAAAACTACTAGTCAGATCTTGATCATATGTATATGAGGACCACATGACTAGAACCAGCTTTTATATAAAAAAGAATCATCAAAATCGGTTTACACAGAAAAAAGTTCTTAGGTTACAAACATAAAAAAGAAAATAGAGTCAAAGGGGCATCCACTGCTACATCGGCAGTGATTGACAATTTATTACAATTTTTCAATGAATATCTGCATAGATTTTACTCTTCAAAAAAAACCCCTTAAGATGAACAATGTGTTAAAACGTATGATCTTGAACACTAATACGTGTTCAATTGGCTTTAATTCTTGTTTTAACTGCTTAGACATATTTTATAAGCCTTAACATGAAGATTATTTTGTGTCAAATTGACGTGCTGGGCAATATTTTCACTTGAATGACCACTACGATGATATTTAAATTCTTCTTCTCTGATCTTGAACAGAATCAGTTTCTTTAAATTCAATATTCTTCCAACTTCTGAATAATTTTCACCATATCCTTACAATACTTACTTTTATGTTTGTGAATCGATTGGAACGAAACAAACACTAAATGTTACTGGAAACTTGCTAGAATACATCAATAAAAATAGCATTTAAATCAGTTAAGCCGTTTCTGATATTTGCGTGCACAAACGCACAGACAAACAGACGAAAATTCTAAAAACTATTTAATTTTTGTGACTTCGGAGCAACTTGTACAAATTGGCGTTTTTTTTTGGAAAAATATTTAATGTACAGCCATGTGCTCGTCTTTACACTTCGTAGACTTTGAAATTATTGTCTGTTTGTGCGCGCATCACGTAAAACCCATTAATTGGATTCAAAATCAAATAATTTAAATATAAGAAGCTTTATTGTTAGTAACATTTAACGTTTATTTCATGAAAATCAACTTACAGAATCAAAAGATATTAAATTAAACCAATGACTATTAAACACAAGAATACAATTGATATACAGTTGTTGCTATATAAGTAAAGGGTATCCCAAAATTTACGCAAGATTTGAATTAAATAGAAAATACAGTTTTTAGTATTTTGAGATATGATTATTTATGGACTTCAAATATCACCATAAAAAGAAGTCTTAAGATGTTAAATCACACGATCTAGGGGACCAATTCTGATAACCAAAACGAGAGAGTAAACGACCTGGAAATATCTCATGCATTAATTGAATTGTTTCACGGACTTGCCACAATTTTGTTGTAAGCACATATTGGCCACATCAATATCATCCAATTTCGGCACAAAGAACTGTGTTATCATGTCGAGATATCAAGTACCAGTAACGATCACTGCTTTAGCAGCCTCATTTTCAAAAAAGTATGGTCCAATGATGCCTTCAGCCCAAATAAAGACACGTTGTTCTATGGCATTACTGCACAAATGGTAACAAATTCAAATATTGCGATAATTCTGGGACACCTCTTTTATTTATAAACTGTCTAATGATGGACCCCAAAGAGGATGTAGATTTTTTTCTGAATGTCATATTTTTGTTTTTTTTTTTTTCTCAAAAGAAGATTTTCTCTATAAATTACCTAAACAAGTATAAGTCATCTGTCATCTTATTGAGTTTACTAAGAAATTCAGTTGATTGATTCAAATATATTGCAGCATATGGGTGGGTGATGGGTAATTGATGAGGATGGGGATGGGTAAGGGAACGGATATGAAGACTTTCAATTCCAAAAAAAAAAAAAAATTAAAAAACATTAACAAATTTACATAAACAAAATTAAGAGATCACCAGGTTTCAGGTTTAATTTTTAATTTAACTTTTTCTCTCTTTTTTTGTTTATAGTTTAATTTTATTTAATTTTTTTTTTTAATTTTTTATTTAAAATAAATAAATAAGCAATAAAAAATGTAATAAATAAAAAGCAAATAAATAAATAAAGTGAAATTGAAATATGAAAAATTGTGAAAATTAAATAATAAAAAATATAAAATCACTAAAAGTATGCAACAAGAAATAGTATATAAAACAAAGAACAATGATGACAAGGACAGCAATTAACAATTGACAGATTGATAAACAGCCAGCCAACATGGATGAGCAATTTGCTTGACAAACAAATTTGTTAAATTGCAATTGTCTAATCAAATCATCATTCCATCAAGTTGTTTGACTTGTTATGACACAGATCACAGACATTGTCAAATTATCATACAAGTCAAGCAGAATTGCCATGCCTGACAATGCTGGCCTTCTATGCCTAGGCGAAGACAATTGATAGTCACATGGACTATCAATATTCACACTTACATTGACTGCCACCAGCACACTATGAAATCAATACATATGGTGTTGTGAATCAATGATTTAGTTGAGGCATAGCAGAAGATACAAGTCGAACGACATCATAGGACAAAATGACTTGAATGGCTCGTTTCAAGAACACAAATATGATTCGTTTTCATAGTGTGAACAGTGTGATTGCCAACTGTTAACACTACTTATTTAGTGTGTGCTTATGCAAGGCTCTAATATACACTGGACTCACTTGCTTACGAAATTGTGTTCGCTTTCAAAATTTATTGAATCACTCTCTCTTCAGACTTACTGTCTCAGGATACCAGCAAGAATATTGTACAATTTCCAACAACAAAAACGACGAAATTATGCCAGACTATGAATTTATATACTAAAATATTGGACAATTGGCGTGTATTTTTCCTCGATATTTAACCGAGATTACACACAATTTTCTGTTGGATATGAAAGGAAAAGAGCTCCGCTTAAATTGAGCGATTTGTCTGTTCTATATATTTTATACTCTTTGATTATAATCACCCGCTCATGCAATTGCATTCGATCTCTTGTTCTTTTACTCACAATGTCAATGTGCCACTCAAAAATCTCAAGTAGTTGGATACTGTACAAAGTTGTTCCAGACGCAGTCTTACTGACTCAAGACTCCAAAAGAGAAAACACAATGAGAATGGTAAATTTCATGAGCAAATAGTCCAATCTACATGGCATGATTAAAATAGTCTTTGTCGTGAGCGATTTGTCCAGCTTATGAATATGTTTAATAGACTTTGTCTATGGCTTAGTACTGTTAACAATTTGCTATTAATGAGAGAGAGAGAGAGTACAATTGAGTGTGTGAAAGAGAATAAATAAAGAATACAGTTTTAAGTACTTTAAATGGTTAAGTGTATTGGATCTTCTTTATTTTTTTATATACATATGTATATTGTTATTATAATAGTTTTTTGATTGATTCCATTCCATTCCACATTCCACTAAATTATTTATTTTACTTGAATGTGAATTGTTTAATTGTTTGTGTTAAAAAAGTTAATATGCACAAAACCACGCATCCGATCAACCTTCATACTTCTTACTGTCTGTGGTTTATTTGTTAAAAGATTACAAATACAAAAAATTGTCCGTGCTCATGTGTTAGTTTTGTGTGTTTTGCCTGTTTTTATGCGTGTGAAATTAATAACAAAATAAAAAAATTAAATTAAATGAAAAACCCAATTTATATAAATTTAAATTAATTATTTAATTATCATTTATTTTTCATTTTATTTTGTTGCCAAAAAATTTAAACAAAAATCCAAAAAAAAAAAAAAAACCAAAGGACTACATTGCATTATGTCAGGAAATACTAAGTCGACCAGATCCTGAAGCTGAAGAGGGAGGAGAATAAATTGCTCTACAACAAACAAATTCTCCAAAAGTTTTTATTCTCCTTATTTACCAACTCTACCAACTCTACTCTACACAACACAACACACAAACACAAAGCAAAACAAGGCAACGAACGTAACGTAACTCATTTGCACTCTACTCGGAGTTACGTTACTCTTCGGTTGTTGTGTTGTTGCATCATGCATGTGGCTTGCAAATGCAGATTACTCTCTCTCTCTCAATTAGTAGACACACCAATGCCACACACTCACTTGAAATCACAAAAGCAAGCATAGCAAAGACAAGTCAAGTCAAAGTGGCAGTGTGCTTACTATAGTAGAAAGCTGAGAACAAGTGAACATACTCTCACTCAACGATAGCTTCTATAGAAAGCTTAGGCTTAGCCTCATGCTTAGCTTTGCTAAAATCTGTTGATTTTTAGAATTTGTGTATGTGTGTGTGCCTTGGTTGTTAATCATCGTTGGAGAGAGGGAGACTAATGAGTTATGCAAGCTTGCATGCATTGATAAACTTTGTAGAACATACTACGTACTCTTCTTGTTGTGTTGTGTTAAGCAAAGATTATTAAACATGTTTAATACTACTAAGTATGTTGAATAGGCTTTGCGCTGAGTACTGAGTGGGTTAGGCAAGTAATGAAGAAAAATCGCATATCGCCGCTCGCTCCATTTTTGTTCTTTTGTTCGTTCCATCACTCGCTCGCTCACCTGCTCTGTATATTGCTATCTTTATCTTTTTAATGATCATCGCTGCTGCTACTACTACTATTTCAACTTCTACTACTACTACTATCACTACTACTACTACAACTTCTTCTTTTACTACTATATGCTACTACTATTTTCAATTTTCGTCTACTACTCTTAACTACTATTTGCAACATACTAGTACAATAAAAGATTCTTCATTAATCATAACAAACAGTTCAATATATTTATATACATATGTACATATATACTTATGTATGTATGTACATATGCAGCGTAGTATATAACACAGGCCTGCTAGCTTATATAAGATTTAAATTATATTATTATTAGTTATATAGAATTTATAGTTTCCAGATTCCAAATTTCATCACAAATCACATTCACATTTATTTTTGTTCACATTTTGAAAAGTGAAAAAGAAAACTTAAAAAACAACGAGCTTAGCAGTAAACAGTTAATTATAACGGTAATACCTGAATAAAAAAAAAATGGCATAAATCATGATGATGATGATGAAATTTATAAGAAAGAAGAATGCCTCCGATTTTGAACCCGAGCTCAAATAATAGTAGTGCTAGTTCAAACATTTAATTCGATCAAAAAATGAATGAATTAGTCCTTTAATGTACCGTTAATAATTTTTTTAATTTAATATACTATGATAACAATAAAATCATAAAGAACATAACAACAACATCAGGTCATATAAACATAAAAAATAATATTACTTTCTCAAAGTTTCATTAATTTGATTGCTCAAAATAATAGTAGTGTCTCTCGGTTTTCTATCTATCCAAACCGATCCAAACAATAAGGAGGATATTATTTAAATGACTGAAATTACGATTATTAGACTATAGTACGAGTATATTTGGTAGCATAGATTTTGTTAGCAACATCGCTTTGGCATTGACAACAACAAGATTTTTTTGACACCTTTGAGGGAGGATTGGAGCTGCCAGCAACTCTTACTTGTTCGACGTTTGGCAATTTGCTTCTTCACGAAACAGAACGATCTTAATAGTGAAATATTAAAAAGTTACAGGACATTTTATTGTGTTCTTGTGCTAGTAGATCACATGGGTAGAAAGAAAGAAAGAAAGAAAGAATCTATATGAATATTATAAAGAGGTAATGTTTGTTTAAATGCTAGAGATAATCTTCGAAACTACTAATCCAATTTGAAAAATTATTTCACCAGTAGAATGCTACGTTCTCACTAAGTGTCATGGGTTACAAGATCTGTCGCAAAATAAATGAGATTTTTTCAAAAACAACACAATTTTTTTTTTTTCAAAAATCATTTTTTTATACAAAACAGTCTCCTTGCCCATCGATACAGCGTTTTGCATGATCAATTAGCTTGTCGAATAAATTTTTAAGCCGTTCTATGAATGTCCTTCAGAATCGCGGTCAATGTCTAAATCAATATCGGCATACCGCTTTCCTTTCAGTGCTATAAACACACTGTCACTTATAAAGCAATAACTCGGCTTCTAATTGACCGTATATTATGAAATTTTGTTGAAGGATGTACCTTTCCAACTTGTACTAATGTCAAAAGATAGCATCACTATAAATAGAGAATTTGAAAAAAATTCCTTTACTTTGCAACAGACCTTGTATACTCGTATCTATACAAATAAGACTAAGTCCGGTCATTTTTAGGATTAACTGAAATATATCCGGGCCAGATGCCAAAAAAAAAAAAAAATATAAAACTGTGTAGTTCCACTCAAACTGTGCTCACAGCTGATACTCAAACTGTGTTCTTTGTTGACTTTCAAACTGTAACAGAGAGAATATAGTGATGCTAAGAAAGGAAGCACATCTGATATCGTGCATTTAACGCCGTTCGATTGGATGCTAGTTGCAAATAAATATAATCATGATAAGATTATATCACAAAAATAATCAAACTTAGTAAAGAGTATTACTACTATTATTTTGAGCGCAAGTATATATAGCATGTTCGAGAGTAGACATATTTTCCATTCATATTTTTTAACTTACATATGTATACTCGTATAGTCTCAGACTCACTCTTATATAGAAAATTTAAAGTAAAATCTTAGTTCAAACTACAATATTTTCACACTAGTGTCGTGAAGAGTATAAAAAAAATGTGACATAATCAGGGGTGCCACAGAAAAGTCTAGTGTTTTCGTCGTATGGAGTTTTGCATTCCGCTCGGCCACTCGGTGATTTTATCGAATCATCAAACCGCTTCAACTGAATGTTAATAGGGCTGTAAGCATATAAAAACACAAAAGGAGGAATCAAACACTCCCAAAAGAGTTTACTGTAAAACCTAAAATCGGAAATCTGATGGAATAGAGGAGGAAGAGTTTTCTGTGGCACCCCTGAATATGATGAAATATTTTTGGTATCTGGAGAATGTCTGGTTAGCTAGCTAGATACATACATACATACATAGATAACTATTTATTTTATATACATATAAAAATATGTATCCTAATTCAATGCAGACCTGCGTCAATCAATCAATCAATCACAAACTACTATTACTACTATTACCACAACTATTTCTATTACTACTTACTACTATTTTAGTTAATTTTAATACGATTTACTGCTACTACTATTTACTTACTACTACTATTACAACTGCAACTACTACTATATAAATAGTACTAAGTATTATGACTTTAGTACGCTTCAGTTAATATTTGCGGTGTTATTGTTGTACTACTTTCTATTATATAATTTATAAGATTTTTCTCTTTCTCTTTTTTTTGTTTTCTTTTTTGTTATTTTATTTTATTTATTGTATATTTCTTTAATTTATTGTATCATACTTATATTCATTTTCTTTCTGCTTTTCTGTTTGGTTTTTTAAATTAAAAAAGAAAATACATAAAATTAAAAAACAAAAAATGTATTACTGCTAGCGACGCTTTGGCAACCCTGGTTGAATTTGTTGTTGTTGCAAATTTTGGAGATTTGTGTGTGTTGTTGTTTTAAATTGGTTTGGATTGGTTTCTTCCTTCTTCTTCTTACTTCCATTTTTCATCATTTTTTTTAAGAGATTTTTCCTTTATTTTTTCTTCTTTTTTTCCATATAACAACATTTTCACTTACACACTCTCTCTCTCTCTCTCTCTCTCTCTCTCTTTTACACACACACAAACACACACACATACACTTACATACTAACATTTACACAGTAAAAATATCTTTCCCTTCTGTTTTTTTTTTTGTAGGGAAATTAATTAAAATTTTAGGGGCTTAGGTTTAGTAGTAGGTACATACATTTTCTATGAAAAGAAAAAAAGAAAAATAGAGAAAAAATAGAGTAAGAGAAAAATATGGAATGGGAGTGTGAGATCACACTCTCAAAAGCATAGAGATTATGAATAGTAAGGATTTGATTGGGTTAGAATATATTAACTGTTGTATTTGGGGCTCCTTTCATTTGCAACTTGACAATTTTTTTGGAAAATAACAGGGTACATACAGGATATTTAAAAATGTAAAGCAAGGTCTTAGGAATCTCTACAAGACTGTTCAAATACTACTGAGAAGTAGTTCACAGGAGGGAATTTTCTCTCTCATGAGATCTTTAATTACACTGGAGGCATAGACAAGTTATTTCACTTAAGTCCATAGAAAAAGAGTCTTACAATCACAATAATCTCAATGACCAGTTCAAAATATATCTGTGCCTTTAAATCACACTGCAAAAGACCCCCGGGGACATGCCAAGGATCCTGTTATTTCATAACAAAAGCGCTATGTATTGTAGTATAATATCTTTAATAATCCATGGAATGGAATGAAATTGTGGTCAACTATGAACCTTTATCTAAATCACACGCCCAAACCCAACCGGGGACATGCCAAGGATCCAATTATTTCATTACAAAAGTGCTATACCTTTGATTATCCATACTATGTATACTAGTAGTATATGGAAAGAGATTGTGGTAAACTGTAAACCTTTCTCTAAATCACATGGCCGGAAACATTTAAGGGACATGGCTAGGCACCGATTATTTAATTACAAAAGCGGTATACCTTTGTTATGGTATCCATACTATTGTAGTAGTATATCTTTAATAATCCATAATGAGGTAAACTGTAAACCTTTCTGAACATTTGGATTTGTAGGACCCTCCCCCATTAATTGATGGAAATTGTCACAGTTGCAGATGAAAAATCTTATTATCATTGCGTATTACTCGTACTACTACTACTACTGCTATTACTACTCTTACTCTATTGTATACTTATAGTATGTAGTGTATGCTTGTAGTATTCTATATAAGTTGGTTTTTTCAATTATTTATTTACTTGATTTCTTTGTTTCTTCTTTTTCTTCTTCTTCTTCTTCTTCTAATTTCTTTTTCCGTACAACAAAACGCATCCGCATGACAACAACAACAACTTGTACAACAACAACAACAACACCAACGCCAATTAATTGTCTCTAATAACAACAACAACAACAACAACCACAACTTTAACATCTTCTTATAACCGATATTCTATCATAATTCCCAAAAATTTTGGATGTTGGTGATTCCTTTTTCTCATATTTTTGTAAATATTTTTTCCATCTTTTATTGGGAAAAATCTTCAAATGCTTCGTTGTTTCGTCATCTATAATCCATTGGATCTTCGTATGATTGGATCTTCTTTCTTCCTTTTGAATTTTTTTTTTTTTTTTTTTTGGTCATCATGGGTCAATTATAATGGTTTAACTTCATGATCCTAATGATAACAACTTGCGTTCTGTTATGTGACGTCTTCATCATATTTTGGATTATTCATCTTCACTTGGATTTCTTTTTTGAATTCGTTTTTTTATTTTGGGTCATCATGGATCATTCTATTCAACTTCATTCTACTTCTTGACTGTGGCTGATAACAACTTGCATTCTGTTCTATTGTGGAATATGATGTGACTTAATTATTGGATCTTCTATTCTGATTGTTGGTCATCGTTTTTTGGGGTCATCGTGGGTACCGGTATATTGACTTCGATTTTCAATTCGTTGCATCTTTTTTCTTTTTAATGTATATAAATTCAACATTCAATGCTTGCAGCGTAATCAACCAGCCAAGGATGATGAACCCGAGAATAATACCATCGATGCTGTACCGAAGCGTATTTAAAATCACTTGAATATTTGTTATTATACTCGAACTACAAGAGTATTTTCTTTTTTGTTTTACTTATATCGAAATTTCAGCAGAAAAAAAAACACACACACGCATGTATTTCTATATCATTATAGTGCAGTGGACCAAAAAAGTATTCAAGAATTGATTCTACATACTAAAATACAATATATGAATTTGTTAATAATTTTCTCTTGCAAAGTTGCCAATGGGGGACCTAGACCATTTGTTCATGGATTCTTCGATTTAGTTTTAAATGCACCTCTGAAACCGACTACCTTTTTATGTTTTCCTGATCGCCTCTCCCCTCTCCTTTTTTGCCATTAATCAGTCATCACAATGGGCCGCAAGGCTACTGTGTGAACTTGCGTTATGTGGTGAGCGGCCTGTGTAAGCTAACCTATCACAACATAGAGGATATTTGATCTAATCATGCCCAATTGTCCGAATATTTCTTACTCAAAATTCTATAGGATCTATGAATATTGGTAAATTCTAGGATTAGAAGGGGGAAAACAGGCTGAGTTCATCAAAAAGACTTACAGCCCATTGTGATGTCTGATTAAATGTGGAGCGTGTATAGGTGCCATACCTACCACTTAAGGACACAAATAAACATGATGCATACATATTTTTGAAATGTCTAAAGAAAATCCATCACTTTCAAATCTGAAAATATCATATGATCTTCAATGGAATAGATCGGTTTATAAATTATATCCTTAGTTTATGTCTCCTAGTAAATAATGGTTCCATATTTCTTTTCATGCCCAATGGGGAATGATACCAGGTTTTTGGTGCAATCTTTCTTTATTGGATATAATCTGCTTACATTAACAACATCTTGTTTTGTTTGGTGAGGACCTATAGCCACCATCGTGTCTACGTGTGTGGAGTCGCCACTTAACTTCCCTCCTCATTCTCTGTGCAATATGCCTACTGCGGAACTGTTTAATGTATTACTTCAGAGTAGGCATCCTTTGAGCATTCTTCCATTGCCCTTAGAGGTCACTCTTCTGATCACCTACGTCTAGGTTCACTGCATTTGTTGGCATGCGGCCCGACTCGGGGTCGTCAGCCCGTGACTCTTGTCGGGAGTCCCCCCGCCACTCATACATATTGATTGATAGTAATAATTTATTGGCATTTCTAAATACTTATATTCCAATTCACTTCAGGATGATGATCTGATCATTCAAATATATTTAAGTAGTTAATGCATAATGGATTCTTTGGATTATAAAATTTCCATTTTTTTTTCGATTTATTATCACTTACGATATGGATTTCTTGGAACTACAATAGTATGTGTGTGTTTATAAAATTATTTTCAGAGTGTTCAGTCTCTTAAAAGTTTTGGAGGTGTATGCATATTCATAAAAATCATTATAAAAACTTTTAAAAAATTGAACGATTCATAATGTTTGGGATCCCACAATTTTATCTAGCGTTTGACCTGGGTTTGCTTCAAATGAGGCCTCTCCAATACTAAGCCCTCAAAATTATTCCATTTTTGGACTACTTTCCAAAACAAAACAAAGAAAAAAAATGTTTGCTGATTTCCCGAAATGGAAGCCATGGAAAATTTAATCTTTTGAACTACCATATAGTTTATTTATTAAATTTATAGAAAATTGTTAATAAATTCATATATCATAAAATATATGTTATACTACTACTTAAATATCGTATAAATAATATGGGGCTTTTTTTTTTGTTTTTATTTGATTATTTTCTTTTGTAGTAATCTTTATGTTCTTATTTATCAAGTTAATGGATGATGGACAAGACAAACTTAGTGTATTCAACTGATGATGATGAAGATTAATAGTAACAAATTAATAGTATTCCAATAAATGGATAAGTTTCGATGAAACTACAATATGATAATAATGGATGATGATGATGATGATATGTTAGAGATCAATCGATCCAATAATGAGAACAAACTTACAATAAATAGAAAACAATCAATTTTTTATATAGATTAGGATAGGGTAGGTTCAATACAGGACATACATACTACATAGGCTGATTAATAGCATTCATAAGTACATGTGACGACTATATGACCTACTACCTATAAGTACTTAGTATGTGTATGTACAATATGTTCCCAATTCTAACTGGACTATCCTGAATTTTCATTATATCTTAAGCTTATTTTAACATACGTAAATACATGAATACTACTTACATAATTGATAATTGCAGTTAGGATAAGAATCGAAGGGTTTTTTCTATTATTTTTATAAGGTTTAATGTTTTCCTTTTCTTTCATTGATCGGTAATACTTACTTATGATAATTATCCTGTTTATGCATCAGTCGAATCGGATTTTCACTAAAATCGGATTGACTCAAAACAATTTTTGTTCAGGTGTTTGTACATTCTTATTGAGAACGCATTGTCCAGTTCAAAGTTGCCATATGCATAATATAAAATAAAGTTGGTTTTACCAAAATCACATTATATAAAATAAATTTTAAATGTACTTATAATATTATTGTATATTTTGTTATGTTGGTACACATGTCCCTCAATTATGCTGACAAGGTCGCCCATTTTGAATGTGATAGCTGTTTTGTTCAACTTGTTTTGGCTCGTCTTCGATTCAAGCTTTTTTCCGGTCTTGGCTCATTGTGATGATTGAGCTTTTGTTTCCACGTCATAACCATAAACCCATGATTTGTCACCTTCTGGAGCAAATTTGGGTGGTCGAGGACCGAGTCCAACAGCTCCTGAGCAATGCTAACGAGATGCTGTTTTTGATCGAAATTGAGCAGTTTTGGCAAGAACTAATACCCAAATCATTACTTAAAATCAAATAGCACGAGGCAAATGATATGTTTAGATCCTCAGTAACTTCTCTAACAGTGATTCGACGATTCGCCAAAACCATGTTCTTCACAGCTTCAACGTTTTCGTCGGTTGTTGACGTTCTGACGCTCGGTGTCCAGAGTGGTCCTCGTCATCGACAATTTCTCGGGCTTCTGTGAAAAGCTTGTACCACTTGTCAACAATGGATTTGCTCAAAGCAGATTCGCCAAATGCCACAGTCAACATTTCAAGTACTTTGGATCACTTAATTTCGTTTTTCACACAAAATTTAATGCAAATCGTAAAAATTAAAACAACACGTGTCACCTTATGTCTGTCTGACAAAAACAAACTAAAGATGCATAATGGCTGATAATGTCAACCAACATACCAAGATCTAAAATCGATAACTATAAAAAGTCCTGATAATAATACTTAAAACAATAAATTTATGGTATACCATATGGCAACACTGCACAAAACAATATTTTGTGAACTGAATTTCAAAACGGTTTCAACTGAGAAACTGTTTATGCATGCGTTCTGATCATGATGCTGGTGAGTTATTTGTCCTTCTGTCAACATATGTAAGTATTGTAGATACATGTATGTAGGTGAATAGGTACTTAGGTACTTACATATGTAGGTAGTACAATACGTCGTTGTTAAGTAGGTGGTACATGTGTTGTGTGTTCCTCTCAATCCCAATGATGATGTTATGCATTTCATTGATTTGTTATATCTTATAATAATTATAATAATATAAGGAATGCAAGGAGCGATCGATCAACTCTTTTCGAACAGTTTTTGAGTTCGAAATGATATACCTACATATGTACACACATACATACCTACATATATTGATGGTATTTTTTTAAATAAATTTTTTTATGAATCGCAAATAAAGACAAATGAGAAATGTATGTGTGTGTGTGTGTGTGGGTCTATATGGCGGGCGATATGTAATACATATATGATTTATTTTTTTCAATTAATTATTAAATTATTTATAAGTATATATATGTTGATATTTATTTATATATATACATATATACAAATACATACATATAAAATATTATAAATAAGTAGCATATTGAAGTCAAGCAAATAAATTGAATAAATAATATGAAAGAAATAAAGTGTTGTTATTAAAATGTAACTCGGACACCAGATTCATATCTATAGAGCCTTCTCTCTCATCCATTGTAGAGAAATGGAAATGTGAATTGTCTAAAAAAGAATCTGTGCCAATGCCTGAGAGTCTTATGTGCACCGGTCCCTAAGCTATCTAATTAGGATCCTTGGATCATTCCTGTGCCACATGCAGTGGCAAGCAGAAATAAACGATTGATTGTTCTCATCTTCAAGTACACGAACACAAATGGTTAGAACTGCCTTTTGACCGTGCCCAACAACCAATGCGTGAGCTACTTGTGGCAGTCAGCAAATCGATCATCCAATACGCTGCACCATTGTGGTCCTGTGCAACCAAACACAAGTCATACATAAAAGGAGCTGCCTCCGTATATCGACTCAACTCGATAAAGGTATGTTGTGCATTCCGAACGGTTTCAGATGACGCATTATTGATGTGAACGAACTGGCGGCAATATATGCTATGAGACAGGCAAAGCCTGCCACACATGATCAGGGAATCACACTAGCTGACTCCTGGCAGCAGCAAAGCTCAATAAATGGGCGTTGGACGTTCTAGTTACCATCCAAAATCAGTGTCTGGGTGACCCGAAAACATGGAACACTGAATTGCCATCTCACGCAGTTCCTCACAGGCCATGGCTGTTTCCGGGAGTACCTGCACAAATGCAATCATACTGATGACCCGCGTTGCTTTACTGCACAAACCAGTCGAAAAATGCTCGCCAATTTCTCATGGATTGTTCCCGGTTTGTGCTCCTCTGAGAGTTAATCACGTCAGAGGTAGTAGGTGGAAAAATTACACCAAACGGCGTGATTAACTTCATGTTAAAGGATGAAGACTTCTGCAATAAAGCTTGCAGGATAATCGTTGCAACAATGTAAAAGGTCCGAGTAAATAAACAGGGGAGTGGTTTAACTGCTCTCCCTGGCGAAGTAATGCCTCTATTGGTGGTCCCACCAGGGTTAAAAAAGAGCATTTTGACCATGAAAAGGTCCCTTAACAATCAAAATGATATGTTTGACTTGATTGATTTTAAAAAATGCCTCTGTTTAAACGGGGGTTTTTTCCAAAGAAAATATCTTTCATAAAACACTTGTCCTGACAATTACGAAATAAAGTTGAGGACTCGTTCTCAAGAAATGCTCTTGCCAACGAACAGCCAGAAAGACCTTCAAAAGCAAAATCATCGAAGCTCTTAATCAAGCTCGGCAACACTCTCACGCTTATCTGGGTCCCGGGTCTTTCCAAGAAATTGAGATAGCAAACGAATGTACCAGGAAAGGCTCGGCACTGCCTGTGTCCCAATCAGCTGCCGATATTTACAGACCATTACAGTATATCCTTTCATGCCTCAAGGTGAAAACCAGGCAGAAAGTTGGCAAATGAATCTGGCTGTACTGTCGCTGGGACAATCAGTCGGATTAGTTACCTTGGATGTCGAAGCAGCTTTTGACACAGTATGACATAAGGGACTAATCCACAAGATAATTATCACTCGTATCCCAACGTACTTAGTAAAGCTAATCCAAAGCTATTTGACGGATCGCTCTTTCAGAGTTTTCATGGACGGTATAGACTCAGAAAGCAAGCTGATATGTGGTGGAGTTCCTCAGTGGTCTGTATTAGGACCAACATTAGACAAAATCTACACTAATGACATCCCAACATCAAGTTATTGTACTACATCAGTTTTTGCTGACGACACTGCGATCTACAGCTCGGGTGCAACCTTTGATCAGGTAGCAACAGCACTGCAGGTATCATTGGATTCTCTTGCAGCATATTTCAAACGCTGGAAAATCAAAATTAACGGCAATAAAATGAGCGCAATATACTTCACAAGGAAGCGTAAATAAAGTCACCTACCCAGCTACTCCTTGAACATAAACAATGAACAAATCCCATTGGTAAATGATATCAGATATATGGGAATTCATCGCGATAAGAACTTTGCTTCAACATGCATATTGGGTAAATCCTCGACAAGGTAAATAGAACTATATGGGATACTTATCCCATCATTAAACGGAGATCCAAGCTGTCGACCGAAAATAAGCTACTGATATATAAATCAATTTTTGCCCCCATTATACTATATGGTTCTGAGGTTTGGGGAGTGTGTGCAAAAACGCACAAAAACAAACTACAAATTGCGCAAAATGATGCTCAACGTTCCATTTACTATTCCACTTCTAGACTGCACTTCGAAACAAATGTCCAAATGATCCAAGATCAAATATCACGCTCAAAAACAAATAACGACATAAGAAAATATCAAAATGCACAATGATTGTGCTATTCAGTACTTTACATACTAAATACATTCCTACTATTATTAAGTACTAACATCATTCTAGTCAAAATTCTATCATAAACTTAACTTAAAACAAAACATACTTATATACAAATATAACTAAATGTACGGTAGTAAAGTAACATATTGAATACTAAACTCTGTAAATAAAATGTAAATCACCAGCTTAAGTGAAATTGCAAATGTTAAAGGGAATAAAGCAAGATTTAAATTGAAAGAAAATTGAAATCAACTGTCACACAAGCCGGTTTAATGACCAGCTAAAAACACACATCTCCAGGCCACAAACACCTCAAGCGTCTTCACCCTGTGGTTACATGGACGCCAACATCTTACAATATGAAGTAAGAACAAAATTTGCTCTAATTGCAAACGGTTAAATATTAAAATGGTATATGTGTTAGACAAATGGTAAACAAAATACGAGTAAATAACTCGGTAGGAAAATAAATAAAGTTTGTCTGTTGTTTGGCATATGTCATATTATTGTACTAAAATCATATGTCATATTATTGTACTAAAATTAGATCAGGCGAACAGAATAAATAACACAGTAATCACATTTTATCATATTCATATATTCAAAAAAAGTATAGCATACTTTATATTAGCAATGTTAACTTAATTATAGTCGCACCCAGGTGGCGCTTCAAGCCCCTACAAGTATGCTTTAGTTTTTTTTGTTTTGTATGAAAATAATTAATCTGCTTGCTGTTCATTCTATTCGCCTGATATTGTCAATTTTAAAATATATAATTTAGTACAAGCAAATGCTAGTTTTTAGCACAAAAATTCTTCTTCTCTCTGTTTTCTATATTCCAATAAATAGTATGTATGTATTTGTATTTATATGCATACATACATACAGAAATTATAAAATAACCGATTTTTCTTTAAAACTCAAGCTAATTCCTAATAAGATTCTTATTATTTAAATATACCAGGAAGGGGTGTGATCGATATTTTTGGGGAATTCCAAATCCCAGTTCTTCATAGATCATTTATTTTATTATTGGGTACATAGATATAAGTACTAAGTCACTGTAAACGAAGAATACACTCTCCCAGTGTGCCAAGCATCGTATGTTGAGCGGACCTCAGCCAAACTATCTGAAATGGGCTCAGAAATGAGCGTTTTGTCTGTACAAACGGCCGGTTTGCGAGCGCCGCAAATGAAAGTTTTTGCTGCCTCGAACTGAGCGACATATGATTCATACGCGGATCATTTTTGGATACCGAAGCGGTGTAATTCTCATAAGTAATACCATTGACGGATGCTTTGCTCCACTGGGTTGATACTAATATGTATTTCTCCGCACCACTATTTGCTCATACGCACTGAATTTTTTTTTTATACAGACGAGCCCCACCCATAATATTAGCAATTTCACTAGCAAAGAATGTCCAGTTCTCCTCTGTTGAGCTGATTATTATGGATTCACAGCGTGCCCAAATCTATGCAAGTACTGCCTGAAGCATTTATGGCCAGTTGCGAATTGGGTAAATTCGAAGCCTACGTCCCCGAATTGACGTTTAAGCCAGTCTTCAATATTTGGAATGAGCTCTGGGATCCTCCGTGGCTCTGTACTGCTCCACATGTGTTGTCATATGTTAAGATATTTGGTCATTATCTCACTTCTCCTAGACTAAGTTGCTCGGGCATTATCTGCACCTGCCACATCGTTTGTGCAAAACTGAAAAAATAAATACAAATACTATTCGTATGATGACTTCTTGAGAAGAATTAATTTGTCCTTGTGGCAAGCAGCAGCTTATCCATATCCATATATTTTATTAGGATTTGCCCTCTTTAAGCACAGTAGTATCTTTTCCAATTAAAATTGCAACCTGACCTGTTACTCTTTCTAAGAATCTCTCAGCATAAGTATATGGATGAATGAATTGAGTTCACTCTGATCTAAGTATGCAACTATCAATCAATTATTAGTTATAAAATTAAAACACTTTGTTTTTATGTTTTGTTTTTCTTTTTACATTTTATTTTTTTATTCGTTTAAATAAATTATAAAATTCTTCGTAAAATCGAAGAATCTTGCATTTTTTTCATTTGTTTGTTTGTTTTACAATTCATCATCTTCATCTTCATCATCATTTGTTTACACATATCGTGTTTTATCGTGTTGTTTTGTGTTTTTGTTTCTTTTTAGTAGTTTATAATGTTACAACAAATTAAAGTTTTTTATGTTCCCTTTTTCTTCTATTCTGTTCTTATTGCATGTGTGTCTATCGTGTAATTTTGTTTGTTATACAATAAAGGAACAACAACAACAAAAGATCAAGATGGAGAGAGAGAGAGAGAGAGGGAGCAGTGAGTGCATGTATTACAATAGAGAGATGAGAGAGAGAGAATAAGAGAGAAAGCAGTGTAGTGTGAGTTATTCTAAACTAATTAAATACATAATAATAAAAAAAAAGTACTTCTCCTACTAATATAATTTTTCTCTTTTACTTATGCATCCATTTGCTCTCTTCTCCATCTATCAATCATTTTCACACATCCATCATTGGGGTTCCACCATTATTGTTCAGTGTTTTAATGCATCAATCATAGAATTCCTGATGCTAATGTTGGGACCATGATGATGGATGGATGAATGTTAATGTTGTTGTTGCTGCTTGTGTTGTTGATTTTAATGTACATTCTTATTCTTAGAGGAGTCCTGTGTCTATTTGTTGTATTTGTTTGTTTGTTTGTTAAGGAATGCGAGGAACACATTCTTCTTCATCTCTCTTCTCATCATCATCTACCATATCTCATTAATTAATTAAATTAATTTAAAAATCAAATACTTGTAAAAAAAAAATAAAAGAATATTACAAATTATAATAAAATTATTTGATTTAAATTTGATAGAATTTGAATTAATTAATTAATGCGCATGTGTTTTGTGTGTGTGTGTGTGTGTGTTAATTTCTATCAAATAAACCATAGGACTGATGAGATGATGATCGACTTCTATTCTCTCTCTCTCTCTCCCTCCTTCTCTCTATCATCATCCTTATTATCAGAATTTGTGTTTTGTTTGTGGTTGTTATTGTAAGTTATGTTTAATATCCTTATATATTTTTTTATAAATATTTATGTTTTATTAAATGATTTTTTGTTTCTTTTTTTTTTTTTTTTTTTGCTATCATTAAGAGTGAAGTGAAGGTTGGTGGTGGTGCAGATTGATTTTATGTGGGTGGCGGCGAGTGGTGATTTGTTCACAAGAAAAATGAAAACAAATAAAGTGTTTAAAGATAAATCAGTCTGAGTTTTTCTATTTTCCTTGTGTTCATCATCATTCTTCATTTACATTCACATTCATCATAATAATTTGCTATAATAATATACTTATAATTTTATTTGTTTTTAAGACGTTCGTTGTTTCGTTCTACGAAAAAGTAAACCACCATTCTCTTATCCTCCACCATCAATCCTTCCATTCACTCTTAATGTGTGTGTGTGTGTGTGTGTGTGTGTGAAACATAAATATTTATAAAAGAAAAAAACACATAATATTAGAATAGAAGATGATCGATCTTATATAGTATTAATGTGTTGGTTGGTTGTTGGTGTTACTTCTACTAATTCTCCTCCTACTTCTTCTTAGCTGCTCATCCTCTTTACAATTCATCCTTCAAATCACCCTCATCTTCAGCACCACCTTCGGTTGGTGGTACGCCACCGGTTCCCTGATATAACTTAGCAATAACTGGTTGGACAATTGCTTCAAGATCCTTCTTTTGTTTCTTGTATTCTTCGGGATCAGCATCATTGTTTTGTTCCAACCATTTGATGGACTCATCAATGGCTGATTCAAGTTTAGTCTTTTCATCATCACTCAGTTTGGCACCGAGTTTCTCTTTGTCGGCAATTTGATTCTTCAGACTGTAGGCATATGATTCCAATTCGTTACGTGCTTCGACGCGTTCTTTCAATTTCTTGTCCTCATCGGCGAATTTCTCAGCATCCTTGATCATGCGATCGATATCATCGGGAGTCAAACGGTTTTGATCATTGGTAATGACAATCTTTTCCTTGTTGCCGGTACCCTTATCTTCGGCGCTCACCTGCAAGATACCGTTGGCATCGATTTCGAATGAGACCTCGATTTGTGGGATGCCACGTGGTGCTGGTGGAATACCAGTCAAATCGAATTTGCCAAGTAAATGGTTATCCTTGGTCATTGGACGTTCACCTTCGTAGACTTGAATGGTAACAGTGTGTTGGTTATCGGAGGCAGTCGAGAATACTTGTGATTTCTTGGTTGGAATGACTGTGTTACGTGGAATCAATTTAGTCATGACACCGCCGACTGTTTCGATACCCATGGTCAATGGATTGACATCGAGCAAGACAATGGCATCGGTATCTTGTTCACCAGAGAGGACACCAGCTTGGACGGCAGCACCATAGGCAACAGCTTCATCGGGATTGATGCCACGTGATGGTTCCTTGCCACCAAAGAAATCTTTGACGAGTTGTTGTACCTTTGGAATACGTGTTGAACCACCAACCAAGACAATCTCATGTACATCCTTTTTGTTCATATCAGCATCTTCGAGGACTTTTTGGACGGGTTTCAATGTCGAACGGAACAAATCCATGTTGAGCTCTTCGAATTTGGCACGTGTCAATGGCTCAGAGAAGTCATCACCTTCAAAGAATGATTCGATTTCGATACGGACTTGATGGGCACCAGACAAGGCACGTTTTGCCTTCTCAACTTCACGACGCAATTTCTGTACAGCACGATTGTCCTTGCGGATATCCTTGCCCTTCTTCTTCTTGTACAACTTGATGAAATGATCCATGACACGTTGATCGAAATCTTCACCACCCAAATGAGTATCACCATTGGTGGCAACCACTTCAAAGACACCATTATCAATTGTCAAGAGCGAGACATCAAAGGTGCCACCACCCAAATCGAAGACTAACACATTCTTTTCACCTTCCTTCTTATCCAAACCATAAGCGATCGCAGCTGCCGTTGGCTCATTAATAATACGCATCACTTGTAGGCCAGCAATGACGCCAGCATCCTTGGTAGCCTGACGTTGAGCATCATTGAAGTAAGCAGGAACTGTAACAACAGCATGGGTAACCTTTTTGCCCAAATAGGCTTCAGCGGTTTCCTTCATTTTAAGCAAAACCATGGCAGAGATTTCTTCCGGTGCAAAAACTTTAACACCTTGTGATGTATCAACGCTAATGTGTGGCTTTGAGTTCTTTTCCACAACCTTGAAGGGGAAGAACTTAATATCATGTTGGACATTTGTATCTGACCATTCTCGACCGATTAAACGTTTTGCATCAAAGACAGTATTCTCTGGATTTGTTGTCAACTGATTCTTGGCGGCATCACCAATTAAACGTTCACCGTCAGCGGTAAAGGCAACATATGATGGTGTAATGCGATTACCCTGATCGTTGGCAATGATCTCAACACGTCCATTCTTATAAACGCCCACACATGAATATGTTGTACCCAAATCGATGCCAATAACAGTACCCAGTTCCTTTTCTTTATCTTTCTTTTCTTCGCAAAGTGCGAGGCCAACAAAGGCCACAACGGCGATTAACAAGGATAATCTCATTTTGAGTGATTGAGCAATTTATTTATTGTTGTTTTCTTGTATGTGTTTTCTGCACCAGAGAGCGAACTAAAATAAAAAAAGAGAAAATAAAGAGATTAGATTTGTTGAGTATTTGTTAGTAGCTTCATATTTTTGTTCTTGGTATTACAAAAATAAAATATTGCCACGTCAACAATGAATGAACGTGATGATGATGATGACCTGTCTTTAAGAGAGTATACTCAGTAAACCATATTTAAACCGTTAACTTCTAAGCTATTGTAATTTTTTGACTACATATTTATCATGATGATAATTTTATTTGTAACCTTAATTGGATACTTGAACAAAAAATAAAAAAAAATAAAAGAACTTTTTACACACAAATCACAAACGCACACACACACTCCCAACAAAACAAGTGAGTGAGAGAGAGAGAGAAGTGCACAAGTAAAAACACGTTTATTTCAGAAAAATAAATTGTAAAATTGAAAATGATCTTACAAGAAATTTGAGGTGCTGAGAGAGAATGAAACACGTCTGAACCGCTAGAAATGCGCTTAACAAATGAACACGACGTTGGCTTTGACCGACAAGGAAAGCCTGCCGCTGACGTCGCTACCACAAGATTAAGCAACAGTAGTAGTAACAGAGAGGGGAGCACAAGAGCGCCAACCATTTATCCATTCAGAGAGTGCATGCATGTCGCTTGCCTTGCTCTTATGTTGCGGTGTTTTGTATACGTGTTACTTTTTTCTTGTTTCTTTTTGCCATCATTTTGTTCTGCTGTTGATTTTACATTTCATTGCTAATTCTTATTTTAGGTATAACTTTCTTTCTATATTTTCTTATTTGAAATTGGTAAAAGAAAACCGGCATATGCATATGTATGAGTATGAAAGTGTGTTTGTCATGCGTGTCTTTCACCACTCTCTTAAAATTACTGTGGTGTTAGTTAGTATGCTGCGCAAGTAACTGGTTTTTTGTTGTTGTGTTGTCTGTCTTGTTGTTCTTAATTTCATAATGCTTCATTGGCCATCAGAAGAAATGACAAAAGAATGGGGCATAAGAGAGTGCGTTGAACATTTAATGATATTCATAAGGAAGCAGACAATTCTTCTTTCTTTCTTGGTTTCATCATTATTCTTTGTTCAACAATAAAGATATTACTACATACCATTTGTTATAAGAAAAACAATGAATAAATATTGGGTTACCGCCCCCACTTTTTGTTGTTATTATTTTAACTTTTATATTTAGGGCGGCACGCGCTTATTTGGTGAAAGCGACAACGGTGACTTCCTCATGTTGGATCAGATCGCATTCAGTTTGGTAGCACAAGAACACACATACAGACACACACACACAACTTCAAACCTTACCTTCTTCTTTTATTGTTGATTTTTACACAGCTGTTTTAACTAAACTTGTTAAATTTTGTTCGAAAGGAAAACCACGCCGCCCACTTATCTTAGGCCTTACTTAATAAATAAATTTTGTGACTGCTGTTGCTGTCTGCCTACTATTTTATTTCTTTTTCTTACCAATTTTTATCTATGTGACTGTCACTTATCTATCTGCGCGCCCCCACAATTAAAACAAGATGATGACAACAGCTACTACACACATACACATATGCTTCAGTATTTGCGTGCGTTGCCTTGGATTTGCTCTTGCAAGCTTTCTGAACTGACGTGTACTTTTTTTATTTGAGACATAAGAGACATACAAGTAACAACAGCAACAACAGGAGCAAAAAGTGACGTGTACGAATTTCATTGCACGCATAAGCAATTGAGAGAGTGAGCGAACAGAACATGTATTTGCAGAGAATTCTAATGTTTTATTGTATTGAAAGCGGCAGTCTGTCTACACTACGCAAATGTTAAAAATGAAAAAAAAAAAAAAAGAGACAATAGAAACGTGTAGAAATTTTTGAAGGAAATTAAGCTACCTTTTTTATTCATTCAATTAACTTTCAAAATATTAAAAGACAAAAAAAAAAAGCCGGTGGTTGTTTGCTCTTATAAAATTTGTTGCTCTTTTTTGTTGTTTTCTGACACTTGTAAAATGGCAATGCCAGATTGTTTTAGACAAAAAGTTAAAGTTATTTTGAAATGAAATGGTAAATTAATCAGAAAGAAGAATACAATTTTACAAATCAAAATATACATAAAATGTTAATTGCTTATGCAAAACGAACAAAATATATACATATGTATGTGAAATTATTAAATGTAAACATCCATCACAACATCTGGCAGCGCTGTTGCGCAAAGCTATACAAAAAAAAAAAAAGAGAACAACAAAAAAGCGCTCAGCACATGCCGGATGGGATATTTTATTTTCTATTGCTACTAGCACTTACTGCTTATTTGTTTAAATAATTTATTGTTGCACATTTTAAAATGCAAACAATATAAATGTATTAAGGAAAAATTATTGTGTTTTTCCGGTTTGAAGTACAAATTACAAAAAGAGAAAGGCAGCCAGACAGGCGAGAGTAAGTGAAATGCAAAATTAACAAATCCTAGGACAAAAAAAACCGAGAAAAACAGAAAATAATTTGCGTGTATTTTTGCATGATTCACAAATAGTGAAGAAAAAAAATTAATCTTTTTAAGTTCGCTTCCGACCACCGCACACTCTTCTCTTCCATCTTTCTTTTCTTATTTTACTGTTCAACATTTTTTTTTATGTTTTGTGCCAACATGGCTGCCGACAACAATTTTTTTTTACACATAGACACATACACACACACACTCTTACACTAAATTGCTGCTGCAAAATTTACTCAAAAAATTAAATATTTATTTTATTGTTTAAATTTTTCTTTCTTCTTAATAACAGTGATTAATGCTGCACTTTTGAAAAATGTGTACCAATTTGAATTTATTTTCTTATTAATTTCTAAACTTACATATTTTCCTCCAACAAAAAAATTTCTTCCCAGAGAAGCACACAGAACAAACTTTACTATGTGACGTTTGAATGAGAACTGACTTTAAGTGAAAAAACTTGGCAAGAGCGCCGGTAACAAAAAAAAAAAAAAAAATATGGAAGTGTTGCAAAGTCTCACACTAAATACAAAACAAAGTGTTCTAGAAAGTTCATTTTCATTATCATCATTTCATTTTGATTTAAATTTAAGCCGTTAAATTTAGCACAAATTTACTTACTTGATTTGTTTTTTTAATAATTTATTTTATAGTAAAAAAAAAAAAAAATTTGTAACGTTTAACTTTTTTGTATTCTTATTATTTAGTATTTGGCGTTTTTTGTTCACGTACACGTAGAATTAAGTTGGTTTTTCTTTTAAATTAAGTATTCCTTGTTTCTTTTGTAAATCTCTTAGTTTATTTGTTTATTTATTTATGCTTTTGTTATACTTGTAAAACTTATGTTTCTTGTTTCTTGTTCGTTTGTGTTCATGCTTTGATGTATTTTTTGAAACTGATGTCTTCACAGCACTGGCTCACGCTTTTACATGTTTGTCAAGAAAGAAAGAAACAAACGTGGTCTTCGCCGATTGGCACACGTTGAGCTTACTCTCGGCCACTCTCTCCAACACACGTATGTATGCATTGAGAGCGCTCAATTCAACTAAACTCATTGCATTGCATTAAGGAGAACGAGTATGTATGAGAGAGGCTATTTGCGTGTATTCGTGTATCATCAACTGGAGCGAGTGTGAGTTAGAGTGAGAGAGCATGAAGTACAATAGAATGTTATCAAACAATGTAGAAAGTTCGTTAAATTTGTAGATGTTTCTTGAAATTCATCATATTCATAGAATATAAGGAAATTATGAATTATTATAATGATAAAATCAAATAAAATCGGAATAAATCAAATATGTATGTACTATGTAAATGAATAATATAATATAATGTAGCAGTTGCAACTCTAATTCAAGGTTGCTTTTCTATTCTAAAACTAATTCTAACGTTAGAAATTTAAAAGAACGTTGACAAATCGTAAATAAATGCATTTTTCTTTTGCTTATGCACAATTATCATCATCATAATGATCATCAAACTACTTACATATATAATGACAATGACAATGTGTGTTCCAAAGAAACTTCATGTCTTTTCACGATTTTTCTATTGTTGTAAATGCTCTCCCACACACCACACAGTATGTAGTAGTAGCTTAGAGTTATCTAAGTATTTTAGACCACGTCAACTTAAAAAATACAAGAGACACAAATTGATTTGAATATTTTAAACTTTTCATCATCATTTTTTGGTTTAATATCTTGCCTTCCCCTATAAGGGGTTGATGTTTGTTGTTTGTGTTGATGAGCAAGCATAAAATTCAAGAAATCAAAATTTTTATTTTGGTTTGTTGCTTAGCAGTTTCTAGATAAAATATCATCATCATCACAAAACTTAGAAAAATTTCAATTTCCAAATTTTTGTATATGTACACATATTATTTGTCATTACTAAGTGCGGTCCTTCAGGACATTTGAACAATTGAAAAAGATCTGAAATCAAAAATAAACCTAATCTTTTTGCTACTGGATGATTTAGCTCATGAAAATGAGAAGTTTATTGTTGATAAACGAAACAAAATCTTTTGATTTTGGATGATTTAGTTTGGCTGCCCCGCATTTAATTTAGACCACCAATGGGATTAATGAAGTTTTTATTTAAATATCTTAAGCAATGCAATGATTTTCCATTCAAAAATTAAATTAATTGTATTATTAAATTAGAATTAAATTGCTTCCTGGTGGGAAGATCGTTAGAATGTAATCGTATGATTAATTGATACAAAGTGAAGCTACCAACGAGTTTAGATGACAATGATACTACTATTGTATATCATTTGACATTGTTGATGGCTTCTGGTCTCGGTGAAGTTTGTGAAGATATGCGAATAAGACCTTTATTTTGGCAGACTTGGATTCTATGAATGTTGTAAGTAACAACATGTAGATCAAACATGTCTGTATACCATAGCGCCAGACAGGGGCCACCAATTACTTATACTTACTTAAATAAGCAGATTGCTACTTAGTAATAGCTTGCTAATCGCACGCAATAGTCATTCAAATCTACGTAGCAAACATTTTTGCATGGGTGCCTCAAGTAAGGCCAGGATTTGTCTAGGACCAAGACGAGGCATCGCAAAAACTAACAAAAACTGTAAGATTTCAATGGCAGTTACATAATTAGGTTGATTATTCTATAAGGTGATTAGTTCATTCCTTATTCATTATGTATGGAGATTACTAGCACTTCATCTTAGTTATAGGAAAATTTTGGTAGATGACCGATGAATATTATGAAGATATCTTATCAAAGTAACTTTGTCAATCTACTGAGTAAAGTGAATGAACTTCAACTTGGTAAAGGTAGACATCTTCAAGTCTCCAGCATTGCCTCTAAGATTAGATTACTATTTATATATTAGTCACAGCGGACTCAATTGGATGGGAGAGAGTTTATTATTCATTGGAATTTACAAGATTTTCTATGGACATAAAATTCTGTTGGTTGCCAAGTAGCCTCATACATGTCCAACTAAGTATGTTGTCATATGCAATGATGAGCCAATAGATATATTATTATCTTTCAATAGCAATTTTCTGCATCCATACAAAAGTGTGTCCAGATTGCTTCCAAATATTGTACAGCATATGTGACAAAAAACCAGTTTTAATTTGAAAAGAAGTTAATGACATCTGTAATTACTTGTATAGTCTTTGTATGACGTGGTGTCTACATAAAAAACCTAAATCGATAGCTCAAAAACTGATACTGATAAAATAAACAATAAATAAACATATTTACAATGACTCAAAGTTACTTATATTGGAACTCATAATATGAAATCAAAAAAAGTTTAAGATGAAAAAGATATTAATTGATGTTTAATATTCAGTTGGGAGTCCTTTTTGTGGTCATGGCTGCTTTCAAGCGTCTTGGCGTCGACCCCATTAGGGTACCGGAATTTTAAGTTGTTTTTAATATTTTTTTATTTTGAACTTTAAGGAACTGTTTAACACCATAACCAAAGAATGCCTCGCCGAAAATCACACCTATTATATCTGCTGAAGCTATCGGACTCCATCACAAACTATGCATTGTCATTGTAATCTGGTACAGAAGACAGTCACTTTCACACCTTTTATTTACACTTGCAATACATTACTACCATAAAACATTACTCACATAGTATAGCACAAATAGATTGCCGCATAAGATATACAAAATATGTGATTCTAAGAGGAAACGTTGCTTAGCTTAAAAAACTTGAATCAGCTGCGATAGAAGAAGATTGGTATAAGCATTGCAATCAGGTCATTGATGCATTTTTACAAATACCTACTTATAACCAGCAGCTAGAGGAAAATATTTTGAAATGTCGGTACAACGTTAAATTATAGAAAATTTATCTTCTATACGTGTACATACGAAACATACATATAAAAATTTATTTCCAAATAAGTATGTACATATGTGATCGATACACTCCAACACCGTTGGACTGATTACCATGAAAGTTGGTACATATAAGTATGCCTAAATTCTTTCATGGAGATCGCCGAAAATCGATATTTTTTTTTTCTTTCCTTGTCCACTCCTATTTGGGGCATAGGGCAAGGCTTCTCCATCGCACACGATTCTAGGCTGTTGTTTTTGCGCCATCCCATGCGATGTAGATATCAGCAAAAGCTCACGCTGGATTGATCTTCTCTCCATTGAGCTATTCTTGTCCGGGTGCGTGGGCCAAATGTCGTCATCATAGGTGATTTTTTGTATCCGAGGCATTGCCTTGTATTGGTTTCGGTAATCGGTTTTATTTCACTAAGGTAGGTGATTGGCCTGGACAAAAACCTAACATGGACATTTAACAACCATCGCTCGATCTTGTTCTTATAAAATGAAACAGCTGAAATGGCTTCTGAGTAATACTAGGAGCAAACTCAGTTTGGAAAACAAGATGTTAATATATAAAAAAAACGATGCTCCTTTCTGGAAATATGGCATCCAGCATCACGTCCATCAAATCGCAGGAATATTCAGGGTCTCAAAACAAGAAAATCCAGTTTTTTCCAAGTTCTATATTCTGTGTTTTTTGTACATATTTATTTTAAAATTTCACTTCAAGTTTTAGTTGTGTTCCCCCCGAATCCCTTAATGTTTTTTTGTTTCCTAACATTTTAAGACAATATAGTGTTTGTTCCAGCTACCGAGATTGTAAGCGCCTGTACTAAAAATGGTGGGCAAACACAGTAATGCAAAAGACATGTTTAAATGTTTACAATTGTCCTCGAAACTCTCTATGAATTTTGGATGTTACCCAAATACTCGTACATACGATTTTTTAAATATTTTCTGCATGTCTCTTATAGACTAGTTAAAAAAATGTGGCTAATTAGGTCCCAAGAAATTGCCTTTAAATTTTGTATCAAATATTTTTCTTAGTAAAAGTGGGTAGTGCGAGGTGGATGTAGAGGTGACAACAACACCCATTTCTCATTAAATACTTCTTGTCATTTATTTTAATTTTTTAAAATTTGGTTTTAAATATTTTTCTAATAGAAAGTGGGTTGTGCGGTGGGCGCAGAAGGGTCGAACCACTCCTATTTCTTCAATCAATAGTTCTCTCATTTATACGTAACCAAATTTTCAAGTTAATATCTCCACTGGAAGTATTTTTGGCCGCTGGCTCCATACAAGTCCGACCACTGTGCTATGTGATGATATGGAAATTCATTTCCAAATACAAAACTAACCCTATTTTGATGCTAGAGGATTCAATTAATATGAAAATATGACGCAGTTACGAGTTTCTGTGACAGAAAGTCCAATTTTTCATGATTCCGCACCTTGTCATCGTGCTCGCACTGTAAGCTATACTGTGATTGCTGGCCACTTAACCACATTTTTTGAGTTCAATACAATATTTTTTAACGTTAGATTTTAAAATTGAAGGAAGATTTAGGCATAATTTCTTTGAATTTCCGGGCAAGACACCAGACCTCAATCCAATTGAAAATGTTTGAATCATGATGGCAGCCAAAAATCAAAATAAGAAGCCGAACACTATGGTTGAGTTAAAGGAATCGCTTCAAAAAGTTTGGTTTGAAGACATTTCTTGGGAATATTTGAGTGTTTTATTTGCTACCATGCCCAATCGGATGAAAAGTGTTACTAAGGCTAAGGGTGGCACTACAAAGTATTAAATTAAATTAAACGATATGTTGCCTCATTAAAAATAAACTAATTTGAATAAATCTAACAGGAAATTAATTGTTTATTTGAATATTCATAGATTTTCTACTTTTCCGATGAACGGTTGCAATTTCGTAATATGATGAAATGAGGAGTTTTTAAAGTGTAAACTTCTTTAGCGATTGTAGTGATTTCAAAATTAATGAAACGGAAGTAGAAAACCGAAAACTGAGTATGACCATAATTCAAATGAATCTGGTCATGGTACTAAGTAATAGTTGCTTATGTTTTCAAGCAATGTTAATTTGCAAATATTTGTTGCTGACAAATTGCTGGAAGTTACATAACGTGGCCTGAATTAAATTAAGTTGTGATGCTTACGAATTGCTGAAAGTTACATAACGTGGCCTGAATTAAATTAAGTTGTAATGCCTACGAATTACTTTGAGTTACAAAACTTTGAAAGATTACATATATTAAGTTGTAAAGCATACGAATTGCTTCAAATTTCAAAACTTTGTGTCTTTTTGTAGCATGAACAAGCTGTTTTGAATTATGATCATGCTTTTAAGCTCGTAATGTATAAAGATTTTAGTCACATTAAAAAGAGATAAACTATACGTCAATACGATTTAACCTGCAAGAGAATGAGTTAGAACACATACATAGGCATATATGTATATGAGTAAACGAATCTCTCTTTCATGAAACGTTTGCTCTTTATTACAATAAGGTTCGCGAAATTAATTAACCTGCTTCACTGCCCATCTCTGCTACCTATCAAAAAAAAAGGACAGATTGACCCCAAAGAAGAGGAAAAAAAGGAACAAAAGATATTAAAATAAGATCAGAATTATTATTTTACTAATTAGTAATTTTTATGTTATCAATTTGATGAGTTTTATTGCCTCATCTCTCAGGTCATAATCCTTTTCATCTGCGGTACTTACAAAATTTGCAGTAAGCCTTATTGTTGTCTTTTGGATTGCGGCTCATTCAAATTTTAAAATCCAGCTGATTTAGTCACACCTTTTTTGTTTCTAAATATCTTTCGGATGTTTCGGCATATGTCAAGGTATATTGATAGTGATAAACACAACCCAATATACTGTGTATCAAAAAAGTTTGGGCACAGACAAAAAATTTAATCATTGCCTTATTGCCTTTCCAATAGTGACCCGTTTTGTTACACACAACAGGTGTTATTAAGAAAATTAAAATAAAAGCCACGTAAAGTCGCCGAAAAAGTTTGGGCACACCTGGCACTTCAGTCCCGTTACACTTAAATAACAGTAATCACTTTGCTTTCTTTGCTACGGTATGTTTTCCTACTTATAATTATTGCATAGGATCATAGTTTACAAAGGTTTTAAGTTACTTTCGATTGTGAATTTGTGAAGTAATCATCAAAATGGGTAGTGGCAAAGAAATCCGTAAATTGGTAATTAATCTTCACAATGAGCAAAAGTCTCACCGCGAAATTGGCACTATATAGTTCAGAGGTCATATTCAAGTGTTCGAAACATTACAAAACACTACATAAATACTGTACAATTTTACAAGTCTAAAGGCAGGTGGGACACTCCAAAAAATTTACACCACGTCAGGAGCGCATTATAGTAGCTGCAGTCGCTCAAAATCCAAAGACCTCGGCTGTGAAATTGTGTAGAAACATTCAGGTTTAAATGCTTATCCATTGTCTCATCTATAAAGGTGAGATTTCCAAACCCAGAAGCTGCCATACACCCCCACACCATAACGCTGGCACCATTATGCTTCACCGTTTTTATAATGTTCTTCTCCTGCAGGTCTTTATTTGGTTTCCTCCAAATTTTTTGAGCGCCATCTGACCCAAATAGGTTGAACTTGGATTCCTCACTGAATACAACGTTGTTCCAAAAAGAATCCTCCTGGTTAACATGTAATTTGGCAAACGCTAGCCATTTCTTTTTGTTAGCCTTTGAAATGAAAAGTATACAAATAATATATGAGTACGGCCATTGTAACCAGCTTTGTATAGCGTATTTCGAACGGTTTGTGAATGGATGTTTTCTTTAAACCATTCCTCCATTTCATTACACAATTTTTTCCTATAATTACTACAATGAGACTTTTTTAAATGCATTTTTCCAAAGTTTTTGTCTGTGCCCAAACTTTTTTGATACACAGTAAGTCGATTATTTGCGACTACGATTGAGTACAATATTAGTGGTGGTAAAAACAATGTCGCAATGTTATAATTTAAGCATATTCAAAGGATTCAAAAAAAAATTAAAAAATACCGGATAGGTCAGTTAAAAAAAGGATAGATCTGCCTGGAATAAGGCTAAAATGGCATCACTGCTACCATAGTACCGATATACTCACTCGTGCTCGCTCTCATTCGCGAGCAAGAGCGTTTTTTAGCCGCTTTACAGTGAGTGAGCTAAGATTCGCATCTATGATGATGTGACTATTGATTCGAGTCCCATTTGACAACAACAACAGGGAAAATGACAAAATTGAGGGGTTGTTATTGGCGATGTGATTCGAATAAAGATTTTTGTACTCTGGTTTCTACTATAGGCGTGTATTGATTGAATCACTTTTCAAATTACTTATGTTTCATTATATGATTTATAATAATAACCACATTCAATATGCATTGTACAAATAAAATATAAATGGAATAAGAGGAACACAAGTTATTCATAATGTAACTGATAATGAATATGAGAGAAATTCAAATTCATTATAATGAATGTGATTTGATTATATTCATAAACCTATTCATTATTTGTTGAAATATTTCAAACACAAAAAGAATGAGGGATGAAAAAGACACTTTGAAAGTGCAACAACCACTAATCGCAGGCGATCGAGGTGAGCGCACACAAAAATACAGTGTTAACTCCATTTGACGTCACCAGCATATGTCAATAACGTAGTAAAATGTGAAGTGACGTGGTATTTGTAAAACTAAACAAAGCAACTGTGCTCTATTTCTCAACTCTCTCCCTCTCTTTGTAAATGCGTAGTATGTTTACTTGTGCGCTCACTTCAGCTCGCTCGCAATATACAAAACACATGAAAATATTTCAGGTTTGTGAATATAATCAAATCACATTCATTATAATGAATTTGAATTTCTCTCATATTCATTAGCAGAGAGCAAATCAACATGTGAATGCAATGTTGTTCCTACTACAGAAGTAAAATATAAGTGAAACTCAAAATCAATTCAAATCAATTTGATTGGAACAAGTAACCATTTTATAATTAATGCATCAAAAGGGCTTTTGATTTATTCAATGCACCCCTCTAGTTTCTATCCTAACTCAAATTATGAAATATCAAAAAAATTGCAATGCGGGGCCTGTGATATTATTAAATCATAAATTGTTAAACAGTTTAACTTTTGGCCAACACTACTGGTACATATGATGTTATTAGAAGAATGTAACTACAATATGTGTTTATCTTTTGTCAAGTATTTATTTATTTTATTTTAGTCTTCATTCAATAAAATAAGATACATTTTTGTGTGTGTGTTTTTTTTAGTAAATTCTTTTCGTTTTTTGTTTTTCCGACACTCAAAATAACTTCAATCTTCAATCGATCATTGAATCAATTAATCAATTATATATTATATATATATGTATGTATGTATGTATATATTTTTTTTTAACAATAATAGTTTCCTTTTCGTTCTTTCTTACTTTTCTTTTCTTTTCTTTTCTTTATAATTTCATTATGTTTATCTTATCCATCTTCTTCTACTGAAGTCATTCATTATCTTCTTCTACTACTACTTCTTCTTTTTCTTCACTTCTTCATTATCATCTCATGTGCTCATGCTCTTTATCATAATTTTCATCATAATCTTCATCATTGTTTATAATAATAATAATAATAATAATCGTGTAAACAGACACACATACACATCATAATTATGTATTTTTTTTATTTTTTGATGTAATATATTTTTATTTAATTTAATTTTTAATTTTTTAAATATTTTATGCTTTTTCTTCTTGTTGCTTTATACTTTTTTATTTTTTTTTTTTATTTGTGTGTTTTTCAATTTACTTTGTTGCTGCTGTTTTATTATAATAATATAATATAATATTGTATATAGTAGTACATATATCATTTTCTTTCATCCATTTCTATTCATCATTATTCTTCTTTATCATCATCATTTCATCATCATAATTATTTTGTTTTTATTTTTGCTAGATAATTTAATTCAATTTCTTTTAATTTTATTTAATCGTGGGTGTGCATTTTTTTCTTTCTTTTTTTTTTATTTAATTAATTTTGCCAAAGAAAAAGAAAATTTTTGTTGTAATTTTCCTTTTTGTTTTTTTTTTGTCCTTTATTTTTGTTGCTGTTGCTTAGGTTTGAGTTTTATTTAAATAATTGCAAAGTTAAGTATTTACTTTTGTTTTTGTTCTTCTCGTATATTGTATGTATGTATATACTATATAAAAAGTGTATAACAGGGGGAATATTAATTAAGGGAGCATAATTATTTACGACATTAAAAAGCTAAACAACTCATTCATCATCATCATCATCATCTTTAATTATGATGTTCTTGTAGTTGTTCTTTTTCTTTAGTTTATCTTTGTTTAGTATTTTATAAAAAAAAGAAGCATTTACCAAAATGGCATTCAATTTGACATCAATTATTTTTTATAGATATTTATATATTGTATGCATATGTATTTATATATATATAATTAATTAATTATAAATTGAATTACCACACACATACATATAACATTATAAAGAGAGAGATAGAGGGAGAGAGGAGATACAGAGGCGCAAAAATGAAAGCCATTTGTTAGTTTCACTTTAGTTTAGTTTTTACTTAAGGCCCCAAATTGGTGGCCATAATGAAATTTTTGGTCCAAAAAAAAAAATAATAAAAAAAAAAAAATGAAGGCAGCTTAGCTTTATAATGTAAGTAGTATGCAGTTTAGTTTAGTTTGTTGTCCGTGTTTGTCAAAATCATTTCTTTAGTATCATCATCCTTGGTATCATTCTGTCTTCAGCTTCATCATTCATCATCCATCATCAAATTAAATTAATAAATAAATAAATACAAAAAAAAAAAACACATGAATGAAGAGAATATGAATAGTACTCGTATAAACAAAGCGACAACTTCTTAATATATTGCATCAAATCAAATCAGATTAGATGAGTAGATCAGTGGATCAATGAATGGTTGAATGCATGGTTAGTTGTGGTACTTGTTGAATGATTGGATGTGGTTGGGGATGCAGAACCGGGCTACTAGGAATTGCAATTTTCTTGGAGTTTCTTGAAACTTTGTATCTAATTTTGCTTAAATTTAAATTTCATTGACACTTTTCTTATTTCCGCATAATAGTATATTTTCATAGGATATTTATTTAATTACCAGAGCAACTTGCAGGCATTGTCCTGCCCTAGAATTATTAATGTGTTTTATATCATAGTATTTTTTAAAGCTTGTTATATGCAAAATGTGAAGTGAAATGAGAATTTTCTCCTTCTTCTTTCATTGTTATGAGAATTACAAATTCCAAAAAAAAAAAATCAACGATTTGAACATGCGGTATATTTTGGTTTGTTTGTGAACCGTTTGGAATGAAACAAACACTAAATGTTACAGGAAGCTTGCCACATCAGTGAAAACCGCATTCAAATCAGTTAAGCCAAATCTGAGATTAGCATGCACAAACAAATATTAAAGACATGGCTCGTTTATGATTCTATATAATAGTATGTATTGATATTGTTTAATCCCATTCAACACCGCATGCATACCCCTAGGCACATGCCTAGTTTGCCTAAAGGATAAATCCACCACTGATTGGATGAATGGTTAGTTGTAGTGTACTAGTTGGATGGATGATTGAATGTAGTGTTGTGGATGATTGATTGAATTTGGTTGTAATAATAAATATTGAATAATTGAATGTACTAGCTTGGATTGATGGTTAGTTGTTGGATGTTTTTATTTTATGCATGCATGCTTTGTTTTTGTTTTTCTTGGTTTCTTTTTTTTCCATTATTATTATTATCATTAAACATTGATTTGCTTAGATTTACAAATGATTTTGATATTTATAATTTTGTTTTTGTTTTTGTGTTTGCTGCACATAATCATCATCATCATCAATATATATTCGATTCTTCTTTTGTTTTTTTGTTTTTGTTATAATGAATTTCTTTTAATTTCACTTAGAATTTTCTTCATGTCTTTCACTCGTACTCTTTTCTATTACTACTACTCCTCTACTACTTTCTCAATTTTTTTTTGTCTCTCTCTCTTTTACACCCCACCAACTCATAATCTATTCATGGCGTACACCACAAATAGATAGGAAAGTACTGAAATTATGCAAACTACAAGCAGGCAATACTGTATAGACAATATTGGCAGTCTCCTGAACTTTATGACGGAAATCCTGTAAAGCCTGTAAGAGCAATTCCACAGATGGTGCCGCTGTCACTTGATAGAATATCTTCAAATGTATAGCTGGTAAACGGTGAATATAGGAACCATCACTGCTGCTATTTGATGAATTCAAATGTCCATGTCCTCCTGATGAGGAGGATAATGAGGAGGATGGTCCATGACCAGCTGATGGTGGTGGATAGTGGTCATTATTGATCGGTTGTTGTTGATCTATGGTAACAGTAGGTAAATTAGTACAATTATTACTACTGCTGCTGCTGCTGCCGCCGCTTTTGTTCAAATTGTTGTTGTCATTATCATTGTTCAGAGCATTGGTAGTTAGACGCTTGGTAATTGGATAATCTTTGAGCAAACGATTCACAACATAAGTGAGAATTTCATCTAAATGTTCGGCATTGAGTTGTTGTACCAAACGGCAATGATTGCTCAATATATCATCACTTAGTTGTGTCAATTGGGTTGTGGATGATGCCAAGCCAGTTGAAACATAACAAACAATTGCAGCACAATTATTCTCATAGTTCCAACGGCGACGTATTGAGATTGTATAATCACTAACCGAGCAACCGGTCTCCTCATCTAAGATAATAATAAAAAAAATATCATTAAATACTATATAGTTCTGTTATTGGTGATGATGATGACTCACATTCGAAACGATCATTGTGCGTATGCGCCCACACTTGCCATTCAACAAGTGCCTCACGTGGCAATGCCGGCATCACAATATAATCAACAATTGCGTTTGCTGTACGGCGTTCCCATTGACGGCGCGCCTCAGCAATAAATGCCGGATGAGTTACAAAGCATATGCCATGGACAACATCACGTAGCTGACCCTGAGCATTCATGGCCTTTGCAATGCGGCTTATATGACGCAATGTTAGTTTGCATTGTGGACGTATGCCGCCCTCAATGATGGTCATGCTACCAGGTACAAGTGCTATTTGCCCAGATATATAAGTGATATCGCCAATCTGAAAAAGAAAGACAATACATATAATATTAGGAACAAAGAAACAAAGTATGTATGTACAAGTTTGCAAATCCAATTCCAATATTTCGTGTTATTAAGCGACAAACTAATGCATTCTTAGTTAAGAAATTGATCAGAACACAAAACTTGGGACTTCTTTATAACGAATTCATTGGGAGTGAGTCAAACACTTTGCCATAGAAGTGTTTGTACTTTATTATTAAGAATCCTTCATTTGCTCTCATCTAGAATAAATTTGCTGAGACCAGTCCCCCTTCCCCCTTCGGTATAGAAAAGTCTTCGCTATTTGGGATGAGTAGTTTGGACTCATCAATAAAGAAGTCATGGCGACTGATCAATCGTTAAATCTATAAACGAAGAGACAGATGAACTCGGATCTGCTAACGTCCTCATTGAACCAGAGCCATTCCGCGATGAAAACTAAACTCAAACAATGGCTCGGTGACAAATCGAATCGCTATTGGGTAAATACGAAGAATATTAGAGTGGCTAAACTCTTCATGCCAACTAGATCTTGCAAAAGAACACTGAAATTACTGGGTCTGAAGCAGACAGGTATTCGGATAGTCTCAAGTTTCTTGACAGAGCATTGCAGAGTAATGAAACACTTACATAACATGCTAATCAGTCGTAGTGATCTGTGTAGAGTATGTAGATGAAGAAGAGGGGTCAGCACAGCATGTACTATGTCACTGCGAGGGTCTAATCTGGGCCAGACTCCGCCACTTTGATAACCAGTACTTGGAACCAGTTGAAATTGCAGATTTGTCTTCGAAGAAAATCTTGGAGTTTCGGAGGAACTGTGATTATGGGGGTTGTCACAATAGGCCCACTTGCGGCCGCAGTGAGGAGGTGCACTAGTTCCCGCCTTTCCCCTAATCTAATCTAAGTGTTGGTTACTGATCTATCACTTCATTGTAGAGAAATCTTAGTCAATTATTTCATTTAAAGAGAACTCCGACTGTATTTTACATTTCTTAAGACATCCTTATATTTAGACACATGTATGTATGCAGACTGTTGTGTTATAGATGAATTTATGTCCTCATTTGCCTATATGTATTGATTTTTGAACGAAACATGTGTAATAGACAGTTCCCAGGCCTACATAGGTCTCTTCCAGTAATCTAGGAACTCCAATAGAAACCTATTTACATACTACATATATATGTATGGGAATAAAAAATAGATAGATAGCTCAAAAAAGATTCGCAATGAGAGATGAAGCTATGAATCTATTCCATTTAAACCATATAAAATAACAATTTGGTATACAGATTGATAATATCATTCAAAGATATGGTAGTGTATTACTCGTATAAGTATGTAATGATTATTTTTAAATGAAAAATTGAATTACTAAATTACTCACTTTAGTGGATTGACTATAAGGTCCAATATTGGCTGGGGCCCAATGCGATATGCCCTGTACATGCATGGTAACTCGTTTACCAAATATAAATGATGCCGATAAATCAGCAGCACTTTGATCCGAGTCATAGCTTGAATGTAAATAGTCACCGCCACAAGCACCACCACCACCGCCAGAAGCTACAGAATTATCATGACCACCACTAATACTGGACATAGTTGGACGACGTAGACGTGGTAAACGATAAGCAATTGCTTCCATAATAACATGACAATCATCTGGCAATGGGCATTCAACACAAACACGCGTTGGTGGATTGTGGAAATTTAGCATTTGCCCATAAATACGATTTATTATTGGGTAGTCTAACATCGAACGAATATAGAGTGTTATAAAGCAATAATCAGTCAACTCATAGTTGTGCTCAGCGGCTATTTGGCAAAGAGTTTCCATGGCGATTTCCATGCCTTCCAATGATGTTGGTGCACAGCCTATTTTATATGATAAAATATAATAAAATAAATTAGATTGATTGGTTAGGTGTATGAGATCGATGAGACAGAATAGTGTACCTTGGATACCGGCAACCCACATCCAACCCATTTGATTGATAGCAGCCATTGGTCGATTTGTGAGTGGACGGAATTCACGTTCATATTTCATTGGACTCGGTGGTTGTGTATTGATAGTGGTTGCGTTTGCTTGAGTTGTTGTCATTTGAGTAGCTGAATTAAGATCAATCGATGATATAGCCAATGATAAGGAACCACATATGGCAGCTGTACTTGTACCCAATGGTCGTGGAGTACCAAAACAACCAGCTTGCAATGATGAACTACCAATGACAGTACCGATACTGGTTCCAGTTACAGCACCAGCAGATGTTGATGTGAACAATGATAGAGATGATGAGCATAATATTGGTGCCGGCTCATCAACACTGGCACTTTTCGTTACAATTGGTATGGGCGACGATGATGATGTTGCCATATGACGACCAAATGAATTACTACGTGAGATTAGCTCATTTTGGCTAAGTGATTCACGCATACGTGTCTCTTTCTCAATTAACTCCAATTCGGATTCACTTAGATCAGGATCACTGAGATCACTATATGTCGATTCATTGAGATCACTGATATAATCGAGTGATTTCTTCACGAAGACCACATCACAGCACTTTATTGGATCTTTGGCTTGTAACTTTAATTTGGTAAAATTAATATAGCCAACAGGACAAATTGGATCCGCGGAACTAATCACTGTCTGAAAATCTTCGCTAAAATTATAATTATAATATAATAAATCAGATCAGATCTTAACGAATCAGTATAATAAGTACTTACACAATAATTCGTTGCTTAAAGAGTGGACAATCGAGTGTAAATGTTTCATATTCACCACCCTCACCGCAAACATTCAAACCATATTTGTCGCGCATCTTCAAAAGATGCGGTAACATTTGAGATAAACTCTGACACAAATGTCTTTCGGGGCTTAGTCCCAGTGCAGCTACTTTGATGATAATTGCATGCACTTGACAATCGATCATTTCCTGTAGTAATTCAGTCTGATCTCTCCTCCATAAATAGGCTAACGAAATCAGATTTAGCCGACAGCAGACATTTTCGACACGAACACGTTGATAATCAGAGAGTATGGCTCCAACGGCAACAGCATCAACACGTAATTCCGTCTATACCGAAAAAATAATAATAAATAAATATATATTAGGTATATAAATAGATTATATATGTAAGTATATAGGTACATAATTAGTTTGTATTGATTCAATGATTTCGAAGCCTTATGATCGACCCATTGACCTATTGATGTGTGATGGCCTGGTTTATATTACTCTTAGCTTTAGAGCTGTTTGCTCTCGACCTTGCCGGCATACCATAGTCATGGCAGACAGTATCAATGGCTACGTTCACACGACAATATGGCAATCGGGGGAACTATAGGTTTGTTATGTTATGTGTGTACTTAAACAGACTCAATGCGATTTAACTGAAATCGCACTAATATCAATACTAGCAATATTTTATATTCACTGTGGATGAAATGAATAAAGTTATTTGATAAGATCGATTCACTCAAGTCTTCAAAATGTTATTCGAAATTGTAAGTTCTTTTAAAATGTAATCAAGAAAGGAAGGTTGTCAAGAAGCAGTCTGCAGTTGGTTTACTATGCATTTCAAATGAAACCTATGCAGAGTATAATTAATATGATTAATGTTAATCATAGCAATTTTCTAAATATGTAAATTCAAAAAATTCCCCGAATCAAACTCGAATTTTGAGGACCCCGATTTGTCCAGTATACTAAATGATTAATGGTCTTTGGCAATAGCAACGTTTGATGCAATTTAATATCAATTGACACTGTCAATGTGACAGCAAATAGAAAAATTTTAGCAGCACTCTTTATATATGGCTCATAAATTGGAATATTGCCATCAACACCGATAAATCATCTCATGTCACACACAATACACATATACACTTAGGACCCGAAACTGCCTCAGTGTAAGTCTTAATGGACACTTGCTCACCACGGCCTCTAGCATTAAATATCTAGGGCTTACTTTGGATAGAGCACTCAACTGGAGAAAACACCTGTTCAATAAGCGGACCCAGCTCATCCTTAAGCTCAAGCGCCTGTACTCGTTACTCAGGCCTAGTTCGAAGCTCTCACTACGCCATAAGTTACTGCTCAACATGGCGATTCTAAGGCCAATCTGGACCTATGGCATTCAGTTATGGGGCTCCACTGCGCCCTCAAATGTTAACATAATACAAAGGTTCCAGTCCAAAGTTCTTCGCACTATAGTAGGTGCCCATTTCTATGTTCGCAACGATGTAATTCACTCACGACCTCAAGATTGATACGGTTGCAGAGACCATTACTGCGCCGCTACGAACATCGACTTGATAACCATGTAAACGTCCTCGCAGTGCAACTCCAGCAACTCCGCAGACTTAAGCACTATCATCCCTTGGAACTTCCCTTCCGCTTCAATCAGTCCTTCTTAATATAACCTAAAGATATCTGAATGCCTCATGTAATTTAGCTACTGTCTACATATAATCAATAGATAGATTCTAAATAAATAATAAATTATAAAGAAAAACAAAAAAAAAAGGATCTTTACATACAGTTTGATATGCAACAGTTTTAGAATCACTGAGTACATTTAACATTTGATACACAAAATCATGAAAACCCAATATTTTAAGCAGCACATGTAATTGGTGAGGTCACTGCAGCTCAATCCAATTTTTAACAATAAATTATTAAATTTTTTTAATTTTTATCTTTTTTTAATACTGACAAATGCGAAGAAGTAAGACCCTATAAATTATATACCCATATATGTAAATATGTTGAATACATATGTACATATATAGAATTGATCACCACCATGAATATACGAAATGATTAAGCTGTGTTCAGCAGCATTCCTTTCCATTGGGCAACAAAATTCTAAATTTGTCTTGGCACTTCACTTAATTTTTATATAGTACTCATACTTTGATGAGTGACTGTTGGTAAAAATAAATAATTGAAAAAAAATCTATTGGCCAAGAATTTTATGAACTGATTACTGATGTAATTTTAAGAAATAATGACCGACAGATGCAAAAAGGGTAAAAAAAAAATCTATTATGGATTTACAATTTAAGATTTTCTAAAATATTAAGCTCCTGGCTGGGTTCTATTTGCCCTTATAGCACTTTTCCATCTGTGAAATGTCCAAATGGAACCTTTCTCCGTGCTATCCGCTCAAAGCTCCCAAAAAAAAAGATATATAGGTACATATATACTCATTTGGTTTGACATATTGCAATCCAATGCTTGATAAGCCAATAACAGTTCGCTAACAAACTCTCTGTAGCTGTCACTACTCTTATGGTATCTTAGAAATTTTGCAACAAGATATCCATGCTTGTATTTCTAGCAGCGTTTAAAAATTGTCAATCATTTTCAGTTTTCAGGTTTGATATTATGCGTCGACTGCGGTCTTAAATTTTTAAAACTAATTATTTCACGACTTTTGCTATGACTGCAGCAATTTAAACACTGATTTCTAGATCATTCAATTTTTCTTCAAACACTTGATCTTTTATTATTTAATGAGGGTAGGTGGCGAAAACAGTTTTAGCTATCAGAGTTCGTGTGGCATGATAATTATTGACCAGTGTTCCGAATTCTGTTTCGATCTCTGACAAAGTAAATATATATATTGAAAAACATGGCCCATTGACATTCAAAAATGACAATTGCGCAAAGGGTTTGTGCCTTAAATCAGGGCTGTCCAACCGGCCCCAGTGAAGTCTGAATGGGGCCTAGAGGCAAACAGGGTTTATTCGCTCATCAACTGAAAGGAGACTATATAAAAAAAAAAATTTTTAATTTACTCCTGCAGTCCAAACTCGTCCAATGCCTCCCAGGGAACCAAAAAGGTGGGACAGATCATAGAATCATAGAATGTTCGTTTATAGAAAAAGTTACTTAAAATTTACAGTATTCTTTCTTATCTTTCTAGTATGTGTTTTAATTTTACAATTTGGATTGCCCACCATTACAAACATTTTATAAACCAAATTATCTCAGTTAAATGCTTGCGAATTTTGCAAACAATAAGAAATAGTACTGTAGAAAGTCTTTCAACATAACCTGATTTGTTTTAAGGCAGAGGCAGATAATCATGTTTATTTCAGATGTCTTCTTCTCACTACTCACAATATGGGAAAACTACCAATCAACCAATAGATACCATTTTGGGATACAAGTATGATTTTTTGCATTATAATGGTACAATAGTTTATGCAAATAGAATAGGGTGAGGGAAGAAGTCATTTAGTTCATTGTGATGCCTTCAATTAAGGTAGGTGGGGCGCTTGGATTGCCTTAGTTGATCCAAGACGCAAAATCAACAAATTTTGAAAAACTTCCCACATCTTCAAAAAAGATATTCCGCGGAGGACTCCTAACAAGAACAAGGCATACATGAGCTCACTTGAACTACAAAAGAACTTTTTCTCAGAGACTTTTTCGAAATTACAATATACATATGTATGTATATTTTGAACGGTAGAGGATAACCCATAGTGGGGCCTAGCCGATTGACTATAGAGACTACTTACTAAATGACTAACTTATCGCCTTGAACTGGAATAAATATACGTATGTACATACACATAATCACATACATACATATGTATGTGGAAATGAAATTAAAAAAAAAAAAAGAAATGTGATTTCTTATTGCCTCTGCTGATTTCACGTGTTTTTTGTGAGATAAGAAGTTGTTATTATTGTACATACATAGTATGTATATAATATACATTATATTTTGTTGTTGTTGTTGTTGTTGTTGTTGTTGATGTTGTTACTTTGTTTTTGACATTGATAAGATTATTTCACTGAAGTACCGGAGTCATGTTGTGCGCGTACATACATATGTATGTGTGTGGGTATCTGTGGATGTGTGCATTTGACATAATACAACAGAACAATAAACAGTATTTTGCAAAAATTTGTTTCTGACTTAAATATCATATAATTTTATTTATACCTACACATATTTGTAAAGTTACGTATTTTCGATTTACGTAACCAAAGAAATTGTTCTTTTAAAATTCGATTTACGTAATTTTGATTTGCGTAGAACGAATTAATACGTAAATCGAAGGATTACGGCACATACATGCATATGTCGTAAGTATAAGTAACAGTAGCAGTTCAAGGATTTGATTGATTCAATCTCAAGGTCCCACTCATTCATTTACTTAGTATTTTATTTATTGTAAGTACAAGTACAATAATACTTAGTAACGTACAAGTACGAGTATTGTTGATGAAGAATATACATATGTAAGTACTTAGTACGAGTATGGATTATTTTGAAAGGCCAAATCGAAAAACAGTAAAACGAATCACACAATACCATAATAAACAAATTTATCAAAACATTTCATCGTTTTTTTTTTATTTTTCTTTTAATTTCAAGGTAAAATGCAGTAGTTATAAACAATTATTTAGTTGCCAATAAATTGTTAATAAAAAATATTATTCCTGTATCTCATGTACATAAATATCCTTTCGTGATTTTCAAAATTATTGGGTTGGTAGAAAGATAACTTCAGACAATTTGTTTTGGTAGAATTAGAAAGCGATATCTGCGTCACTATTTATCCGATCTGAGATTGATACCATATAGCAATAAAAACCTATAAATCTTGGTAAAACCATGATGCTTATGCTGCTAATTGATTTTTGCTTAAAGAAAATGAGTGCTTAGAAACAGAGAAAATTCACTACAATTTACTGTTTATTTTTCGTAAAAAGAAAAGAAAAAAAATTTATCATTGGATTTGCCTAACGTGAGCATTTTTTATTTTACTCACAACGGGACATCTTTAAAATAATGCGTAATGCATTCGTAATCTACGGGTAGGCCAATTGCAGCAGATTTTATTGCGTAGTAAATTATATGGGCTCCGCACCCAATACCACTTAATGTTTTTTCAAGAGATGATTAGTTTCTCGCCTAGACGCGCACCCAAAATTGACGTTGCCACGGCTTTTGCAATCAAACTAAGTACATATCATCCGAGAACACTTGGGACTAAATAATTGACAATGATATCAGAAGTTTCACCTGATTGGTGTTGAAGGTCTGAAATTTTTACTTGCACACCTTCGTAAGTTTGGAAAAAGCTTACTAGATTAGGATATATTTTCTTGTTACCATGGTTTGAAGCATCGGCTTCAATTGTAATAAACTTGGATTTACTAAGATCATCTTTCAATTCATTGAACGCTGTACGCGGCAAAACATTTTCTACAATATCTCCTGTTTTCGTAAGCACCCATCTAAATGTCGGATCAAAACATGATTGGATTAGTTTTGACGCAGAATCGTTGAAGCATTTAATATAACTAATTAATTAATCAACGGGTTTCTTGCTCGGAAGCAACGTACGCTTACGTTTTGGCATAGTTACACAAGATGCCAAAACAAAAAACTTCACTAAGTTACCACAACCAGAATTACATTTTTCTAGGCTTCATTACAAATCCAATAAGCTATCGCATATGCAATATTTTAACTAGGTAAATATAAATCAAGCACTCCCAATTTCAGTTGGATAAGACAAAGAAGACTAATAAAAACATAAATTTGAATTTGGGTTTATATGGGAGTTGCTCATCATAGTGGTCCGTTTCGGCTGATTCCGACAAATGTGCAGCGTATGGTAAAAAGAAACTTATGTACCTCTCTATCTTAAAAGGAGGCTGGCTATGAAAAAAACTGATTACAATTTAGCAGAAAAAAACTTATTGGTTGCATTCAATTTACAAAATGATGGTTTGGAATCTTTACTGTCGATGTCAAAGATAAATGGATAATAATGTTGAGTCTGCCCAGACTACCGCAAAACCGATGCTATTTGCATTTGGTGGAATTGCAAACTTCCTGTGCATTATAAGCTGCTCTTTTTTGTCCACAAATCAAAAGACTTAATCAAAGCGCTGAATGAAAGACGTCCGCAATTGGTCAACACAAAAGGCATAGTCTTCTAAGACGGCAAAGCTAGGCCACCACACTACTAAACTGTGCTATGACCCGGTAAAAATAAAGAAAAATCGGCTGGAAAGTGTGTATAATGTATCATTTGATCATTAGACATAACAATGAATTTCCTAGACGACTGCAAATTGATTTAGAACCAGAAGATATGGCAAGAGATTATCAATAACAATGAAAAATATGTTATAAAATCAAGAAAAAAAAAATTGTTCAAACATCTTTACTTTTCTATGGACAAAAGTATTATTTAACGATATACATTTATTTATTTATATCATAGAATCTACATAAACCATCATATAACGCTTATTCGAATTTTATACGTAACCAGTCTCCTATTACATTTACTATGAAATTATACAATAGTATGTAGCTTCTCTGACTCAGATAATCAAACAATTTTTAGTTACAAAAAATTATAGTCTCTTGTTACATTTATGAAAGGAAATAAAATTTAAAACCCATAGACGCCAATATGGTTCTAGTGTAAAATGAATTTCAACAGATTGAAATGATAAGAAAGAAATATGATGTGATAATCTTATATATTTTCATAGTTATGAACAAACACAACCTCCTTGTTAGTTTGCCACCTTGCCGCAATAGTAAGGGAGTTCAAAAGGTGTAAAGACTTAAAGAACCCTAGGCTATTAAGGCCGATTAAGTCAATGGCAAAATGACTTCCTACCAATGAATATTGTAAAAGCAATAATTTCAACAAACCTTTCTCATGTTTTTTTTATTAAGAAATTGTTCTACTATATATATATGTATTACGAATATGCAAATTTCAACAAATATTTTTGCATGATGTTATGCAAGAGCTAATCTCCACGGAGGATATTTATGATGCTGTATAACTGCTCCAGAGAAACATGCATTTAGCAGCTGAGTATGCAACTACCGCCTTGTCCCTGTTGTTTTTATAAAATAAGTGATTCTTTTAAGCTCGATTTATTTCAGAATAGAATGGTATCTTATGCTCTCAGTGAAGTCTTAAATCTCTAAATAAAAACTATTGTTTAATTAATTTAAAACACGGTTTATATGGCAACTATATGATGATATATTAATCTGATTACTTATGTACATATATATGTATTGAATTTATTGTATTTCAATATTATTATTTCAATTCCTTTTATGCAATTTTAACTCTCTGATTTAAAAACAAAGGGAGGAAAATGTGAAACAGTTAAAGCAGCAGATAAAATATGAACATATATACTAGTTGATCATACATTTTCAAACCTTGAATATGTCTTTTGACTAAGCTTATAAAAGGTGTTTATTTTAGAGGTTGAGAACTTTAAATTGAAATAAAACACTGATTAATGGTGTTAATTGCCATGTATTTAGTTATATTCGAAAGATAATTCCTATTCATTTTTATTTGAATATGGTTTCTGGAATATGGCCACCTCAGCTAGCTTGGAGGAAGTTCAAGTGGGAAGTCCAATTTTCCATTTTTTATGCAGCACTGGAGACCTTATGTTAGTGACAAAGTGACAAATGTTGTCTTCCAAGACGTTAATCGTCTGTGGTTTATCAGCGTATACCAGAGACTTCTTATAGCCCCACAAAAAAAAAAGACCAGTGGTGTTAAATCGCATGATCTTGGAGTCCAATGCATAGGTTCATAAAGCGAAATTATTCGTTCACTGAACATTTCTTTCAATAAATCAATTGTGGCACGGGCTGTGTGGCATGTTGCATCGTCTTGTTGAAATCACAGCTTTTCCACATTAAGGGCATTCAATTGTGGTACGAAATAAATAATGACCATTAACAGTAACATATTCTGGCCGGCATAATGATTCCACTGGCCCATAAAGCACACCAAACATTGACTTTTTCAGGATGCAAACATTGACTTTTTCAGGATGCAATGTTGTTTCAACAATGGCATGAGGATTTCTTTCACTCCAAATGCGGCAATTTTGCTTATTACCGTTTCCATTCAAACAAAAATAAGCTTCATGGCTGAATACAAATTATTTTTTGTGAAATTCAGGATTAAGAGCAACTTCTTTTTGAACCCATTCATCAAATGAACGACATGCCACCATATGCGGGAAATAATATTTAAGTAAAAATGACAATTAACACCTTCTCAACCTCTAAAAAAAAAAACACATTTTAGTAGTAAATGGGAGATTCTGACTTAAGGACATATTATTAACGTTTACATACTGTTAACTATGAATATAAGAGTTGAGACTTGGAAAAGAAATATAGATGATCATTATCATTCTCAAACAATATCTATAACCGATATCTTTATTGTTACTTTCTATATAAATTCAAAGTTTCTATATATTTTCTTAATATTGCAGCTTTGATCACTTATAATTTAACAAGAAATTTATATTTATATTTATTTATATAAAATATCAGACAGATGTTTAATATTTATATGGAACTGATTTGAGTTGTTGTTACAAGATATGTAGTATTGTATTTTTCCACATAGAATCTTATGATTTCAAAGCTCAAATTGAAAAGCAAACCATATTTTCTTTCATTTCAATTAATAAACAAATCAAATAACAAGAAATTTTCCTCCTAATACTAATCGTTTGCAATAATCGTGTATATAATATCAGACGACAGATGTTTTTGTTTATATGGTATCATCCATGTTCTATTAGTACAATATGATTCCATTTAGAATTTTATATCAAAGTCCAAGGAATTGAAAACTTCAATTTCAGTTAATTTAAATAAATGAATAATTTCTTTTAACTCATAATGCTGCTTATCAATTCCAATATTTGTAGTAATGATAATACTAGTATCAGAAGATAATGCAACAGATGGTTTTTTAAAACAAATCTGAGTGATTCATGTTATTGATACAATTAGAATGGTAGAATCTTAAGTCATTATGCCATATCAATTGATAGTCTAAACAAAGAAAGAAACCATATTTTCATTTTCTCTTCTCTTCTCCTCATATCATTTCAGTTTATAAAGAATTCAATCACATGAAATTTTCACCGTAAAGCTTATCGTTTCCAATATTCTGTAATATCAGATGACAGTGCAACAGATGTTTTTGTTTATATGGTATCAATCATGTTTATATTGTAGTTGGTACAATATGATTGTATCTCAAAGTCCAAGGAAATGCAAACTTCAATTTCAGTTAATAAAAAATTTAAATAAATAATGTCTCTTAACTCATAATGCTGCTTATCAATTCCAATTTTTCTAGTAGTCATAATACTAGTATCAGAAGATAATGCCACAGATGGTTTTTGAAAATAAATCTGAGTGAATCATGTTATTGGAACAATTAAAATGGTAGAATCTTAAGTCAATTGAAAGTCTAAACAAAGAAAGAAACCATATTTGCATTTTCTCTTCTCTTCATATCATTTCAGTTTATAAAGAATTCAATCACATGAAATTTTCACCGTAAAGCTTATCGTTTCCAATATTCTGTAATATCAGATGACAGTGCAACAGATGTTTTTGTTTATATGGTATCAATCATGTTTATATTGTAGTTGGTACAATATGATTGTATCTCAAAGTCCAAGGAAATGCAAACTTCAATTTCAGTTAATAAAAAATCACTAGAAATTTTCCATTGCTTTCAATATAATTTGTTCTATCAGACAACAATGCAACAGATGTTTTTTTTTTCAAAGAAAAATAGAAGCAATCATGGTTGATAAAAACCAAACCATATTTTCTTTCTTATCCGTCTCATGTCATTTCAGTTTATGAAGAATTTAATCACGAGACATTTTCACCGTAAAGCTAATCGTTTCCAATATAATTTGTTATATGAGAAGACAATGCAACAGATGTTTTTTTTTTTTTCAAAGAAAAATAGAAGCAACCATGATATAAAATCAAAGTCTAAATTCAAAACCATACCATATTTTCTTTCTTTCCACTTAACACAGTTCTTTTTAAAATAATTAATTCTTGATATTAGAAAAATTAATAAGAAATTGAATTTAAATCTCCTGCTATCAATCAATTGCACATTTGTTTTTTATAAGTCAATGACAATTCTACTTGAGTCTTTGTATATCTTTCCTTATAATAACATATACATACATATGTATGAATGATAAAGTTGAAATTGAAATTGAAATTGTTGTGAAAATCGAATTTGTAAACACATTAAATTTCAATTAATAAATAAATATTATTGTTATCTCTTCTACTGTAATCATTTTTGTATTGTTCTTATTGTTAAATGATAATTAAATAAATTAAAATTATATATATAAATACCTTGCATGTTGCGAGCAAACTATATAGATCTTCAACTTCATCATCATCGGTTGGTACATAATGTTTGCCAGTTTGTGTACTTTTGCCCTTTGTCTCACGACGATAGAGTGGTAAGCCCATGGCACTTGCCAAAATCTCAATACCCATATGACCAACAGTTTGATACATAAAGCTATCGAGTTCATCTAAAAGTAAATAAATAAATAAATATAAATATTATAGATAAAATAATATTATTAATGAATATATACATACATACATACAATACATGTATATATTGTACTAGATAGGTAGGTAGGTAGGTAGGTAGGTAAGATATAATTACTATATAGAGTGTCGAATCTTAGTGTGAAATGCTTTTGTAAATATTTAAACTTAAACAAAAAACAATTTACTTTTGACTTTTTACTTTATCAAATACTACACCTTATAAGTAGTATGAGAAGCAATCAAGAAATGTCAATAATAGAGAATGAACAACATCTTAATACTTATGTATATCTAAATATAGTACAATAGATAATAAGTAGTACTACTATGAGTATTTAAAAGATTTTAGAAGAACTTCATTCAATTTATGCTTCTTTGTGTCTCGTATACCAATTCCATTCTGATATTTAACAAACTTATTGAATAATCTCTAGTTTTCTTTCCTCTTCTTTTCAATCAATTCGTATAATGATGATAATGATGATCCAAGACCTCCATAATTCATTTGTCCCCAGCTCAAAAAACAACAATGTCTATATACAAGTTGCAGAGATCTAGAAATATGTATGTACTTATATTTATACACCACAAACTTTTTAGAGTCTTAGTTGTTGCCTTGCTTCCTTTTGTATCAATTGATACTGGTTGCTGCACCTTTTTGAATGGATCCTTCAACCTACTGTCCCTTAGTGTTCTGAGGCCACACAGAATCACAAACACATGTGCAATATATAATTGTCAATCAACCAAAGTGTTTTAATGTTTTAAGTTCATCATGATTGGAAAAGTTGAATACGATTTAGCTAGACCAGATGGCCGAAAACCTTTATAAGTATATAGATTTGATGTCTGTAGTGACAAAGATATAGGATATAGAGATTACCCAAGAACAAATTGCTGGTAATTTAGAGATTTGAAAAAAGCAGAAGAACTCTCTCTGTGTGTGAAAGCGATTTGTTCAGTCTATATAATCTATAGTGATACCAGATGAAGTCCCTTTGTTTCTTGAGTAAGTGTCGTTAGATTAAATACATTCCCGATTACAACTATGTGCCTAAGACGAGTTCTTGTGAGTGCCAGAGAAGATGTTCTTAGTTCATTAAGAAATTTATTTGTTGTTAACATTGCAAGCGAGTGAACGAGGTAATGTTTTTTGACAATCAAGTTAAATGATGTTAAAGATGGATGAATAAGTAGTAGATGATGTGATGATTGATGTTTCTATTGTAGTATATGGTACTATACCATATGTGTATGTATGTGTATGTATGCATTATTGTTTATTGTCGTACTTACCTCTATCCTTAGGATGTAAATTGGCCAAAGCAACAATCTCGTGTCCTTCGGCAACACATTGCATCATATTGTAGCAGCTATCCTTGCCACCGCTTACCATTGCAACGACACGCATCTTGAATTTGGTATTGGTAGTAGTAGTGTTGTAGTATTAGTGGTTAATAGATCGAAGTAATTTATTATGTTCAGATGTTGCTTCTTAATAGATTTTCTTGTGTTTCTGTTGTCTGTTTTTTTTTTGCGCTTATTAAATTTTATATTGTGTCGTCGTTTAGATACCGTGTTGTATGCGTAGTACTAGCAAAGTGAAGGATGTTTGCCAATTATTCATGGGTCGTAATCAAAATTGAAAGCCTTTTTTTGTGTCCTCGTTCCGTTTGGATTTCTATGTTGACTTCTTGAATTTTATCCGTTACTTTATTAATTTGTTTTTTTGGGTATTTGTTTTATCCTTGCAGCATAGTAAGTTTTTGTTTTTTGTTTGCTTTAAATTCCACACAACTACACTTAAATTGTTGTCCTTTATTTGATTAGAAAACAAAAAAAAATTGATTTATAAATTTTTTTTTTTTTTTTTTGTTTTGTTTCCTTCAAAATTTTCACTTGTTTTGTAGTATGTAGTAGCCTTTTCCAAGTAGTCAAAAGCCAAGCCAATTGTAGTTTCCTTCCTTCCTTTCGTGCTTTTAGTTTTTGTGTGGTTTTTTTTTTTTTTTTTTTTTTTATTGACTAGAGGACTAAGGAATAATTTTGAATGTATGTGAATACAAGTTGTTACTGCAATGAAAGAGAAAGTCAAAGAAAGTATGTTAAAAAAAGTTACACAGATGCAGTAGTATAGTAGTAGCAGTAGTACAAGTCGCTTGATATGGTTAAGCCAGAATGTGCAATTAAACTGACAAGCTAAGTATTGTCGCACAATGCTAATATAGATGTTTGAGATGAGCAGAACAGGAACACAACACTCAACAACTCAACATGTTATTCTCGTCATTTCATTCGGTGTTCAACATGTGGTATTTGTTTTAAATTTGTATGAGTTAAATGAGAACGAGAGCGACACACACACAGAGAGAGAGAGAGAGAGAGAGAGACAAAGTATAGAGAGTACAACAACTAAAATACAGAAAGAGAACGAGAGAGATACAGAGACATTAAACTTGTGAGTGAGTGAGTGAACAAATGAATTAATCAGTGAGTGAGTGATTTTATGAAATGTCATGTACTATTCACTCTCATTTTTCATATTTCTCATTTTTTCATGACATCCTGCATCATCATCATCATCACATACTAGTACAATAGTATTTTTTGTTAGTGTGTTTTTGCTTTAAAAAATTTCCATGCAACTCAACTACCCTCACTCAATTTACCATCTCCGGTAAGCTAAACTGCATCAACTGCAAGACAAAACACAGCTTACACAGCCTTAGATGCAATATTTGTGATGCTTCATCTTTATCTCAATATATCAATCAATACACCAAACTCTATGCTGCTCCTCTCTTTAACTCTTAATTATAAATAAGAAAAACCGTGTTGCAACAACATACAAATGCATGTCAAGGTCTCTCATACCCAGGAGAGCAAAGTTGCAAACAACATACGTCAGTCAGCTCCAGGTCGCTCCAGTTTTGCATCAAATTCCAAGAATTAGCTGGCTGGATCCAGTTTTGCATAAAATTCTAAGAATTAGCTGAATGGCCTCGTTGCAGTACCACCCACCCCTATATCTAATCAAAATGATTTGCTTTAGACTTAAAATAAGCTCCGCCCTATGGACTTTATACATTATTGAATGGGAAATAATGGGAAATGGAAAATCTGCAGGAAAAGTGCAAGGTTCAAGGTGGTACAAGAATCTGAAGCAGACAATTGGAAAATCTCTTGGAAGGTAAACTTCAATTGGAATAATGTAAAAAAATTTAATAAAAATCCGAACCATTATGTTCATTTATGTATATTTTTGGCTTTGACTATGTTCCAACCGGATGGAAGAGTTTAAGGAATTTATTTATAGTAGTAGGTATATGTACAAATGAACATAGTACACAGAAATGAATCTCGAATTATCCATGTTCTTTGGTAGTTATACTTATGATATATTCAATTCAATTATTCAATGAGGAAAAATACGCGGCCTTTTTCAATTCACTTGACTTTGAAGTGTCATGAACTGGCACCTGTTTCTCACAGGTGACGAATCAGTTGATCATTGATGCCAATTTTATTGAGATTAGTTCGATCTATAAAAAGTTATTAGAAAGACAAAATGTGTGAAAATTCGTAAAACATTTGATACAATTTACAATTTTGCTAAGAAGAAGAAGAAGGGGAAGAACACGACGTAGGCACGAAAAAAACATTGTGCTGCCAAGAATTGGTTTGCTCTCATTCGTTTTGGAAATCTTGATGTGAAAGATACACCAAGCTCAGGTCGCTCTATCAATGAGAAAGTCAATGAAAGCATGAATATGTCAAGGAACTTAACATCGACAACAAAACAGTTTTAAGACATTTGCAATGAGCTGATTTTAAAAAGAAGTTCTATATTTTGGCAAAGACTATTAAAAATTCTGTGATTGGTTACTCGAGATTACACACAATTGTTGTTGGATTCTACAAAAAAAAAACTCTGCTTAAATTGAGCGAGTTGTCTGCTCTATATGTTTTATACTCTTTGATTTGGATGCCTCATGAATTATTGAATGAAAAATATTTAATCGACCGAATTCGAACTTTTTTTGAAACGATTGATGAAAAATGGATAACATAATGGAGGCTGTTGTGCGAAAGCGGTCTTGATCGTAAAGATATGAAGGATTGATCGCAAAAATGATGATGCTGTGTGTTTGGTGGGATTGGAAGGCTGTCACCCTTCATTCTGGGATACGAAAGGCCGAAGTTGATATTTCTGGATGGGTCTGCAAGACTATGGATTTACCACCATCAACGCCCAAACGTAATACATCACCAAACTAATTTTGGGTTTAATCGGCATTTCACTTTCCTTCTTTGCCTTACCCTGCCTCTGGATACGCACACTTCATTCTTATTGTTAACAATTCTAAAAACTAAACTAATCTGTCCTCTGCTCCATATTATACTAGTAGACCTTGTTGTATTCTATATATGTATGTATGTAGGTACTATTTAATGTATTTGTATTGTTTCTACGTGTATGGGCTATCAACGTCTGGGAAAAAAACTTGATGCGAATGTCTACTGCCAACATTTAATGTGGTTGATTAACAGAAAAGGGTGACGTGTTTCATCATGACCACACACATTTTTGACAATCCGGCAAAAATTTGAAGACCTTGGTTGAGAAATTTCCATGCAACCACCGTACAGTCCTGACATTGCACCATAAGATTATCATTTATTTTGACTTCTGCAACATTCTCTTGCTTGTGTAAAATGGGCTTCAAGACATGTAAAAATCACTTGTTGCAGATTTTTAATGAGAAAACCCCACAAAATTCTACACTGATGACGAATAATAATGGTTAGAAGAGAAATGGCAGAAGGTGGTTGACCAAAATGGACAATACATCTTCTCTAATATATAAAAATCTCCACCGGCTCGACCGATTTTTTGGAATTTGGTAGGTATGAGAATAGGTCGTAAGGTATTTTTCACCCTCCTTCGTGAACAATATCCAAATAATTAGAGGCAAATTTTAAAATCAATCAAGTCGCCTTTGTGATGTGAGCCGTTTATTTTGAAAGTGGCATAAGTCACAGTTAAGAAAAATGACTGACTTATTTTAATTGGGGCCGACGTATTTCATTGAAGTGACGTTTTGATAGGACAGTGATTTAATGTTCATAAAATACAAAAATAATTATTAATTTTTCAAACATGATAAAAGTACATCATTTCCAATTAATCTTCATCACTAAGAGGAGTAATTAAATCCAGGGAAATTGCATTTTGTTTCAAATTTTTAAAATAATTGTGGTTTATGGGGGGTATATAATGTAGCAAGTCCATCATGTCTTTATAATTTGCTGACGTAACAGGTCGAGAACCGACGTATAACGGATCCATTTCTATTTGTGAATAACGACTAAGTCTTCCTCTTTTTGGTGTCAAACCCCTAGTTAAAAATAATTTTTTTTTTTATTTAGTGTTTCTTTATAAAACATTTTCTTCCTCTAATGAATCCACAGAAGTTGAATCATCTTCATCTGATGAATATGGGGAATATTTCTATAAAATAATAATGTATATTGAGAGCTACCTAATCTCATAAATAAAATACGTAAGTAAGTTTTACCTAATTCACTGCCTGACAACATCATATAACAATAATATGTGTACTATAATTATGTAGATATTAATATAATACGAGAATAATGTAGAAAACAGCACTCTTCTTTCCCACTTGTAAAAATATGTGTCCACTGATAACAATACTAAAAATAATTCAAAACAATACTTCACACATACACATACTAATCTCACTTTTAATAAAATATTATTATTATTATAATATACGAGGAGTTCTATTTATATTTCGGGAATAGCAAATAATAACAAACATTCTTAAATGAAAACGGCTTTATTGTTTTTCAAAATATTCACCATGATGATCAATGGACTTTTGCATTCGTTCAAACCATTTGTCATAGCAGTTTTTCCATTCCTCTTGAGACACTTCCAAAACATGGTTTTTGAACATCAATTCGATGTTTTGACTGCTCAAAAATTCACCTTTTTGACGAATTGTGTGAGAGCTTCCATTGTCATGATGGAGAATGGTTCATCTTTGGCGGTTGATTTTGCAAATTTCTCTGAAGACTTCATGCAAACAAATGGTCGTGTACCACCCAGAGTTGACCGTCCTACATTGCTCAAGCGGAACAGTGGCCACATGACCCATTCGGCCGAAGAAACAGGCGACCATTTGCCTTGCAGTGCTTCGAGCGAGAACAACTTTTGTTGCATTTGACTCGTCTTGGAACACCCATACGGTCGATTGCTCTTTTGTTTCCGGTTCAAACGCATGTCCATGTTTCGTCACCTGTCACGATTTTATACACGTCTTTTGAAGCACCACGGTCGAACTTTTTAAGCATTTCCTTACACCAATCGACGCGAGCCTTTTTTTGAGCTATTGATAAATTATGGGGTATCCAACGACTACAATTTTTTTTTTACAACTAAGTGTTCATGCAAAATCGAATGTATTGAAGTGGAACTAATGTGCAAGGATACCTCTATCTCACGATATGTCACATGATGATCTTGCATTATCAGTTCATGCACTGCATCGGTGTTTTGTGGCATAACAACCGATTTTGGACGACATTCACGGAATTCATCGGCGACGGAACTACGATCACGATTGTATTCACAATACCAGCGATATACTGTGGTTTTTGATGGTGCTGTATCGCCATACAAAGAACTGAGTTCATCGACACATTCTTGTTGAGATAATCCACGTCGAAAGTTGTGAAAAATTATCCAACGAAAATCTCTTGAAATTTCCATTTTTTGGCCAAATTGATTTTCTTAACTCAATGCAAACAAAAACAAATAGCACTTGTACATCAAAACGTTGTGAGCACGTTTATGCTAAAAAATGTCAAACTTTATTATGGTGTTGGCGGTTTTTAGCTATTGACATTAGTAATGCCAGATCTCGAAATATACATAGTACCCCTCGTATTAGAAGTAAAACATTAGTTCTATATCATTTCCACAAATCCATGCAATTGGTTTGCTGAGTGTATTCAACAGAAAAGATCCCGTTAATTTGCATGTAATGTTATTACTAACTACACTTTTTTGAAAAAAGTGACTTATGCCACTTTCAAAATAAACGGCTCATATACTATCAGATAATTATGTCAATATTAATACTTATATGATTCGTCTAATTTTTGAAATTACCACAGAACAGCATCACGCACTAACATCACGTCGGGAGCGTAGCAAAGCACGCCGGGTATACTAGTAATTTAATAAAATTGTATTTTTTTAAAAGATATGAATTTTTAGTAAAAAATCCAGAGTATTTTTTCCTCAACTAATGTATCAAAAAACCTTTGAATTTTGAATCTTCTATTCCTCTAATCATTTCTTTAAAATACTCGTAATACAAAATACATAATATGAATCTTTTAAGATCCTTCTACAATGTCTATAATTTTTTTTTTTTTGCTTCTTTTTTGGTTGACTCTGAAAAACCATGGAATCATAGACACTCTTATAGTTTTTTAAGAACTCAATAACACAGTACTCAACACTATTGTTTTGCCTGAGTTCCTATGTAAGTATTTATCACATAAGTGTTTTGTAGTCTCGGTTTTATAAATGACAATTTAACCTGGACGGATAATTGAAATAAATCATGGTTAATAGCAATTAATGAAATCATGTAAACTAAATTCTCGAGTATTGGACATATTTTCCAGGCGGGCATCTCTCATGGTTATGTTTTTAGAACGAAATGATATCCGGTGTGGGGACATTTTTTTTGGAACCATATGTGTCCGCCCATGGGAAAGAAGATTAGATTAGATTTTCACAAACTATTAATGGTGATGCCCATATTTTGTGTTTTATTCTTAAGATAAAGACTATCTGCCACTGTGAGATCTGGTACTTCAGTTCACTTAAGAATTCACTTTTGGAAGGTTTCATTTTACATGCTGTCAGATGAGGAGTTTCGCTTTCATTTAGGATGTTTCATCCAGGGTTAACACAGTAGCTAACAGATATAACTTTAATTGGATAATTTTTGAAGGAGGTCCATCCTTTCTGATCCGGATAATCAAAGTTCAACAAACAGTAGTTTAGAATATATGTAAGTACAATATTTTTCCATAAATTGGCGCCTCTCACCACACATATTGTTTTTTCTTTGATTTGATACTATCATACAAACACCCACCCACCCATTCACTCACTTGCAGCAAAAAGTGTCGCATACGACGCCTTGAACTGTTTGAACGAAAACACATTTTATACATACAAATTTCACTCGCTCTCTCTGCACTCTGCACTTTACTCGCTGCTACTCTCTAATTTTATGTCGCACTTTTCTTATACTATTGTTGATGATGATGATGATGATTATGATAATGTTTGTTTGTTTGTTTGTTGTTCTTTTTTCATCATCATCATCGTCATTATTATTATTTGACTACTAGTTGTAGTAGTATGGTATGGTATGGTATGGTATTAGCCAAAAAGTGTTTTTCGTTTTGTTGTTTGTTCTTATTATTGTTTCTTATTATTATTACAATACTATGTAGTACCTTCTACACATATTTTGCATATCGTGTTTTTTATTCGTTTTCGTTCTTTCGTTTCGTGTTGCTTATACTCATTTTTTTATTGGCAACGACGACAACGACGAAGAAAACCACGAACTTAGTATTTCTTGACGTCTTCGTGTTTTGTTTGCTTAGCTTTCTTTAACTAGTCTTTTTCATTTCATTTATGCCTTTTGCCTAATCACTGTACAGTGAGCGAAATAAATTTAAGAACACCAAACAACCCACCACTGACCTCCCCAACCCATCCATTCAATTTCATTTGTTATAATAATTAACATTAAATCCAGTATTCCGAAGTGGCAATGGCTATTCTGTAAACCGAATTGCATGATTTACCTATGTTTTCAATGGTATTTCATTTTTGTAGTATAATGAATTTTCAGACTTGGAAGAGCAACTTTACTCTTGGTTTTTAAAATAGTGAGAACAGCAAAACATTCTGCCATATGTTTAAAGATTGTGGTGTGTGATATGGTAGTGTGAGAAAACATTTAATGAATCATTAAAATGGACGCTCTATAAGTACATAGGTACTATCAAAAGTTTAAGACAAGATCTAATCTTCATTATTTAAAAATCTGTAATGAAAAACTATCAAAATACCATAATAAGAGTATACTGCAGTAGAACGAAATATTATCTACGGAGTGCAGCTTATGCGACTCACAAAGTTTATAATGCGAATGAGTAACTCTTTTTTCAATATTATTGGACTTCCGAATCATAGTTTATTATATGATAAAGAAACATGTGTTCCAGGAAGAATGGATTACTTTTATTTGTGCTCTGCATATATGTATCTATGCCTGAAGATTACAAATTGCGTTCATTTAAGATTGTTCACCCAGTAGAGTACTACCTTAACAAAGGATCATTTGAATGACTTCTTTTATATGTTCAGGGAATGCTTTTATAATTATTTCATTCAACAAGAAAAAAAAAAGCATACCAATCTGGAACATAAAACCCTCCTCATATAATCAGATAACCATTTAATTCCACTGAACTTGCCTATGAAAATTATAAATAAAGAACCCAAGCCAACTATTGGGCAATATTAATGTACCATCGCCGGTCGCTTTCTTTCTTTCTTCAAATTATTTTACCATATAACAATAATGGATGCTAATGGCCGACAACAAAAGAGGCTCTGGCGATCGAGTATGGGCGGTATAACTCTTCGCGGCAAAAAATTGGACTGACAACCCATTTGGGAAACTATTAATTGTCATGAAAGCAGCGTATAAGCCTCAGATGGAAATCCAAAATGTTGACAACCAGTGGAGAGAGAGAGTTGTAGCATCAAAGTAGAATAAATGAATCTCTCTCTCTAACTACATTTATATAGTAAAGAATTTATCTGTGTAAATTAGGGGAAGAGCAGAATCAGGGAGCCACCTCGTCACTATGGCCTCAATTAGGTTTATTTTAACAAAGCCATAGATATGTAGATTGTATTATGTAAGAATTCTATTACTCATTCAGAAATTTTGACTTCTATGAAGTATCATGAACATTGAATTTGTCTTATATACAGATGTGTGGGGGGTTGATGTGGAAGTACCGTCAGATCAGTTCTATAATAATGGCGAAATGTATTGTATTGAATCAGTTTTGTGAGGTAAATACACAGTTTTAACGAATACCAATGGGTTCGTAATCTAAAGAAATTTTAAAATGGTAAACAAAAACTATTGGTACTCGAAATCTGCATCGAACTTTCGTTTCGAGTTTCTTTACTAATTGAAAATAAATAATAAATGTGAAATTCAATTCATTATTTAAACCATCTATTCATATATCAGTTTGGTTATATTGTAAATCTATATGGAAATGGAAAATGGAAAAACGAAAAATATAGTTTGTAAGTGCTAACCTCTGACACCGTTAGACTGATCAACATGAAAGTTGGCACATATGTGTATTTTTTCATGGAGAATGTTTTTATGCCATCCATTTTGTTGTAACTTGCCACTAAATGGAGCAGCAGAGATCCCTTTTTACACCATTGCACCGATCTTCATGAAAATCGGTACACATGGGTTTTCGAAACCGGAGAATATTTTCACATTATTCAATTTTCTATAATTTGCCACTAGATGGTCCTGCAAAGATCACCTTCTACACCGTTGAGCTGATAATGATACATAAGTACATATGTACTATGATATTTACATATATCAGAAGAAAAGATTTCTAGGATTTTAGCCAAAGTTATTAATGAAAATAAAGGCATTAGGCAGACTGTACTTAAACTTTTGTTCCGCACTGTATGATTGGGTTTGACACCCGCCGGCAATGTCGTCGTCGTCGTCGTCGGCAGTGTCGTTTATACGCAATTTGATGTGACAACCGACAGGTTGTTGTTGTCATTTTGTCATTTTCCACTTATCCTCAATTTCCATTTGTTTTATACACACTTATTATGTTGTATGTACATGCATACATATTTCTCTATATACAGATGTATGTATACCCATACTATAGTATTTATATTATATGAATGAGTATATTATTTTTCCGCTACTTTGGACTAATAATGTGTGACTGTCTGTCTATCTTACTTAGTTAAAACGAATACCAGACTGGTCTCTACCCTTTTTTGTCTGTTGCCTGTTGTCTTCCTCTCCGTGCCATTCCATTTCTTTCTGTATTTCTTCCTTTACTTATACTATGAGTCTGTATGCCTGCCTGTCTGTCTGTCTATCTATCTGTTTGTCTGTCAGTCTCTTTGTTTATTGTTATTGTTGTTGCTACTACTTATAATATTCTATTGTGTATTTTCTCGTCATATTTATTTGTTTATTCATTGTATTTTGCTGTTATTTATATTAGTATTATGATCGGCTCCACCATTAGTGCATAAAGTCTCTCGCCTCCCACATCCTATCAGCATCTTTCAGTTCAATTCAGTTCAATTAATAAAAAAGCATAGCAGCAAAAACTTTCATTCTAATGAAATGAAACCGAAAAAAATGAAATACTTAGTACTTACATACATATGTATGTATGTACAAACACATGTATTTAACAAAAACACAGAAAAATGAAGAAAAACACTTGTGCCTCCTCCTTCACCTTTTCTTCATGATTTCCTTACCCCTTTCTATTCTATTAAAAAAAAAAACACTGAATAAATAGCAAAGCAAACACCAAAAAAAGAGCAACAAGAGAAAGGAAGGAAGGAAGAAAGGAGAGAGAATAAACGAGCGAACAATAGAAAGTAAGAACACACACACACGCAACACACTTTTCACTCTGAATTGAAATGCCAAAAAAGAAAGACATTAAAACGATGAACAAACAAAAACAAAACAATCAGAAAAAAAAAACAAAAATAATATGCAAAACGTGACAAAGTGCGTTAATGATGATGATAATTTTGGGGGTGACAAATGAAGACACACAGACCGAATAGAACGGAAGGACAAATCATAATGCGCAGCAATATTATTTTTCACTTATAAGTATATTTTCACTTTCTTTTACCTCCTCATCATCAACATCATCATCATCATCAAAATCATTATTACTATTACTCCTCGTATTATTATTATTTACTTAATTTTATGATATTTTGCAATATGCCAAAAAAAATAAAAAAAAAACAAAACAAAAAATAAAAGAAGCAAATAATACTTTGTAGAACACATTAAGTGTTGTTCATATGCTTGTTCTTTGTTTATTTGTTTGTTTAGTCGTTTATTTGTTTATAATGCGCAACGCGACGTATATGCAAAACCTAATTGAAAAACACTTGAACGCATGTGGGTGAGTTCAGTTCAGTTGAGTTGAGTTGAGTTGAATTGAGTGATGCTGCTGCTGTTGTTGTTGTTAATAAAGCTAAAAGCTGCTAATGATTAAGCTCTCCTTACTCAACTCATCACTTAATGGTGTACTCTCACTCAACTCAACTCAACTCACTGTACTCTCCTCTTTCCACTCCTCTCTTTTCAATGACACACACTCACTCACTCACTCACTCAGTAGCAATCTTCACTTGTTTATCACTTGCAATAATCCACTTCAATTAAAAGGAACACAAAATGCTTTTAATTTTATAAAATAAGTGACAATAATCACTATGGTATATCAGATATACATACATATGTATGTACATAAGTAAGTACATGGGTATGTGCTATCTTCTTACTTTCTTCATTTTATCCTTGTTGATTATTTTATGCTTTTACTTTAATACTTTTTACATAAACATATGAAACCGAACACAAACTAATTTATACATTTATTAAGAGATTAGGGAATCTTCTTAAATGCATGTGCATATGTTTTTACCAAATACTTCGAAATTATGTTTTACTCATGACCCTGATAAGTGGCGTCACTGCCACTATCACTAACTAGTAGCTGTGACGAGTAACACTCGCTCGTTCGCTCGCTGTTTTCATTTATCACTGTTTTTCTGTATCATTATTGTTCATACGCCATCGTTAGTAACGAGTAAAATGCACACAAACTTGCATTCACATACAAAATCAACAACTTTTGTCTTACTCACTCACACAAAACCACCATCTAATGACTCCTCCTCCTCCTCCTCCACACGAGAAAATCAATCTTATCTAGACCATCTTCTTTAGTACAATATTTTATACTCTATCAAAGATAAAATCAATAACTCATGTGTTAATACATAGGAATAACTGATAGATACATACATAAGTAGTTATAACTCTACTCATCTATTAGAAGACCTAATTTACTCCTTTCAAACAAAGCCCTGGCACCCATGGCTGCTATAGATCTGAACTGTAAAATATTATTAAGTATATGAAATTGCAAAACCCAAAAGCAATGAATGAAAGATTGAATGTACTACAATCCTATGGCTCGTATTCCTGTTGATTGGTCACGGTCCCTTAAATGCTTTTTTGCATTTAAGAGGCCTGAGTGACAGTCCGGAAATGCCCTTGTGGTGCGATCGGGGAAACGTGGCAGCATGTTATTTGTGAATGTCCTCTGAATGATGATTTGAGTGATTTCAATGCATTCGGTATTTTGAGTGTTAATGGGGATTATGATTTTAGTTAGGCGCACTCCAGTAGGGATAGTGTTAGGAGACTGAATGAGTTTGTACGTGTAGTATTTTTGAGGCGTCGTTCACTTGTAACCTGAGGGATCCGTGTTTTGTGTGTGTGTGTGTGTGTACGAGGTGGGATTAGTGTTGTCTGTGGAGCACCAGTCCCTGAGCTTCATGGAGCTGTACTGGTTGAGTCTTTGTCACGCTATCTGACCAGAGGTATTTTCTGGTACCACGGGCGTTTGGAACAGTACCGGTCTCAGTCTACGATCTTTTCGCTAAAGTCCTTGTGACAGTAGGGACATAGTTCGTTTTGATCTAAAGAATGCTGTCTTTTGGCAGAAGAGGTAGGAATAGACCTCGCTTTGAACAGTGAGAAAGCTGTATCTATGAATATAGTGTATACTGTGCCATCTGTGGGTTATGACTGCATTCTATTTCAGAGAGCTATGTTTGATTTTTGGGCCACCAACCCTCGAACTATTTGGGGTTGAAATTAGTAGTACCTCGGGTACGAAGTCTGACCAGAGGCTTTTTTCTAGTACCGCGGGTGGTCAGGTGCCAGCGGAGACGGCCCAATTATGTGAGTATCGTGGTGGCTGTGGTTGTACTCAAATGCGGGTAGAGTTTGAGCTCGACGTGGAGTTGCGTTATACAACCGGGTGCTGTGAACCACAGAGCAGCAGAAGCTGACCAAGGAATAAGTCATACGACCAAAATAAGTATGGCTTGAGATTGGTACCTGAGGATATATATCCAAGGGGACATTGATTCACGTTTATCGATCCCTGTGCTCGGCACCGTGATATTAAGTCTCTACGACTGGTGTTCACGTTAAACAAATTGACTTTCAATCCAAATAATCCTCGTGACATATTTATTTGGGAGTACAAAAATAACAATAGTAATATGTTTATGTTCACTGAACTGAATATTTCTGCCCAGGAAATAATGGAACCATTACTGTCATTCCTTGGTATTTTCAGCAACAGTTATTCTAGTCATATATGTACATACAATTAATTCGACCTGGATTTTGCTACCACATTAGTTCAATCAATAGTAGATTAAGGTATTCAGAGATTTGTTAAATAAATTTACAATCTAATGGATGAAGGATGCTGCTGTAGACAACATTACATCAATCATAATCATTCTTGGAAAATGTTGCCAGAGAAATGTTATTAAAGCAGCAATATGGATATCATATAAAGAAACATATGATCTGATTTGAAATTAGCCGACCATAACGATGGAACTGTCATCCGCATTACATTAAGTCAAGTCAAGTTAGACTAGAATTTCAAAATCCACTAAAAGTTTGAACCTAAAATCTGAAACCTAAAATTGAATCTGAGTCAGAGAGTAGATAGATAATCAAATGATTGATAAAAATCAATAAGAAATTGTCTACTTTTGATCAATAACAAAAGAAGAGAATCATAGGCAAATTTGGAACACATTCCAACTTCCAATTTAACATACTATACCCTATAAGCATCCTGTATACATTTGTACTTATGTGACCGAGGTCTGTGCGTTTGTGTACGTTAATCTCAGAAACGGCTTTATAGAATTAAATGCAGTTTTCACTGATGTATTGTAGCCAACTTCCCGTAACATTTAGTGTTTGTTACATGCCAATCGGTTCACATAGTGGGCTTTGTATGCAACTTTATGATGCAAAATATACTGAACCATTGCAGTGCATCATGTGCCGCATACAAGAAAGAAGAATGAAACAGTTAAAAACCTGGTAAAACAGAAATAAGTGAAATAAGGTATCACAAAAATAATGATGAAGTCTTTGTCAAACATATTAATAGTTCTAGAAAAAAAAAAAGTTAATATGACTGTCATGGAATTGATTTGATTTTTTTCTTTGTTCGGGCAGGACAACGTCTGCAGGTCCTACTATACTATATAAAAATATATATATATATATATATATATAACATTGGATAGAGAGAGAAAGAGAGATAGAGAGAAAAGGACCCGAAACTCAATACTATTCGACTTGACTCGGGCAGTAAAATTTATGGAAGCCCAAGAAGAAAAAGTGCTTATGTATTGTTGAGTAGCAGCATATCTTCACACAGAGTTTCTTAAACAATACACTCGGTTGCAGCTATAAATCAGAAATAAATACATGTAGAATACTTAGTAGATAGCTGCCGCTCTTAACTAATCTAAAGATGATCTAAATTTCACAGAGCGCGAGCGTACTGACAATAGATTTTTGGATTTCTGGAGCTTAAGAAACACTGTCTGACCTAAAAAACTAAATGACTCTGAATGAACTGTGAACTAATGGAAGGGTGTGAATGAGATTAGAGTCGAATGGATTGCATTGGATTGCATTTGAGTGCAGTGGACCGACTGAGTGAAACGGAAATGTTGAATGGAGATGACAAACTTTTAAAACGATAAAATACAAAATAAATAACTAAAGAAGAAGAAGAAGATGAAGAATCATTCTTCCACATTCGCTTTTCCACTTTACTACAATCTACAACAATATACATACATACATACATACATGCATATGTACATACATATGTATGTAGTATGTATAATTGACTCTCTACTCATGCACCAGAGTTCAACTGACGCCCGAATGTCGAAGGTCAAACAAAAGTTTTTATTTTATTTTCTGTTTTTTTCTGTTTTAAATTTTCCTTTCGCGCGCGCATACACACAAAAACATATGACATTTACATATGTATATGTTGTACTCGTCGTATATGTATTATTTTCTTTCACTTTATTCTTCTTTTAGTTTTTAGAAGATACAACACACAAGTAAACATCGAAATTCGGAATCAGAATCAGAATCACACCAGAAAAACCCAACAAACAATAAATTTTAAAAACAATAATTTTGTGTCTTTTATTTTTTCATTATTTACATATATTTTTTATTATTATTGTTGTTTTTTTTGGGGTTTCTTCTTTCGTTTTTCGAAAGCTTTTGAAGAATACAACACAACACACCGACCGGTACACATACACAAACACATAAGTATATGTAGTAGGTGGTGTGGTGCTACAAAAACAACAAGATGATGAAGACGAAAAATGAAAAACTAGAAAATAAGTGTCAAAGGAGAAAAATGACTATGACTATGAGACTACGAGTGAGTATAACGAAGGCGACAGACCACGATTAAGATGTTGCTGATGATGATGTACTGAACTGAACTGAGCCGACCGACCACCGAATGTAGGAGCCGAAATAGAGAAATATGTGTATATATTTGACCCAAATTTTCTGCGTTTATTGGACAATTTTCTTCTTTTTTTTTATAAACATAAGAGTATGCTCCACCACCAAAACATCACATTGTCCACATCCCCCAAAGACACACGCATGCACATACATAAATACACAATAATATGAACAAGTATTTTTACACATTTATTTACTCCCACACTTGATAAATAGCCAAGAAGACAGATAAGCCTGACTGACTGCCTAACTGCCTGACTGAATGAGTGAACCGCCTGCCTGTCTGCTGTCTGCCTGCCACCCAAACAAATGTCTGAGTGACTGAGAATCACTGATCGTCTAAACAACAACAAACTGACCACTGAACACTCTAAACAATGACCACTGACCGAGCGACCAATTGGCCAACCAACCAACTGACTGGGTCACAACAGTCAAAAAGAAAATTTTCAACAAAATTTGCGTGCAAAAAATACTCTTATTCTTAACGACGACGACGACGAGTTGCTGCGTTCTTTTACTTTACTGATTAGCAGCGGCGGCTGTGGCGCGGTGTCGGCAACAGCAGCCAGAAATCAGCAATCAGCTATCAAGCAAGAAAACAAGCAAAAGCAACCACTTCTACTCACCAATGATTATCGTTTTCTTTCTGCAATCACTTTTCACTTTCTGTTTTTGTTTTCATTGAAAAAACAAAAATAATATTTATTGAAAATTTCGCGTTTCTTCTTTTCCTTTTTTTTTTTTTTGTACTTTTTGATATTTATAATTTTTTCATTTTTTTTATTTATTTTTTTTTTTTTAATATTTTTTTGATTAAACTTGCTTTGCTACTATTTGTTCAATAACAAAAGCAGAAGCAGCAAGCAACGCTACACGATACAATAATAACAAGAACAACAAGACGAAGAACAAGAAGAAGAACAACAACAACACAATTGAGTGAAAAATATAAATAAAAAAAAAATTCGCATGCCGCTCGTTGCTGTTTGTATATAATATATACGTGTGTATGTGTGTGTATGTTTGCGAACGACGACGACAACCGACAGCAGACAATCGACAATCGTCAACCGACAACCGACGACGACAACGCAACGCAACGACAAAATCTTGAATACTTTGACGTTTGCTATATGTTGCGAGGCTTTTTATTTGTTACTTCTGTTTTCTCTTCTTCTTCACAATATTAGTATTAGCTATGTTACGTTATGTTACGTTAAGTTTTGCTTTACGTTTAGCGTTAAGTTTTGGTTCGTATTGGCCCTGATTGTTCGTTCTATGTTCGTTCGTTCGTTCGTTCATAAGCAAACTTAAAGTTTTCGTTTGAATTGCATTCACAACGAAATGAAGTAAAAAAAGCTTTAGCTTATGAGCTTTCGAGCTTTTGACAATATTCGCAATCTACAAACAAAGAGTAATTAATTTAAATTAATTTAATTATTAATTATAATTTAAATTATAATTTATACTCTTTGCTACAAGTGATAGATAGATATGGTATGGTTTGGTTGTTTGTTGTTTGTTAATTAATGGTTATTCGTGTGCAAGTGAGATGAACGTAGCGGAATAAAACAACCAATTTATAACAAGCGGCATATGGGCCAAGAGAAGATTTCTAGATTACAATCCAAAATCCATTTAATATGAATACCAAAGACTATGTAATTATTTAGACTGGACAAATTGCTCACCATTAAATACAGGTTTGTGCGATGAATTCACTCACTTGTCATGATTCATTCAAGTTAATAATTTATTAAAAATTCAATTGATCCAGTTCCTCCCCATCGTAATGGCAACGGTGCCGGCTTCATGGACCGTTAGACCGCCAGCAACTTTTTGTTGAACAAACAACGAAAGATGCGAAAGAAGACCGCGACTCATTCCATCATTATACACGACTTTTGATGGCTTGAATTTACCGAAACACATCGTGGTCGAGCATTTGCAGAATGCAATGTAAACTTGCAGGTAATTCACACAGAATTTTTAACTTTCGTTTTTGTTCTAGGTTAGTTCCTATGTGGGTGATGGCACACTGCTATATCGTTTAGCTTTATAGACGAATTTGTCGACAACAGCAAGTCCCACTCGCATCAAACTTTACTGAAACAATCTCAAGACTATGCTAGAGGTTCAATTGATCAAAATCGGTTCAGAAGTTTCGGAATCCATAAGCGACATTAAGTATATATCGACTTTTTCAGTGACAGGCCGACCAGTGCGAGGTGCATCTTTTACATCGAAATTTCCGGAATGGAATTGAGTAAACCACTCCTGGGTCCGACGTTCGCTCATTCTCACCGTAAACTGCACAAATTTTCCGGCATGTTTTTGCAGCGTTTTCCCCATTTTATAGTAAAAAAGCAAAACATGGCGTATTTCTTCAGATATTTCACTCATATTCAAATCAGTATAACTTTTAACACGAGCAACGAATTACATAGCTATCTTCACAAAAAATGTAGCCTGAAATGTCACCTTTCAGATTAGTGTTGCAAGTTTTATGATCCCCAACACCATCTAGTGGCAAAAAACCGCGGAGACTTTTTATATGACTCAATATAAGGGTAATTCTAAATATATGACAATGATACTAGCAAAATAAATTGTCCACTTCCAACCATAAAGGATAGAGTGTTTGAAGCCACACTTCAATTGTTACCGAAACTTTATAACACATTGCATCTCCCGCTTTATACAAATTTCACGAAGGCAATGAATGCTAAAAGAAAATATAAATTGGTATCAGCAGTTCGTCAGTGTGCTCAACATCCATCATGGTTACTACTAAACTCGTCGTTCAATTTAAAGTTGTATGCTCAACTTTTCCTGGAAGAATATGCAAAACTTTCTGACCGAAAATGCACTTATAGAGACGGCTCCTAAAATAGCACCAACACCACCTTTGCAGTTGTTGATGACAATACAAAAAAAAACAAAAACAAACTGCACATGCATACACAGTGCCTCAAGCATCTTGTGAAGGTAGTGACACAATCAGCGTTGAATCATGAGACTGCTTCTGCTTCGCACACTATGAAGATTGCTTCTTTCACGTTCGCTATTTATCAAGCAATCATAGTGGGAGCGAGAGTATTATTTTTTTCTGAACAAAATAATAGTCGATATTCGCAGCTTATACATACAAAACAAAGACAAAATTTTGTTATTTTGGATGCCCAGTCACCAAGTTATACTTGGTAATGAAAACGCTGACAAAGTTGCCTGCTACGTACTATTGGCACCTTATATATCGATCGACAAAGACATGAAAAGACATCTTACGAAAGTTATTCGCACAAAGGCTTTGGCAAACTGCAAAATGACGGTGGTCTATGTTTGTCCGCCTACGTATCGGACATACTCAACTCACGCATCAACACCTTACCGGCGCATCGCCGCAACTCTGTACATGCGGAGCCACGGTCTCCGTCGACCAAGCTTGGGGAGAACTAGGGCTATATTTTTTAAAATACTAAACCATCAGAATACATAAATTATCCACTGTCGAGGAAGAGCGGCTGATCATGGATCAAATAACCAAGCTTTTTTCTAGACATAATAATATACATAAAATGAACATGAAATGTTAAAAGTTGGATTCAGTTTTGTTCAATACCATCTCCCACAACAATGGAAAATGTCCTGTAAATTCAATTCAACATTTCTTATTGATTTACTCTTCTTTATAAAGATGTGGGTGGGCATAAATGGTAGGAGGAGGATGTTAGGGTATACAATAATGTGTCGAAACTTTCTGACTAACTTTTATTTTTTACTTATTTTGTTTTATCTTTTTATATTTTACATTTTCAATCTTGAAGAAATCAATATGGTCCAAGCACTTCACATTCTGATTCAACCATTAGCAATCAGTCACCATCACAATCAGGACGTGGCACATCAATGGTAAGTGGAGCATTACACATTATACAACTTATATTTTGATTATATAATCTTATTTGTTTGTTTGTTGCAGATCTTGCGTCATAAAATTGACAATGTGAAACGTATGAGTGCCCATCCATTGATGCCGCTTTATTTGACAGGTGGTCAAGATGGTTCTGTGCAAATTTGGGAATGGGGACATCAGCAACCTGTTTGTGCGCCACGTCCATCCGGTACATTTGCTAAGGTGACACGTTGTCGTTTCTCAGAGCAGGGCAATAAATTTGGTATTGGCGACGGCGATGGTAATCTAAGTTTATGGCAGGCTGGCATAGCATCACAAAACAATCGATCATTTATTGTAAGTATCCTGTACCAGTATCATTGTTGGCTATTACTATTCTACTATTATTATTATAGACTTATCAGTGTCACAACAAGACGTTGGCTGATTTTGTTTTTCTCGGCTCATGTAGTTTGTTGGCAAGCGGTAAGTACTAGTAGTAGTAAACCAAATGCATTACCCAAATTAATTATATATAATTCTTCTGACACATGCAGCTGGTCAAAGTTCTGAGAATAAGAACATTAATATTTGGGATACTTTGTTGCCACATAAGAAATCTTGTGTATCTGGTAAGAACTGAGATTTAACAAATTAATAATGAATGATAATTACTTTTGTTTCCTATTATTTTAGCATTCACTTGCCACGATCAAGGTTCATCGTGTTTGGTATTTGCACCACAACATCAATTGCTTATTTCTTGTGGCAAACGTGGAGATGTTTGTGTCTTCGATGTACGTCAACGCGCATTAAGGCATCGCTTCCAGGTATATTAACTTAATTTATCTATTATAACCTCTTGATTGTTGATTTATTTCTTTAATTTCAGGCACACGATAGCACTATAAAATGTATTGCTCTTGATCCACATGAGGAATTCTTTGTAACGGGCTCCATTGAGGGTGACATTAAAGTAATTTCCATTGCCATTACCATTTTTAATAACTAAAAAACAAATAAACATATATATAATTGCTTGCACATTTGTTATTACAGATTTGGGACTTAAATCAATTTATGCTTGTTAATACTTTCCCCGGTGAGCATGCCAAAAATGGCTTTTTCAAACATACCGGTCAAGGTGTCAGTCAAGTGTTTGTTGATCCATTTGGTCGTTTGTTTTCTTGTGGCTCAGATGGTTGCATGAAAGTGCGTTTATTAGTTGAAAAGGACAACATTGTTCATTCAGTATATTAAATTAAATTAAAATAAATTAAATCAGAGTAAATTAAACTACTAAATTAAATGAAATGATATACAATAGTATGATGACTGACATCGTTTTTTATATCCATGTGACACACTTGACTTACATGGATTAAATGGGTCATTTAAACAAAACAAAACAAAACAAAAACAACACAACAAATTTAAATAAAAAACAAAACAAAAAATTCAAAAATTTATAACTATAAAAAAAAAACAAACGAGACATTCTTCAGTATGGTAAATTATTATATTTGATGTATTTGTATTATTATTATTATTATTATAAATATTAATATTATTATGTTATTGTATTATTATTATGTTATTATTATATTATTACTACTTCTATTACTACTACTACTACTACTACAACTACAACTAAAGAAAGTTTTAAAAATAATGTTGCTGCTTTAATAAAAAGTATAAACCTTTCGTTTATGTATCATGTCGTATAATCAATCAATCAATCATCTTCATTCGTTGTATCTTATTATTGCATTGCTTAAAAAAAAAGACAGAAATTAAATTTAGGTGCTGATTAGAGCCTGTAAAAATTGTTAAATAAAATGGGCGAAAATTGTTAAATCAATGTATTGAAGATCATTTGATCATAAGTGTGAAAACACACAAAAAAGGGGAAAAATATTAAAACAATAAATACAAATAAATTCATTTCTAACAGCAGTGCACTGGCAATTTTTCAAAGAAACATACTTACACTCGGATTTTTGGAAAAAAATTTCATTCAGCTTAGCTTGTCCCGATGATTTGCTTTTGACTACTTTGACATGAAGACTGTCAATTGCCTTTGACGGTTCTTACTCGTTTTTACAATTTCGTAAAGGATTCAGTCAAGAACTTGTATTCATGTGTTGTGAACAGCTTTGTTTAACGCATTTTTCTTTTCAAGCGAATGATAGCCTTTGTGTCACACAATTTTTAATAGATGGTTAATAAAATCATCCAGCATTTAACCACGTATTCCAGCGAATTCTATTCGGTCTAACATACTCTGTTGTATCACCATTTCACAATTAAAACAATTTTTACAGACCTTAGTGCTGATAGTTAACTCTAAACAACTGGGAAGGGACGGGTTCAGACTCATGCATGCTACTTATTGTGATATCATTTAGTTTTCATAATGAATTCCAGAAGTCCGTATGACTTTTGTCTGATAATGTTCTGTTGTTGGCTTAATAGACTATGTTTATTTATAGATTATTTCTTAACATCTTCTTCACACATTTAATAAGCAGGTATAGAGTGATGTACCAAATATTAGTAATATATTTCCAAAGACTTTGGTATATATATACACGCTCGCTCATTCTCTCGGATTAGAGTGCGATGGAGATGGGTGGTTACATGAACACGTACATTTTCCGTTTCATTCATTTTGCGGAAAAAAGGCTAAGCTAATCAAATGAAAGTATTCTTCTACTTATAAAGATAAAGATGTTTTAACTTCTTGATTAAAATATACGATTTGTAAATGTTTCTTAAAATTTCAATTGTTATTTTAAAATCATTTATTTTACCTAATGTTAGTACATAATGAGAGGGTCTTTACTTATTGAATTTTAAAATTTTCAAAGCAAATTTCTAATTAGCTCGATACTATGTTTGAAATTCGAAATGCAAAGGTGTCGTTCTGTAAACATGTAGATGGCTTGAAAACATACTAAAGAATAGATGTTTGAAATCTTCAATAGGACCAATAAAACATCAAGTTCTACCTGTTAAAGGGTGCTGTCAGGTGCAAGGGTCAGGGTCCTCTCCTATGGTGTTTTGTTTCGACAAAACAATGGATAATATGCAGACATTTTGAAGACACGATCTCAGATCTACTCTAAGGTGCATTAACCCTAATATTAATTAATTAGTGCATAAAAGTGGAACTAAATTTGAATCCAAAGAATTACCAACATAGTCATCTTTATCAAGAAGAGACTTAAGATCCGATTTTAGGGTATCACACTTGTTACGAAATTGCCACATACAATGTAACATTAATACGGGCAGGGCTAGCAAAAGATTAATAGCAAAACTGGGGTCTGAATCCAAAGTTTTCAAAGAAAAGTACCAAATATATCTCTGTAATATTTAAAAGAAATTTGGTTTTACAATGAATATTTAAAGTAACATTCTAAATTTAAACCAGAAAGAAGATAATATGTGGCTATGCCAAAGATGTAATACTCTTCAAGCTCCTGTGAATTAGCATGCAGAAATATTATACATATTATTGATTTATCTTACGTTTAGGGTAGTGTCTGACTGATTCCGACAAATATGCAGCGTATGGTAAAATGAAAAAAGCTTCGTGTAAGAGTATAAAGAAAGCGACTTTTAAACATTATGCAGATACCAGTTTTGGTAACCTTATTCCGTACACCATGGTCTGGCCAAACCACAGGCATTTATAAGGGATATTGGTGGTAATTATTGTATTTAGTGTCAAGTATCTTTTATGTGTCTGTCATTGTGTTTTAGGTGTTAAAAGGCAGAAATCCGTAGGTAACAAATGCAAAACGTTTTTGTTGAAAAAGCATATTTTCTTAAATAAAAAATGTATTTGATACATAAACCAGAAGTTAAGTTATCATTGGCTATGCCAAAGTTGTAAACCTCTTTACGCTCCTCCGCGTTGCATCCAACCGAACGACGACAAATGCCAGATATCAGATTTGTTTCCTTTTTTAGCATCACTATATTCTCTCTGTTACAGTTTGAGTATCAAATATGAGCACAGTTTGAGTGGCACTGTACTTTTATTGTACTTTTACTCTTTATAAGTTTGTCATTTAATTTGGGTTTGTCTGGGAGGACCCCTCCTGGGAACCCTAGCATCTTGAAATGTACATAATTGGTGAATTTGGATCAGAAACTTATAGTATCCAAGTTTCAGTTCGATAAGTCAAAAAACAAAAAACTTTTCCAAATAAGAACATTATGTTGAATTGGGGTTTGTATGGGAGGACCCCTCCTGGGTACCCTAGGATCTTGAAATTTACATAGTTGGTGAATTTGGATCAGTAACCTAGAGTGCCCAAATTTCAGTACGATAAGTCAAAAAACAAAAAACTTATCCAAATAATAACATTATGTTGAATGGTGGTTTGTATCTTGATCTTGAAATTTACATGGTTGATGAACATGGATCAGTAACTTATAGTGTGCAAATTTCAGTTTGATATGTCAAAAATGAAAAAAACTTTTTCTAGGAACATTAATTTAAAGGGAGGTTTTTATGGGAGGTACCCTCCCTAGTGGTCCGATTCGGCTGATTCCGACAAATGTGCAGCGTATGTTAAAAAGAAACCTATCTAGCTAACAAAGATACTAAAATAATTCTTAGAAGTAAAGTAGGCCAAAGTAAAAGATGTTAGTTTGCTGTTGATGGTTATCCTTCTTCTTCATCATCATCATCAACAACAACTTTATAGCAGGCATCGCATTTATGCATTACTTGACAATGTTGAAGGCAGATGTATTTTTTACAAGTGATGCAATAGAATCGTGTTTTACGTTTTAGATTTTTCTGAGCCTTACAAATGTAGCACAATCGTTTTAGCTCAAATACAGAATGGGGAGTTGATGGTACGATAACAGGAGGCTGAAACAAGACAAATATAATTGATTAGTTTATTCATCATACACGTATAAACCCAAAAAAATAATTGATAAACTTACATTGATTGGCTTTCCAAAAAAGGCTTCCATTCCAGAACGAGTGTTGTATTGCTTCATGACCTGGGAGTTCTTCATACGAGCCTCAATGTGAGGTGTAACCAACAATTCACTGAGTGTGATCATGTAGTTTCTACGAGAATCAGTGCCTCTGAAACGCCCGTTTTCATTGCAAATGATGTAGCTTGCTAATGTGGCAATGTCAACGATGTTGTAGAAAAAAGCTAGTGGCCATCTCTTTGTTCGTCTTTGGGTGGTGTAACGAGTTAATATCCGATCCATAGTATCCACTCCAGATTTGTTTTTGTTGTAAAACAAAACACTATCTGGTTTAAATGTCTCACCAGAAACATGTGTGTCGTAATGCAATGTCGATAATAACAAAACGGCACTGTTTTCCTTTGGGACATACGAACACATAGCAACATTGTTGTTGTAAAATGCAAATTCAGTTGAGTATAACGGACGTGATGGATTTGGTAGGAATTCAAATGGAATATACTTTTTGTTTTTTCGCAATATTCCAACATAACCAAGACCTGCATCGATGAGACGTTCACATCCTTGCAAAGTTGTGAAGAAATTATCTGCAACGATGGTAAGACCACTATTTGCATATCTTGATGTTAGATCCATCAGAATTTGTTCTCCTTGTTGATCAAGTACTTCACGTGTATTTCCAGTATACAAAATACCTTTCAGTGGATAGTGAGACTGAGAATCACAAGCCCAGTAAACTTTCAAACCATACTTTGCTGGTTTACTTGGAATGAATTGAGTAAATCTGGTTCTGCCACGATATGGAAATAATTGTTTTTCAACAGTAATACAACTATGTGGTCTGTAGGAATTTTGAAGGTTTGTATTCAGCATCAACCATATGTCACTTATAGCAGCAGCTTCATCTGTTTGGAGTCGTGCTTGGCGAGTATTTCCATTGTCAAAGCGAATGAAACGTGAAATGCCAATAAATCTTTGAAGTGAAAGAGTTGCTCTGAAAATTGGTAGATTGTTTGTTTTCCAAAGCTCATTAATGTGTTGAAAATTGTTGTTTGTAACACCAGCAGCAATCAAAACACCAAGATATGCATAAAACTCTGTTTCAGTAAGCGCTGTCCAAGTTTTTCGTGCTTTTGTTGGATTTCTTGCGTTGTAGTTATCTACAACTTCTGTTGCTTTTCGATTGGTTTCATTCACAATAATAGTGACCATTTCTTGGGAGATTATCTTTTTGAAGACCTCATCTGGAAGGCAAGAAGGAATGGTTGGACCACCAGTACTGCAAATGATGTTATGCACACGAATACGTGGAACAGATGGCACACTTTTGTTCCATCGAGTACCATCTTTCGCAATGAAGTAATGCTGAGTTTCTAGTTCAAGTTCAGCATCACCACCAGCTACATTTTCATCAATTACTTCATATTTAACCAATGGAGGTACAATCAAATCTTCTTTGATATTTACATTGTGTTCTAAAACAACAACTGGTTGATTACGTCTCCTTTGTTGAATTACCAACTGCAACCGCTCTTCATTGTCACCATCTTCATCATCTTCACCGTTTGCTTGCACAATTAATTCTTCTTCTTTGTCGGAAGCTTCACCTTGGTCTGGAATATATTCTGCTTCGGCATCATTATTGTCTTCATTTTCATTTCGATAGCTAATGCCTGCTTCCTCTGCTCTTTCTCGAGCCAAATCATTAGCAATAGCTTCTGCTAGTTGCTGGCGGAATTCCAATGTCTGAATTTTGCCTTGACTTCGTGTACTGAACACTTTGTCGACCTCATCATGAAAATGCCATTCTCCATCCATATTGCAAATTGGCAAAAAAAAAAAAACAAAAAATTACCAACACAGAAAATACGTCGTTTCACTTTACTTTACTTTGCACAAAGACAATTAAAACTCATAGCCTGTACAGTTTTGTGACGCATTCCAAAACATTCGTGCTCTCTCAAACATTTTCATGTTGGACGGTGTTTGGGAGAGCCAAAAAGGTGGTTGATAGCGCTTGAATGAAATTTTTGTGTGTAAAATAAAAGTTCCATCATACAAAAGTTACTCAGCTCAAGTTTAAAGCAGTTCGATCGAACAACATATATGTAAAAAGCAAAAAAAAGAGAAAATGCCATACAAAATGTGTGGGTCTGGACAGACCATGCTGTCTGAAATATCCATATGGCCCCTTTCTACTTCCTTTTTTATTTTTTCCATTAACAAACTCAAAATTTGTTGATTTAAGATGTAATCTCATTGCTGTAGTTTAGTTCTTCCTACTTTTAAAATCAGCTCAAAATTAAACCAGAAAGAAGGCTATCATTGGCTATGCCAAAGATGTAATACTCTTCACGCTTCTCCGGGTTGATTCCAACCTTTCTGTCTTAGCATCACATCAGTTTGAGTGGCACTTTTACTGTACACTTATTATAAGTTTGTCATTTAATTTGGGTTTGTATGTACCATCCTGGTGACCCTAGGATCATAAAATTTACATGGTAGATGAATATGAATCAGAAACTTATAGTGTTTAAATTTCAGTTTGATAAGTCAAAAAACAAAAAACTTTATTCCAATAAGAACATTAATTTAGGTGGGGGTTTGTATGGGAGGTATCCGTCCTGATAACCTTAGGATCATGAAATGGTTGATGGTTATAGACCAAAAACTTATAGTGTCCAAGTTTCAGTTCGATATCTTAAAAAACCAAAAACTTTTTCTAATAAGAACATTAATTTAAAAGCTGATTCCGACAAATGTGCAGCGTATGGTAAAAAGAAACCTATACTTCAGCTCTCTAGCTCAAAAACTGAGAGACTAGTTTGCATACATACAGACGGACCGACGGACAGACGGACATGGCAAAATCAACTCGTCTCATCGATCTGATCACAAATATATGTATAAACTTAATGTAGTCTGCGATGTCTCCATCTGTGTGTTACAAACTTCATGACAAACTTATCAATACTATTCACTCCCGTGAAGAGTATACAAAGACAACTAGCTCACAAAAATTGTTGTTGGTATCCCGAAACATTTAGGCTGCAATCATAGTGCATTCGTGGTTAACATTTAGTACCTAGTACATGGCGGCCATTCATTGCTCTCCTCGGAACGCCCTACATTCAATGACACAATCAGGAGGGTGTCTTCTACCCAAACCATTTTTACTAAATGAGTTTTACTAACTAATCAATTAAATAAGGGTCATAGAGCATCGGGCCAAAAATATCGCGTCTGAGCCACAACACCAATTAATCAAACCCAGACGACATCGATTCAAAGCACAGATTATTTCAACAAAAACATCGATTATTTCGAATAATCAATACCACCCATCCCTACCTTTTGGCCCGTGAGTATTAAATTTTTTTAAACAAAATTAATAAATTTAAAGTGAAGAAAGAAACAGAAGCTTCCGTTCGATTCCAACTTTGGTTGGTTTTGATTTTATAAGGAAAGAGCCTCATTTAAGGCTACCGGAAATTTCTGATATATTCGCCACTAGGAAAAAAGACTTAATACGCCCCTGCTTACAAAATATTAAAATTACAATTTTTAACCTGGCTTGTAATGATCTAATAATTTGTTTATTAGTACCATATTTCGAGAGATTTCGAGAGACAATAATTTTGAGTTAACAGCTACTAGAAATTTGTAGCATTATATTTTTTAGTGCAAAATTAAAAATGGCAATAGAAGTCAAGTTTACTATACCAGCTGAGCTGAAAGAAGTGAAAAAAGTTGAGAATGAAGAAAAAACAGAATTACAACTGGCATTGATTAAATCCCGTAGTGCAAAGAGCCCATCGCGTAGTATAAGAGAATTACGTAGCAAGAGGAGAGGTGTACATTGTAAGAAAAGTTCTAGCAGATTTTACGTAAGCAATACGAACACTAATGGTCCAGCTAGGAAAAACACCGGAACGCTAGGATTAAGAGTAAACATAGTGGACATAGAGGCATACACAGAAAAGGTAGGCGCAAAGTTAGCGGTGGCAAGAGAAAGCATAAAAAACGTAAAGGTAAACGCGAAAACAGTAGCGCTCTTAAGCCAAAACATAGCCGCCAGAAAATAAGCGCAGCTAGGAGTGGATCGAAACATGCATCACAAAAGAAATCACGAACCTCTAGAGCTCATACGGCAACAAAAAGTCGTCTCAAAGCAAGATGGACACGTGGAAGTAAAATTTCGAAGCATGGTCCTAGATTCAATGTAGGAAATCATCGTGGGCCAAGCGGTCTTAGACATGGATCGAGCAATGGGAGTTCAAAAAGGCCAAAATCTATGCACAAACAGGCGGCCTGTAAAAAGAGAACACAAAGCAAAAAGGCAAGAGATGGCAAACGCAAAAGGAGGAACACAAAGAGAAGAACGAAAGCACCAATGAAACCAAAAGCAAAGGCAAAAAAGCAGTTGAAAAGATTTCACGGTTTATTGTACGCCAGCAAAACTCCCAAAGTAGTGTAACTAGTCAAGAAGTCCAACAACCAAATTGTTAAAATTAAGTAACCACAATAATAGTTATAGATATTAATCTGCATTTATATATCTACCTTTGTTTATTTATACATACATACATATATCGTATTCTACTAAAAGTAACCTTTTTCTGAACTCCCGTCTATAGCAAGTCCTTATTTCGCCACTTTGTTCAAGATTCCAAGCTCAGATTTGCCGTGCTTATTTGTATTTATTTATGTTCTTCCAGTTTTAAGTTTTGAAATTTGTAAGTCATCACAATATTTTTAGATACATATGTGTATATTTGTATTATATATTCTTCCAGGTAAGAATTGGACACGCCAATTTGTTGTTTTCCAATTGCTGCGGTCCGTACATTGATACTAATTAGATAGTGTCCAAAAAAATAGAGTGTCTGAAGTTTATAAGTAATCACAATATTTTTAAATATAATATTAGTATTTATATATGTACTTATATTCTTCCTGTATTAAGCCCATATTCACTGGACACGCCAATTTGATGTATTTGAAGTTGTCCCTAAACTGATGCCAAATAGATAAGTGTGTAACACGTAAACCCCCAACCAACCTGATGTATGAACAAAATTAAAGAGCGTTAACTTAACTGAACATATATTTCTACCTACCTTAAATCATTTCAATATTTGTAACATGGAAAACATGGAATTTTTAGAGTGGCAATAAAAGGAAATACATATGTATATGGTATTGGAGACTATAATTTCAAGTTGTTACTTAGATATGTTTTATGTATATTATTAATCGGAAGTAACAGATGAAATGGGCCTTTTATACCGTCAGTTCAGTCGTAGTCCAAGTGTCTGTTAAATAAGTTCGGAAAACAGCATATTTCTCTGTCATCGGTTCGGATTTCGAGTTGATAATGCAATGACCACATAAAAGCATATAAGCGATGAAAGGAGAAAGTCTTTATTTAACTTTAGGAAACTTGGTGACTTAATTGATGTGACATTAACTGATCAGATCAGCACAAATTATAATTGTATTTAATGCAAAAACTAAGAAAGTCTAGTTTCCATTGGCACATTGAAGAGAGTTTTACTCTCTGGGAGCTCCGGTGCATGTATTACAAACATCAGGACAAAGTGATAATAAATAATCATATAAACAAAGAGTATAAAACATATAGAGCAGACAGAGATCTCAATTTTAGTAGAGTTTCTCTTAAATGTGATGTTCGATAGAAGAAGGGATGATGTTTGTTAGTGTTAGATAAGATGAAGTCACTCAATAGTTGAAAATGTTATTCAAAATTGTGAGTTATTTTAAATGTACCCAAGAAAGGAGGGTTGCCGAGCAGCTTGATTTTACGCTTTGCGCTCCCCATCAACCAATTATTTCGTGATCTATCATTTCTGTTGTGTTTCATATCTTTCTTAAATAGTTCATAACAATATTTCATTGTTTTCCATACTACACTTTTAACTACTAAAGTACGCATTTTACTCAAAAAGGTAAATCTCCAATTTTGTACTTGAGTGCATCACGACAGTTTTAAATGAAAAAGCTGGTTCGAATCCAACCATCAAACACCATAATTTCAACACGAAAAACTCTCCACTTAAATTGAGAGCTCAGTCCAGTCTATATATTTTAATGGTCTTTGATATAAATCATGTGAATGGTATTAAAACATATGTAAATGATAAACGGCAGATTGATTATCAGATAGACTCGTAATTCAAATATAAATGATCTGTGTTGATTTTTTAGTTGAATAAGGTCAACAAGAGTTTGTATAGAAAGTCTATTTTAACGATGCTAAGGTGGTTCAAGTACTATGAGGTCCAAGTACTATGAGGAATTCTCATTTTGTTAACATCAACAAGTGGACGATGCAATACTATTCGTTTGTGTTTCATATGCAGTTTCAGTTTCTTCATGACACAAGTTACAGCTATTACTCTCAAGAGTATCATCTATTTAAAAGGCATTAGTATCCTTGTATCGTGTGATGTCCTTTTCGATATGCCTGATAGTGCTGCAATTAAAGTGTGCACCAGAGAGCTGTGTATACGCAATCATTGACAGTCGAAGTCATCATAGAAACCAAAATAGATAAATATTTATAATGAAGATTCTTCGTTATCAGTTTGTTGAACTGGAATCATTTTTATTTAAAACAATGGAATTTTGTATAATTTTATATTCTCAAAAACAAATACCAGATGCACTTCCAGCAATAAGAACTCGTGATGATAGATTCATTCATTGAACATTTGCAACTCCATTGAAATCCGCAATATCATCTATGTGTGTACTGTTTATATGAAACTCCTTTGCCATCTGCAACTCTGCCTTCATCTGCAACTCTTTCGACATTTGCTACCACAAGACTGATGCCAATGAAAGTATCTATAAAGCTGTTAAACTTCAGTTCCTTTTCGCTTATAATCTTCTATATACATATTTGAATTACGAGTCTATCTGATAATCAATCTGCCGTTTATCATTTACATATGTTTTAATACCATTCACATGATTTATATCAAAGACCATTAAAATATATAGACTGGACTGAGCTCTCAATTTAAGTGGAGAGTTTTTCGTGTTGAAATTATGGTGTTTGATGGTTGGATTCGAACCAGCTTTTTCATTCAAAACTGTCGTGATGCACTCAAGTACAAAATTGGAGATTTACCTTTTTGAGTAAAATGCGTACTTTAGTAGTTAAAAGTGTAGTATGGAAAACAATGAAATATTGTTATGAACTATTTAAGAAAGATATGAAACACAACAGAAATGATAGATCACGAAATAATTGGTTGATGGGGAGCGCAAAGCGTAAAATCAAGCTGCTCGGCAACCCTCCTTTCTTGGGTACATTTAAAATAACTCACAATTTTGAATAACATTTTCAACTATTGAGTGACTTCATCTTATCTAACACTAACAAACATCATCCCTTCTTCTATCGAACATCACATTTAAGAGAAACTCTACTAAAATTGAGATCTCTGTCTGCTCTATATGTTTTATACTCTTTGTTTATATGATTATTTATTATCACTTTGTCCTGATGTTTGTAATACATGCACCGGAGCTCCCAGAGAGTAAAACTCTCTTCAATGTGCCAATGGAAACTAGACTTTCTTAGTTTTTGCATTAAATACAATTATAATTTGTGCTGATCTGATCAGTTAATGTCACATCAATTAAGTCACCAAGTTTCCTAAAGTTAAATAAAGACTTTCTCCTTTCATCGCTTATATGCTTTTATGTGGTCATTGCATTATCAACTCGAAATCCGAACCGATGACAGAGAAATATGCTGTTTTCCGAACTTATTTAACAGACACTTGGACTACGACTGAACTGACGGTATAAAAGGCCCATTTCATCTGTTACTTCCGATTAATAATATACATAAAACATATCTAAGTAACAACTTGAAATTATAGTCTCCAATACCATATACATATGTATTTCCTTTTATTGCCACTCTAAAAATTCCATGTTTTCCATGTTACAAATATTGAAATGATTTAAGGTAGGTAGAAATATATGTTCAGTTAAGTTAACGCTCTTTAATTTTGTTCATACATCAGGTTGGTTGGGGGTTTACGTGTTACACACTTATCTATTTGGCATCAGTTTAGGGACAACTTCAAATACATCAAATTGGCGTGTCCAGTGAATATGGGCTTAATACAGGAAGAATATAAGTACATATATAAATACTAATATTATATTTAAAAATATTGTGATTACTTATAAACTTCAGACACTCTATTTTTTTGGACACTATCTAATTAGTATCAATGTACGGACCGCAGCAATTGGAAAACAACAAATTGGCGTGTCCAATTCTTACCTGGAAGAATATATAATACAAATATACACATATGTATCTAAAAATATTGTGATGACTTACAAATTTCAAAACTTAAAACTGGAAGAACATAAATAAATACAAATAAGCACGGCAAATCTGAGCTTGGAATCTTGAACAAAGTGGCGAAATAAGGACTTGCTATAGACGGGAGTTCAGAAAAAGGTTACTTTTAGTAGAATACGATATATGTATGTATGTATAAATAAACAAAGGTAGATATATAAATGCAGATTAATATCTATAACTATTATTGTGGTTACTTAATTTTAACAATTTGGTTGTTGGACTTCTTGACTAGTTACACTACTTTGGGAGTTTTGCTGGCGTACAATAAACCGTGAAATCTTTTCAACTGCTTTTTTGCCTTTGCTTTTGGTTTCATTGGTGCTTTCGTTCTTCTCTTTGTGTTCCTCCTTTTGCGTTTGCCATCTCTTGCCTTTTTGCTTTGTGTTCTCTTTTTACAGGCCGCCTGTTTGTGCATAGATTTTGGCCTTTTTGAACTCCCATTGCTCGATCCATGTCTAAGACCGCTTGGCCCACGATGATTTCCTACATTGAATCTAGGACCATGCTTCGAAATTTTACTTCCACGTGTCCATCTTGCTTTGAGACGACTTTTTGTTGCCGTATGAGCTCTAGAGGTTCGTGATTTCTTTTGTGATGCATGTTTCGATCCACTCCTAGCTGCGCTTATTTTCTGGCGGCTATGTTTTGGCTTAAGAGCGCTACTGTTTTCGCGTTTACCTTTACGTTTTTTATGCTTTCTCTTGCCACCGCTAACTTTGCGCCTACCTTTTCTGTGTATGCCTCTATGTCCACTATGTTTACTCTTAATCCTAGCGTTCCGGTGTTTTTCCTAGCTGGACCATTAGTGTTCGTATTGCTTACGTAAAATCTGCTAGAACTTTTCTTACAATGTACACCTCTCCTCTTGCTACGTAATTCTCTTATACTACGCGATGGGCTCTTTGCACTACGGGATTTAATCAATGCCAGTTGTAATTCTGTTTTTTCTTCATTCTCAACTTTTTTCACTTCTTTCAGCTCAGCTGGTATAGTAAACTTGACTTCTATTGCCATTTTTAATTTTGCACTAAAAAATATAATGCTACAAATTTCTAGTAGCTGTTAACTCAAAATTATTGTCTCTCGAAATCTCTCGAAATATGGTACTAATAAACAAATTATTAGATCATTACAAGCCAGGTTAAAAATTGTAATTTTAATATTTTGTAAGCAGGGGCGTATTAAGTCTTTTTTCCTAGTGGCGAATATATCAGAAATTTCCGGTAGCCTTAAATGAGGCTCTTTCCTTATAAAATCAAAACCAACCAAAGTTGGAATCGAACGGAAGCTTCTGTTTCTTTCTTCACTTTAAATTTATTAATTTTGTTTAAAAAAATTTAATACTCACGGGCCAAAAGGTAGGGATGGGTGGTATTGATTATTCGAAATAATCGATGTTTTTGTTGAAATAATCTGTGCTTTGAATCGATGTCGTCTGGGTTTGATTAATTGGTGTTGTGGCTCAGACGCGATATTTTTGGCCCGATGCTCTATGACCCTTATTTAATTGATTAGTTAGTAAAACTCATTTAGTAAAAATGGTTTGGGTAGAAGACACCCTCCTGATTGTGTCATTGAATGTAGGGCGTTCCGAGGAGAGCAATGAATGGCCGCCATGTACTAGGTACTAAATGTTAACCACGAATGCACTATGATTGCAGCCTAAATGTTTCGGGATACCAACAACAATTTTTGTGAGCTAGTTGTCTTTGTATACTCTTCACGGGAGTGAATAGTATTGATAAGTTTGTCATGAAGTTTGTAACACACAGATGGAGACATCGCAGACTACATTAAGTTTATACATATATTTGTGATCAGATCGATGAGACGAGTTGATTTTGCCATGTCCGTCTGTCCGTCGGTCCGTCTGTATGTATGCAAACTAGTCTCTCAGTTTTTGAGCTAGAGAGCTGAAGTATAGGTTTCTTTTTACCATACGCTGCACATTTGTCGGAATCAGCTTTTAAATTAATGTTCTTATTAGAAAAAGTTTTTGGTTTTTTAAGATATCGAACTGAAACTTGGACACTATAAGTTTTTGGTCTATAACCATCAACCATTTCATGATCCTAAGGTTATCAGGACGGATACCTCCCATACAAACCCCCACCTAAATTAATGTTCTTATTGGAATAAAGTTTTTTGTTTTTTGACTTATCAAACTGAAATTTAAACACTATAAGTTTCTGATTCATATTCATCTACCATGTAAATTTTATGATCCTAGGGTCACCAGGATGGTACATACAAACCCAAATTAAATGACAAACTTATAATAAGTGTACAGTAAAAGTGCCACTCAAACTGATGTGATGCTAAGACAGAAAGGTTGGAATCAACCCGGAGAAGCGTGAAGAGTATTACATCTTTGGCATAGCCAATGATAGCCTTCTTTCTGGTTTAATTTTGAGCTGATTTTAAAAGTAGGAAGAACTAAACTACAGCAATGAGATTACATCTTAAATCAACAAATTTTGAGTTTGTTAATGGAAAAAATAAAAAAGGAAGTAGAAAGGGGCCATATGGATATTTCAGACAGCATGGTCTGTCCAGACCCACACATTTTGTATGGCATTTTCTCTTTTTTTTGCTTTTTACATATATGTTGTTCGATCGAACTGCTTTAAACTTGAGCTGAGTAACTTTTGTATGATGGAACTTTTATTTTACACACAAAAATTTCATTCAAGCGCTATCAACCACCTTTTTGGCTCTCCCAAACACCGTCCAACATGAAAATGTTTGAGAGAGCACGAATGTTTTGGAATGCGTCACAAAACTGTACAGGCTATGAGTTTTAATTGTCTTTGTGCAAAGTAAAGTAAAGTGAAACGACGTATTTTCTGTGTTGGTAATTTTTTGTTTTTTTTTTTTTGCCAATTTGCAATATGGATGGAGAATGGCATTTTCATGATGAGGTCGACAAAGTGTTCAGTACACGAAGTCAAGGCAAAATTCAGACATTGGAATTCCGCCAGCAACTAGCAGAAGCTATTGCTAATGATTTGGCTCGAGAAAGAGCAGAGGAAGCAGGCATTAGCTATCGAAATGAAAATGAAGACAATAATGATGCCGAAGCAGAATATATTCCAGACCAAGGTGAAGCTTCCGACAAAGAAGAAGAATTAATTGTGCAAGCAAACGGTGAAGATGATGAAGATGGTGACAATGAAGAGCGGTTGCAGTTGGTAATTCAACAAAGGAGACGTAATCAACCAGTTGTTGTTTTAGAACACAATGTAAATATCAAAGAAGATTTGATTGTACCTCCATTGGTTAAATATGAAGTAATTGATGAAAATGTAGCTGGTGGTGATGCTGAACTTGAACTAGAAACTCAGCATTACTTCATTGCGAAAGATGGTACTCGATGGAACAAAAGTGTGCCATCTGTTCCACGTATTCGTGTGCATAACATCATTTGCAGTACTGGTGGTCCAACCATTCCTTCTTGCCTTCCAGATGAGGTCTTCAAAAAGATAATCTCCCAAGAAATGGTCACTATTATTGTGAATGAAACCAATCGAAAAGCAACAGAAGTTGTAGATAACTACAACGCAAGAAATCCAACAAAAGCACGAAAAACTTGGACAGCGCTTACTGAAACAGAGTTTTATGCATATCTTGGTGTTTTGATTGCTGCTGGTGTTACAAACAACAATTTTCAACACATTAATGAGCTTTGGAAAACAAACAATCTACCAATTTTCAGAGCAACTCTTTCACTTCAAAGATTTATTGGCATTTCACGTTTCATTCGCTTTGACAATGGAAATACTCGCCAAGCACGACTCCAAACAGATGAAGCTGCTGCTATAAGTGACATATGGTTGATGCTGAATACAAACCTTCAAAATTCCTACAGACCACATAGTTGTATTACTGTTGAAAAACAATTATTTCCATATCGTGGCAGAACCAGATTTACTCAATTCATTCCAAGTAAACCAGCAAAGTATGGTTTGAAAGTTTACTGGGCTTGTGATTCTCAGTCTCACTATCCACTGAAAGGTATTTTGTATACTGGAAATACACGTGAAGTACTTGATCAACAAGGAGAACAAATTCTGATGGATCTAACATCAAGATATGCAAATAGTGGTCTTACCATCGTTGCAGATAATTTCTTCACAACTTTGCAAGGATGTGAACGTCTCATCGATGCAGGTCTTGGTTATGTTGGAATATTGCGAAAAAACAAAAAGTATATTCCATTTGAATTCCTACCAAATCCATCACGTCCGTTATACTCAACTGAATTTGCATTTTACAACAACAATGTTGCTATGTGTTCGTATGTCCCAAAGGAAAACAGTGCCGTTTTGTTATTATCGACATTGCATTACGACACACATGTTTCTGGTGAGACATTTAAACCAGATAGTGTTTTGTTTTACAACAAAAACAAATCTGGAGTGGATACTATGGATCGGATATTAACTCGTTACACCACCCAAAGACGAACAAAGAGATGGCCACTAGCTTTTTTCTACAACATCGTTGACATTGCCACATTAGCAAGCTACATCATTTGCAATGAAAACGGGCGTTTCAGAGGCACTGATTCTCGTAGAAACTACATGATCACACTCAGTGAATTGTTGGTTACACCTCACATTGAGGCTCGTATGAAGAACTCCCAGGTCATGAAGCAATACAACACTCGTTCTGGAATGGAAGCCTTTTTTGGAAAGCCAATCAATGTAAGTTTATCAATTATTTTTTTGGGTTTATACGTGTATGATGAATAAACTAATCAATTATATTTGTCTTGTTTCAGCCTCCTGTTATCGTACCATCAACTCCCCATTCTGTATTTGAGCTAAAACGATTGTGCTACATTTGTAAGGCTCAGAAAAATCTAAAACGTAAAACACGATTCTATTGCATCACTTGTAAAAAATACATCTGCCTTCAACATTGTCAAGTAATGCATAAATGCGATGCCTGCTATAAAGTTGTTGTTGATGATGATGATGAAGAAGAAGGATAACCATCAACAGCAAACTAACATCTTTTACTTTGGCCTACTTTACTTCTAAGAATTATTTTAGTATCTTTGTTAGCTAGATAGGTTTCTTTTTAACATACGCTGCACATTTGTCGGAATCAGCCGAATCGGACCACTAGGGAGGGTACCTCCCATAAAAACCTCCCTTTAAATTAATGTTCCTAGAAAAAGTTTTTTTCATTTTTGACATATCAAACTGAAATTTGCACACTATAAGTTACTGATCCATGTTCATCAACCATGTAAATTTCAAGATCAAGATACAAACCACCATTCAACATAATGTTATTATTTGGATAAGTTTTTTGTTTTTTGACTTATCGTACTGAAATTTGGGCACTCTAGGTTACTGATCCAAATTCACCAACTATGTAAATTTCAAGATCCTAGGGTACCCAGGAGGGGTCCTCCCATACAAACCCCAATTCAACATAATGTTCTTATTTGGAAAAGTTTTTTGTTTTTTGACTTATCGAACTGAAACTTGGATACTATAAGTTTCTGATCCAAATTCACCAATTATGTACATTTCAAGATGCTAGGGTTCCCAGGAGGGGTCCTCCCAGACAAACCCAAATTAAATGACAAACTTATAAAGAGTAAAAGTACAATAAAAGTACAGTGCCACTCAAACTGTGCTCATATTTGATACTCAAACTGTAACAGAGAGAATATAGTGATGCTAAAAAAGGAAACAAATCTGATATCTGGCATTTGTCGTCGTTCGGTTGGATGCAACGCGGAGGAGCGTAAAGAGGTTTACAACTTTGGCATAGCCAATGATAACTTAACTTCTGGTTTATGTATCAAATACATTTTTTATTTAAGAAAATATGCTTTTTCAACAAAAACGTTTTGCATTTGTTACCTACGGATTTCTGCCTTTTAACACCTAAAACACAATGACAGACACATAAAAGATACTTGACACTAAATACAATAATTACCACCAATATCCCTTATAAATGCCTGTGGTTTGGCCAGACCATGGTGTACGGAATAAGGTTACCAAAACTGGTATCTGCATAATGTTTAAAAGTCGCTTTCTTTATACTCTTACACGAAGCTTTTTTCATTTTACCATACGCTGCATATTTGTCGGAATCAGTCAGACACTACCCTAAACGTAAGATAAATCAATAATATGTATAATATTTCTGCATGCTAATTCACAGGAGCTTGAAGAGTATTACATCTTTGGCATAGCCACATATTATCTTCTTTCTGGTTTAAATTTAGAATGTTACTTTAAATATTCATTGTAAAACCAAATTTCTTTTAAATATTACAGAGATATATTTGGTACTTTTCTTTGAAAACTTTGGATTCAGACCCCAGTTTTGCTATTAATCTTTTGCTAGCCCTGCCCGTATTAATGTTACATTGTATGTGGCAATTTCGTAACAAGTGTGATACCCTAAAATCGGATCTTAAGTCTCTTCTTGATAAAGATGACTATGTTGGTAATTCTTTGGATTCAAATTTAGTTCCACTTTTATGCACTAATTAATTAATATTAGGGTTAATGCACCTTAGAGTAGATCTGAGATCGTGTCTTCAAAATGTCTGCATATTATCCATTGTTTTGTCGAAACAAAACACCATAGGAGAGGACCCTGACCCTTGCACCTGACAGCACCCTTTAACAGGTAGAACTTGATGTTTTATTGGTCCTATTGAAGATTTCAAACATCTATTCTTTAGTATGTTTTCAAGCCATCTACATGTTTACAGAACGACACCTTTGCATTTCGAATTTCAAACATAGTATCGAGCTAATTAGAAATTTGCTTTGAAAATTTTAAAATTCAATAAGTAAAGACCCTCTCATTATGTACTAACATTAGGTAAAATAAATGATTTTAAAATAACAATTGAAATTTTAAGAAACATTTACAAATCGTATATTTTAATCAAGAAGTTAAAACATCTTTATCTTTATAAGTAGAAGAATACTTTCATTTGATTAGCTTAGCCTTTTTTCCGCAAAATGAATGAAACGGAAAATGTACGTGTTCATGTAACCACCCATCTCCATCGCACTCTAATCCGAGAGAATGAGCGAGCGTGTATATATATACCAAAGTCTTTGGAAATATATTACTAATATTTGGTACATCACTCTATACCTGCTTATTAAATGTGTGAAGAAGATGTTAAGAAATAATCTATAAATAAACATAGTCTATTAAGCCAACAACAGAACATTATCAGACAAAAGTCATACGGACTTCTGGAATTCATTATGAAAACTAAATGATATCACAATAAGTAGCATGCATGAGTCTGAACCCGTCCCTTCCCAGTTGTTTAGAGTTAACTATCAGCACTAAGGTCTGTAAAAATTGTTTTAATTGTGAAATGGTGATACAACAGAGTATGTTAGACCGAATAGAATTCGCTGGAATACGTGGTTAAATGCTGGATGATTTTATTAACCATCTATTAAAAATTGTGTGACACAAAGGCTATCATTCGCTTGAAAAGAAAAATGCGTTAAACAAAGCTGTTCACAACACATGAATACAAGTTCTTGACTGAATCCTTTACGAAATTGTAAAAACGAGTAAGAACCGTCAAAGGCAATTGACAGTCTTCATGTCAAAGTAGTCAAAAGCAAATCATCGGGACAAGCTAAGCTGAATGAAATTTTTTTCCAAAAATCCGAGTGTAAGTATGTTTCTTTGAAAAATTGCCAGTGCACTGCTGTTAGAAATGAATTTATTTGTATTTATTGTTTTAATATTTTTCCCCTTTTTTGTGTGTTTTCACACTTATGATCAAATGATCTTCAATACATTGATTTAACAATTTTCGCCCATTTTATTTAACAATTTTTACAGGCTCTAATCAGCACCTAAATTTAATTTCTGTCTTTTTTTTTAAGCAATGCAATAATAAGATACAACGAATGAAGATGATTGATTGATTGATTATACGACATGATACATAAACGAAAGGTTTATACTTTTTATTAAAGCAGCAACATTATTTTTAAAACTTTCTTTAGTTGTAGTTGTAGTAGTAGTAGTAGTAGTAATAGAAGTAGTAATAATATAATAATAACATAATAATAATACAATAACATAATAATATTAATATTTATAATAATAATAATAATAATACAAATACATCAAATATAATAATTTACCATACTGAAGAATGTCTCGTTTGTTTTTTTTTTATAGTTATAAATTTTTGAATTTTTTGTTTTGTTTTTTATTTAAATTTGTTGTGTTGTTTTTGTTTTGTTTTGTTTTGTTTAAATGACCCATTTAATCCATGTAAGTCAAGTGTGTCACATGGATATAAAAAACGATGTCAGTCATCATACTATTGTATATCATTTCATTTAATTTAGTAGTTTAATTTACTCTGATTTAATTTATTTTAATTTAATTTAATATACTGAATGAACAATGTTGTCCTTTTCAACTAATAAACGCACTTTCATGCAACCATCTGAGCCACAAGAAAACAAACGACCAAATGGATCAACAAACACTTGACTGACACCTTGACCGGTATGTTTGAAAAAGCCATTTTTGGCATGCTCACCGGGGAAAGTATTAACAAGCATAAATTGATTTAAGTCCCAAATCTGTAATAACAAATGTGCAAGCAATTATATATATGTTTATTTGTTTTTTAGTTATTAAAAATGGTAATGGCAATGGAAATTACTTTAATGTCACCCTCAATGGAGCCCGTTACAAAGAATTCCTCATGTGGATCAAGAGCAATACATTTTATAGTGCTATCGTGTGCCTGAAATTAAAGAAATAAATCAACAATCAAGAGGTTATAATAGATAAATTAAGTTAATATACCTGGAAGCGATGCCTTAATGCGCGTTGACGTACATCGAAGACACAAACATCTCCACGTTTGCCACAAGAAATAAGCAATTGATGTTGTGGTGCAAATACCAAACACGATGAACCTTGATCGTGGCAAGTGAATGCTAAAATAATAGGAAACAAAAGTAATTATCATTCATTATTAATTTGTTAAATCTCAGTTCTTACCAGATACACAAGATTTCTTATGTGGCAACAAAGTATCCCAAATATTAATGTTCTTATTCTCAGAACTTTGACCAGCTGCATGTGTCAGAAGAATTATATATAATTAATTTGGGTAATGCATTTGGTTTACTACTACTAGTACTTACCGCTTGCCAACAAACTACATGAGCCGAGAAAAACAAAATCAGCCAACGTCTTGTTGTGACACTGATAAGTCTATAATAATAATAGTAGAATAGTAATAGCCAACAATGATACTGGTACAGGATACTTACAATAAATGATCGATTGTTTTGTGATGCTATGCCAGCCTGCCATAAACTTAGATTACCATCGCCGTCGCCAATACCAAATTTATTGCCCTGCTCTGAGAAACGACAACGTGTCACCTTAGCAAATGTACCGGATGGACGTGGCGCACAAACAGGTTGCTGATGTCCCCATTCCCAAATTTGCACAGAACCATCTTGACCACCTGTCAAATAAAGCGGCATCAATGGATGGGCACTCATACGTTTCACATTGTCAATTTTATGACGCAAGATCTGCAACAAACAAACAAATAAGATTATATAATCAAAATATAAGTTGTATAATGTGTAATGCTCCACTTACCATTGATGTGCCACGTCCTGATTGTGATGGTGACTGATTGCTAATGGTTGAATCAGAATGTGAAGTGCTTGGACCATATTGATTTCTTCAAGATTGAAAATGTAAAATATAAAAAGATAAAACAAAATAAGTAAAAAATAAAAGTTAGTCAGAAAGTTTCGACACATTATTGTATACCCTAACATCCTCCTCCTACCATTTATGCCCACCCACATCTTTATAAAGAAGAGTAAATCAATAAGAAATGTTGAATTGAATTTACAGGACATTTTCCATTGTTGTGGGAGATGGTATTGAACAAAACTGAATCCAACTTTTAACATTTCATGTTCATTTTATGTATATTATTATGTCTAGAAAAAAGCTTGGTTATTTGATCCATGATCAGCCGCTCTTCCTCGACAGTGGATAATTTATGTATTCTGATGGTTTAGTATTTTAAAAAATATAGCCCTAGTTCTCCCCAAGCTTGGTCGACGGAGACCGTGGCTCCGCATGTACAGAGTTGCGGCGATGCGCCGGTAAGGTGTTGATGCGTGAGTTGAGTATGTCCGATACGTAGGCGGACAAACATAGACCACCGTCATTTTGCAGTTTGCCAAAGCCTTTGTGCGAATAACTTTCGTAAGATGTCTTTTCATGTCTTTGTCGATCGATATATAAGGTGCCAATAGTACGTAGCAGGCAACTTTGTCAGCGTTTTCATTACCAAGTATAACTTGGTGACTGGGCATCCAAAATAACAAAATTTTGTCTTTGTTTTGTATGTATAAGCTGCGAATATCGACTATTATTTTGTTCAGAAAAAAATAATACTCTCGCTCCCACTATGATTGCTTGATAAATAGCGAACGTGAAAGAAGCAATCTTCATAGTGTGCGAAGCAGAAGCAGTCTCATGATTCAACGCTGATTGTGTCACTACCTTCACAAGATGCTTGAGGCACTGTGTATGCATGTGCAGTTTGTTTTTGTTTTTTTTTGTATTGTCATCAACAACTGCAAAGGTGGTGTTGGTGCTATTTTAGGAGCCGTCTCTATAAGTGCATTTTCGGTCAGAAAGTTTTGCATATTCTTCCAGGAAAAGTTGAGCATACAACTTTAAATTGAACGACGAGTTTAGTAGTAACCATGATGGATGTTGAGCACACTGACGAACTGCTGATACCAATTTATATTTTCTTTTAGCATTCATTGCCTTCGTGAAATTTGTATAAAGCGGGAGATGCAATGTGTTATAAAGTTTCGGTAACAATTGAAGTGTGGCTTCAAACACTCTATCCTTTATGGTTGGAAGTGGACAATTTATTTTGCTAGTATCATTGTCATATATTTAGAATTACCCTTATATTGAGTCATATAAAAAGTCTCCGCGGTTTTTTGCCACTAGATGGTGTTGGGGATCATAAAACTTGCAACACTAATCTGAAAGGTGACATTTCAGGCTACATTTTTTGTGAAGATAGCTATGTAATTCGTTGCTCGTGTTAAAAGTTATACTGATTTGAATATGAGTGAAATATCTGAAGAAATACGCCATGTTTTGCTTTTTTACTATAAAATGGGGAAAACGCTGCAAAAACATGCCGGAAAATTTGTGCAGTTTACGGTGAGAATGAGCGAACGTCGGACCCAGGAGTGGTTTACTCAATTCCATTCCGGAAATTTCGATGTAAAAGATGCACCTCGCACTGGTCGGCCTGTCACTGAAAAAGTCGATGAAATTTTGCAACTGATGGAGCAATAATGGCACGGAAGCTGTCAGGAGATAGCGGAGGCACTAAAAATCAACCATATGACAGTTTGGAATCATCTAAAAAGAGTAGGCTACTCAAAGAAGCTCGATGTTTGGGTGCCACATGAATTAACTCAAAGAAATTTAATTGACCGAATAACCATCAGTGAAAAGCTGCTGAAAAGTAACAAAATGGAAACATTTTTGAAGCGAATCATTACGGGCGATGAAAAATGGATTAAATACGATAATATCCAATGCAAGTGATCATGGTCAAAGGCCGGTGACCTTCCACAAACGATTTCAAAGCCTGGTTATGTTGAGTGTTTGGTGGAATTGGAAGGGAATTGTCTATTATGAGCTGCTAGAACGTGGCGAAACGGTCAATTCGGTCCTCTTCTGTGCACAACTCAACCGTTAGAATGAAGTAATCAAGAAAGAGACAACAGAAAGGGAGTTGTCTTCCGTCATGACAATGCTAGGCCACACACATCTTCGATGACCCGGAACAAATTGACGGAGTTTGGTTAGAAAGTTTTGATGCATCCACCGTATAGCCCGGACCTTACACCCTCTGATTACCATTTGTTTCGGTCTCTGCAAAACTCTCTTAATGGTAAAAAATTGGCCGGCCAAAGACCCGCTGAAAATAATTTGTCCAAGTTTTTCGCTGATAAACCACAAAAGTTCTACACCAATGGAATTATGAAGCTACCCGGAAAATGGCAAAACATCATAGGTAATAATGGCCAAAATGTACTAGATTGAAATTGATTTTGAATAAAGAAAATTTTTGTTCAAAAATGTACCAAAAAACCGCTGAGACTTTTTATATGACCCAATATTATCTTTAGTTAGGTAGCTAATTACAAATTCTGCTTAAAGCCTTTTATTCTTCTGCTATACAATTCCTTAAAGAAACCACGCAATAAATTTTTGGACTTGGACTATAAAGAGAAAGAATTAGAGAATGTTTCAAAAATTTTTGATTTGTGAAATGAGGAATTGCAAGTAAGAAATTTATTCAAAAATCATCCAGTTCATTTTTTTTTTTGAAATGTTTATAAGTAGGTTACGGTTATCCTATCTTGATCAGGTGTGCCTTATTTGGTTTTTGTGTTTCTTGTAATTCCAGTTTTACCTTTTCTACTAATACTACTGGGCATTGAAGTCTTCTTATCCTGTTTCTATCACTCCGCATAGGGTAAGTTATATGTTGTTTGGGAAAATTGAATTGGTTCATAAACTAGGATCTTATTTTACCTGGATGTATATATTGTATTTGTAATTTTGTATTTGTTATTTGGTTGACTAAGGCCCAACCCAGGTACATAGTTATTATAAATTGCGAAACTCTTCTGATTTCATAAAAACCCTTATGATTCTAGACTTAAAGTTAATAATTCCCTTGTAAATTCCATAACAATGCTATGTATAATCTATCAATCATGGCTCTACATATATAATTTTTTGATCTCCAATAGAGAGAGAGAGAGAGAGAAGAAGAGTTTCCTGTATTATGTGCATACAATTAATTATCTATTGCTTTGGGAAATTTTTGTCTTAAATTCTTCCAACATTTTCACAAAATATTTATGGTGGATCTTGCTATTATAATTTTTGATTTATAGTATGTAATACTCACTGCTCTTGTTGTTGTATAATAAGGAAACTTGAACTATTTGGATCAGCATCTTTGGATAGATTCAACATATCATAATCACATTCATCCTCATACCAATTGGGTGATTCTAATAATAATGAAATATCAAATTCTTGAATTTCACGCGGATTTGCAAAGGCAATCATTGATGAGCTGCTGTTCTTTAAACAAAAGGATAATATAGACTCATGATCCTTATGTATAATGCGAATTTGATCGGCATTGTCATTTGTTGAATGTGATTGTCCTGCAACAAAAAACAAAATTCAAAATTAATCATTCAAAATTTCCGAATAATGTTTACTACTGCTACCTTCATCTACTTCCATATCGTTGTGTGTACTACGGGTTGTTGTATCTGGATTTTTACCAAAAATACTCTTGATAAATACATCTTGTGCTGGCTCTTGTCGTACCAAATAGTTCCATAGACGACGTATTGGTCCAGCTGCTGAACCCGATACAAACGGTGTATTGTCTTTGTTCAATAGCGAACGATACTTGTGTATGGCCAAACCATTTATACCACTCTCTGCATAACAACCAGGTATATAATTACGAGACGGTGGACCACGTGCAATTAAATCGTTTAAGCTAAACTCCTGCCAACGATTTAAAGTGCGTAACACTTCATGTGACAATGGACTGATGACGGGTAAATCTAAAATTGAATTTTGTTTAATTAGTTATTTACTCATAGTGTATGTGATTAGGATTTCAAGGATTTACTACCTTGCAATTCAATGCCAGCAACATTGATGAATTCTTGCACTTTGGCTATTATGATTTTAACTAAGGCTAAACGTAGTATACTCCATGAATAGGACATGGCATTTGTGTGTTCGGTGTTGTCTTTGCTTTTGCTTTGGTTACGTGTTGTATTAATGTCTGTCGACATGTCATCATCTTCTTCCTCCTCATTTTCCGATTCATGTGAATCATCTGTATCATAATCATCGCAATCAGATGCTGTAAATAAAATAATTATTTTAATTAAGTTAATCAAGTTCAACTAAACACAATTAATTAATCACTTACCAATGTTCGTTGGTTTCGCTAAGAAATAGGAAAGCATTGATGTTTCTGGTGGCACAAATTGTTCACGGTACGTTGGTTTATCTTCTTTCATACTATTTGAAGTTGTGCTATTGCCAAAACTTCCCAATATCTTCATATTCAGTTTCATTCGTTGCTTTGTTATAGATGTCACCGTATTCCAAACATTATTCTCATTATCCGGTGTGGTTGCTGCATTATTCTCATTGCTGTCATTCGCTTTGATGTGACCGATTTGATTTTGTGGTGCCGGTTTTATGAGTAACTTCTTCATGCCACCACCAAATAGTATTGACCATGTTTCATTTGAAAATACTTGACCACTTAAACGATATAGAAGGCGACTGTCACAAGTGGATAGCGAGTATATGACCAATGCCATATAAGTGGAAATGAATGATTCCAATAGCAACACATTTAGTTTTGGCACATCTTCATCCTTTTCACGTGCCAATAAAGCACGCAAATTAGTGACTCCCGGCCACTTGGATGGTGTTGTACAAATGCCTGCTGGCTCATCTGTTGAATACTTGCGACGTCGATTGAAAGCATTTCGGGTGCCCACCAAATAGGAACACTCAAATGATGAGTTGATTTTAGCAATATTCTCAATACCCGGACTGGGATAGCCATTCAATGATGAATTATTCACAACAAAACTTTCCGAATCGCATAGCGATTGGTAAATGCATGAGGAGAGCGCTATAGCAAGATCACGCAAAACGAAAATTTCACAGAAAGTGCTTGTATCCATGCCGGGGAAAGGCATTATTTTTATAATACTTTGTAGCATGTCCACAGTCTGAGACTGCAAATACTTTATGGGATCAGCTATGACGGTCTTATTGCCAGCCACGCAAGCGCTTAACAGAGGCAATGTTGTTGGGAATGGCAATGGACTAAGCAATTGCTGTTGTGTCTTCTCCTGTTGCAATTCTTGCAGTAATAATACCAATTCCATGCGTACTGAAGCCAATCCACCACCGCTGGCACCATGTAACGAACAGTAACTCAGTAAAGTACGCAACAATGTTTCATTTGCTAAAAATAAAATATTTATCAACTCTAATCTAATCTAATATTGATCAGGAAGACAAATGTTATTAATACATACCCTTTAGCCAACGCTTGCGTTTTGCAGCACGCATAACTTTTGCTTCGAAATCTTGTTTTTCTTGCATTAGGATTTCATGTAATGTCGGCCGTTCGGATATCGGACAAATCGATGCATTCATATCCTTGTCTTTTGACGGATCAGCTGCCGCATCATATTCCGAATCGGTATTCTCTGAGCTACAATAATTGCATAGCTGTTTCAGGGCTTCTACTTCACGCTCTAACCATATATAGAGTTGATAACGCAATTGACCGCCATCAACCTCAAAGCCCGTAGCTAAGGTGGATAATTCCTCCATTAGAATCTTTAGGCATGCAACAAACTTTAACTGTTGTGCCATAATGTCCATCTTGGCCTCACTGAAGTTACCATTCTTCTGAGTTGCTCCTACTATTGTGGCTTGAGTCAAATTACTTGGTGGCGCCTTAAATTCTACAACATCATCTTGTTCTTCGTCTTCTGCATTGTCATTGTCTTCCTCATCATCATCCCATTTGATTTCAAATTTATCTGTTTCCATTGATGAGACCGGTGCACCCCAATCAAAGGCTGCTGCCGATGAAAAATCATTGGGTGTTTTTGATTCAGTTGCCGCAGTACCCCATTCCATTATGCCAGTATTTATAAGATCCTCCTTGTCGTTATCTTGTGATTGACTTTCGACACTACTGCTCGAATTATCCAGTATCTTTGTTGGCAATTTATTAAGCACTTCCAATGCCAAGGCAGGACATCCCGACTTAAAATGACCATGTGCAGTTGTAAAGTACAATTGACGTTCAATTGATGTTATGGAATCCTCCAATTGTAGTTGTTTATCATTTGCATTAGCAGCAGCCTTGTCGCCAGCATAACTGAAACCAGAGAGCACAACATGTGCATATTTCTTCTCTTGTGCCGAGAGTGCAATATTTTGACGGATCAATAGGGGATGCGTTCGTAAATAGATGTAAAAATTGAAGACATTCGGATTGGTAGCATGCGTCTCGGACTTGAGTAGGTCTTCTTCTCGATAGGAACTATGCATACTGCCTACACCATTGAGTAGCAAAGTATTTAAACTTTCTTGGTATTTTTTCAGGCTCCAATACGTCATCGAACGTAAGAATGGATCAGGATGCGCTTTGGTTATGTCGAATTTCACAAAATCTATATCACTGCCCAGTATATGCTCGCTCAATAGCTTGTGATAATGTGAGTTTTTGCCCACTGTTTCACTGTCACCCTCATAGAGGCGCGCTATAATCAATGCCAATTGGAAATCCTCCAGTTTATTCATGCACACCTCGATGGCATCGTTTAGAGAGTTCGCTAACAAAAAGAAGGCCACTGCATGCTCGAAACGTTGCTTGCCAAGCAACACAAAGGCATTTTTTAAGGCAGCCTTACGCCAACGATCCTCGGCAAAATTATTACCAAAGAATGTAGTCATCTTCTCATCACGTCGCGAACGAAACAGACCCCAAACAAGAGACTTCTTTTTCATGGCCAAATAGTAAATGGCCGCATCCAACGGATCTTGTTTCATTTGATACGCGCACTTGGCTAGCTTCTCAACACATTTACGTAACGTATTAATGTTCTTAAGCCAATAGCCGACACCCAGATCACGTAACGTTGCCCATTTGAGATCGCCCTTTGTGTACGATGGTATTAAATTGAGTAGCTCATCTTCGCTTTCCGAATGATAGGCCCAAACAATATTGGAAGTGCCTACACCGTGTTTCTGGAACACACCACGTTGATTTAGTGGTAGACAGCGCAATAGGTAGGTAAAATGTTTCATGGCTAGCAGAAAGCGTAAGCCACAGTCGTCCAGTGAATCAGTTAAAGCATTATTTGTGCCTTGATCCTTTTGTATGGCACTCTTGCCAATGTCTGTGGCAAATTTATCCGAGAAATCGGTATTGCACGTAGCTACGGTATCGGCTAAGGCCAGTAAATGCATCTGATCAAGTGATGACAGTCCCGGCAGATGCGTATGTGTTAGCAGACGTGAGAGCAGTTGTCCTTGTCTGGGACCAAAATGTGAAATACTCTGTTTTTCAGGCAACGACAAACGGCGATCGTTGCGCTTCTGATCTCCATCACCCAATAGATCGTCTAGATTATCCTCAGAGTTATTCATGTCAAATAGTTCATCATAGTCCTTATTGTCCTCAGACATTATATTACTCTGGCCCGGAGTCTCTTTATCTGCATTTAAGAGTACCCATAGCGGTAATGGTGGTATCGAAGCAATTTCAGCATAGTCCAACATCAATTCCTCTGGAATCTACAATAATTTAAGAATAAAATATTCAATGATTCTTTGTTAACAATTTCACTTGGTTAGAGATTAGAGATTATTACCTGAGTAGTAGAGCCCCTGTGTTCGGGTTGTATATTTTGTTCTGCAGTATAACTTATGGAAAGGGTACGTGATCTCGACCAAGAACGCTGACGAGCGAATCCTTCCTCATCATGAGTTGTGCCCAAAACATTCGGGCCACTCATACAGCGTACAAGATGAGCCAATATTGCTTTAACCCAACGTATTTTACCGCAGTTAAGCAATTCCATCAATTGTTTTGGATGATATTGCGGCAGAACTGGACAGGCAATACGCGATGCTTGAAATAGGCCAAAATCGGTCATATAATCATCACTGTAGGCTGCATCACCACCTGCTTGTATATTGGCGGCACTACTGGCGCCCAGCTTGCGTTTCTTATCGTTCGACAATAGCTGCAGATTTGCTGTGCTCACCTTACTAATGAGCGGCATTGAAGAGACATTCTTCAGACGCATCTGGGTCGACTCATTGGCTAGCGAACGTAGATCTTCGTCTCGCAGATTACGAGTATCTGGCACATCATCGACACTGAAGTGTGGATTGTAATGTGGTTTCCATTGAGAATAGACATGCATCTCAGAGTCCATAGCGACAACGAGTATACCGTCGCGAACCCAAGAAATCTGCATTGGTAATGGTGGCAAACCATCTGCAGTCTGCAAATCGATTTGACGCAACTTCATCCAACGAATCTCATCAACGAAATTCGGTTGAGCCAATGAGCTTGCCTTACGCAATATAGGTCGATTGACTGAACGTGACTCCTTCATGGCTTTAATGTTAGCCTGTGCAATATCGGAAGACACCGGTGTGTAAAGCAATATTTTACTACCCACTGCAACAGTCAGAATATGCGAACCATCCTCCTTGGAAACCCAGTCCAGTTGCACCAAATGTTTTTGTGTCAAAGGGCATGTATTACCATTTTCGGCGATACTTTTGCGCAACGATTGCAATGTACTAAAACTTGGCACCGTCAACAGGCCAGTAGCAGATTTGACTGCCAACTCTGGTGTAGTTTCACCGCTACGTGGTGAACGACTCTCTTCATGAGCGAATGTGTGTAACACTTGGTTAAGGCGTTGCTTCTTAGCCAAAACGCGAGTGTCATGCAAATAGCTAAGATCAATGCCATGTCCGATATTGATGCGTGGTAAATGAACATTCTTTAAATGTATAGTGTCCTCCAGCACCCATTCGCTGCCTCCAGAGCTTTCGCATTCATAGATGGCAACACATAGATTAACGTAACGCGAATCGGGATCACCCTTGTTTGGACGAGTAAAACTCTTGCCATATTTATAGGCACATGCAATGCGTCCGGAATATGCTGCACTAATGTTTAAAGGTTGACCAGGTATTTCGATGGCAGACTCTTGTTTGCGACTAAACATCTTCCATTCTGACCACTTGTATGTATCCGAATCAGATGAATCGGCTTTATCCGATGTAGTTACCGGTTCACATTTCCAGAAACGCGAAATTGAGTCCGAGCAAGCAGTCACAATGATGTAAGGCGCAAAACAAGCCGGATAAATTGAAGACGAACTGAGATGGCCAGCAGCCGGTGAAGCATGTATGACATCAACACCATCTGGCAATGGCAACTCTTGTGTGCACACTTTTTTCGTTGTAATGGATATATGAGGTGCTTCAACATGATCGCCAAGATGTTCGTTGCCCATTAAAGTCTCGGCACCCTGGGACATACGACGTGGACCAGCTTCGGTTTCTTCTAGTTCTTGTGTAAGATTGCTATCAGGCACATACATTGCTGTCTCTGAGAGAAATGATGATTGCTGCTTCGAGGAGATGACAATACGCCACATGTGTATAGTGCTGCCGCGAAGTGTTTTTTCAATGTTGACAATGTAGAAAGGTTCCTCAAAGTCAACATTACGTTGCAGATCTACCATGGCATCCATATCGGATTCCAAGAGTGCATTTACCTTTGGCTCTAAGTCATCTTCACTGATTGTGGGAGCACGCTGTCCACCGGTTATTAATTGTGCCTGAAATACGTGCAGGAATTGTGTATTCTGCCAGTCATGCTTGGCATCGGAAATAGCATCCAATTGTAGTATACAACCGGGACGCGCTGTCGACTGTTGCGACACTACTTTAAGCTTGTCGTGTAACGCTGATTTTTGTGCTTTAATCGTTGACGATGCATTCGATAACATTGACGATAACGAGTGAGATTTGTGAAGATTACTCGTATTCTCTGCTGACGAAATCTCGGCGAGCAATGTACGCGCATCAATTACTGCTTGGTACACACGCAAATTCTCGCCGTCACTAGCGACAAAGCAAGCCGACGGAGAGTTGCTGTAACTGCCCAATGTTGTGCTTGGTAAGAGCGTCGGTATCCATGCGACATTGCTGAACGCTGAGATTTCGGGTGAATTGATGCGTGCCAGCTCGCTGACGCCGCCAGAGTGGCACAGCGGACCGACCGAATCGACGCGCCACAAAATCAATTCCGAACAGAAACCTGTTGGCGTGAAGACATCCTTTTCAGTGCTTGTTGTGACAATGGGATTTTCGAACGGTGATAACGGCGACTTGGTCTCAGTGTCAGGCAAATTGTGATGTGAAGTAGACACAAGTAACGGGAGCACTGGATGACAAGTGATGTCATTCACACGGAAACGATGCCCGGAGGCGCGACTGACGTGGCCTATACTCAGCACTTGCGTGAACTTTGTCTTGAACGCAAACGTGAGCTGCCAAAGATTCAGCGTGCCATTCGAGTGTTTAGTGACCATAGAAACTGATGGTGAAACGTTCAGTGGCATGGCATTTGCCTCTTGACTGACATTATTCTCACTGGTACTTGTCTCCTGGGCATCCTCACCACCTTTGGCCAATGATGTTGAATTCCGATGCGATTCATCGCTTTTAATAGAAGCATCGTCAACATTCTTATTGAATTCATCCTTGCTCTTAACATTATTCGCAATATCACGGAATACCAATGGATGAGTGCCCGTATTGAAAAGGCTGACTGTTGTTGACATTGACATGGCGTCGCCGAGCGGAAATGCCGATGGTATACGTGTCGAAAATGAGACTTGAGCCTGACGAAACGAGCCCGGATAATAGTCATCAAGCCATTCAATCACCCAAATCAGATAGCTACCATCCACTGGATGTATGGCGAACAGCAAGTCTGGACTCTGATGCCAATCACGCAGCAAGCATTCGATTTTATTGTCCAATGAATCCACCAACTGTGTTATTGGATTATGCGTTTCATTGTTAAGCGAATTTTGTGAAGTTGTATTCGACATGGAATTCATATTTGGTAGACCAGCTGTTGCTGTATGCTGTGAATACTTGCTGTACTCCTCATTGCTGTCATCAACAGAGATTGATTTGGATGTGGCACGCATAAATTTCTTATTAGGCTCATCTGGTATATCGACACCACCACCACCGGCAGACCCAGCACCACTGCCAATGCCACCACCGCCACTACCACCACCACCCCCACCACTTGTATTATGTCCATTCTCTTCGTCAATGACTTTCTTGGTTAACTCCTGCAATATAGCTTCAGCTTGTAATGTAAAATGCATCTCCTTATTGTTAAGCCAATGCAATATGAATATATTTTGACTGGCTGGATCTGATGATTGCATCGATGGCACCAATGGTATATCGGTTTCGGCATTTATCGATGCCGCCAAATGGAAATGCATGCCAGGTGTAACGCCAGCGCCATGAAAACCATACGAATGGAAATCATGTACACTACAAGACGATGGCAACGATGGTATCGGGCCCTGATAATTGGTTAAACTTGCCGGTGAACCAATACCACCAATACCGCTAACCAAACCATTGCCACCGCCTCCAGCACCACCATTACCACTAGCCGCTGAAGCGCCAGCACCTGCCTTCATATGACGACGTATATGAAAGCATGTCTTCATATGCTTCAAGCGTTGCATGAAACGATGCTTATGCCGATGTGTTCGAAATTTGGGATTTTGCGAAGCCAATGGATCAAATTGTGTCATATTGACCAAACCATCGTCCGGAAGCACCGTTTCAATCCAAATACGACATATATTATCAAGACACGATGTCACCAGCATATTTGCCACAGAACCCTTCGGCATATATTTGCTTGTCTTGCGCCACACAATGTTCGAGACAGCACGTGGATGAGCAATGTAAACATAAGTGAAATTAAGTTCACCATCCAAATCAGCGCCACTACATTGAGCTGTGTGATGTTTTGTTGTACTTTTTGCTGGAAATAGAACTACACAAAAATAACAAACATATAGAATTAGAATCAAAAGCAATGACAATAGGTTGTTTGGTAATGATTTGCTGCTGCTTTTCTTTTCTCGTTATCTAATGTACCCCTCTTGTAGAATCATTTATATGTATGTATTTCCTAATGGCAAGAAACTGAGGTGACATGGTATGGTTTTCACAGTTTTCATATTCTTTTGTGATGAATTCCACATCACATCATTAATACAAGAAGAAATTGAATGATAATCCGATGAAGCAATGTCATGAGCATAGAGCTTTTGACTAGTCACTAAATATGATATACAATTCTTCTACTCATGACCAATTCTTGTAACTTCTAGATGATTTCTTTCTAATCCCATCAAAATACAACACTAAATCTAAAATTATTGGATGACTCTTTATTAATCCCAAGTCTTATCATCTGGTTTGAAAACGACTTCTTTTCATTGCGTTTCAATAATAATACGTAAATGGCAATGAATTTGATTTGGTTTTTGTTAATGGTTGCACAACTCATCTGGCATCTCATTATACAACTTCAGATTTTTAGTGTACCGAGCTGATGGACGGTTTCAGTACTTAGCTGGAACTCCCTTGTAATACATCTGATAGTCCTCATGACGGTCTTTGTGGATTTTCTTTGATGATTTTGTCGATATCAGTGATTAGTTTAATACAGAGTTTGTTGTGAAGTTTCGAATTGACAACTCCATAAATCTTGCTTAGAGAATTCGCATGTGATTGCCTTTATCTTGCACCAAGAAGCCCCAAACACTGCAAAAAGCAATTCATATCGAAGGTGAATCAAAGCAAGCGTGTGGATTTCGCCAAAAAATATATTAATGTGGCTTCAGACTTTTTGGGAAAACATTCTCTTTACTGATGAGAGAGAGCAAATTTGAAATTTTTGGTGCCAAAAGGACATCACAAATATGGCGTACCACCAATGAAGCCTTTAAAGAAAGTTGTGTAACCAACACAGTTAAGCACAGTGGGGGCTCAGTTATGGACAGGAGTCGGTATGTTGTTTTCATTGAATCAACAATGATAAAGATGGATTACTTTAACATATTAAAGAACAATATCGCCCTCCGTGTCGACAAATTAGGCCTGTCTGGCAATTGAATCTTCCAACAAGAAAACGATCCGAAAAATACAGCGTGATTTGTGAAGGAGTGGCTACTGTATATGACCCCTAAGACATTTAGCCATCCGCCACAATCTCCAGACCTCATTCCCATTGAGAATTTGTGGCAACACCTGGATAGATAGATCAGGCAGAGGACGATTTTGAGCAAGGAAGACCAAAAGAAGGCTTTAATGGAAGAATGGGTCAAAATCTCTCCTGCAATCGATGCCAAGGAGACTTAAGGCGGTTGTACAAACCAAAGGAAAGCAGACAACATATTTAAATTTAAAAAAGTGACTGACAGTATGTTATAATGTTATTCATTAGCTGTCAAATGACATACAGATTTGCCAAATGCTACTTCTTCTATATCTTGGCGACAAGCCTTCATTACCAAACAGCATTACATTATTATAATACAATAATTAAGTATTAAGTTGATTAGTTAGTTTACCTTGTTTGTTCTCGTACCAAATTTTCACAAGTCTATCATTTCGTCCACATGTTGCAAAGAGTGTTCCATCCGGACTAAATGCCATATGATATATGGGTATAGCCGTTTGGCATGACCAAATATTCTCCCATGTTGAGGAATCATCTGTTGTTGTACTAGTATTGTTGTTATTAGTATTTTTGGTATTTTCTTTGCTGCTGCTATCACCACCGCCAATTTCAAATTTAACGCCTGGTATCAAGAATAGTAGAAATAGAAACAGATAAATTTAATCATATATTGTCGAATAAAATAAACAAAGACAAAGCTTCGTTGCCATACACTTATGTGTATGATTCACGTGACACATACGATATGTGTTTGTACATAAGTTTCTTGTTCACATATGTACATATGTGTATAGTACTTATAAGAATATTAATTAATACATTACGTATTAAATACTATTGTACTAACCGGTGTTTTCTTCATCTTGTTGTTGAGGTGATTTACTCTTCCATAATTGTATATTACTGCCGCCAGTTAAGAGGCGTGTTCCTTCTAAATTCCATGATAATGTTATAATATTAGAATGACTTGTAAAGGAACCAGTTTGTACCCATCTAAAAAAATACATATACATATGTATATACATAAGTAAGAATGACACATAATTTCAATCGATTGGACTCACCTGTAGTCCAAAAAATGTGTATTACGTTTACTTGATTCAATCACTGGTGTTGGTTCAAATATACAAATTTTATTCTCATAGGCTGCTGCAATTTTTCCAGTATCAGTGCTACAATCCAGTGCTGATATCTTGACGTAGCCATGATTAGCACCCGGTATAATCTGTACACGCTCGAAGGTACTTGCAAGTATGACGACATTACAGCCAGCAGCATAGGCCTGGGATGGATGATGATTATAAGGAAGAAGATTGAATATATTGATGAATAAATGTTAGATAAATTTATAAATAAGTACATATTTGTTGTATGTGTGTGCGTATGTGTATGTGTGTTAATACAATATTTGTTGTGTATGCGGATAAAGAAAAAAGGTTGAATGAAAGATTAGATAGATATAATATGATTAGATATCATACACATATGATGATGACGATGATGATGATAATAATGATGATAAGCAGCAGCAGTAGGATTGTGATTGGGCTACGTTGGGTTGGTTGGGGTTGGTAAGGGTAGAGGAGAAGCACTCTCCTCATTGAAATTAATATTAAAATACTTTATTTGATATTGTTTTCTTCTTTAGTTTTGTTTTGTTTTCTTGATCTTTGCATGCATGCGCATATACTATATACATATGTACATACATATAGTAATATAGTATGTTCTGTTTGTGTGTGTGTGTATGTGTGTTGTGTTTGTGTAATTGACTGTGTGTGTGTGAGACCATTTTTGGATGTAAAGTTGAATGTGGAAGGTTTGTGGAAAATCGATGACAAAAGTTTGACCTACAAAACTAATAAAAATGTTAGCACACACACATACATAGTATGTAGATACAAGCATTTACTATATGCATAGGTCGCATAATTGAACTTTACGCACTATTTATTCGCTTTTGCCAATTGGACAAATTGCCAAGCTATCAATGGAGAAGAGAAAAACATCTGTACTTTTTTTATTGTACTTATAGCAGTGTAGTTTTGCTAAATGTACATACATACATATGTGTGTAAACAGACTTGTTGGATTCAATCAAATAATGTAGATTCATTGGTAATATAACTAAATAACTAACTAACTAACACATCAAGTTTCATGAGTTTGTAGTTAGGTTAGTTAATTAGATCAAAACAGATGTTACCAGTAGCAAGCAGCCACAGCAGAAGTAGTTGATAGCAGTAGCAGCAACCACAGCAGAAGTAGATGTAGCAGCCGCCTGCTTGACGCTATACTAATGTCCGTGTCTCAGCCGCCTGCTAGCTCCCCACTCATAATTTCTCACATTCTACACAATATGTATATGATATTTATATACATACGTATGAACATGTGTGAAATGATATGATAGAAAGAGTAAGAAAGTACAATAAATATCTAAGTAGTATGTACGAAAAAAAAACAAATTTTCTTGCTTTGCAAAACTAATTGAAGTGTGACTTGGGTGGCAGGCATCAGCAGTAAAAATATAACCCCCTAGCATCTCACCATTGCCATTCAGCAGCTTCAGATTCACATAAGCTTGATTGTTACTAACATGACGACATCACATTTATTGAAATAACTGACAAACAGACAGACGAACGGGCGGCGACCTTAAAAATTTAATATTCTCACTAGTAGCAACATTCAGAAAATTAAAAGGCATATATAAGCAAGCAAGTAGACTGCTTGTAGCCACCAAATAGTATTATCAACGGATTAAGGCCACCAGAACCACACCATCACCCACCACCACCACCACCACCATTGCATTATCATGATAAATAATGTATACAAATAAGAAAAGAAAAGAATGAAATTCACAAAAGTATACAATACAATACAATACAATACAAAATTAGAAGAAAATTTATCAATTTTATTTATTGTACGACATGCAAATCTATTGTATAGGTGTATGGGAATGATCATCATAATCATATTAGCAATTAATGTCAAAATATTGTTTTATTCGTTTTGACAAGAATTTAGATTTATATATTTCTGTTATTCTGTCGAAAGAACCTCATTTGTCATTACTAAAAAAATATTCATTTTGAATTCTATATTTTTTGTGCATTTTCTTCATAAACACAATCTTCAAGCATATATATTTTTTTTAAAAGAGAAGAAAAACGAATATCAGAATAAATAAATTTGTTTTCTCATTGTTTATTAAAGTCACGGAGCTCACAAAAGCAAATATGAACGTAGGACGGTCACAATGGGCGTACCGATGGAATTACAAGAGTAAGTATGTTTGTTTGTATGTATGGATGTTTGAATACGTGTTCAATTGGCAAAGATACAAACAACAAAAAAAAAAAACAATAAAAAAAAAAAGAAAAGAATAAATGCATAGAAGAAAAACACAATACACACATTTACTCACAATCGCACACACACACACACACACACACTCAACACATATGCATACACTCGCTTAGAATATTAAAGAAGAAAAAAAAAATAGGCACACACAATCAAAATCATAAACTAACAAAAAGAATATTGTAATGAGTGGTATTTTGTACAATTTCGATAGCGATTTGATTTTGACACACACAAAATTGTAATTCTTGTTTTTCGCTTACTGTGAAAGGGATGCCCTCAACGGATCCAATGGCGAAGCACCGGTCACCAGCATTGCAAGCGCCACTTAATATCTGATGACAATTCATTATTTTTTTATACTAATTGAATAATCATCACATATAAGTAGTAATATAAGTATATTAAAAATAAGAATTTTTATTTGTTTAATATATTGTCCGCACGAAAATTGTTCTTCATCATCAAGAAACGAAAACAAAGTGGATGCATGACATTATATAAAATAAGACTGTCGTGTCGTCGTGTTTAGAGTAGTGTAGAATGTATGGAAAATTGTGGGTGTTGGGCGGTGAGAGGGTGGCAAATTTTGTCCATCCATCTCGCTTGCACAGCATTAATGGGTATGCAAAAACAAAACATTTAACAACACTTTATTTCAATCAGTATGCAAATTTGTTGTGCATCTCGCTCGCACAACATTTGTAAGCAATATAAAAGTATATTTTAGACAGCACTGTCTTGTAATCATGCTCAATTAGTGTTAGAAAATTTCATTTTCATTGAACCAAGCGACAGTGAATTGGAACCTTGAGAGAGAGAAAAAGCGTTGCCATACAATTGCTGTGCTTACTGTTGATTTTTATGCCAAAAGCGCAGAGCATGCAAATGCCGGATCATAATTTATGAAATATATTTTCTAGTTCTATTTATTTATTTTTTTATTTAACCTACTCTCAGCTATGGCAGCGGGACCAATTGCTGAGCGCAATCAAGGTAATTATTATTTATTTAAATGTCTTAAAATTGTGAAATCAAAGAAATAAACAAATTCAAAAAAACACTACTATTCAGATGCTACAATTTATGCCGGTGGTCTCGATGATAAGGTTACTGAAACTTTACTTTGGGAATTATTTGTGCAAGCCGGACCAGTTGGTAAGTTAAATTGTATTATATTCTTATATACTTGCTATAATTCATTAACTCATTCAATTAGTTAATGTCCACATGCCAAAGGATCGTGTCACACAAATGCACCAGGGCTATGGATTTGTGGAGTTTCTGTCCGAAGAAGATGCTGATTATGCCATTAAAGTCATGAATATGATTAAATTATATGGTAAACCCATACGTGTAAATAAGGCTTCGGCACATCAAAAGAATCTTGATGTTGGTGCTAATATATTCATTGGCAATCTGGATATGGAAGTCGATGAGAAATTACTTTATGATACATTCTCTGCCTTTGGCGTTATACTGCAAACACCAAAAATTATGCGTGATCCAGAAACTGGCAATTCGAAAGGATTTGCTTTCATTAACTTCGCTAGTTTTGAGGCATCCGATGCTGCAATGGATGCAATGAATGGGCAATATCTATGTAATCGTCCTATATCGGTTTCGTATGCATTTAAGAAAGACTCCAAGGGTGAACGCCATGGTTCTGCTGCTGAACGTCTATTAGCAGCTCAAAATCCATCGGCGCATGCTGATCGTCCGCATCAACTGTTTGCTGACGCCCCAGTTCCAAGTATGATGCCCATGATGCCTGGTCAAATGATGCCACCACCTCCAATGATGGCGCCACCGCCACCGATTGCGCCAGTGGCAGCTCAAAATATTATGGTGCCACCACCACCAGTGCCACAACCAGCTCCGTTTCCAGCAACAATCCCGCCACCACCATTGCCACCAATGGGTGGTGGGCAGCCACCGCTGCCTCCATCAATGGGTATTCCACCACCACCTCGTATGATGCAACCGCCAAATGCATGGCAACCTGGTCTTCCGGCTCCGCCACCACGTCCACCACCACCAACAAATTGGCGTCCGCCTGTACCATTTCCTCCTCAGCCATTTCCTCCACATCGTTTTAACCCAGATGGTTCTCAAATGGGATATCAATATTAGGTTAGATGGCAGTACTAGGCACTTCAATCACACTTCGTATAATTTTTCAATGATGTAATTTATTTTTTTTTTTTTTGTAAAAGAACAACAAATAAAACTGGAACTGCAAGAAAAAATCTCAGGTTCTTCGCTCTAAACATAACGGTTTTGTTTATTTCTTTATACAAAATATATTATAATATTACAGATTTATTGCTTATCACAAGCATATTATAAACAACACAAAAACAAAACTATTAATGTGGCTTTATGATGATGGATGTAGGAAGGTACACATTCATGCGATTTTACTCGATTCAGGCATAGTTAGCTGAGCGACACTCATTCCATATATTTATCATCTCTAATGGATCATCAAAACCATGCGAAGCTATAACATTGGCATAGCTATCTGGACTTTTATAACGTGGCTTATTAAAGTAGAAGTTATCACAGTGTTGCACTTTAATACCAGCTTTCAGTGCCACAATGCCCAGGTATATGTCATCGAAGCGAAACAGTGGCACTTCTTTACTCATGCTATACATTTTCAGAAGTGCCTCCTGTGATAATATAAAAGCACCGGCTGTCACATACGGAGGCCATTTATCGAATGGATATTCTTCGAGTGATACATACCATTTGCTGAATTTATGACGCAGTGGTGATGTCTGAAAGACATAGCCAATGAAACGCAAATTATTACCATTTGGATAATGTCCACGTCTGCTGCTGCTGCCCAATAAACGCAGTACATTTTTCATAGACACATAATAATCATCATCGACAAACATATAATAGTCACTGTGTGGATAACGCTCGCTAGCCCAACGTATGCCAGTCATTGTCTTTAAAGTATTATTAAAGTAGGCATCATGGTAGTTCGCTTGCATGATATCACCATAACGTAAAGATTCCTTAGTAATGGATGCCGCCAACTGTTTTTGACTATCTTCATCACCATTATTGTCAGTTGGCAAACCCAATAGAAACAAACGCTTTATATTCACATCAGAGAAACGATTCTCATAGCCCCAAGTCTCACGTATAGCTCTACGCCGGTCTGCATTCTTTGTTGCCGATTTAATGAGTAGTGTCAAACGGGTCGCCCCCATGCCTATGGTAGGCTGTCGCACAAAAGTATAATTGAATGCAGCATTCTTTAAAGATGAATGCTGGTGCGTTTGCTGATGCTGATGAATTGGATAGTAGAAATGCCTTTCAAAGCTTAGTTCGAATATATGCGTAAACACTCCGAGTATATCGAGCACAATGATCACTGGTATAATTGCTACACAACGCAACAGTGTCCTATAGTGACGCCGGAACATTCCACTTGATTTCCCATATGTCATCATATCATAATAATAATTATAAATGAATAAATAATATTATAAACATTTAAATTTTGAATTGAAATCGAAATCCAAGACAAAAGCAACTTCAATTAACAGCAATAGAAACAATCAACAACAACAAACTGAATCACAACTTCTTATGGAGATTTTTGTGTAAATGTTATCTGTATAAAATTACGTAGCATTATTATTACTATATTGGTAATTTAAAGTAAAAAATTACTAATTTTTCTTCCGCGATAAGAAGAAACGAAAATAATGATTGAATGAATGTCAAAAAAAGCAACGAATTTCCTTCTTTTCAACGTAAATATTTTGAGAGGGATAGGGTGGGTGGAGAGGAAAGAACAATTCTGGAATTTGAGAGAGTAACAAGAACTTTAAGAGAGTAATAAGAACTTTCAGAGAGTAATAAGAACCTTGAGAGAGAGTGTTTCTTTTTCAAAATCAAATTACCGGCAAATAAGGCAATAATTTGATAATTAATAAATTAAATACTCACTTATTTACCTTATTATATGTATTTTCATTTGTTTTGCTCGAACAATCGTGCGGTGTGAACAAGAATAACCAATGTTTGATAGCAAGTAGTGCTGGAAAATAAGAAAAGGAACTTTTAGTGTGGGAAGTTGGCATTAGAATTCAGAATCAGAATTCGTTCGATAAAAATACTGTAAAAATTTATCGTATAAGCGAATGCAAAAAGTATTTTACTTTAAATTATAATAAAAGTGAATATAGCAAAAACGTGGAGAAGCTGCGATAGTTAAACTATCATATATCAACATGATTATTCAATTGATCCAATACAGACAGAATCATTGCAAAATACAATACACAGTGTTAACGAATAAGATCGCAATATGAAGAAACATAATTTTAACGATTATTTAGATGAGCTTGGACCCAAATTCCTGATTGGTTGGAGATTGGAATGCCAAACATTGTTTAAACAGTTGTAGATTAGCATTCCAAAGAAGTAAATAGTTGTACAATTCGATTATAAGCATCAACAGGCAATTGTAGCTACCAGGGCCTGATTCAGAGGACTTTACAATCTATATAGGAATCCAGTCTAGAAGGTTAACAATAACCGAAACAGCTGACCTAAGCTCTGATCCACTTATCTTTGATTGTAAACTTTTGTATATCACCCAGCATATGTACAATATGACCGCTAAGTTGCTACTTGCATATGCAGTTATAGCCCGATACTGTCTTGTTAAAGAATTCGAATGTTTCAGAGTACTATTCCTAAATGTGGGGTTGTTCCTTACATTTAGAATTTGAAGCATATTCGAATTTACAAAATTCAAAAAGACACACACCTCTATAATTACAATAGTACCCATGGTGCTTCATTAAGTGTGGTGAGCATTGGCATAACATGCCACAATGAACTGTTGATTTTTGTCTGTTGTACTCGTCTATGAGATTCCTCTTGCCAAGGAAACACAGGTCCCTACTGCCACTTTGGCCGATATGACTAGCATAGGATATTCTCTTTCATACCTCCTGTTGTAATTACGTATATTAAAACGTATGGCCGCTTGATCGTTGTTGGTGTGTTTTGAAATTAAAACTCATCTGATAGGTCCTTGACTTGATCCTTTACAATGAGCTGGATCCAGTTGACCTAGATTAAATAGTTGCTCCAAGTAGAGGTGTTGCAAAATGCACCTCAAGACATTACTTGCAACTGATTTAATATCTTTCTTTAAGCTGGGATTTTATAGTATTGCTCTGTGGAGGTGTTTATTGTCTTGGTACTATTATGACGGCATTTCCTTAAGCTCATTGTTATCATGGGACGACAAGGTTACATTTGTGGCAAGAGACGAGTACTGAGCATCTGTACTGCTGCTCGGGATATGGAGGAGAAGTTCCATGGATATGTAAGTATACTATTACTTACAATTACTTCCCACAATTTTCACTAATTCCTTCCACTGTAATCACAGGCTAACAATTTTTCTCCCGGAGTGCAGAGATTTTGCATATTGTGTCTCGAACGATTTCTAGGAGCAGTACCCTTTCCATTTTCTAATCTAATCTGTGTACTATATGAATATATTTTTGTTTTTAACAAATAAACATTTCTGTACTAGTATGCTGTGAAGGTATCCCACGCTGTTCCAGTTTTTCACTTAATTAAATTGTTTAGAGAGAAAAACAACTTATGTATCTCTTAACTAAGAAAATTTTAGGTTATTAAAATTGATTGATTAATTATATAAACTTAATTATTTTCAACCATATTTGGGTGAACTTGAAACTAATAAAAAATATAATTCAGCAAGCACACGCACTTACTACTACGACATGCTATTCTAACAAAACTTACCTTACCTTCTTACCTCGATCACACATCATAGTACATATGTAGATCACAAGTTCATATAATCTTTATTCTATTCTATATTTATAATAATTTCTACAATACATAATATATGATACTATCAATCTCTTGCCATAAATCCTTGAGCTAATCATAAGAATCAATATAGTACTAACAATACAAAGTCTTCAGAAGTATCTTATCTAGTATTTCTATAACTTTGAACTGATTAATGATTTGGATCTATGAGTATGTATGTTTGAATTTGGGATATCAGGATATGTGCTATAATATGGGTATTTTATTGTTGCATATACTACTTAGCATATACCGACTATGTCTTTATACAAGGTCACAAGACATGATGACAGAAACTCATCATATACACTTAATAAGTACATACGAGTAACTACTACATATACATATACAAATAAAAAACCATCTTTGGCAGTTATTCGACGATGACGACGACGACATCATCAACAACCAGTGGCAAAATGCCATGGGCCCCGAGCTGTAAGGGGCCCCGTCCCGAGAGGGCCGTGAGCACATAAGAATTCCAACATTTATCTTTACAATGTTTAGTAAAATTTTAATAGTTTTGTATTCAGTTAATTTAAGTTACCGACAAAAGTACACACAAATTAAACAAAAAAATATATCAAGATTTGAACATATTTGTAAGAAAAGATGTTTATAACATTCGGTAGGTAACTCACGAAATATGATCCTGTTTTACAAGAATTGTTAAGTAAACCGAAGGGCCAGACTAAATACTTGAGTCCCATAAATACAAAATGAGCTCATTTCTGTTCTGGTTCAAAAAGTGGAAAACGCTCTGGTAAATGAAATAATAACCGCATCATTTTACTCCAATATATTTGATACAAATAAAGATATTTCGCAAATAGATCAATTGTGTGAAGTTTACTGTTACTGTGTGATCGAGCAAGATGAAATTGGAACTCCAAAGGTGCTCGTAATTAAAGAGTCATTTTTAGAATTTTATGAGTTCAGGATCAAACTGCCTTAGTAATAATGTCCAAGCAGATTTATAAAATCCATAAATGACAAAAATATTCCTCTGAATAAGTGCCGTGGATAAGAATATGATGGTACTAATAACATGAAGGTACTTATGGTGGAGTTCAAAATCTTATAAGAGATACTATTGAGCCAAATGCAAATGTATGTCCATTGTTCTGCTCATAATTTAAACTTGGTTATTAATGATGCAGTATATTGTATCAAAAGATGGAATGCATTATCAAGTTTTATATCTCATAAAGAAATGGTGTCTGGGTAAACTTCAAATTCGATAACATTAAAATAGTTAAATCCAACTAGATGGGCAGGATGTTATGATGCCATTTTCGCTTTAAAAGTTCCGTTTGTTGAAGTTCAAAAAGCGTTAACAAAAACTATTCTATATAATTCTAAAGCAGATGAGAGAAATGAAGCTATTTTACTGAAGAAGAAAATCGAAAACTACAATTTTATTACATATGTTGCTGGTTTTCCATGGCAAAATTTTACAGACCAACGACGCAGGCTCTAAAGTCGTTCAGTCAGCAATCGATTTTTCAAATGCCTCAAATGCAAGCCAATGATATAGCAAACAAATAGTCTATTAAGCCAGAATTTCCTAATACTCGTCAGAAGATCCAGAAGATCCAGAAACTTGTTTAGAGTGAACATATTCTATCGTGTTCGGGACATCATTATTAATCAACTGAAATCACGTTTCCTTGGAATGAATGAGATTGTTACCAATTTCAGTGTCTTGCAACCTGGCCTTTTTGCAAAATTTATATGAGACCGATTTATTGGAAAAGGCCTTAGTATTTGTTGATTTATATAAAGAAGACATATCTGTCTCGTTTGCCAAGGAAATTCTTAGTTTGCGATCCACTTTTAGATATGAAATAGGAAAGTCATCTTCTATAGAAGAACTTGCTAATCATTTTATTTCTTCAAGTTTTCCTGAAGTATGCACTGCATTTCTGTTATTTGTAACCATCCCTGTGACTACGGCTAGGGCTGAGCGATCATTTTCAAAATTAAAATTGATAAAACATATTTTAAGAAATTCTATGGGACAAGAAAGGTTACGCAACTTAGTTATTCTATCCATCGAACATTCCATGGCCCGAAATTTAAACTTTGACGATATCATTAACACTTCGCCGAACAGAAAACCCGAAAAAAGGAATTTTTATAATCACAACTTATATTATACCTCATAATAAATAAGAATTGAAACTTCGGTTGAGCTCCTTTACATTGAGGGAGGGCCCCTTTGGAAGATTTTGCCACTGACCCCCGATGATGTAGTTACGCCACTGTCAACAACAACAACAACAACATCATCATAATAGTTTAACGGTCGGTCGTTGCTTTACCGTTGTATATGTAGTATACATATGTATACATACTTATACACTTGAGAATGATGAACTGATCGTGTGTTTGTGTTGTCTCGAAAAACCTATAAAAACACCGAAGAACATATCAAAGCTTTAGTTTTACGAAATCTTGATCGTGTGTGTTTGGTTCAAAGAAGAATAAAAGATTAAAATTCGAAAATTGTAAATTTAAAAACAAGAAAACAAAATGTCTTATCTTGGCAATACATCAGATCTGGAGTGTGAGAAAAATGAATTTTCACGTAATCGTCCTACGGGAATCGTTACAAAAATGGCAGCGCATAAGTTGTCTGCGGAGCCAAAGTGGTCAGATAAACGTGATGATGATTCTGATTCGGAAGTGTCAGCGCCAGATAATTTCTTAACAAAAGGTGTTGGTCCTCAATGGTGTTTTCTTTTTTTTTTTTTTGTCATGTGCATGTGATTTTTTTTTTGATTGTTTTTTTTTTTTGTAATTATTATTGTGATTGGACTAATTTTGGATCCTTTAACCAAGTTGCCGTTCCATCTTCTTCTCTCCTTTCTCTCGCTCTATGTCTATCTCTCAAATGCATTTCATCACATTTCTAAAAACAAATAAATAAAAAAAATAAGAAAAACCAATCAAAAAAAAAAAAAAAAACCCCCATTCACATAAATAATATTTACATATGCATAATACAGAAATATTTAATGCATCCTTGTTCAATCATGAAATGAAAACATCATCTTACAGGCGCTTTCCTACTGACACCTTCTTATGAGCTTTCAATGGAACGTGCTGCACTCATTTGCGAGAAAATGAGCTTTAAGGGCTGTTTTAGCTTGACAAAAACCGCTACAGGAATTCTTTTTAAATTCTCTCATCCAGATGATTATCAAGCGGTCTTTAAAAAGGGTTTTCATAAGGTCACTGGAGCTCGTTTTTATCGCAAGGTGAGTAAGAATTTATTTACGACAAAGTACAAATTGAACTTGTCTATGTACAATAGTTTAAGTTTAAATCTTTGCCCGATCAAGAAATTGTGACATATATAATTAGCAGTATGTAATTCTATTCTATTCTATTCTCACTATAATCAATCAATCAATCATTCAATCAGACAACCAATCAAATCCAATTGAATTCAAAATTGTTGACAAAATTTTGTTTTTCTAAAATCTTCTTTTCCAGCAATCCTTGTCGAGAAGTGTAAGTATATGGTATATAGTATCTACATATATATATTTTTAGAATGCACTAGATCGGGCATTATAGATCATGTATAGTATTCACACTATGTCTATGTCTATATTTTTCTTTCACTTTCATTACTATTTCTGCCTTTTGTCTTCTGCCATTGCTTTTCCTTTTCTTTTTTTTTTTTTTTGTATTTTGATTCGTTCGAATTAGATCGCCATACCATGTCGCCCACGAAAGACATTTACATTGTATGTTCTGGATGTACCAGAAGATTTACCCGTCGAGGATATACGTCATGCAATGTATAAGTTTGATTCAGTTGTTGAGGTTGTACGCTTGCATATCTATTCAAGTCTAACCACCACAGAGAAATCAAATGTAGAAGGTATATACAAGACCATAGTACTAGTAGTACAAGTGATACTAGATTTTAAGATCTTTCAATTTCAATTCTTTATTTATTAATTGATATTAATTTGTATAGCCTCAGGAACTGGTAAGAGCAGTGATGTTGCTGAGAAACCGGAACGCACCGAAAAACGTGAATTGCCACCAGCTGTTATACGCATAACCTTGGCATCTATGGATGAATATAATATATTATTGCAGAATGGCTTGAACTTCTATGATGCGACATTCTTTCCAACGGAAGCGAATATTTCCTTAAAAGGAGCCAAAATTGATTATAAACGCAGGTAATTATTTACTACTACAATTTTTTTAAGCACGATTCATTCACCAATTTGAAGGTGATAATAATAGGCTGGGCCCAGGGCCTAGGACAGGGGTACAGGCTGTGATGCTGCCCCGGTATGGTATAATTTTGCTAATTACTAAAATTTTTGTTTTTGTGTTATATGCTTATAGAATGCTTGATGGATCGATACCGGGGCGTGTACGTGAACTTTTGCCAGTTTTTGATGCAGCTGGCTTCTGTAAATTACCAGCACCCACTAGCAAACTAATTAAGCCACCGAGGTCATGAATCTATCTATTCTATACTACTATACACCATACTATATACTATATATACATGAAAGTGAATGTAGAGTGCTTGATGGGAACAGAAACAGATATACAGATACAGACAGACAAGACATCTAAATAAAGAAACCTATGAAAGAAAATGGAGGAGGTAGAGGTGGAAGGAAGGAAGTAATGGCAAATCGAAGTAAAATAAACATTTGACCGCGATTGGGTGTGGGCATAAGCAATAATTGACATGATCATCGTCATCATCATCTTCATCATCTCATATACTATACGATGTCGATATCGTCGTCTTCTTAAGCGTTCCGGTTAACTAAACATCAAAGCTTTAACTACAATAGTACAATACAATATTTCGGTTTCGTTTTTTTCTTGCTGAACTCAATTGATACTTAAATCTAATGTCTATGCTATATAGTTTCAAAGCTAAAACACATGCCGGATGCCATTCTATGATGAACGGATGTCAATTGTCGCCAAACCAAACCAAACGAACAATTCACTTCAATCCAATGCCAAAAGTTTGCTCTTTCTTTCTTTCTTTGTCTCATCAACATCAACTATACTATACTTTAATCTGCTACTGTTACTGCTACTGCTACTGCTACTGATTCTACTACATACATCATCAACATGATCTTCATCTTTTAGATATGATTTTTTTCCCGCAAGTCTCTGCCACATACTATATACTATATATATATATATGTATTTATATTAATTTTATTTTTTTTTTTTTTTCTAAATTTATATCCATTAAATCCAAATATGGCGTAGCAAACTAATTTTGTTTGATTTGATTTGAGTCTAACAACAACAAAAAACAAAAAAAAAACCAGCAAGAAAATAAAAACATAAAACTAAAAATTAAAATAAAAATTATATTAATATATTAACGGAAACGGAAACAGAAAACTATAACCAAAATTCTAATGTGAAAAAATATTTAAAACGCAAAATTAATAATAATAAAAAAAAAAAATTGTTTCAATAAAGTATTTGCATAAAAAAAAAAAAAAAAAAAATAAAAGTATATTTATTATTATATATTTAATCTATGACAACTTACTGGCAACAATATTAATACAGCTGATCAAAAAAGTACAGTAAATATATTGAAATACAATAAGAAAATAAAATCAGACAAGTGTGAGTCGGACTCGGAACCCTCCGTGTGTTCCGTACCATCGTCCAAGATTTTTTGCCGCAAAAATGAAAAATTTCATTCTAGCGAAACCATAGATGTTAAAAGATCCCTTTAATTTTTCTACTCTTCACGGGAGTGCATAGTACGAGGGGGGTCAATAAGTCCTTAGAAAATCCAACAGATAGCGCGACTATTACTGTAAACGGTCTGTTTTCATGCAGAATCACTACCGTCGAAATATGTTGTGAAGTTTCAGCCAGATTGGTTGAGTTGTTGTGTGTTTTTCGTGCATTGAAGAAAAAAAATTTGTTTGTTTACAAAAATGGAGAAAATTGAGTTTAGATCTGTTATTAAACATTTTCATATAAAAGGCTTAACAGCAATGGAAATAAAAAATGAGTTGGATTTAGTTCACGGCACATCTGCTTCTTCACTTGCAACTATTTATAACTGGTTAAATGAATTTAAACGTGGTCGTACATCAACAAAGGATGAACCACGCTCAGGACGCCCTGTAGAGGTGACTACGCCAGAAATGATCAATAAAATCCATGATATGGTGTTACAGGGATATCAGAAGGTAGCGTCATTTCTATTTTACATGAAAAATTGTCTATGAAAAAGATTTCGGCAAGATAGGTGCCGCGTTTGCTCACAGTCGACAATAAACGCAATAGGGTGGTTGCCTCTAAAGCTCTGTTGTCGCTCATGCAACGTAATCCGAATGAGTTTTTTCGTCGGTTTGTGACTGTTGATGAAACATGGATTCACCACTCCCGAAACGAAAGAACAAAAATTTGAAAAGCGAACCATGTTCAAAGAAGGCGAAAGCCGTAAAATCAGCTGGTAAGATTATGGCTACTGTTTTTTGGGATGCACGTGTAATTATTTTCGTTGACTATTTGGAAAAAGGAAAAACAATAACAGGGGAGTATTATGTATCTTTATTGGACCAGCTAAGAGAAAAAATTACAAAAAAAACGGCCTCATTTAAACAAAAAAAAATCCTCTTTCATCAGGACCATGCCCGCGTTCACACATGTTTACGATCAATGGCTAAAATTGAAGAATTATAGTTTGAATTAGTCGACCACCCACCGTATTCGCCAGATTTAGCTCCCAATGACTTTTTCCTATTCCCAAACCTGAAAAAATGGCTCAGTGAACAAATGAAGAAGTCATCGATCAAACAAATGCTTATTTTGAGGACCTTCCAAAATCTTATTTATCTGACGGATTAAAAAATTAAGAGAAACGTCTAACTAAGTGTATAGAGCTCCAAGGAGATTATGTTGAATAATAAAAAAAAAAATTCCAAAAAAAAATTGTTTTAATGCTTTTTTCTAAGGACTTATTGACCCAGCCTCGTATTATAAGTTTGTTATGAAGTTTGTAACACACAGAAGGAGACATCACAGACCACATAAAGTATATATATTTGTGATCAGCTCGATGAGACGAGTTGATTTAGCTATGTCTGTCAGTCCGTCTATATGTATGCAAACTAGTCCCTCAGTTTTTAAGCTAGGGAGCTGAAATTTTGTACATAGGTTTCTTTTTTACCATAAGCTGCACATTTGTCGGAATCAGCCAAATCGGACCACTAGGGAGGTACCTGCCCCACAAACCACCTTTTAAAGTCATGTTTTTATAATAAAGTGTTTTTTGTTTTTTTGATGTATCGAACTGAAATTCGACACTATAAGTTTCTGTTCCATATCCATCAACCATGTAAATTTTATGATCCTAGGGTTACCAGGTGGGGTACCTCGCATACAAACCCCCATTTAAATGACAAACCTATAAAGAATAATAGTACAATAAAAGTGCCACTCAAACTTTGTTCTTTGTTGATACTCAAATTGTAACAGATAGAATATAGTGATGCTAAGAAAGGAAGGTTGGATGCAAACCGGAGGAGCGTGAAGAGTATTGCATCTTTGGCATAGTCAATGATAGCCTTTAACTGTGCTGCTATTGCTGTTTATGTTATTGAGAATCGTAAACATTAAACTCATATAAAGAAATATCAACAAATTCAAAAAAACACTTATTTCATGGTAGTTGATAAGAAATTAAAAATAAAATATAACGGTAATCGATTTGGCCTTACTTTTTTTTCTAAAAATAGCTTAATGAACGGTACTTCAAAGATCAAAAGAGAAAAAGATGATAAAATAAAGGAAGACTTGCAATAGCAAAAACAACATGCAACTAGTCGAACATTTATGAATATTAGAAAGATATATGTACCTACTTATATCTCAAAAACTAGACGTGATGCAAAAAAACCAGAGAAATCGAATTAGTAAATATACACTAAAATAGTTCTCATGACAAAAATGCTGTTGATCATTGTAATTAAAACTTAAAACACGAAATGAATCATGTGAGGCAAAGTTAGTTGTGCCACCTACTAGGGACACAGATTAGAATCCAACAGCCCTGGTGAATCAACAATACCAGTAATAAGATTATGCAGAAAGCTTATACTTAAAGAAATTCGCCGATTATTCGTACTCAACGAAGAAAGATCTATAAAAAGAAGCCTGCTTGAGTACACTAGCGTTTCAATTTAAACCAGGAAGTTCAAAAAGAAAGGAATTGCTGCTGTACTGACTCAATCAATATTTTGAATAGAGGGCTCCAGACGCACGAACAGTATTCGAGTACTGGGCGGACTAGAGAGATAAAAAGAAGCTTGGTAATGTAGAGATCATTAAATTCTTCAGATCATCTTTAAATAAAACCAAAAAACCATGATGGCACCGATTGACCTCCAGAGGTCTATTTGTAAAGCAATGAGATTAGATTACATTAGATTAAGGAATGATTGAAGCTGCTTAGATTGGTATTGGATTGATCATATTGTAACAGTAGCTTCTCCGGGAGTTTCATATTTCAATAAGTAATTTCAAGATTTCTTCATAGATATGTAAGTGTACAGTTCTTGATTACATAAGTTGGTCTAATTCAAATTAGACTATCACAGTGGTATCTACACTTATGAGGCTACTGTCGAACTCACTCAAGATACTTCTTAAAATTATACACGTTAGAGAAGGACCTGGAACTTTATGTATTCAGTTTTTAGTCCAAAACTGGAAAGACGTTCAAACAAATGTGTGTCTATGTGTAAAGATTTGCAATGGATAACTCAAGAAAGAAATTTTAAAAAGCAGAAATTGGTGATTTAAGAAGATTAGGAGCTGAAGAAGCTATAATAGTAATGTCCGATAGTGTTAGGTAAGTACTGCTTACTTTGGTGAACATGTTCATTTGTTCTTTTTTTTAAGTGAGTCAACACGCTCACATTGCTCAGTTGTTCACTTATGAATACTTTTCATTTGCTAATGAACAACACAGTTACTCACGAAAATAATATGGCAATTAGATTTTAATTCAAATAAAGTAACATTAAATAACAAAATGAAACATAAAATAATAAAATAAATTTTTCTTCCCTACTTCATTGGGAATTCTTTGGTAAAAAACTTATCAACGACATTTTACTATTTATTTTCTAAAAAAGAATTTGTAAAAGAGAACAAGTGAGTCAAATTAAGCAACTGAGTAAATAAGCACAAGTTAACAGAAAATAACAACTCAGTTAACAGTGAACAAGTGAGTGAGAAAGAACAACTGAACAGAAAAGAACAACTGAGTTAACAGTGAACAAGTGACTCAATTCACCCATTATTTACAACATACTATATATGCCTCTCAATCTTTTCTGATGACACAGCTGTCCTTTGCTAAGGGATCCTAGCATGCACCAGTTTGCTTTTGACTATCTCGTTTCCAATTTCTCGAAGTGGAAAATACCAGTTAACACCGATAAAACGTAGTCAATATTTTTCACTTGAAAGATTAAAAATCTATATAAGTATATAAAATACGACGAAAAAAAATGTTTAACGGCTTTTCACTCCAATAACGTTTGACCGAACAGCATAAAAGTTGGCATGTATATGTATTTCTTCATGAATAATGTTTATATGCTATCCACTTTGTTGCAACTAGCAAGTTTTTATATATTTTCATAGTTTTTTTAATAAGAAGAACATTTATTTTGACACTACCTTAAGTTCATTATGCTACCACACAAAAAACTCATTGCTACAAAACTCCGTTTCTGTTTGATCATGTTTTAAAGTTTAACGGTACGGATGGCGCGAATCTATATGTCACTCTAACGAGAAGAGAACATTCGAAAACAACAACATTCGAACATTTGAGAAGAAACACAAAAACATATGTGCGTGGACAAAATTAGAGCGAGAAAGGAATAATGCCTACAAAAATCGCACACTAACATCACGACGGGTCCGCAGCAAAGCGCGCCGGGCTATGCTAGTAGTCATATAAAGTTAAAAATTTTGACGTCAAATTGGTAGAATAGCTTTTGATATTTAGTGGCAATGTTAGATAAAAAGCTAACCTTAAAAGATTACATCAACTTCACCAATAAAATAGTTAGCAGTTTGATCCGCACTCTAGTATACCCTTTACCGAAAAAAATTTCTTTTAGTAAAAGAGTCACTGACTTATCTTGTGGGGTTGACTCGCTGGTGACCCTGTTCAACCTTTTTAGTTCCGTGAGCCACAAGAATCCAAAATGTAATGAAATTTTTAAAATTTTTCTCCTAGCCGATAAGTTGACAAGGGATTTCCTAAGTTATATATAAAGGTTATTCGATTGTGCCGGAAAATGGAAAAAAAAATCTGTTTGCTGACTGGGCCGCATTCAGATTTCACTTGGGCCGCGGGTTGGACAGCCCTGCCTTAACCTATTGCCTTTTACGGGTTGAACTAGGAACGATAAACCTTTATTGATCTCAATCATCACGAGTATTTGCTATCCATAGGAAAAGGTGCTTGCCTATTTGTTACCCGATGTAATAACATAATTTGTGTCTATTTTTTTATATATAATATAATATTTTATTGTATTTCAAACAAAATTGTGTTCTCTTACATATTTATAGCCTATTAAAGTGGTTTACATGGCAAATATAATATCATTTTTTTTTTTTATATATAAAATAATATATAAGTAGTTTTATGTTATTTTTAACTAATTTTTTGTTTTGTAATTACATAATAAAAAATAAATACAAAAAATTAAATTGATTTTATAGAGACACACACATATAATTCGACATTCATTTACATATTTATTGTTTTTATATTTTATTTTTGATATAAAAAAATTTCGGGTATAGGGTATCATCGGGTTGTTGGTGGTACTAAAGTTATATGAAAAGTCCTTAATGCTTAAAAAAAAAATGGAAATAAAATTTATTGGACCACACAATAATGAATTCAATAAAATGTGGCTTGATTTTTTGTTTAAGAATTTTTTAATTAATACAAACAATTTTGGATCAAACAAGATGAATATAGAAAATTTAAAATTCTCAGAGAATCATACTTAGTAAAAATGCAATACTATAAGCGAGCTCGTGTAAAACATGTTTAAAGGTATTTTTGCTTTTAATATAAGTATATTTAATATATTTTATTTTTTATTATTAATAATATTCTTTTTATTGGATCAAAAAATAGAAGGAAAATTGCTTTGGAATGTGGAGTGATTAAAATATTAATTACACATAATATAGGCGGTTATAAATACATAGTAATAGTAGGTGTGTATTGTGTATAGGAAAATAGAGAGGGAATGATTCCATAATGATTCCATTTTTAAATTTGCATTGAGGCGTTGGTTTTTTTTTTTTTTTAATACCCTTCACATTGTTATGGTTGTGACACAGTTTTAAGGAGACTTTAATTAATTAATTTTAAAGTCTTTTACTGGACTTAAGACCTTACTTAGTAGAAAGATTCAATATACAGTTTTGCCTTACTGCAGGGCAAAAGAAACTAAGACCAGATGATTGTTCAAGATCAAACATTCTGTAATCAAATTGGTCAAATTACAATATTATTAGTTTTTGTAGTACCAGCTTTAGTTTACAAATTATAGGAAGGGTTATTTTATTTAGAGAAAATACTCTTACCTTACAAAAATATTTTATTAAAAAAAAAAAAATAAAAACTCTTCAATTTTCTCATAAAAGATTTTCTACTGCGAAGTGCTATTCATACTCCAGCAATAATCAGCAGCCCTGGAATCGTTCTCCCATAATCCAAATATCATATTGAAATTGTTCACCATGTTCTTCACTCATGTCACCGAGATTTTTCGGAAAATCATCTAAATGGCTGTAAAGGAAGTGTACTTTGTTTCAACTTGATGAAAGTGGGACAACATCTCTTCAAAGAGCTCCACGTAATCATTATATTTCCATATACAATATTAAGAAAATCTCCGGATCGACCCCGATACTCTTAAATATAAAAATGAGTTTTTTGTATAAAGACGTTTATTTGTATTCTTATAATGTACAAGCGAAAATTTGCAAAAAAAAAAAAAAACGTTTCTTTTAAATCTTAAAATAATATATGACAGAAAATTAAACCAATCGTGTCTCTATATATAAGTATATAGCTAACACATACATACTACCATAAAAATACGAACGAAGCCAACTGCCAAACATAGTACTATTGTAGTTTTCTTTAAAAATTTTGAACTTTAAACAAAGTTGACAGAAAAATTCATCATAAAAAAAAAGGGATACATCCGATTGATTTACCATACTATATGTTTTACTTAACGATATATACCTATGTAAATATCATATTAAACAAATTATAAAGACATTTAGTTTTTCTATATAAAAAAAAACTCATTTTGTTACATTTTTAGTTGTATCTTTGATCTCTAATGATGATGATTTCTTATTATACGAGTAAGTTGTAGTATAACTGCTTTTGTGAAGAGTATTTTAATCTTTGGTAAATCCAAAGTTGATATACATATACTTATATTTTTCATGTTTTATGTAGAAATTTTTTTTTGTTCTGTTTTTAAGGGCAAAGCATGGAAAGCGATTTATTTTTCAAGTTTTTATACACTTCACATTAGTGTTGTTTTAAAGGAATAATCATTTATACGATCGATACCGGATACACGGACACCATTCTTTAGTTTTTATAAGAATTTTTGATAAAATTCAGTACATGATGATGATGATACAGTATCTCTTCTATGGACAGATGGAAATTTGTCACAACTACGACAAAGAAATATATTGTTTACACATTTCACATTAGGGTATCGGGAATCATTCTATACCTCATATTATTGTATTCATACTATCGGTATCGGATACTTTTCTTTAGTTTTTATAAGAATTATTGACACAATTTTGACTACATACCCTGCAGTATGCTTGGCGGTATTACTTCCCGTTTCAATACTAGTGATGTAATGAATACCAATTATAAGACATTCGCGAATGCGAATACGAATGTGAATGTCGGGAAATATGCGAAAGCGAATATTCGCAGTATCACTAGTACACTAGCATGCATTTTTGCGAATGCTCCTTTTCGCATTACTGGTGGCTAGTGAATTCACTAGATGTAGGTAATGGTGAGGCGGACCAGTGTGTGCTCATTTTCCATACTAAGTCATTAGCCGCTTTTTGCATTACTAGTGGCTAGAAAATTCACTAGTTGTAGGCGGTGACACGATTTGTGAACGGTAATGCAGGCGGTGGCTATTGATCCCTTCTAATGACATCGTCATATTAAATTCACAAGTTGAGTACATGTAAAAGGGGATAGAGTTGGAACTAGTACTGATTCCAAAGGGACTAGCCACGAAACAGTTTTGGACCAGTGATTCATACTGCAGGGTAAGGATGGTTCTTCATATGGACAAATGGATATTTGTCAGTGCTGTCATACTGTGTTCACTAAAAGATATAGCCACCATATAAATCAAACCGTAACATTATTAATCAATCTTGAATTATACGAGTATAATATTAATTTTTCTTTATCATCTTTTCTTAAATCAAATTGAGCAATTTGATCGTTGGAACGTTAAGAATGGCCCAAGTGTCGCACAAAACTACTACTGGGGGTTAAATCGTAAGGATATGTACAATATAAATAGAGATCCCAACATGTAACTGTCTTATACTATAAGTAGATACAATAGAAGACTAGCAGTATGTACTATGTTTTTTGTAGAAGCTATACAAGAGAAGAAAAACGTGGAACATCTGTGTGGTTGCATGGGAGAAATTTACTCTCTTGATACATTATAAGATGATTATATTCTATATATAGTTATTAGTGAAAACCTCCTAATAATTATAGATAAGAAATTACATCGATCGGTTGGTCGGATGATCAGTAGAACTATTACCTAGATGATGATAAAGTCCAGAAAGGGTTTCAACTCTATGCATATTTCACATAACCCATAGAGGCGAAGAAGGAGGGCTATGACAAAAATATATGATATATCTCTATATATGTATATGAAAAAAATGAATCACTAAATGTGTTGGCAAGCGCATAACTCAATAACGGCTGAACCAATTTTGATGATTTTTTATTTGTTGTACTCATTTAGTCACCTAGATGGTTGTGATCCGATTTGAACCCGGTTGGAGATACAGACAGTTTTTTTTTACTTTTTTAACATTTATTCATTTGGAGTAACCGATTTTGATGAAATTTTGAGGGAATCTCTAGCATAGTCTTGAGATTGTTTCATTTAAGTTTAATGTGAATCGAACTTGCTGTTGTCGTGGATAATATATAAAACTTAGAGAACAGTATCACGCACTAACATCATGTCGGAAGCGTAGCAAAGCACGCCAGGTAAGCTAGTACAATATTAATATGTAAATATTAGAAGATATAATGAATAGATTGTGAAGTGTATGAAAGAAGCTTTGATGAGACCAAAGTTAGCATTTTTCTTGTTTGAATTATTTTTCAATTATGTTTAAGATTTCATTTTCTCTGTATAATTTATTTATTTATATATAATATTTTGTTGTATTTGTTAGCCTTAGACAAGTTTCTTGTTTCTTATGGGTTTTTTTCCTTTTGCAGAATTTTTATTTATAAATTTTAATTTATTTTTTTATTTAAATTATTTTTTTCCATTTCTTTTATTCATTAGTTAATTAAATATTTCCTTTTTATATTTCATATATTTTTATATATATTTATTTCAGGCTGAAGCTTTTTCTTTTTTAATACAATATTATTTACTGTTATGTATACATATATTAATATATAAATTTTCTTTTATTATTTAAATTCGTTTTAATTTTTTTTTTGAATTTTTATTACGCTATTTTTAATAATTTTGTATAAGATCGAATCAGATCAGATCAGATTGGATCAGCTTTATTACATACAGTGGAGTGAATGGTGGAAGTGTATTATGGTGTTACAAACAAAAAAAAAAAAAAGAAGGAAGAGGCTAAGCAGGAGAAAGAAAAGAGCAATGGAAAAGTTAATAGAGATTAAGAAGTTTAGTGAGATTAGTAGTTTTAATGAGTTCAAGTTGAAATTGAGGATCGAACAGACATATAAACAATTACATTTATACATAATAATTAAGTTTATGATTATGTGATAATTATCTAAGTATATTTGTAAAAAGAATTATAGTTATGCAACAAAGGTTTCATATGTGTTTTTTTCTTTAAATTTGCATGTACTATATGGTATATGGGTAAGTATTTTATAATAAGGTTTAAACTGACTAGTGATAAGGCTAACATTATCTTAGTATCAATTATATCTTCATTTTCATCCTTATGTAGCATGTTAGACCAACAGTCCTCATCATTCATTCAGTTATCGGTTAATCAGACAGATTCTTAATACTAAATACACACGACGGTGACTTTAAAGAGTAGTTGAGTGTCCAGAGTGACCAAACCTCATTTTCAGATACAATCTTTTCTTCACAAATCAAAGTTAAGTTACGATATCTTCACGCTGATTTGCCATACCACTTAATCAAAATGTCTGTCCATCATCAGCCTACATTCAAACTCCCAAAGTCCTATAGTTTTTAAGATACAAACAGATGGCTCTAAAACGCACACTGCTGTTGGAACAGTAGTTTCTGGGGGCAAACCCTAAAAGACACTTATTTAGTAGTAAAGAGAGCTCAGGTTTCCAGGCCAAAATCCATGCAATAGTTCTATTTAGAGATGAAATAAAGTGTGCTACTGTCAATAAAACAGACATAGACATTAACTCTAACTGTAAGGCTGTACTACTGGATAGCTTATGGAATGCCTACATAATAAACGAAACGGCCAATGTAGATTATGTAATAAAGAAGAAGAGGAGACATTACATCATTTATTATGTCACCAGTACATGGAACCCAATCAAATTGCAAATTTGCCTCCGAAGAAAATCTTTCAGTTCTTGATGAATACCAGGTATGGGTGTGAAAAGTCTTGAACATGTAAGCTTCGTTGGAATCAAAACTACTACAATACTTATATCAATATATAATCTCTTAGACTTTGGTAAAACTGTAATCTGATTGACTGAGTGAGTGAGCGTATGTTGCCTATGGGGGTGTGGAGTCGGTTATGTGCATTTTACATTCATTCAACCATAATTGAAAGTCTTTTCATTGTTGTGAGGAAAATCTATAATGTATGTCAGGAGATCTCGATGAGTATATGCATGCACAACACTAGTGTATGGAATTACTCAGCAGTATGTTGAATCGTAAGGCTTTAGGAGATACATATATTATAGAATGAATTATAACAGCTATTCATCCAATTACTGGAAGTTGGAGTCTTTCAACAATTAAGTTAGGCTAGGTTCGGTTGTGAAGATATGAAAAACCATTAATCATTAGCCATATTAGACATTTTGTGATGCCACAGACATACAGCATCCCAGTATCCTATTCCCTAGGGAACAAATCCGAACAGTTTAAAAACTTACAAAAACACCACACCAAGTCCATGTCCATATTCGTCGTCGTCGCCATCAAGTTCAGTAAAGTCACAAAAGGCTTACTCTAGGCTACAGTGACGAGTTGATTAAGATCCCGTACTTCCCCTAATCTAATCTAGAGTTACCAAAATTGTAAACAAAAAATCAGATATAAAACAAAAAGAAAAAAAAAAAAAAAAGATTTTTATTTAGAATATCATATAGTCAAAAATTGCATTAGTCCACAATAAATCACCACATCATATAACAGACTGAATTACTTTATAAATTCCCTTACCTTACGTTCCCTTGGTAATCGAGTCTACGTCCCAGAAGGACAACACTATTGTCACCAACCTCTATATTTTTTTGGATTTGCACTCTGCATCCAGGGGAAAAAAAAAAACATAAAACCATTATAAATCAACTTCTTCATATTCAAGAAGGACTGAGTACTGTCGTTCACTAGTCGTTCTCATTAGTATAATCAATAACAAACGCCTATTTTGACAAAGATTCTTGTATTTTTTCATATAGAATCTATAAATTAGAACCTCCACATTCCAAATATGACCTTCGTTTTACTATAACATATTTTGAATCTGAAGAATCTAAACTATAGGATTCTATATATGAAAACATTCAGAAGACGCTGAATCTGGAACCATACAATAACATCAAAAAGTATGCAACAAAAGAAACTTTTGGAGAAATGAGGGGTAAAATTAATTTGAAGGACACAAAAAAAATTAAATCCCGAAACGTCAAATTAAGGTCCTTAAATGTAAGGGATATGCCAACATACATATTTATGAAAACTTATATATGTTCAAGATTTTCTCATATTTTTAAGATTAATATCTCATCTGTAATGAAAAACAGAAAGATGTACTGGCACCTTCGACCACGTTCTCAACTTAGCCTAGAAAACAAAGTTCGACTATATAAGGCCGGTGTGGACATATGGAATGCAGCAAAGGTATCAGTCAATGACGCTACGTACAATAGCAAGTGCCCCTTGGTATGTGACCAATTTCATTCTTAATAAAGATTAACACAAAACCATTCATTAAGGATGAAATAAGAAAAAGTTGAGAAAGGTTCATCGCCAAACTTCATAATCATACCAATAATTCAGCTATAACTCTTCTGGAAAACGACATGGATGTTAGGCGCCTGAAAAGGTTTCATGTATTTGATCTTCCACATAGATAATAAATTAGATTAGATTTTTAGTTATTTATCTAGTTTTGTATTGGTTGAGTTCGCTGGAGCTCTTTTGTTGAATGACTTTAGAACTGATTGCAAATAAAATTATATTTATAAACAAAAAAAAAAAAAGCTGTACGTAGAATTTTGCCAGTGTTTATTTTTTACATTCTGTATCCAAAGGGTGCGTGCCATTACTAAGCCTACGCTATCCTTACGGCAGAGAGCTCTATCCCATGAATGGTTATAAATAGGTAGACAGTTGAAATTTTCAAAGAGTGTGTAATTCAATTGCCGCTATAACGACAAATAATAAAAAAATTGGGGCAGGTAGTATCGCTATACTACCGTAATTGTTTTCGCGTGGAAACGTTTTTTATTATGTAACACGACATTACACAATTAGTTGTTGGGTATGCAAAAATTTGTGATCGACTTGTGCAGTCTATAGAGTTTGTATATACATCATTGATTCAAGAGAATCCAAATACTGGTGTTAGACACATAGAGACAGAGTATGCACACTTTGAATTTTGTTCTGTTCTACTGTTAGTATTAGCTTTTTTTTTGATTGCGCTTAACACAATAGTCTATCAAGGTATTACTATTTCTAGCAGCGAACGCACGATATAAACTTTATTTTTGTATTCATAAGATTTTAATACAAAAAGACCAAATTACCAACTTTTCCGGTGGATTTTCCAAAAAATTTTCTTTCATATCTTCTAATTGGCTTATAACGAACTCAAAAAAAAAAAAATCAGCCAAATAGGGCAAGCCGTTCTTAAGCCATACGATAAAAAAAGAAAACTATTTTGAAAATTTTTTTCGCACGTCCCTCCCTCCTTGATGACATAAGCACACAGTGACAAAATTCCTCTTACAGTCATTATTGCTTTTTCTATTTTCAGAATATATAAATTACTTGAGGCTACAGCTTTTGCGTCACGAGATATATTAAAAATATTGGCGACATGTTTTTGTTACATTTCTGAAAGAGTGTCAGATTGTGACATGTGTCTACTTTTCAAAAACGTTTTCACTTTAAAATAAAATAAAGTTAAATAATTAAAGGGGTCCCCCTTACACAAGAATTGTGTATTGACCATTTCTCATTTTGGTTTATTTTTTTGTAATATACTTTTAGGTGCTGTATAAATATTTCACTTTTAATTAATTTTACATACATAACTTCTGACAGAGGTATAAGCTTTAAGTACGCACGAATTTGTATACATAGTGTTAAATCTTGGGCGGTAGTACGGAGTCCGAGTCCGACTCGTTCTTGCCCGACTTTTTATTTTAAATAAGTAAAAATAAATATATTTTTGCACCTTTTAAAATTATTAAAAAAATACACGTAGTAATAAAGAAAATAGTTTAAAAAATAAATTAAAAGAAAATTTGGCTCGATATCTTTTATCTTTACTGAGTTAGTTGATAGTCAAAGTTTGAAATTATGATTTTTATACCGCCCACTGTATGACATACTATGCAGTAAATTTTAGATAAGATTTTGTTTGGTTTGTTTTTTAAAGATAATATTTTTTTTTATTTTTAACATTTTATTTTCTTTTGGTTTTTGCTTAAGATAAATTTTAAATTTGTTTGCAAGTGTGTGTGTGTGTGTGTGTGTGCTCGAGTGTGTGGGTGTAGGGTATTTTTAATATTCGGTAAAACCGAAATTTTAAATTTTATTAATTTCAATTCATCATCATCATCATCATCAACATCATTATTAATATAAATTTTTAGTGGTAAATTTTTTTGTTTAAATTTTTTATTTTTCATGCAAATTTTTAGCGTTTATTTTTCTTTTTTAATAAAAAAAAAAAATATAAAAAAAAAATAAAATATCAAAAATTGAAAGTTAAAAAAAACTCAATATAATTTTTGTTTTCATTTGTTTTGTTGTTGTTGTTTTTTTTTGTTTTTGTTTTTATGTTTTTTTGGACGGAACAATTTTTCAACAAATGATGAGAAATTTGAAATATTCTTCTTTTTGTTTTGTTTTTATATTTAATAGTAATTTATAAATACAGTATAATAATTAATAAATTAATTAATAGATATGGCAACATTTAAACAATTAATAATTCATAAAAAAAATGAAAATATATTTAATTTAAAAATAATAAAATAAAGAATTAACAGACTCTTTGTTTTATTTGTTCGTTTGTTTAAAGTTTAAAAATAAAAAAAAAATAATATTTATAATTTTTGTGTTAACAATTCAAAAAAATTACATTAAAAATTATAAAATAAAATAAAAAATATAATATAATATTATAATAATTAAATTGATATTTGTTGTTATAAAATAATGACTTATATTTTTTTTTTTTTGTTATTTGTTTTGAAGCTTTTCTTTTTAATAAAAATTATATAAAATTTATTAATTTAAAAAATGAAAAAAAAAAATCATGCTAATGGCAAAGGCTATGGAAAAATACTTAGAATAGGACTGGATGAATAAACTGGACTGCACTGAAAGGGGGGCAATGCTAACAACATGTTGCTTCAGAATACTGAATGTTTCGCATTAAATTCTAGGCGTATTCAACAACCACCCATAAGAGAAGTTAGAAAATCAATTGTCAACCGTCATTGCCTGTATATGGTAAAACTAAACTTAATGCTCTGAGTGCTTTATTAGGATATTTGATTAGGAATATCCATCATAGTCCATGAACCAGAAGTTAGAGAGTCAATTGTTATTACTACCTTAATTTTCTTTAGTCTCTGACGGCTTCACTAGCATCTCATATTAAGAGTGGAGTTAGGTTAGTGGTGATAGCCGGTAACATGACACCCAAACTCACTGAAGCCAATAGCTTGAAATATCACAGACACAGTGTGTTCTTTTCACCCAAGGGATCCATCATTACCAATCACCATTCACATTTCTACAATACATTTATTTTGAGAACTTTTTGTTTTGGATTACATCAAAGAAAGGCTCAAAAAAATGATAGAATTTTGAATGTGTCATTTGTCATTTGTAATCTCTTTCGGGACTAAGACCAAATCCAAATGTATTTCTGGGAGTTTTCAATCACAAAAAAAATAACTAAGAAGTAGATTGGTAGATTGGCAGATAACAGAATACATCACAAATTGTTTAAATCCATCTACATAATGGATGCGCCTAGAATTTGGAATAGCATCTCATGTATCTTGTCAGTTATAGCCTAGAATATTTGTGGACCTCCATTAAATACATTCATGTTCAATTATCAGTGTGATATTTTTCAGTGTAGTAGAAGTATGCTCCATAGATCCTGGATAGCATAGAAATGCTCAAAGAAATGATTGAATTTTGAATGTGACATTTGCCATTTGTTATCCCTTTCAGGATTAAGACTAAATCCAAATGTATTTCTGGGAGTTTTCAATCACAAAAAAAGAAATAAGAAGTAGATTGGCAGATTCTCTTTGTTCAAATATGATGGATCCTTTTAAATTTGGAATGGCATCTAAGAATCCATCTGGGGCATTACAATTTATATGTGTCTTGTGAGTTATAGCGTGTGACATTCTTCAGACTCTAGTAAGTATTCCCCATAAATCTTTGCGCTAATGGAATGAAATAAGCTTTGTATGCATCTGTGAGTAAGTGAGTGAGTGAATGAGTGAGTGTGTGTGTGTATAAGTGAGTGAGTGTGCGCGTGTATTTCTGTATAAAAGTAGTAAAATGTATTAGTACAATAGTTACCATGAGACAGAGACAGTGAAAAAGAGTTTCAGTGAGATGATTTAAAGTGAGTACAAAAAAAAAAAAAATCACTGAAAGGAGAGAGAGAGGGACAGAGACAGAGTGCAATTTAGAAAAGCTTAAAATAGACTGAGATAGAATGAGCGACAGCGAGGCAATCAGGCAGAAAGGATTTGAGTAGAGTGAGGTGCAATGATAATGACAGGTGTCTGTCTGACTGTCTTTCTATCGGGTATGTGCTAGAAAACATCGATTTTTCAATTTCATCCAAAACAAGTGTGATGGAAAACGCGACTATTAACATTGAACAGCTGTATGCGATTTTGTGTGATTGCCAGCATTTTTGCATGAATTTAAATGAATTTTTTGTAAAATGCTAATTTTTACTTAAAACAACTAAAATGTTATATTCTTTAAAGGCAGTTTAAAGAGAAAAACAATAAACTATAGATCTTGGTGCTTTTTTTTCTTTAATAACTTCAGATAAGGGAGAATTTAATCAATTCATCTGTAAAAACTAGACGATTTTAAAAACATAAAAAAATGGAATTGGGTTGGAATTGAGACGAAAGCGGTTTCTAGCACATATCCGTATATAATGAATGAATAAATATGTATATAATATATTTTGAATATATATATGTAAGTATTTATGTGTGTGTATGTATGTGTGTGTGTGTGTATATATATATATATATTAGAAAGAATAAGCACTAACTACAATATTCTCTTATTGTAATCCTTGTTATAGCGTTTTTTTCCTTATTTCTTATTTCAGAAATTGCATTACATATTTTTCTTTATATTTTTTATTTGTTTGTTTGTTGTTTGCTAGACTTGTTTCATTTTTTTGAAAGTTTTTTTTTTTTGTTCTCCGCTTCTTCTACTAAGTATATCATTTCTTATCTTTTGCTTTGCGAAATTATTAATATTTTTTTTTACTTTTACTTTTGTGTAAGATACATTTAAGATACTTTTTCTTCTCCTGCTTTTCGTATAGATATATATATTTTATATAATATACATTAATACACACATATGTATATTGTATATAAAGCAATTATTTATTTATGTATAGAATATTTTGTTGTTGTTGTTTGTATTTGTGTTTATGTATATGTATAAAGCTTACTCGCTTAGAGTTATAATATTTTTTTTTTTTTCATTTTGTTTTTTTTTTTGTTTATATATATAATAATATCATGTAATATAATTTTAATTTAATTTCTGTTCTCTTTCTTCTTATCTTTTCTTTTCTTAATTTTCATATTATTATAATTTTTTATTTATTTTTAATTGTATTTATTATGCAATCGACCAAATAAAGCTCATAAGCGTCTATAGTTTTTTTTTTATTTTATATCATTTTTCGTTTTATAATTATGTATGTATGTCTGTTATATATAGAATTTTTATGTTTTGTTTTGTTTGTTTTTTATTTGAATATTCTTCTTTATTCATTTGACCATTTCTTGGTTTTTTTTTCTTTTCTTTCTTTTAATTTTATTTAATTTTTTCTTATGTTGATTGCATTTTACAATATCATCATCATCATCATATCAATGTATCCATGTGTATGCATGTGGGTGTGTGTGTACTAAGTGTGTATTAGAGGCCTGCATGAATATATTCTAAACGGCATATACTAAATCATTCACTTTGAAAATGAATGCAGCATGTCTTGCTGTTCTGATTGAAGTAAAAGGTTATTGTTATACTCTCTCTCACGAATTTGTCTAGTCTATGACATATCTTTAATAGTCTTTGGTACCATTTGTGAAGTGAGTCTGAAACACACACCGGATCATACAAAATGTTTTTGTCATTATCATTCATTGTATAGTATAAATCAAAGACGAAATTCCATTAAGTTTGAATACTGATTATTTCTAAACCACGCAACAGATTTTGATACGGTTTTCACAGTCATTTAAAGAATTTTCTCCAATATGTTTATGTCATGTACAATACATTTTTATTAATCCTAATTAAGACTTTGTATATAGGTTATAGTATAGTGAGAGATTTTTTAAAAATCAATCAGAATGATGCAACTGATGAACAGGGACTCTTCTAGGTGTCTAGTTTTTCATATCCGAATATGTAAATGAAAATTTTGTTTTCTCTTCAAAAGACAATAGGCCATATATCGACAATAAGACATGTCTTTCATGACGATTCAAACAAAAACAGAACACATGTCTGCTTTGATGTGTGTTGCCTCATAAGAAGCAATGTACAAACATATGTAATATTGTTTCATTAAACAAAGAAAGACATTTTATCAATCAATCTGAACAATTTCATTTCGAGTGATTATAGCTAAAAATTTATACACCTAGAACTCGTTTAAGATGAAAGTAACTTGCCTGGAAAAATAAGAAAACAATCTCATATTTGATTGTGGGTGACATACATATGTCGCATGAGATATGTTTTGTAGGGAGTCGGCAGAAGTGTTGATTCAAGGTAGGAGGGGAGCACCCGCACCTAGAAACATTGATGGTCACATGGGTCTGTAGGTAGATGGTTGAGTAGGTTAGGGATATATGGGTAGTAGGTTTTTATTTTTCGTTGATATAATGAGTAGAATATTGAGATTTTTTTTTTTATTTGTAATTGTTTTATGAAGATCTAGGTCTTGGGGTCCGGTAAACACATTTTTCTAATGTCTTTCAATGGCTGGATCTACTCTTTCTCTTTCGCTTGTAAGGTGTACACAGTATACAATCAAAAACCAAGAAATACTACATATACTAGACAATTCGCTAACTGAACTGCGTTTTTTTTATTTTTCTCTTTTGGAATCTTGAGTCAGTAAGTTTGTATGAATTTTCAATAATCCAAATGATATCAGTCAGTAGTATATGTATGAGTTTGTCCGCAATAACAGAGAGTTGTTATTTCCTCCCTCAAAAAGTTTTTGAGATTTTAAGACAGAATTAGTAGAATAAGTTTTTGAAACAATAAATAAGTATATACTCTTTCAGTAAATTTGAGTACAATGCAGTACTGTTTGGGTAATGTAAATGCACATTCATGAAGGACTCAAGTGTGTGCGGATAAGTGTATCTGTATGTAGGGAGGTAAGAATTGCCACCACTTTTCCTTTTTATGTATTCATTTTTTTTTTAATTTGTGTATTTTTCAATGCGCTTCACATTTTTGCATTTTCTAATTTTTGGTTTATAATTTTTTCTTTTTTTTTCATTTTTATTCAATAATCTTTTTCATTGTTTTTCTTTGTAAGTATATTTTTTCATTCATTTCTTTTCTTGTTGTTGTTGTTGTTGTTGTAAACTAAAAAACACAAGAGCTGACTTATATTTTTGTTGTTGTTGCTATGCTGGGATTGTTTATACATACATTTATAAAAAAAATAAAAATTAAATAAAATTTAAAATTATATTATTTTTATGACTCAGAATTTTAATAATTTTTCTCATTTTTTTTGTTTAATGAATTAATTTCTACAAATGATAATAATAATAATAAATTCTATACACAGTTCATGATATGCTCGCATTGCATTATATTCAATAAAAAATTATATTAAATTATTAATAGAAAATACTAAAATTTAATAAATTTTTTTAAAAATTAACAAAAAAAAAACAACAAATTTCTTTTGTTCTTATACAATATGATCCATCATAATTTATCATCATAAAGCTTAAATTGTTGTTTATAAATACAGTCACACACTTCCCATATAATTCAAATCATCATAATTACACAAAGAAAAATTGTTCATGGAGTCTTCGAATTATCAATTTAGAACTACGACAATTTCTGTGAAATGTAATACAATTATTAATTAATTGATTAAGATGATTAATTAATTAAATAAATAAATAATATCAAGTTTTCTAGTTACAGTTTAAGGAAAATATTCAATAATTTGTAATTTGAAACATTTTCACTTAATTTTTTTTGTTAATTTCATCAGTGTTTAAAAAATTGCATTATGTTTCATTTCTTCTGCTTGATTCTGAAAAAAAAACGAAAGTCGCAGTCGAAGCAATAGCAAAAAATGATCATGGACAACACACCACCAGAGCAGCAGTCGTAGTTTTTATAATTTTGGAACATGCTTTGCTTCTGCTTGTGGTCACCAGAGCAAGTGATGAGATTTTGCAGTCGTGGTTTTTATAATTTTTGATTTTATCTTACTGCTGCTTTCGATCGATAGAAATTGGAGGCTACTGTGTTCTTTGCTTTTGCTGGTTGCTTCTTCCCGCATATATGTACATATTCTTATAATTTATAATCTGCACACATTGTTTCACAATGATTTTCGTTATTTTTTAGAATCACTAGCAGAAGCAACAGTTCATATTGAACAGATGAAAACAATCGAGGCGAAGCTTTGTAAAGCACAAATTTTACAACTTTTGTTACTTCGACTGAAGCAATTTAAACACTAAGTTTTATTATTGAATAATTTGTTTAATACTTTAGTAATGATCATCATCATAAAATTGTCTAGAAATCCACCACATGTCTGTTGAATACGTTCATTCTCCTAAATGTTATTATGATCACACCCACCATTTAATCTATCACACTTCAAGTCGGGTGTTACTAGTGTGCATATTTGTAAATCAAACATAGCGTAGTGAAAGAAATAATGAAGTGACTCTTCAAGTGTAATATATAAGAGCAAGTCTTGTATTGAACGTAAACAATGAGTGGCTAGTCATCATTTGAAAGAAAGTCACTCATTGACCAACTTACTGTCTGTAATTCTCATAAATTTTGATCTTTATATTAAATGAAGAAGTCAAGTAATTTAAAGTTATATAGAATTTTGATCAAACTCTCCTTTATTCCATGTTTTTAAACAAAATTTGTTGTATGTTCTTTATGCTATCGTATTTCCCTAAATTTCCTAATTCAACTAAAGACTGTATGTGACAAAAGATTTCTGTTCAAGTTATAGAAGTTTAAATGATGCACAAGACAAAGTGTATAGAATCGCTCAATTTCAGTGGTATTTCTCATAATTTTTAAACCCAATAAACAACAAATTGTGTCTATGTTTATTCTAGATTTACTCGAGATTACACACAGTTTGCTGATGTTGGGTATGATAGGAAAAACAAGCTCCACTTAAATTGAGCGATTTGTCTGCTCTATACATTTGATACGATGTATTTGCTAATGCAACTTGATTTGATATGAATTATAGACAATTCTAATTATAGAAGTTTGAATTATGGAAATTTTTGAATGTATTTAAAGATTCTTTATTCCCTCAACTCGGAATTATCAACTTTTTTAAATTATTTTATTGAATTTGTAATAAAATGGCGAATTTCTTTAAATCACTTATGCGAAGGATTATTGGAAACTAATAGTATACATATCTGTGGCAATAAGTTAAAGAAGGTTAAAGCGAATATTATTGAGTTTGAAAATTATCATTATTATCAACCGCTTCAAAACACATATTTTAACAAGAGAATTTTCAAAAAAAATACGGCTTAGACACTACTAGATGTGTGCATGATTATAATCACATTCCCCACTTCTGCATGTACTCATAAATATTTAGTGATATTTATTAATTAATATACATCGCACCAGTACAATGCGAACGCTAGAAGAAAAGTACAACTTTTTGATTTACAATCTCTAAATGATTACTTGTATTATCCATACTCTTTCGAATGATTACTAGTATTATCTTTACTTATGCTTATGTACAATAGATAAAACTCGCGTACAAATACTAGTATGCCGTACGAATTGATATTCAAGTAAAGTTACTACGCATTAACAAAGAGAGAGAGAGAGAAGAGAGTTGACAGCATGAACACATTGTTATTTAGTTGCTTTGAAATGTTTTTGTGTTATCTGCACACTTCAGCACGCTCGCAACAGTAGTAGTCAGCGTAAATTTGTAAGCTAGAACAACAATGTTTTATATATTGTACATAATTATAAGTATGGATAGTACTAGTATTCATGTGGAAAAGTATGATTAATACTATTACTCTATTCATTTGAGGTGGTACATAAAAAAGTGATTAGGAATAGTATTCATAACTACACAAGCAAAATACAACACATACTCATAATCACTTCAAATTAGTACAGAAAACCAAAAGCTGTTTTGATTATAATCATTGCACATCTCTCTATTAAAAACATAGTTATATCATTTTACTTAAGTGTGTTTGAGATTAAAAACATTGAAATAAAATCAAACGAAAGGAATTCATTTAAACAAAATGGGCAATATAATGTCAAAACATAGATTATCAACTTAAGCTACTTTAACTTATTGCCACAGATATACAGTGGTGGAAAAAAATAATATATAATAATAATAATTTATGAATTGAATTGAAACTGGAAAACACGGCGGCGGGACCATAATGTTAAAGGGGCTGTTTTTCTTCAACCGATGCGGGTCCAATTCATTGGATAGACGGTAAAATGAGTGCACCAGCTTATGTCAACATATTAAGGATAACGATGGTCCGATTCAATGAAGAGGAAATGCCTCTAAAATGGGAATTCATGCAGGATGAAGCATTCGTCAAAGCTTGCTAAGTAGTGGTTTAGCGACAATCAAATAATGGTAATGAAGTAGCCATCCCAATTACCTGACTTTAGCCCCATAGAACATCTATGGGGAGTCTTAAAGAAACGGCTGGGTAGCTTTAAAGCAAGAAATAAGCAACAACTTTGGGAGAAAGTCACAAAGCAATGGTAGTCAATACCACCGGAAACATTGGTGAATCTAGTGAATTCTATGAATCGTAGATGTATAGAATTAATGCGGAACAAAGGCGGGTCGACAAAATATTGAAATGAAATATTTTCGAGTTATTGGCTACTATATAGATTGATGAATTATTTTGTTTTTTAGTTAGTTTTGTTTCTATTATTTTTTTCAATAGCAAATTTGTTGAATTTTTTCTATTATTTTTCCCACCACTATACGTGTGTATAATATAAGTATAAATACATAATCATATTCATCATCATTATTATCAATCATCATTAATAAATAATAAATTTAATTTAATAACTGATTAACTTAATTATTATTTATAAGTTTTTCTTTTCTCATTGATCTTTAATTTATTTCTTCTTTGGTTAATTTGTTTTTGTTTTCATTTTGTATTTTTTCATATTTATGTATATTTTAATATAATTTAATTTATATAGAATCACATATCAATCAATCAATCAATTAATTAATTAATTAATCAATCAATAAATCGAGAAAAATTTCAATTGAAATTTAAATTAATAAAGAAAAAAGTAAATCATGAACTGTTTTTATATAATTTTTATATATAATATATAATATAAAAAAAAATAAAAAAAAAAAATATATATATATATATATGTACAATTTATATAATAAATATACAAACAAATTTTTAATTTAAAAAATAAATAATTTATATAAAAAAACAAAATTTGAACTCAAAAATAAATTCGTTAATAAAAATAAACAACAAAATAAGATCTGATTGAAACATCAAATCAAATCTCAACACATTTCTTAATTAAATTAAATTAATTAATTGTAATCGTAATTATAATAAATTTTTAACTAATTTTTTTTTGCAGTATTTCTTTTGTATGTTTTCGTATCTTGTCAATAAATTGGTAAGTATGTTGTTGGTAAATATTTATACAATCCACTAATCTCAATCAATCCACTTAGATTTAAGTTTTGTTTGTGACTAAATTTTTGTTGTTTTGTTTTACACCCACCCCAACCCCCCATCCCCTCCCCGCAATCAACAATATTGATTCCCAAATTATCCCAATCCCAACCCATTAGTTGTGTAATACTTTATAATCTCTTTCTCTCTATCCATCAATGATCATCATGACTCCTTTCTTCTTTCTTCAAAATCTCCTCTTCTGTAGCCTCCTCCCTAATACTACTTTTAATCTTTTTGTGATCATTCATCATTCATCATCATCATCCTTATCATGTTTTCTTCTACACACAAATTCGTATTCCTTGATTTGTTTTTGTTTTCATTCGTCTTATCTTTTCTTTTCTTTTATTTAGTTTTTGTTCTTTAAATAAAATTTCGGCTTTGTGCGTTTTTAGTTTACTATATTCATTCGATGTTTTCTTCTTCTTCTTTTCAATTTCTTTGTTTCTTTCTTCTTTCATTATTTTTTCTTTATTTTTTGTTAGGGGAAATGATTAAATGAATCAATCAATGTTTTTTTTTTTTTTTTTAATTTGATGAAGCAAAGCGCGCTGCTGGTGGTCGACTGCATCCTTTGATTTTCTCTAATTTATATGAGATTTTTTCCATAATTTTTGTTTTTTGTTTTTTGTTTTTTTATATATAATAATATATGATCATCTTGAAAATTGTTTGATCAATCGAATCGATTGCCTTCTTCTACTAAAAATTATTGCTAAGATTGCATAAATATTCTCAATTTTACGTTATCTTCACCAATTTTAAGCATAACAAATTATTATTATTATCATCATCATCTATTTATGAGCTGCACCTCATCACTCGTTGCATGTTGCTTGCCAAGCTATAGCCTAAAGTATTTCTATATTTATATGTACTATACTTTATTTAGCCTTGCTGTAGCGTTTTAAGTGCATCATCAGCACGTTGTATAAGTTGCAACATTTCAGCTGGTGTTGGTGCTGCGGCGGCGGCGGCGGCTGTTGCTGATGCTGACAATGGCAATGTTGAGTGAGACATAGATGATGATGATGATGTTGTAGGCATTGTTTGCATTGAACTTATATTGTCCAAGGACAAGGGGGGATTAGTTTGTGTTGTACCTGTTCCAGTTCCCGTTCCCGTTCCTGTTGCCGATGTTGTTGACAATGCTAATGAACATAAAGACAGTGATAATGATGATGTTATTTTTAATTGTAATAATTGTTCCTCAATGTCATCATAATCATCATCATCATAATTATACAATGTTGTTGCTGATCTTGTTAACTGTTCCTTTTCATATTCATATTGTTCATGTTGTTGTTGTTGTTGTTGCTGCTGCTCATGTGTTGGTGAGAGATTTGGTGAGACAACGTTTTGATATCGTTGATGGAATGTCGATAATATCTCGCGAATTTTAGCAATGATCTCTTGTACTCAGGCATTTGATTCCTAACAATGATAAATAATAATTTGAATAAACAAATGATTTTCTAAATATATGGATGGTAATTATGTGTTTTGTGTAAACTTAACCAACCTTTAAATTATCAAAATAATGCATGATTTGTTCGTAATCCATGTCTAAATCATCAAGACCTAGACTTTCGCCTGGTGGCATGCTATCATCAATTGTTGCCGAAAACATGGGATTACCAACAACAGTGGCACGTTTGACACGTGATGATTTTGATGTTGGTTCGCCTGCTGTTGCAGCTGATGTTTTTGTTGATGATGATTGTGTTGGTGGTGGTGTTGGAGATAATAATGGTGATGTTGATGATGATGTTGAGGTTGATGATACTGGTGAGACATCTAATGGTGGTGGTGGTGGTGCTGCTGCTGCTATTGCTGAAGTTGTTTTTCCAGGAGATGTTTTGTTTGTTGTTATTAATGATGGTATAACGCCGGCTGCAACATTGGCGCCGGCGCCAACATTATTGGGCAACAGACGACGACAAATCAATTCATCGGTTTCATTGGATGGCAATTGCTGTTGCTGCTGCTGCTGCTGCTGCTTAATATATTTATCTAAATAATGAAGGATATTTTATATAAATTATTATATTATTATATAAAATATATTTATATCATTACCTTTTAATAGCGATGCTGGTGTGGCACCAGCCCCAGCACCAGCTCCATTTACTTTGGTTATTCTCTTTGGTGTCAGTGAATCAAATTGAAATGCATTCTTTTGATGGGGATTTGTATACTCGACAAGTTTCTCAGCATTATGCAATTCTTGTTGTTCTTTGTTATGATTAATGCTGCGATTCATCATCATCATCATTGGTTTTAATGGCGGCAATGGTGGCGGCGGTTTTGGTGCTGCAGCAACAATTGCTGCTACAGCAGCGGCTGCTTTTGCATTTCTCTGTTGTTGTTGCATGTGAAGATCTTCTGGCATTGTACGCTGTGGCTGTTGTTGTTGCTGTTGTTGTATTTGCATTGGTGTCAAAGGTTGTGATAATAATAATTGCTGCTGCTGTTGTTGAAGCTTATTATGATGAAGATAATTAGGATGATTATATGGTAATTGATTCTGTTGATGATGCACTTTAGGTGAATCATTTGCTCCATTCGACATTATCATGGCTCCATTAATATTACCATTATTACCATTATTATTACCACCATTATTCTTGAAATCATAGCTAGCTCCACGTTTATGATGTTGCTGTTGTTGTTGTATCTGTTGTTGCTGCTGCTGACTCAAGTGTCGATGATGATCATTATTGATGACAGCATTATTATCGGGTTCCTAAAATTAAATCGAAATCCAAATTTTAATTTTTGTTTTATCAAACAAAAAAGAAACAACATCAGATCATCAAGCATCTTGAAATCACCAGTAACATCAAATAACATCGAAAGGAAAAAGGTATACATGCATAGATTCATACAGCCTCGCGGCTGGAATAAGTGGTCCTTGGCCTACTGTTTTGTCAGGTGCTTCTGGGGCGTAGACCCGACCACACAAGAGAAGCTAAAGAAAGGTCTGAAGAAAAATGCTCTTAGAGAAGTGACCGGTTGCTATCAGATAGCCAGTATTGATCATCTCAATCAGGAAGGAAGTATTATGAAATGCTTTATAAGCAGTTTTTGCTGGCTACACATATTAGTGCACACCCAAACTTCAGCACACGCACGAGGATGACATACCTTTCATGTTAGGCGACAGTCTTAACAGTAGTCGCTATAAATCAAATGGTGATAACAGTTGAAAATGCATTACAGCACACACATTAGAACAATGTTATTTTAGGAAGCCGTCCTCCACCTGTTGATGATAGCGAAATGAGACTTCCTCTTAGCACTAGGACCACCTTAACTTAGTTAAGGTAAGGTCGGTTATCCTGCAGTGCTACTGGGAACGTATAGGTCTCTTTGATAACAATCGCTGTCCTAATAAACCGACCCAATTGATTCCCATTGACTTATGGCTTCGACCGATAGAGGTGGTGCCCTTCTCTTTATATATTTTTTTACCTTAGGCTACACCCTAAGCTCCGTTTCCCCTTACCATTCCTAATCCTTATTTATTTAATGCGTACCTCTATTTTCAGTTCCCTTGCTTTTACAACAAACAACAACCACAGAAAGGTTAAGAAAGCTTAAAATGGGCGTCCCTCGAAGGGGGCATATTATCCCCATTCCTTTTAACCTATACATGCCCAAGATGCCATTACTACCTCCAGATATCAAGCTAGTAGTATCTATGCAGACGATTGTACAATTTTTCCTTCGGGTGTGAATGTGAACAAAGTTTGCGGCCTTTTAAAATGACTATCTTAGGGAAGTCTCTGACTTCTTCTATAGCAGCAACCTCAAGCTCTCACCGTCCATAGCAACAATCACCACTTCCACCTTCTGCACCAAGGAGGTTACAATGGAACTGGACATTTGTGTTGAGGTCTTAAAAAATTCCTTTTACTTTCCACACGAAAATTCTTGGTATTACGTTTGACAGCCTGCTCACATTTGTTATACAAGCAATCAAACACCTTCAATCGTATGAAAAAGAGTAGGAAAAAAGAGCTTAAGGCCGTAGCAGTAACTTCATGGGGGAAATGAGTAGAAGATATGAAAGTTTTTTTTTAAAATGTTATACACTTTGCAATGCTGATCACGTTCATAACACCAAATAAATCATAATCATTTCTTAATTTTCATTTTCTATTTACCCTTAAATCTCCGGTGTCATTGCCATTTTGTCCATGTCCATGTGGCAACATACTAGTGATCATTGTACGTGTGCCTATGTTACGATGTGGCGGTACTGGTGGTTTATAGTCCAAAGGTTTATCCTTGCGTTCGTTACGGGCATGAAGAGCATAACTAAATAGAAACAACAAACAAAACAGAAAGGATTCAGATTCAGATGTGTTAACAACAATAATTGTTGAAATTGACTTACTGCTGATCAAGTTCATTGCGGTTTAGACTGGCTGGTGGCACAATATGTGTTTGTAAACGTGGTTGTTGATCAAATGAAGTGACTTTTCGACTGCCACCAGCAGCAGCACCACTATCATAGTTTATAATTGGATTGCTTGTTATTCGTATACGTGAATCTTAAAAACAGGAAATGATGACATTGTATTCAAAAATATTGAAAATGAAACAAAAATATTATTACCTCTTTGTCCGCCTGCTGTATGGCCACCAGGAGGACCAGTAGCATTAACACCACCGCCAGCATCTGTAGCAACCGAATGCCGATCAATGGTGGAACGACCCAACCAAACCCAATCATGTGCATTTGTTGTTGATTCCTTGAGTCGAGAGTTATCACGATATGTGACCACCCCATTACTATTATTACCACCACCACCATTCTTAGCCAATTCCAATGGATCCAATCCACTTTCCATGATTATAGGTCGGAATTTCGATGCATAAACAACACACGATATGACAAAGACAATAATTGCAAAGCATATAGCTGTCAACAGGACATACATGCCAACCTCCATGGAGGTCATGTCGCCATGTGGCTTCTTGCCATAACGTGATTTGCCGTGCAACGATTGAATGCTACCACGATGCTGACGTGCCTGAACTGTTGGTTCATAATGTTGACTAGAATCACGTAATGGTATGCCAACTAAGAAATGAAATTATTGAATTGAATTATGATGCAAGCCAGAAAAAAGGCTATCATTGGCTTTGCCAATGATGTAATACTCTTCACGGTCCTCCAGGTTGCACCAATTTCAGTATATTCTCTCTGTTAAAGTTTGATTATTAACAGAGAACACACTTTGAGTGGCATTTTTATTGTACTTTTATTCTTTATAAGTTTGTCATTTAATTTGGGTTTGTATGGGAGGTACCCATCCTGGTAACCCTAGGATCATGAAATTTACATGGTTGTTGGATATGGACCAGAAACTTATAGTGTTCAAATTTCAGTTCGATTAGTTAAAAAACAAAAAACTTTTTCTAATAAGAACATTAATTTAAAGGAAGGTTTGTATGGGAGGTACCCCTCCTGGTAACCCTAGGATCATGAAATTTACATGGTTGTTGGATATGAACCAGAAACTTATAGAGTTCAAATTTCAGTTCGATTAGTTAAAAAACAAAAAACTTTTTCTAATAAGAACATTAATTTAAAGGAGGGTTTGTATGGGAGGTACCCATCCTGGTAACCCTAGGATCTTGAAATTTATATGGTTGATGAATATGGATCAGAAACTTAAACTGTCCAAATTTCAGTTCGATGCGTCAAAAACAAAAAACTTTTTCTAATAAAAACATTAATTCGACTGATTCCGATAAATGTGCAGCGTATGGTCTCTAGCTCAAAAACTGAGGGACTAGTTTGCATACATACAGACAGACAGACGGACATGGCTAAATCAACTCGTCGCATTGAGCTGATCACAAATATATGTATATACTTTATGTGGTCTGCGATGTCTCCTTCTGTGTATTACAAACTTCATGACAAACTTATAATACTATTCACTCCCGTGAAGAGTATAAAAAGGATCTTCTTTATTGTTCTATTTACCAATGATATCGGCTAAATCGCCACCACCATTACGGAATGCTTTACGATCTCTGCCCACAATACCATCATTTTGAATTGACTCCTGTTTGCTTACAATATCCAAATTATTGAAATCAACTTCAATCGAAGCAAGTGCACTGGCTAATGGTGCCACATTTGATTTGTTTTGTTTCGTAGTTGACAAAGCATTGCGTCGTACGCGGCAATCCTCCGAAAGCAATAAGGTGACACGCAACAGATTGCCATTACCTTCACCAACGGCAATGACGCGTGGATGATGTGAAGCTAACATTGGAGCAAAGGCCACAACTTCAGTATCCAAGCTCTCAACCAAAAGGAAGTAATCCTCTACTGATATATCACTGTACAGAACAACACAACACACAATATTTTGTCATGAGATGTGTTATGATGAGATATAATTGTTTGCTTTGCTACTTACCGTAATGGTGTACGCGAACCATCTGAAAACTCTAGATCAATGTCCAGCAGTCCCTCTTGATATTGTGCAGTAAGTTTGTGCGTTACCGATGTCTCAGCCAGATAACCATTTTCTATAGTATTATCTGGTGTTATTGTTAATTGCAGTCCCGAAATGACGCGTACAATGAGTTTGGATAGATTCACTTTATCGCTACCAACACGTATCTCTTTGGCACCAATAACACGACCAGTTATGGGCGATAACACCTGTTGATTAAAATCATATCATATAAATAAATTTGAATTGATCATCATCTGGATGACAAACGTACCTGCACATCTGTGCGTCCCATAGATTTGCCTTGCAATATGCGACCTTTGAGCGATGCAATCTTTGGATCAGCAACACGTAACAATGGCTGCACTAAATCTGTTACACGTAGTCCAGTACGTCTTGAAATGAAATAACTGATGCGTCCAGAATTTTGATCAATAGCCAAGAATTTGGCATAGACTTCAACGGGACTCTGTTGATAGCGTGCACGGCATATTGTCTTGTCGGCACCAACATTATTATAATAACTGCCGCCACCACCACCATTATTACCACCAATACCACTATGCTGTTGACCCCAGACATAGGAACGCTTCTTGCGTCGGCGGGATTGCTTGTGTCTATAGCAAATCAAAGCAAATTAGTAAATATAAATCAAAGTGAGTCTTGTCGTATACAATACACTTACAGATAATGATTGTCGTCAAGTACTTTCCAACCTTTGATTTGTGATAAACGAAAATCGGATATGTAGACTTCGAGTGGAAATTCTGGCATCCAAACAATAAACTTGGCGACACCCACATAAGTACCATATTTAACAATAACCGAGGCATTCGAAGAGCCACGTATCTCTGAGCCATCTACATAAACTGAGCTACACGAAGACGATACCTGCAGTAATATAAGTACAAAGAAGAGGATGCGAATGAAATAATCTTAATAATCAATCAATCAATATGTTATATATTACCTTAATGACACTTTCATCTTCGGCATGACATGAACTCTGTAATGTTACATCAGCTACTTTGCCAGCTTGTGATACAATAAAAACTTTCATAGCTTGGGCAACTTGACGCCCAGTCAATACTGCAGTATTCATGAGTTCCCATATTTTAGCCATTGGTAAAACCGCTTGGATGTCATCCTTGTTAATTTCTAATTTAGCAATTAAACGCTTTTTGCCCTCATCTGTTGTTAATAACTCTGAAGATGTATCTTTGTCCTTTGGACTATCATAGACATATGTTACAGACCAAACAATTTTACCACCATCTATAATATCACTTGTGTCTTCGGCAACTTCCAATAACCATGAGAAAACTTCAAATACATCATCATCATAATCATCATTATTATTGCCTCCATTGCCATTGCCATTGTTGTTATTATTCTTAGTATTTGCAGCACCTCCAACTCCACCAGCATTTAGTTGTTGTGTCTCTGCACTGCCACTATTTGTACTACGACTTGTTTCCATACTTGATTCCTGCTGTTGTTGTTGTTGTTCTTTACGGAATGCCGTTACTCGGGCTGTTGTATGTTTGGGATTCTCTTTTTCTATTGAAATATTCCATAGATCTGATGAAGATGTTGCACCTAGTATTTTTATACCTGACTTAACACGTGCACGCACGGTAAATGCTGCCACATGCTGATCGGAGAATTGATGCAAAAACACGGGTACATGCAATTTAGACATGGGAAATAATGGATGCTGTGGCAATAGAAATGTCAATGTATCATCGGCACGTATCTCACGAAATGGTGTTGTTGCCGGTGTCAATGGCACTTGTGCGAATGTAGTTAATGGTTGAATTTGTACTTTCGGTTCGCATTGCTCTGGATTACGTATGGGCGGCTCAAAGACACTATATGAAACTTGGGCAAAACGTTGTGGCACCTTTTGCGGTGGTCGAACACTGTCAATATCTCGAACTGGTGGTGGCAATGTTGGCCACCAATTCGATGGTACAATTACTTCGGCAACACATACACCATCCTCACCTTCGGGCATACAACGACCCTTTAATGGTTGCTCAGCACCCATTGACACATGCAATAAGACGCAAACCTTTTGACGCTGCAAATGACCACCGGGATCGGCACCAGCATGAAATAGTACACGTAATACTGGTGAATCTTGTGGTACATTTGGACGTACTAAATGTGCCGATATATCTAGATGCATATTTGGTTGTTGTAATTCTAACAAAGCAGCAGTGGTATTCTGTTGTTATTGTTTCATTTATTAAAAGACAAAAGAAGAAAATTTATTATCACAAATATTCTATGAAATCGATATCTATCAGATATCAGAGTTTAGTCAAACAACAAATATGGTTTTTAATGGTAATGGTAATGGTAAATATGGTAAGTGTAAACATGTAAACAACTCATACTCACATTTAGATAATCTCCTTGTGTTTCCATTGTGTCTGGGACAATATAACGTGCCGGCACAGTCTGTTTTGTTGAAAACGGTCCATAACTGGCACGGATTGACACTGGTTGTGTTGTCTCAACAACTGTAAAACGATCTAATGACAATACTGAATCATATGATGAACGTGCTGCCCCCTTGTTGTTGTTATTGTTGTTTGTTAGTGGCACTGGTGATGTTTGCATATTAGAGATTTCTGGTGTCACTGGTGGTTGTCTTGAATGTTTTAAAAAGAAACCACTATCGGCTGCCTCAAAATGCACTTCCACACAATTTATGTGATGGTGATCTGCAAAAAAACAAAACAAAACAAGAATTTAATGGAAATTATACTATATAGAAGATCAAATTCAAATTGAGATCAAATAAAATGTCATGTCATCATCATCATCAACATAGAGTAGAATAAAAATTTGTATATTCAACACATTATTACATAAAATAAAATCTTTCCTTATACTTATATGTATATTTCATCATAAAAGTGCAAAGCACATATGTATGTATATATAATTGAGTATGTGAATATGTGTGAGTGTGTTGTATGGGAGTATGGTATACTTGATACTTATGTGTCCCAATTTCACAATGAAAGAAACAAAGAAGAAAATTGGCCAAGTCACATTTTAATACAAAATCGATATACAATTGTTTCACACTCGCCGGCGTCGGCGCCAACATTTCTTCAAACTCAAACTCAAACTATATACTATATTATGAGAAAATGAAAAAATGTTACGATATTTTGTATGGTGATGATGGTGATGGTGATGATGATGGCTTGTCAGTCAGCCAGACCGAGACATCAACAGACAATGAAAGAGCTCCTCTACTCTAACAAGAATATCAATTTCGATTCCAACAAAGCCAACCCCATCATCATCATTATCCCCATAGTCATATTCACAAATTAAGAAAGAATTATTTGTAACAAAACCTTAAGAAACTTTATGGAAAATTAATATGATCCATTGTCATAGATTTGCTTAGAGATGGGTGGGTTGGGGTTGGAGTAGACAGCTAGTCACCTCATCAATTGTAATAGAGAATGTATGATCCATTACTAAGTATAAAAACTAATCTATAGTCTAGTCTACACATACTACAATATTATATAGATTTTATTGAGAAAAGTGTAGATAATTGACATAATAAAGGAGGGATTTTCATATGAGAGAGAGAGAGAGAGAGAGAGAGAATGTTACTTAAACTAATCCAAAATCCAAATTATCTATAACAAGGTTAAGTAATCCAATTCAAATCAATCAACCAAACAATTAATGTATTCAAACAATGATTTATTTTTAGAGATTTTAGAGTGTCTTAACAAAATCATGAACCATTATAGAAAACTAGAATGAGCCTTTACTATAGATTAGATTAGAGCACTACAGATTAGATAAGACCAGGAGCTGGTCACCTCACTTCATCAATGCGGCCTTAATTCGGGGTATAGAATGCTAGATTACTAAGTATAAGTCTAGTCTAGTCTTACATACATATAGATATAATGAAGAAACCTACATAAGTAAATTCCTCCAGATTGATAATGTTACTTAACGTAGTCCAATCTATGCATATCATAGGTGTAAGTAATCAAAAATCCAATTCAAATATCAATCAATTAACGTATTCAAATGATGATTTTTTAAAAGATTTTAAAGTGTAATATCAAGAAAGTTTTTAGTAAATTAGAATGATCCTTTACTATAGATTAGATTGATAGATGCGGTCTCAATTAGACCTATTGTAAAAGAGAGTATAGAGTGATACATCTATTCATCATCTATATATATATAAAATCGTAAGCCTTTTCGTGTCTGTGCACGCTAATCTCAGAAACGGCTAAACCTATTTGAATGCTGTTGGACTGGTGTATTGAAGCAAGCTTTGTGTAACATTTAGCGTTTATTTTATCGAAATCGGCATGCTAAATCAAAAAATATTCATATTTTTAATTCTGTTGCCTACTTTTTGACTGATTTTCGAATGTTTTCCTCTTTTTCAGCGCAGCAACATTAAAAAGCTGATGTGATTAGGAAAATAGTTAAAAAAACACACGTTTCGTATACCCCACGCGTACAAAGTCATGGGCACAGCTAGTTCTATATCTAAAATCTTAAACGTCTTTTTGTCTGTGCACGCCAATCTAAGAAACGGCTTAACAGATTTGAATGCTGTTTTTTACTTAAGTATTGTAGCATATAGCGTTCATTTAATCAAAATCAACCTTCAGAAATCAAAAGATATTAATTTTTAATTCAATTTTGTGCACTGTTGCCAATTTTTTTGCGCATTGTTACCAATTAATAAGTTAATGTGCATAGGTTTATTTGGAATTTAACTAATGGAATCTGAATATTCCAGTAATTTGCATCCAGATGGCTTTACTATGTGCATTTGGTTCCTGGGACATTGAAAATTATGGGTATTAGAGAAGAAAGCCGAAGCACGTTGTGCTTCCTTCAGCATTCATTTCAGATTTTCGACTATGTTCCTTTTTTTTGGTTGCTCTGTTGCGTCTTAGTAACTCCAGGAAACTCTATGCTTTAATTCCACTGATAGCTCTACATGTACTATCTTAGACACAGAAGCATTACTGTAACTTCCTAGCTGTTACACTAATAAAACGATGAATGATAAGTTATTAAATAACTGAAATAGTCCTACACATGTAGATTTCATTGCTTGAGAAGAGGGTGAGATTATGTGTATGTACATACATATGTATATAATGGAGAAACCTACATAAGTTCTTGTTACTTAACCTAGTCCAATCTATTTATATTAAAGGTTTAGTTGAATAATCTTAAAATCCAATTCCAATTTCACTAAATTTCTGTGTGTTTAAATAGTATTGATTATTGAGAAGTTTCAGACTGAAAGTTTAAAGAATTTTGTTCGTCAGTCCATCCCTAGCCAGTTGCCTATAAACCTACAACATTTTAAGTATATAATTGTCTATATGGCAGCAGCTATATAATATAGAAAAAAATATTGTTTCAACTCGCTTCTACTATATACAATATACAATATACTATTACAATATTATGTTAAGGCTATGAATATTGTATAGTATGTAGTATAATGTACTGCGTTACCATAGTTTTCCTTCCTTATGATAAATCTGATCTTAAGAATAGAAGAGAATCGTTTATTTAGAACAGAGAAATAGTTGTATTACTTAACGAATTCATTCATCTCTCACTCTATCTAATCTAGAAAACTCAAATAAAATTTCAAACGGATCAAGAGAGATATGGACAAATGTATGGCTGGAAGGAGTGATGGACATACATAAGTAAATTCACATTACAACACATAATTCATATCTTCAACTTCTATTAATCTGCTAATCTGATTTCATTGTTAGCGTTACAAACCCAATTACAATGTGAATGGTATTAACACTTTTTTATGTAAAATATACTATACTCTAGATACAAAAAAAAAAAAAACCATTTTATGACTTTGAGGGGTGGCAAGCATAGCATAGCATAGTATACCATAACATGGAATATCATGGCATAGCACATAGCATAATAACAAGTGATTGAAATGATACTTGAAAAGAAGTAAGTGCGAAGTGAAGTGGTCTCAGAGATGGTGTTAAGATATGAATGGTGGATTCTTCTTCTACTCCTCCTACACCTTCCCACAATTGCCATGCCTTTTTTTTAATGTTAAGAGATTTTCCCCCATAGTAGATGAAGAAAAACTCTTAAGTTTTAATACCAAAACACACAACATTTGTATGTACAATTAACTCTAAGTATATATGAGCCACTTGAGGATTGATGATGAAGTGCTTATCTTTCTATATACTATATAATATCTGCATTTATAAGAGATCAGAAAAGCAGAATCTAATAAAGGAATCCACAAGAAATGAATTCTTTTTGTATATTGTACTATTTTATTAAGAAAAATATTATTGTAATAGAAAATCAGTAAGGATTCTTTGGAATTTCGAATCTCAGAGGAAAATGCAAAAATTCCGATAGTTCAACAATTGCGAGAGGGGGAGGGTAGAAGAAAGAGGCATTTGAGTGAGTGAGTATCCATACTCACTCGACGACACTCTACTCGCAATTTGTTCGCTCATTCGGTTGTTCGTTCGTTCGCTCGCTCTTTTGTAATATTTATCCTGCTGACTAAATTGCTACGCTCGGCTCGTTCGCTCTGCTAGTGCGAGTGACTTTCTTCCTTCAAAAAATATTAAAAAAAAAAACACACACACACTAACAACAAATATGTAACACAAACGAACGAATGCGCAATGAAAAGAATGTTTTATGCTTTTGGTATTTTGCTTTACCGCGGTAAGGCGGCGGCGGCGCTCAGCTTAAACTCAATGAATGAAACCAAGCCAAGCCAAACCAAAAGCAGACCAGGAGAATGAATATACAAATATATGTATGTAGGCAGGCAGGCAGGCAGTCAAGCACAAAAAAATAAAAAAAAGCTACTTGTATTTTGGGTGGGTGTTTTGTTGTTGTTGGTTGGTTGGTGTTGCCTGTTGTTGTTGGTTGAAAGGAGGACGAACGATTAAGTTGAGGAAGAAGACGATGACGATGGTGGTAATGGTGATGGTAATAATGAGGGAAGGAAGGAAGGAAGGAAGAGCTAAGCGCGGGGCGTCGCTCCATGTACAAATGTAAATGTAATTTAATTTTGTTGCTCTTTGCTTTGCTTGGCTTGACTTGGCTTACGTTAGTTAGTGATAATGATAATGATAGTAATAATGATAATGAATTTATGTGTGGTTTGGTTTTTCTATTTTTTTTTTGTACTTTACTTACGCATTATTGACACCAACTGAATAACAATAAGAATAGCACAAAACTTCATGGTGAATTTGTTTGTTCTTTTTCTTAAGTTCCTTTTGTTGAGTGTCGTCGTTTCCTTTTCCTTTTCGATTGCGATTAGTTTTTAATGAAGTTTTTGTTGTTATTTTTTAGACTTTATTTTTTGAATTTCCTTTTTAATTTTTTGTTGTTTCGTTCTTTATTTTATTTTGTTCCTTTTTTTCGAATTTACTATATTGACAAGCAGCACACACACATAAGAAATAAATTTCAATAAACTTTGATCGTCGTGATTAGCATTGATTTTTCTTATTTATTTTATTTGATTAATTTTGTTTTGTTGCTGTTTTTTTTTTTTTTTTTTTGTATTAATGAATTAATTTTATAATAATTTATGCGGTGGTTTTTCTTGATATTTGTTTAGAATTTTCTTGCATTTCTTCCGTTCTGTTCTGCTGGTTTTCGTTTTTTTGTCGTGCCTTTTCCTGCGCTCATCATCACCATCCTGTATCGTATCGATTCTTTCCAGCGAGTGAGCGACAACGACGTCAGTAGCTGAAGTAGCAGCAGCACTAACAAAATACGACTAGCGACGACGACAACGACGACTATGGACGAATATGATGTTGACGAGTGTAGTAGTAGCAGCAGCAACAACGAGAGGAGGCACAAAATGTTGATGATGATAGAGGAGAAGAAGCACAAGTTCGTCGCCGTTTACTTATATACATATACAACATTTTTACTCGTATAGACACAACATCTCTTGCTTGCCTGCTGGTTCCGTGCGAGAAGATATTTGTAGGTGGAGTGAGTACAACAAAAAAAAAACACAGACACCTCCGCACCACACAAACTACTACTAACACACCACCAACGCACTAGGAACGCACGCACGAACTCACGCACAACCGACCGACCCGTTCGAATAACAGTAGTTAGTGTAGATTGATTGGTTTGTTCGTTTTTCTAGTGTTTCTCTAACTTTTTTTGTTTATTTCACCAAATGACTGTCAGCCAGCTAAACTACACAAATACTGTAGTAGCAGTCAGTATTAAGACGTAACAATATAAGAACATTTAATTTATTATGCATTTAGCATAGTTTTAATTTATGATTTTCACTTAAATGTTTCCATTTTTCTTCCAACGAGAAAACAACATTTTCGTACTCACGAACTGCAATAGGACTGGCAAAACATCGATGGGACCATCGATGACATCGATATTTCGATATACCAAAAGAATAGAGTGACCAACAAAAAAAAAAATTGCAGCCCGAAGTACATGGTGACCAGCACAACAATAAAATATACCAAAACACAGGGTAACCTTGTATAGCAGGCCATCCACATGTGCATTTTTTGAACTTGTTCGCCGAACAAAAATTCATTTGCCCACAAACTAGGCGAACATTAATTGCTAAAAAAAATTCAGTGAGTAAACATGAAAAACTGACAGAGGAAAGTAATACAGTTGTGGCCCTGATGGTTATACACATTTGTTTAGAGCAACTAAATAAAAAAATATATAAAAAACTTTTATTTTGCCACAATGGTGGCTCATTTTTGAAAGCATTCAATGTATTCTGTCAAAAATTGTTTGCTCATTTTAGAGCGTGTTCACTCTAACAATCTTTTTTCACAAATGATGTTCGTGCCATACACGTTCGAACATGTTGCCACGAACACACGATAAATAGAAACATGTCTATTCTGTGGGAACAAAACTTCGAACACGAAAAACTGTCGCGAACACATCCACTAACGACGAACATTTCTTCGAACACAACAAGTTCGACGAACAAATTCGTATGTGGATGGCCTGCTTATGCAATGCTTAGAACTCCCTTTAAAAATCGAATCAATTCTTATGCAGAGAATGAATAATAGCATACAACACCAAAATAAGCATACAAACCAAAATGGCACCTCCAATAATCACATTCATTCATTAACATATTAAACTTATACAAAAAAAAACTTTGAAAATTATTTCATTTAATATCATGAATATTTAAATATATTTTTATATATAATATATTAATCAATTAATTGTTTAGAGCTCGATACACATATAATCGAAAATAATCGATAACGAGTAAAAGGAACTAATGTTTTTTTTTTTGGTATCATCACATCACTAACATTGAAAGAATGTAATTTGTTTTTGCCAAAATATTTCATATTTATTTCATTCAATAAGAATAACAAGAGAAACGAAGACAGCTAAAATAAAATAGAAACAAGTATCAATAGAAAAAACAAAGGAAATAATGGCAGACAGAGCAATTAAACTGCTCATTGTTGGTGAGAGTGGCGTTGGTAAATCTAGGTAAATATGTATATAGTAAAAATGACATCTTACACACTACGCAGCATACATAGTATGTAAGTAAGTATATACAATAGTACATATGTATATGCGTCATAATAGTCTGTCTATTGGCCAAATGAACTGAACCTGTGTCGTTTGTATTCATAGAACGCAAATGTTATACTTACTGTTACTGTCATCTGTGTATTGATACATTTACGTCATTCTCTAACCATTATTATTAACATTAACAGTTTAATTCGTCGCTTTGTTGAGGAGAAATTTGATGAACATCATGATGTTACAATTGGCATGGATTTCAAGAGTAAAGTCATGAATGTCGATGGCACCGATTACAAAGTTGCATTGTGGGACACAGCTGGCGCTGAACGATTTCGTAGTTTAACGCCAAGTTTCTATCGCAAAGCGCTTGGCGCTATACTAGTTTATGATATTACAAATCGTGAAACATTAGTCAAATTGGAAGCATGGCTATCCGAATTGGAAAACTATAGTGATAATCCAAATGTTGCAATTATTGTGGTTGGTAATAAAATTGACAAGGAGCGTGTAGTCGATCGTGAAGAAGGACGCAAATTTGCACGCAAACACCGTGCACTATTTATTGAAACATCAGCCAAATGTGATCAATTTGTAAGCGATGTTTTTAAGGAAATTGTTGAAAAGGTTTGTCGATTTTTTTTTTGTATAATATAATATATAATTTATTAACATATATGTCTTTTTTTACAGATTGTTTCTTCAGAATATTTTGAGAATTTAAATAATAAAGACTCACTGGATGTGAACAGTCGCGGCGACGGTGGTGAAGCAACAAATCCTACAAATTGCAGTTGCTGATTTTATTTATCATTTATTTTTTGTTCTTTTTGTATGTCAATTCGTTTTCCTTTTCTTTACCCTTTCCCTTTCCCTTTTTTTTCTTCTTTCTTTTACTTGTTTAATATTTGATATATTTATACATAATACAAAAAAAAAAAACAACAAAATACAAAACAAAACAAAACAACATTTAATGGTTTAATGGTTCAATGAAGATACACTACTAACACATATGTAGGAGTAGAGCAACAACATCCCAGAATGGCTCAATAACAAATTCTCCATTCTAAGATACATCACAGAATATGGAAAGATCTTCTGTTGTCACAGAGTCATCATTATTGGATTTACACAAAAGGAGACAGAAACAAAGAAAGCGCATGAATTTTAACTTTTATAAACACTAACATAATGCTGCGCAAATCATAAATTTATAAAATATACATACATACTTATATATATGATTATAAATATTATTATTTAACTAGGCATTAATTTTTCAATAAATGTATAGTTATGGAATTCTAGACAACCAAACATAAAAATAGAAAATAATTCACTTTGGTTTCTTTAAAAACAACAAATTCAAAAATTCAATTCAGCACAATTGAAAACTGTCCATTTGCACACAAACAACTCCTGCCATACAAGACAGTTTTGAAGCTCATTTGGACATATGGAATACAGCCAGGCACTCTAACATTGAGATACTCCAATCAATGGTTCTCCACAGACTAGTGAATAACAATCAACATACACAGTGATCTATCTCCATGTTCCATTGATTAAAGACAAAATTGGCACATTCATCAGTTTATACACACCTGAACAAAATAATAGGTGTGAAGCCCAAAATTTAAGAATTGAAAGAAAAAAATTTTACCATGCCTTCTACAAACGCAAAACCGATTCACAAGTGTGGCACCAATGTTTTGGAATCAAATGGGTATATGCACGCAATAAAATTGCTTCTTGGTAAATATTTGTTCATCCTTCAAGTTGAGCTGAGTGAAGAAGGTTACTTTTGAGGAAATTAAGCTAATTTATGGATTAACTATGATGTTGTAGTAATTTAGATGGGTCGTGGACCTCACAGCAGTCCTGAGGAAAAGAGACTTGTTTGGAAAAAACCATGGAAACGCGTGGGGTACCCTAAAAATCTTCACCAGTGGTCGACAATCGTATCGTAATACATATTCATCAGCACCATTTGCGACAATCGCTAGTGAAATTCGGAATATTTTATCAACGCGAAGTGTTCGATGACGATTAGTAAGCGCAAATCTACCCGGTAGGATAGCCTGCAAAGTTCCTCTGCTTACAATTTTTATCTTAAAGATGAGGAAAAACTTTGCAATAGTACATAAAACCTGGTCTAGATCCCAAGTTGCAAAAAAAGGCACAATATCCTCTGGAGTGACGAAACAAAAATTAATTTATTAGGTAATGATGCGGAAAGAAACGTTAGTCGACCGAAAGGCATGGAATTTCCCAGAGGGTATACAAAAAAGACAGTGAGGCATGGATGTGGCAGCATAATGGCATGGGACTGTTATTCGTGGCAAGGTGTAACTCAGATACATTGAATTGATGGAATAATGGATAGGTTAAAGTACAAGGATTTATTAGAAATAGTAATGCTACAATATGCCAAGGATAACATGCCGCTTTTGTAGACATTTCAGCAATGACCAAAAGCATTTATGGCGATTAGTGAAAGCATGGCTCCAAGAGCATAATGTGAATGTTCTTGAGTGGCCAAGTCAGTCCCCAGACCTCAATTCTATAGAAAACCTCTGGAGTCAACTTAAACGCAAAATTTCAAAAACGGTTTGCTAACTCAGTTATGTGAAAATATTCTAAATATTGGGTGCAATACTCCTGTAGAAACTAGTCGGAAGTTGATATCATCTATGCCCAGAAGACACGAAAAAGTCATCAAGAATAATGGCGGATATTTAGGGTATTAAACGCCCTCTAACTAATTCAATGCAAACGAGCACACCTATTATTATGACCACTCCAAGTTTGGTATATTTTATGAATTTGGATTTCTTTTGAAGATGATGTATACTTCTATTGAAAAGTAATTGGTTCTTTAAAGAATTATAAAGAAATGTATGTAACCCGTCTTGAAGCATACCCACAGGTTACTTACTACTACTACTTCTAGTCACTGTTTACAACATGCGCCAACTCAAGATGAGTCACCCCATGCATCTATCTTTCAGATTTCCCAAAGGATAGATAATCTCTCACCTTTCACTGTGATCAGTAGTGGATTTACACATTTGCTGCCAGTAGACTATTTAAATTTTACCGCCCCTACCGACCTCTACAATTCTATAGTCCGGTTCACAATCTTATTAATTACAATTTTTTTCTCAATGAATTCACCTTTCTGTAATTAGGATGATTGTGAACAAGGGAATTGTTACGTCAGTTTCTAGATTACTTTTAGAACCCAACGATCGAAATTTCACATCTAACGAGCATCACATAAACGCTGGGGTTCCACAAGGCAGTGTTCTTGGTCCGCTCTTATACGTACTATTCACCGCTAACATCCCAACAAATCCCTGCCTCATGACATCAACCTTTGCAAATGACACTGCAATCACCAGTCACTCACGCTGCCCCATTAAAGCGTCGAAAGAGCTAACCGATCACTTGCAACTTGTATTGGTCTGGCTGGACAATTGGCGTATAAAAGTCAATCCGGATAAATGTAATCACGTGACATTCACCCTAAATAAGAAAGACTGTCCGTCTATCAACTTTAATAACACCACTGTTCCACACTCTATTGAAGTCATCTACTTAGCAGTTCATTTGGACAGACGACTCGCCTAGCGGAAACATATAGAAGCCAAAAAATTTAGCATGAAAAGCGCAGTCCACTGGCTCTTAAAACCAAGATCTGGTCTAAGCCTCGATCTAAAGGTACCACTATATAACAGCATAATAAAACCAATCTGGACATATGGTTCCCAGCTTTGGAGGAACGGTAGCCCAAATAACATTGAAGTCATCCAAAGAGCACAATCGAAAATACTTCGCTTTTTAACAGGTACATATCGAATGCGAACATCCACAGCTTAAGTATGAATTGGTCTTCTTATTTCTTCCTTAGATACCATGAAGTGGCGGAAAAAATATATAAATTCTATATCATGCCCATGTCTTTTTACAGACAGACACACACACACACACACACACACACACATACATCCATTAGTCAAAATAATATAGTACAAGAACTTATGTGTATGTTTGATTTCATTATTTTATTTTCTGTTTTTACCAAAGTTTTGTTCTTAATATTAATTGTTGTATCCGAGTTATGTGTTTCTATGAGTGCATGGGTGTGCGGGGTGTCGGTGTGATTGTAATTGTTTTAAATTAACAAATTTAAATTGAATTGTGGCTAAAAATTTTTAATCTAAAGAATTCTTTATTCATCCTTCATCATTTCTATACATATTTTGTGGTTGCTGCAAATATATTTCTGGCGAGTGTATTGTTGCTGTTGTTGTTGTTGATGTTGTTGTTGTTGGATTCATAAGAATATATTATCCTAAAAGTATCAATTGTTTTCTGTTTTGATTTCAGTTTTAATTTCATTACATATGCATCATGCTGAAATCACAAGAGGGAGATGAAAAAAGATAAATATTATTACATCATTTCGTTTATATTTACCTATTCCGATTTTTTTAGCATCCAATTCATAAATCAATAAACGCCACATTTTTACAACAAACACTTCTGCTTCCTCATCAAGAACCTATAGGTTATATAGATATATGGTATATAAAATAATAAATCATAATGATCTGTTTGTTTTTAAAATTACTAACCATTTGAACATCATCCAATATACTTTGAGGTGAACTTCCAGCCAAAACTTTGGAGCATATGAAATCGACAAGTGTCGGTTCTGGCTCACCAATATATTCAATAATTTTCTTATTTATCCATGGACGAATTTTACGTTCCATCAGACCATTATCGATCTCAGAACGTTCTAGTTTATAATTGAATAGTTCTTCTTTTTGTGTTGGTATCCGATCAATTATACTCTTTATATGACGACGTTTCTCTTCGTGTACCTTTGCACCATTCTCCTCTTTTTTAATATTAATACCTCCTGTATCGGTATGAGATGCTGTTGTTGTTGTATTTGGAGCACCACTGCTGCTGCCGCTGCCACCACTCGATGTTGGTTCTTGTTTAATAAATTTCCCACCAACGGTAACACCATTTCCACCATTGCTGCTACTGCTATTGCTATGGCTATGACTGCTACTATGTTTCGATGGAATGCCTTTGCTGTTGCTATTGTTGTTGTGGTTGTTATTAGTGCCATTACCACTGCCACTGCCAGTGCTACCAGAGCTACCAGTGCTGTTATTAAGGCCACTTCCAATTAGCTTTTGAGTTACAACAGCAGCAGCTGCTGAAGCCGCTGATACTGCTGAGGAACTGTGACGATCATTTGTAGTTTCTGTTGTTGTTGTTGTTGGTGTTATTGGTCTTGAAGAGCCACTTATTGGTGGCAAGCCACCATCATCATAATCTGTACAATAAAAAAAAAAAAAAATTAAGTAAATAAAAAAACAGAAACAAGGCTATCATTGGCTATGCCAAAGATGTAATACTCTTCACGCTCCTACGGGTTGCATCCAACATTCCTTTCTTAGCATCACTAAATTCTCTCTGCTACAGTTTCAGTATCAACAAAGAACACAGTTTGACTGGTTCTTTATTGTACACTTACTCTTTATAAGTTTATCATTTGATTTGGGTTTGTATGGGAGGCACCCCTTATGGTAACCCTAGGATCTTGAAATTTACATGGTTGATGGATATGGACCAGAAACTTAGTGTTCAAATTTCAGTTCGACAAGTTAAAAAACAAAAACATTTTCTAAGAAGAACTTTAATTTTGTATGGGAGGTACCCCTCCTGGTAACCCTAGGACCACGAAATTCACATGATTGGTGGATATGAGCCAGAAACTTGTAGTGTCCAAATTTCAGTTCGATACTCCTTCTGAGTGTTAATGTGTTTTATGCCAAACTTTTAATACTATTCACTCCCGTGAAGAGTATAAAAATACAATTTCTTTCCAAAATTCTCTTCACTTATAACGACACGATATAATAGTCGTATCTGTCGCACTATTTGTTGTGCATTTCAGATCCAGAAACTGCGCATGTTTCATGTTTTCACACTGCATTTTCCTAAATTACTTAAAATATCAATCTTTACGGATGGGTCAAAGATGGAATGTGGTATAGGTGCAAGGGTGCACTCACAACAAATAAGCTTTGACACACTTTCCGGCTACCAGACTTTCAGGCAGAGGTTCTAGCCATTAGAGAGGCATGTCGACTGGCAATAATTAACGTACCAGAAGGTCGTAAGATAGCTATCTTCGTTGATAGTCAGCCGGCACTCAAAGCACTGTAATCCACCACTGTGAAGTCCAAGCTCGTTAAGGTCGACGATAAGCGAACTAAGTCGTTAAGCTGATATCGCTGTCTTATGGGTTCCCGGCCATAGGAACTTTGAGGGAAATGAGAAGGCTGACGAACTAGCTCGTTTTGGTGCTTCCCTTGATATATCGTTAGCGGAACAGATCCCTACTCCCCTTGCGATCGTCAAGAGGAGCAACTTCCTGTATTTCCGTCAGCTGGCAAACAGAAGGTGGAAAGATCTTGAATCTTGCAGATTGGCACGTGCTACCTGGCCTAGTTATAACTGGTCACTAGTGTGTAGGGACTCACGCGGAGTGACTGGGTATTCCGTTCAGAAGCTATTGTAGAAGTTGCGAAAACGAAGAGGAGTCACTCACCCACTTTCTATGTCAATGCCCAGCCCTGGCAAAAACTAGAAATAAGTTTCTGGGCAATACATCATCAACAACCTCTCGGAATGTTCAGTCACATGTCCGGGTGATTTACTTAAATACCTAAATTCGACAGGTTGGATTTAGTAATACTGATTGCGTTCGGCGAGGAAGTGGCTCATAGTGGGCTAACCACTTGTCTGTCACCCTAGTTATTTACCAATAGGCAGAAAGAATTCTATGATAAAGGCAAGCATAATGAAATTAGCTTCAGAAGTGGTCACAATAGGTCAATAGAAAGGAAATTGAAATTCATAAGTACAAAGTCCAGCTCATCTCTGACTCACTTATTCTTTTAATCCTAACTAAATATGTATATTAAGTAAAATATATTAAAAATCATTTAAAAAATGAAACCACATTACACCCAACATATTACAACGAACGAACGAACTCCCCCCTATAGTGATTTGTTTCATCGATTGACTTACTTCCCTTCAGAAGCCAGAGGGGATTCCAGTTGCATATAGAAAAGTAAGTACATATTTCAGTTTAGTCAACTTACCCAATGGTACCAGTTTACGTTTCTTGGGATTATTGCTATCGTCGACATCATCATCGTTGTTAAAAATACCAGTCACTTCGATTTTTTTCTTTTTAGAATTACCGCCTAAGGTCAAACTAATGACAGGCATTGTTATTGGTGGTGTAGATACCACTGAACGTTCGCTAGCGTTACTTATTTCGTTGTTGTTGTTATTGTTGTTGCTGCTGTTGTGGGTGCTGCTGCTGCCACGTTGTGTTGACTGTTTGTTGTCTAAAAGTGAATCACGTGTTTCAGAATTCGTTCGACTATTTTGATTATGATGGTTAAGAAGATTATTACTAGTAGCATTACCTATGCTACCAGCAGCGCCGGTGACACTTGAATTAAAATGATCACTGCTATTTGACATGCTGCCACCTTCATCATTTGATATTGTCTCAACTGAACCGGCTTTAATAAGCGTACGTATATGAGAAACTGGTTCTTCTTTTATGTGTTTTTTCAGCGCATTCATGAGTTCGTGTTGTTGTCCTGACGGTGTGTTGTTATTATGTTTCGTGCTGTTGTTGTCATTTGTTAACTTGCCATCGAGGATTGTTGATGTGCCGGCGGCTCCGGATGATTGTTTGTGTTGATGGGCATCAATCAATATATTCGGTTTGTAAAGTTTTTCAAGTTCTTTACGCGCCCTTTCATATTCCTGGGCAGGATTCTCATAAGAGCCGCTAAAGATTTTATTTTTCAAATCTTCTAATTCTTCACGTTCCTTGTCACGATCCTTGGAATCGGCATCAGCTTCACGCACACGCTCAGCTAAACGCCGTTGAAGTTCACGGCCTCTATAGTACTGCACATCATCACGTTCATCATCATAATCTTCGACGAATTCCTTCAGACGCTTGGCATCTTTTTCTCTTTCTTCTTTCTTCAACGACTCCTTTAAGCGATACTTTAAAATAGAAGTAATTAAATAACATATTTTTTTTTGTAAGTAAAAATAGATTAAAAAAAACAAGGATTAATGTATGGATCTTCATTGTTACCTTTTCATTTTCTTTATTTTTTCTTTTCTCTCTTTGCTCCCAATTTTGGAGTCTCTCTTGATAGGCATCCTCCTTTTCGCGTTGTTTCTTTTCATTCTTTTTGCGTTCGCGCAATTCTTCTTCAATTTCCTTTTCACGCCGGGCATCCCTTATTGTTTTTGTTGTCTTATCTTCACGCTCTCTATGTGAAAGAAGTATATAACCATTAATAATCATCCAGCATACTTAATTTTTTTATACCATACCTTTCTCTTTCCCGTTCACGTTCTCGATCACGTTCACGCATTTCAATACGTTCACGTTCCCTTTCACGTTCCCGTTCACGCTCCTTCTCACGTAATTCACGATCTCTCAATTCACGTTCTCTCGAACGTGATTTCGATCGTCTTCGTCTACCAGAGCTACTATTGTCCTTTGATGAATCCGTTGAAGGCTGACCACCACCACGATCGTTTTTATCTTTCCTTGTTGGTGATATGTCGCTTGGTGTCATTGGCATATCTTTGCGACTACTGCTGCGACCTCGAGAACTTCCATGTGCCGCGTTTGTTGATGCTGATGATGAAGATGTGTTAACTATACTAACAGTATCTTTGTTGTCAATAGTGGTAGTAGTAGTAGAAGCAGTAGAGTCTATAAGATCCTCACCATCAGTTACTAATTTAGATTTCTTATCATCACGTTTTTTACGTTCCTTCTCTTTTTCACGTTCACGTTCACGCTCACGTTCCCGTTCCTTTTCTTTTTCCTTTTCACGTGCCCTCTCCTTACTTAGCAATTTCTCTTTCTCCTTTTCCTTCTCCAATTCCTTACGATGTTCATCGGCCTCGGCACGTTTACGAAATTTACCAATTTCGCTACTAATTAAATTTCGCTTTTCTTCTTCCAAATTGTTGTCATTAATTGTTTTGATTTTGATATCATCTTCACGACGAGGCTTCTTCGTTCGACTACCATACATGTCATTCCGATTACTACTATCAAAGCCCTCAAACTCATGCTTATGCTCCTCCAATATTTCATTCATCTGCTGGAGTGCATACGAGTCTTCAGTCTTTTCGGCATCAGTTTCATTTGTTCCACCGCCGTTTTCGTTTTCTTCTTTTTTGAACTTATCCAGTAGCAATTTATTCTTTGCATCGACTTTGGCAACCAGTTTCTTGCCATCAATTTCCGTTTCACTAAGTAGACGCACCGCACGTAATCCGGCAGTTGGTCCGCTACAGTCATAGGAATGTTAAGAAATGGATGATTTATTATATAAACTATATCAATAAGAATAACTTACTCATATTCACAGAATCCGAATGTAGAGACACGTTTCCAATTCACTACGGAACCACAAGTTGCCAATATTCGTTTAATTAGTGTCTCTGGCACACGTTCACTGATGTTACCTACAAAATTAAGCGTGTTTAAATTATGGGAATTGTGCATTGAGTTTTGTTTTGTTTCTTCTTGTTATTTACCAACAAATACAGTGATAATGGGTCCAAGGTATTGTGGCACTGGATCTGGTGGTCGATGATACACTGTTGGCTGTGAACTTATTGTTGCCGAATTGTGAAAACTTCGAACAGGTGGTGGTGGATTGGACATCGACATCATCTGATATATATATAATATAATATTTTTAGACGGCATTTAATATTAGTCAATGTTTTATGTTATAATATGATAAACATGGAAAACAAACGCTTACATGCGGTGGCGGAATCGAAGGATTCATGAACGGCGGCATTGGTGGGCGCGGCGGATACGACATAATTAGATTATATTTTGTTTAATAATTCCTTATGCAATTAAATAATTTGTTAAAAACTTCTATTAAAACTACAAAGGCTATTTTCGAGAACACGAATTGTAACAAAAGTCTTGACTATCCGCACCACGGCAACGACGCTACTTTAATTATCTGACATACAATTTTTTCAGGAGTTTACAACACTTGCTGTAATTGTTTGTTATTTTTACGACCTTTAAGTGACTAGCACATTGTTGTACAAAAAGCCATGCTGCATATAATTGCTTGATATTGTTACAAACTTTTTTATACAACACAATAATTCGCGACACGGTTCTACGGTGCCGGAATATGGCTACTTTTTTATGATGGGAGTCATCTCGTTCGGTTGCCAGATGATGTTTTTTTTTTAGTTATCGATATTGAGAACCGATAAATAGTTTTTTTTTTTTTATTTTATTTGTCCATGATTCATTTGTTAATTAATTATACGTTTCTTTATTGCTATAATTTTAAATATTGTATTTTATATATGTTTTTTTTTTATTTTTTTTTTGGCTGCTAAACGATAAACGATAGCTAAGCTAAGATCATATGTTTGTTATAATGTAAACAACAGATGGCGCTCGACACAAAAGTGCTGCCAAGTAAAAGCGAATGAAATTATTGATTGTTAAATTCAAAATTACATATTAATGCACAAAAACCGGATTATACAAATATTTACTATAATATGATATACATTATATACTTGTAAAAATTTATAAATTTGGTTGATGTTCAATCATATGTACGCAAAACAATCTCCTCAACGTAAGGAGCAGACATATTCATGGTACATGCAATGTATGGAGATAAGCTTACAATCTAAACTATCAATTTATTCAGCATTAGATTTAATAATAATAATGTTAATAATTAATTAAGCCAAAATTATAATATCTCAGCTGTACAGTAAGTCTAAACTCTGATAAATATTACTTGCTAGCTTTAAGCAATATTATACATGTAAATATACATATATGGCGAATAAGCAAATCGTTAAAAGTTAAAAAAAAAACGATAGGACAGGACAGGACGGACGACATGCATAATATTTTTACCTTTTTTATACCCTGAGTTTTGGGGCCGAGCGCTCTCTCGTGTTTCTTGTTTGTTGCAAAGAGACGAACGGCGCACGACGAGGTATAATTCAGTCAGGTACTAGAGTCTCTGCCAACGTTTTTCTTTGTGCTCTTTCGAGTCTGTTGTTGTTTGTTCATATGGCTTGACTTGCGTGGAGTACGGGTGTTTTGACTCAAAGGTCGATACTCTGAAATATTAAAGCAAGCAAGAGTCTCCAAATCGAAGAATCGACGTTTATCGTAAAAATCTAGTCTTTACTAAATTACTAGTTATTTTTGATAAGCTGCCCACTGAATTTTATTGAATTCTAATACGATAATCGAGAGCTATCGGTGAGGGTATGCTCATATTTTATAAAAAAGTAGCGAGTTGGCATTTATCGATACTATCGTCAGCTTTGCACATTGCACAATACTGAAAGTCATTGTGCTGTAAGTGTTAATAAACGCCATTAAAAAGGCAAACAGCTGTTGTGGTTATTGTTATATGATTGATTGTTTACAATAATGCGAGTTGGGAATTTTTTACGATTTCGTTGTACTCCTGCATGCCGTGAGTTGAATGTTCAAGAGAAATATGTGCCCAAACATAATCCTGTGCTTGAGGGTGACATTAAAAAGCTTGAAGATTTTCTAATGGATAAACCAAATATACTTGTGTTAACTGGTGCCGGCATTTCCACAGAATCTGGTAAGAAAAAAATAACTTTGCCAAAATTATGATTATGATATACTTGTTCTATTAGGAATACCCGACTATCGCTCTGAAGGCGTTGGTCTGTATGCACGCACTAATCATAAACCCATTCAGCACATGGAATTCGTGAAATCATCAGCGGTGCGCCAACGCTATTGGGCTCGCAACTTTGTTGGATGGCCGAAATTCTCATCGACACAACCAAATAGTACACATCATAGTTTGGCACGTTTTGAACGTGAAACACGCATCCAAGCGGTAGTCACACAAAATGTAGATCGTCTGCACACAAAGGCTGGAACCAAAAATGTTGTTGAGCTACATGGCAGCGGCTATGTTGTTAAATGTCTGACTTGCGACTATCGTATTGACCGTCATGAATTCCAAAATATACTCACTTCTCTGAATCCAGAATTCAGTGATGCACCCGATATGATACGTCCCGATGGTGATGTCGAAATACCCATTGAGTATATCAACAATTTTCGCATACCGCCGTGTCCGCATTGCGATGGAAACCTAAAGCCGGAAATTGTGTTTTTTGGTGATTGTGTACCGAAGGATCGTATCGATCGTATAGCTGAAATGATTTATACAAGTGATGGTCTACTCGTACTTGGCTCCAGCTTGCTTGTATTCTCTGGCTATCGCATGGTATTACAGACCAAAGATCTAAAATTACCTGTCGCTATTGTCAATATTGGTGAGACGCGTGCCGATAACATAGTGGATCTGAAGTTGTCTGCCAAATGTGGGGATGTCATACCTAAACTTTTTGATTTTAAACGTAGTAGAAGTAAGAGTTAATTGTTTGTAAATGTTCTTATTAAATTGATTAAATTGAGGCAGATAAATTTAAAGAGAATGAAGGTGAAATGAATCGAATCGAATTTAGGATCAACCCAAAGTGAACACGCTAATTGTTTTTGTTGTTATTGTATTTAATTAAATTAACAAAAAATATGTCTATGTGTCATTATTTCCAAAAAACAAAAACAATAGTTTTGTCCACCAAGATGATCCATATCTTCCTATTGACCAACTAGTTTTACGATATCAACCAAACATTTCAATCCTTTCAGGTATTACCCATATTGAGGCATAGGATCGATACATGTGTACTAAGTTGTGTGAAGACAAAGGCTTCTCTAAATTCAAGGAGAGCGTTATTTCTTTAAGGACATGTCTAAAATACAATCGGAAATATACGAGGCAAATATGTATAAGGCAATTCTTCTGTATCAGAATGAGTTTTTATTTTGCATCTGCTGACAAACTATAGGAAGCTTTTCAGTTGTCTATTACAGTACAACTGATTCAATTGGACCAATGACATTAGCCAGAGCATCGAAAAGAACCTATTTTGTAGGAAACACTAGAATATTATCGGTATATTTGAACAGATCTAAAAGAAATCTCATAAAAATATTTCGGTGGGATTTGTCAGACACCTGCTGACAAGTTTTAAGCTTTCCAAAGAAGCTTCAACATTAGAGTTTGCTGAAGTGCATTGGTAGATTGGTCAATAAATTAGATTTGGCACCACGGTTGAGACATGGCCAATGGAGGGGCAGGCGGATTTGCCTTCATTAAAGATATCATAGATACATACAATACTTATATGTATTTAGTATGTGATAGAGAGATGGTTTTATTTACTGTGCAATTGTCTGAAGTAGCTCTTTGTTTCGCCTGACTATTTGGGAATAAAGAATGAATTCCATTAGAATATTTTGCCACGAACATTGACTGCTTCATTCGTAACCCAAAGAATTTCTTTGAAATTAAATTGAAAAGCGTTTGATAACCATCAAACAAAGCAACTCTTTCCAATGAGTGCTGTAAAATCCAATAGTGTAATTGAATAGTGTTGTAAAGAAAGCAACATACGGCTAGTACCAACTAGTTCAATTTTTCGAGGGTACACTTTCTGTTCGCTTTTTGCTTTGCTTTGACTCGATTACTAAACTTTATAATTCGTGAATTATCAAATTATTGCTTTTTTGCCCGCTCTGATTGATTTTGGAAAAGAAACACTTACTCTCTCAAGGTTCTTATTACTCTCTCAAATTCCAAATGATACTTTGACTTTAAATTTTGAAAGGTCAAAGTACACACGTTACTTTTAATCAAACGAGTTTTCACCTCTTCTTCATCTTTATCAGTCAGTACTACAACAACACAACACACAGCCTTTCTTTCTTATTGATGTAATGCATTCGCATTTTAAGTAACATAAAAAGTGTATATTTTTTTGTGTGAAGTAATCAAAATCAGCGGCAAGAATACAACACATCGGTGCCGCAGTGTTTTTTTTTTATTAAACAAATCATTAAACAATAGTAAAGTAAAATTATCAATCAACAATGGCTTACGACTTAAAAAAGGAATCCGATGTTAAGGAATACATTGACAAGTTAGGAGTTGAATATCGCTTTGGCTGCTATTCCGAAAGGAAACCTGAAGGTGGGTGGAATTGGTTGGTTGGTTGGTTGGTTACTTAAGGCAAACAGCAATTGGCGCAGTCACACAGTCACAGGTGACAACAACAATAAGCAAATTGCTCGTTCGCTCCCTAACCTTAATTAAAGTACAGCAAATCATCATTATCATCATACACATATGCATTCATACATCCATATACATATGTATGTACATGCATGTATTCATATATATGTAACGTTACATGGGATATGCATAAAATCAAATCAAATTTCAATTGATTTTGATTACAATGACTTTTGTATGCAGTGTATGTGTGCAGTGTCCAGTGTTTGCATTTTTATTTATTTATATATTTTTATAAATTTATAACAAATTGCAGTTTGTCATTTATTGGGTGATTATCTGGAAGGCATTAAAAAGGACTATGAGAAAGCGGCAAAAGTCTTTAAATCAACATGTGATGATTATGGTTACGCAAAATCCTGCTATAAATTCGGCAATTACAGTTTCTTGGGCAAGGGAAAAAGTGGCACCAAAGGTGAGCCGCGTCTGGCTTATAAATATTATGAAAAGGGCTGTCAACTAAATGATCCAGATGCCTGTTTGCATTCTGGTCTATTACTTGTATCGCGTTCCATGACGAAAGAAATTGATCGTGATGTATCCAAGGTAACAAAAACAATAGCATATAGTAATCTATATAAAATTTAGTAAACAATTATCATACATTTCTTCTAGGGTCTTGAATTCCTAACAAAAAGCTGTGACATGAACAATGCGACTGCCTGTTTTTATCTATCTGGCATGCATATATCCGGTGTACAAAAGAAAGCAGAAGATTTACCTGGATCTGGACACAGCTCGGGCACGGGCACGGGCTCTGGCTCTGTTATTGTTGCTAATGATAAACAAACCAAAGCATCAAATACAAAAACTGCAACCACAACAACAACATCAGCAACATCCACAACAAAAGATACAGATTATATCGTTCACAAGGATATGAAAAAGGCTTTTCAGTTTGCTTTGAAAGCTTGTGAGCTACGTAATATGTACGCGTGTGCGAATCTAAGTCAAATGTATGCACGTGGTGATGGCATTGAAAAGAATGAAAAAGAGGCTGAGAAATATAAGAAACTTGCCATTGAAATGCAGGATGAAATTAAGAAACAACAACAGACTCTAAGCTTCCAACAAGGTGTTAACATGCCAAATTGAGAAGATAAACTTTAGAAAAAAATTAGGACAGGAACAGCATACAGCATACAATATACATATATACATTTATACAATATATAATATTAATAATGTTATACAAAATGTTGATTGTGTTGATGATGTTCCTCATTTATATACCTACATATACTTACCATATATGATGATGACAATGATTCTTACCAGTAATTGCTAACAACAATATATACTCTAAGCAAGTTTCTACTACTATTGTTCGTTCAACTGTTTAATTTTTTCTTATTTTCATTAATATATCAAATTTAATTTAATGTTCTTTATTTTCTTATTATAAAACCGTTTTGTTGTTAAATTCTAATAGAGTAGAATAGAAATAGATGGCGAATAGAAGCGAAGATGTAAGAACTACATGAATGATGGTAGTAAATAGAATGAGCGAATGAATGAATGAATGAATGAATTTATTCACAAGTACAGACTAAGACAAGCATGAGAAAGCACTTTATTTTTTGATGGCGACAATGATGATGATTGTAGTTTTTTAAGAGCACAACAAATGTTTTATCGTAATAAGCTAAGCAGTCCAAGAGGCCAAGAGGCAGGTCAAAACCATAACCACCAGTAGTAGAAGAGGCAGCAGTCATTCACAAGTATATGAATGAATAAAATATACATAAATTAGTCGATTTATGCAGTTATACAAAATAATTTATATGTATAGCTATAATTATAGTAAAACTCGTGCTTTAGCACACACATAAAATTACTTAATAAAAAACATAAAATGAAAACTTAACTCTTAAGTCAATTATTGCAATATTCTTTTGTCTAATGTAAGTGAAATAATTGATTGATTGATCCTGGATTGAACGTGTGGAACATCATGTCATGATGATGATGATGTTGATGTTGATTTGATGTAAACAAAGTTGGCTTTTTAAATTTTACAGTATTTTATTTCAAAAATTTAACTAAGTAGCCTGTGATTGTTTTCATTTGGAATGAAGTTTATTAATTCATTCATTTACATTTGTGTTCTACAATAATTTGGGCAGTGAAAAGAATCGAAAGTATTTTTTCTCTGCTCTTTTATTTCTTTTTGGCTTTAAATATTTTTTGATTGTGTTTGTTCATGGTCGCTTGAGAAATCCATACGAACATGTCACTATATTATCGATTCAAGGGAATAGCAAAGCTATGGGATAATACGGTAAGCAAAAAGATACGAAGAACATAAAAAATAAAGATAGATTTACTATATACTAGATGTAGATGGATAGATAGGTAAATTATTGTATTTGATATTTTTTAGCATTCGATTTCTATGCGAAGCGCCTCACGGTCGGCATATGTTGATGTCCAGCAGTTGTGCTTGCTGAATAACTCGTACAACAAAATCAATGGCAATGCTGGCGATGGTGCTGTTGCAGTTGCTGGTGATGGTGTCCCTAAAAGCACTTCTAGCATTGCTGGTGGTTTTCAGTTATTGTGCCATCATCAACAGCAACAGCAACAGCAAAAGCTTCATAGTTACGATCAGCAGAGCCTTCAGCAGAAGCAGCAGCAGCAGCAACATAAATCCACTATTGGAACCGTTGGTGATCTGGATGATTTATGTGAATTAGCAGTGGCTCCAAAGCCACTTAAATATGGTGAACTCAATTATGACTACTTTGATAAATCTGTAAGTAGCACATACTCGTACAATAATACGAGTATTGTATTTTTCTGTCATTTATATTTTTGTTTTTATTTATCGTAGAAATTTTTCGTAACATCAAATTTGAAAAGTGTTTGTCCTCCCTCCGAGAGTGGCAGTAGCAGTTGCGGTGGTGGAGGTGGTGGCGGTGGCGGTGTATGTGATAGAGAACCAACATTAAGTGAGGTACTAGCGAAGAGAATTCCTGAAATGCGGGAAAATGTTCGACTTTTTCGCGCTGAATATGGTTTGACTAAGGTGGCTGATATCACAGTTTCACAGGTAAGTCGAGTCCAATTTATTCAATATTTCAGAAAGAGTAGAGGGCATAAAAATGTTTGTTGCCTCTTAAGAATTGACAGTGTAGGCCAAGCCAGCAACGACCATCGGTATCGGCATCGGTGGTCAGTTCAATACAAGTGTTATTTGCATGTCTCAGATTTCCAAGACCCAAGGACCCTTGTTCTTTAGAGCTATAGAAATAATGGCTCTCGTTACTGCGCTGTTCATCTAATTTGATTCAGTTGTCTGGGAACATAATAAAATTAGAAATTGCATTGTATTTGTGTTCTTTTTTCATCTATTAATAGATCTATGGAGGCATGCGTGGCCTGATGACACTTGTATGGGAGCCATCAGTTCTTGATCCGGATGAGGGTATACGTTTCAGGGGCCGAACCGTTGACGAGACCATTAAGTGCCTTCCGAAATCGGATAATGGTAGTCAACCATTGGCGGAAGGCATGTTTTGGTTGTTGTTAACTGGTGAAGTACCAACTAAAGCCCAGGTTGAGGTGCTTTCATTACAATTAGCCGAACGTGCTGTATTGCCGGAATTCATAGAAGATCTATTCAATGCATTACCTCAAACAATGCATCCCATGACTCAATTAAGTATTGCTGTTTCTGCGCTCAGCCATGAGTCAAAATTTCGTGCAGTTTATAATGCTGGTGTGGCTAAACAAACTTTATGGGAATATGCCTTCGATGATAGTATGGATTTATTGGCGAAACTACCAATCTTAGCAGGGATTATCTATAATAAAACATGTCTTGGTGGAAAGTTAGAAAAATGCAAATGGGACATTCGATCTGACTGGTCCCACAATTTTGCTTGCTTGCTCGGTTATGTTGGTGAAGATGAGTTTATCGAGATGCTCCGTTTGTACATGATATTGCACAGTGATCACGAAGGTGGCAATGTTTCGGCGCATACAACACATCTTGTTGGATCAGTTCTAAGTGATCCTTACATATCTTATGCTGCAGGAATTAATGGCTTAGCTGGACCATTACATGGTTTAGCCAGTCAAGAGGTACTTGCATGGTTGTTGGACATACAAAAACAGTTGGGCCAGGAACCGACAGATAAGCAATTGGAGGAGTTTGTTAAGAAAACCCTAAAAGATGGCAAGGTTGGTATTACATGATTTGTTTCTTTTTTTTTAAATTTTTACAACATTACACTTATGTACATGTATGTTGATCGAATGATTAGGTGATACCCGGTTATGGACATGCTGTTCTACGTAAAACAGATCCTCGCTATACTGCTCTACGTGACTTCGCTTTTAAGTATTTTCCGAATGATGATCTGTTCAAATTGGTATCCAAGCTCCAAAATATCGTGCCGCCTACTTTAAAGAAATTGGGAAAAGTAAAAAATCCTAACCCAAATGTTGATTGCCATTCGGGCATTTTGTTAAACCATTATGGAATAACAGACACAACATTTTACACGGTGCTTTTCGCTGTGTCGAGGGCAATGGGTGTCCTAGCTCAATATGTACTATCACGAGCCTTGGGATTACCAATCGAACGTCCAAAGTCAATAAGCACCGATAAATTAAGTTCTCTGCTAAAGGAATTGGACAAACACAAGAAGTAAGTACTCTGATAAAACTACTTATTCATCTCACCTTTAAGATAAATTTTGTCTTGAATAAGAAGTTTATCTAACAATTGTCATTATTATGAGATATGATGATTTAATCATTGAATGTCTTTTGATATTAGATAGATTTCTGACTGAATGGTACAATGAAATTTCGATCTTTGATATTCAATATATTGTACAAGAACCTTAATATTTCTTTTTTTCTCATTTCAGAATTTTACGTGTCTAGAATTTGCGGTATGCAAACACTTGTTTGGAATTCAAATACAATAGTAGGAATTAGTAATCTATACTACTTGTATAAAATAATTGTTTTTATAATGCCATTATATATAAACTCTCTCTCTCGAAACATACTTATATATACATAGTATATATGATATATACTTATATGTAATTTAAGATACACACATGTATTACAATGCATATGATCCGATATGCTATCCTCGTATTCATTATAGTATTACTAAAACTATAAGCATATTCATTATGTTTGTAAATAGTGGTTTCCGGTATTAACTTTTTCGAATAACATACACAATAAAAACTCTCCAAACAAAAAGATTTATGTATTTTCCATATCCAATAATATTTAATGATAATTTAATGATGATGTTCTAAATTTATGGGCCACTGTTCAGTTGTTGTCATATATTGTTGTATTGTATCATCATTATGATTGATATCTATTGTACTATTCCTTATACAATATAATGTACTTAGTGTATAGAATAGTATAGTGCAGAGTTTCTTAAACCGCGGATTACTCTTACAATTTAAAACTTACATCGTATGCATACATGTACCTGCAAGTATTATGGTAGTATTATATTCAAGCACTGAGAATTGTTTGTTGGTTGGTTTAAGATACTCTGGTATATTGCTGAGAATATTTAACAGTTTTATTAATAATTGACACAATTACTACCTACTACTAACAATACGAGTATGGTATTTGTGATAAATCTCAGATAATATATGTAGGTATATAAATTTGCATACAATAATAAAAAATAAAAAATAAAGAAAACAAAATGAATATTAAAAAAGTTCACATATTGTATATCATAATGATGACAGAAGAATGACAGTGCCAATTGGAATACTGGATTACTAAATATACCATATACCATATACATATGCATGTATATTCATCATATTGTTGGTTGTTAACATTTTTAAGGTATATTGGAGGAAATTATATGCTGATATTTTGTAAATGGTGTTCAGTTTAATTATCCTTTACCTTTCTCTGAATACATATGTATATCAAGAATTAAACAATAAGAATAGAATAGACAGGCTGCTCGCTATAGAGAACAGTTTACCCAGAAGCTTTATGTCCCATTGTGACTGATTTTAACTTCAGTGTTCACCTTCGAGTTAATCAGCATTGGGAACGGCAATACCGATAGACTATGCTATCCACCAGTGGAAACATTCTCAGGGATCTTACACTTACAGTTCCCTATTAAATTAATCAGTATTGATTCTTCAAATATTGAGAAGAACTAATGCTTTAATAAAAGATATAAACAATTTTAGATATAAATTAATACCACGATCTGATGATATTTGTAGATGTAGTCATAGTTATTATCAATTCTTTATATATTAACTATACAATCCTGATCAATCAAATAGACTCAAGGTTTTTTTTGTATAGAATTTTTGAAAAGGAAATACTAAAAAAATTTGGATAAAATATATGTATTTGTTATTCTTAAAAAGGTTATTATTTAATATTTTTTCTTGTGGGTGAACCTCAAATATGTCTACTTTTTATCGATTAAACAAATAGACTCAAGGACTTAAAAAATCTTCCAAAAAGTTAGTGTGAATTGATAATTTTATAATGTTTTAAGCTTAATTAATAATGTGTATAGCCATCAAAATGAATACTAAAGAGACCTTAGAAGATGCAATGATATATAGCTCCAGGCGCTCTTAATGTTTCGTTATTTTCAAATTGTCTGCCAGATTGATAGACTTTACGGGAAAGTCATCCCCACACGTTCTCTATGACATTGAGATCAGGAGAGTACAGAGGACACTCCATCAAGGTAGCACCAAAGAGTATAAAACATATGGAGCAGATAATTCACCCAATTTAAGCGGAGATTTGTTTGTAGAGAAATCCAAAAGGAAATTATGGGTAAATCCAACAACAATTATATGTAATCTCGGGTAAATCTCGATTAACCAATCACACAATTTGTTGTTGGGCTTAAAAATTAATAGTCACACCACTTAAATTAAGTGCTCTGTCCATGGGCGTAGCCAGGACTCCAAAGCCACTTAAATATGGTGAACTCAATTATGACTACTTTGATAAATTTGTAAGTAGCACATACTCGTAGAATAATACGAGTATTGTATTTTTCTGTCATTTATATTTTTGTTTTTATTTTATTAATTGTAGAAATTTTTCGTAACATCAAATTTGAAAAGTGTTTGTCCTCCCTCCGAGAGTGGCAGTAGCAGTTGCGGTGGTGGAGGTGGTGGCGGTGGCGGTGTATGTGATAGAGAACCAACATTAAGTGAGGTACTAGCGAAGAGAATTCCTGAAATGCAGGAAAATGTTCGACTTTTTCGCGCTGAATATGGTTTGACTAAGGTGGCTGATATCACAGTTTCACAGGTAAGTCGAGTCCAATTTATTCAATATTTCAGAAAGAGTAGAGGGCATAAAAATGTCAAATGCCAAGACAGGCATGTTCAGGGGAAGGCAGGCAAGGAAAAACGAATAATATGCATACTATTTAACGTTTATTAATGGAAAAAAAAAATAATTAGATTAGATTAGGAGAAGGGCAGGAACTAGAACACCTCGTCGATGCGGCCGCAAGTGTACCATAATCTCAGTTCTTTCGAGAATGTCCCTGTCAGTCCCAGTAATTCCTTTGCTCTTTCGCGAGATCTAGTTGGCATGAAGAGTTTAGCCACTCTAAAATACTTCGTGTCTACCCAATAGCGATGCGACTTGTCTTCGAGCCATTGTTTGTCTCTAGTTTTCGTCGAACTCCAAGCCAGCCCACACAATGGCTCTGGTCTAATGAGAACGTTATCAGATCTTTTACTGGCGAGTTCATATTCCTCTTCGTTACTAAGATATCCACTATGTCCAGGTACCCGTATTTGGTTAACATGGTTGTTCTTTTCATCAAGCAATCACAAACCAAATCAAATTGAATTCAAAAGCATTGGGTGCATGTAGGCAGCCTTGATATCCGATTGTATTTATGCTTATTAAAAATGGCACACTATAATTTTTCCCTGAGGCATATATTTGCATGGTTTCTGCCTGGAAGACTGTGTTCTCTTGGCCCATACTGCTAAATAGGCGTCTTCAAGGGTTTCCCGTTGACACCTGCTCCAACACCGGTGTCCGTTTTATAACCATTTGTTTTGCACACATGGGAGTCATGGGCTTAGGTCTTAACTGTTCTCAGCTCTATCTATCTGGAAATGTAACTTCAGAATTTTGCACCTTGTTTAATTTAGAGCACCAGATAGATGCAGCATATGACATGATCGGTCTAGTAATAGGCGTGTACACAGTGACATTTATGGTTTCAGTCCCCAATTCTTACTAATGAGTCTGTTGCTGGTCCATATAGTTGCCCTAGCCTTAATAATTATGCATTGTGGATGACTATTCAAAAAAAAAAAAAATGTCTCATTAAGTGTGACGCTTAAGTATTTCACTTCTTTAGAAAGGGTATTTTTCACCAAGTGTAAGAGATTCCCTTAGTCGGAACTTAATTCTCTTTCTTGTGATTATTAAAGAAATATTTATTTTATTACACTAATGGTAATCTTCCAGGTTCTTCACATAATATCGTATTAACTATTGAAGATTTTTAGACCTTCGAGATTATTTTAATAAGTAGGTATTTAAATAACTTCTCCCAGCTAGGGATGATTGTAAAGTATTCGTAAAGTAAATTTATTATAGAAATAAGTCTAATACAATATTTCCACCGTTGATATAGGTTATGTTACTGGTTGACCGAAGCCATGCATAAGGCTAAGGAGCTTAACGAAGCCTTCTGTTCTTCCCAAACAAATTTTATTAACACATAACTTTGATTTATCAAATTAAGAAAATAATTTGAAAGAAATACACATATTTTAGGCTTTGGCTTTCGTTTAAAAAGCTTCACTCATCCTTACGGAGATTCCAGCGAAATTCTGTTCGGGATACTTAAAAAACCACTCCAATAGAATTAGAAACAATCTAGGCAATCAAGATTCAAAAATTACGTTACCAATTTTATCTATGGCTGTTTGGGAGAGTAAGTTCTGCGCCGCACTGCATCTATTTAGGTTAAACTGTAGACACTTAATCATGCCTAACTTCACATTTGTTACTCCCAGAAGCACGTGCATTATAACCTTCCGGGCAAATAACATACGTAGGTCTTTGCATGTCTGTCCGTCTGTATGTATGCAAACTAGTCCCTCAGTGCTTGCACATAGCTTTCTTTTTACCATACGCTGCACATTTGTCTGAATCAACCGAATCGGACCACTAGGAGAATACAAGCCCAAATTCAAATTAATGTTATTAGAAAAACTTTTTTGTTTTTTATCTTATCGAACAGAAATTTGGACACTATGAGTACCTGATCCAACGAACTCATTAGCAGGAGCGTGAACAGTATTACATGTTTGGCGCAGCCAATAAAAACCGTCTTACTGGTTTTTTAAGTGCCTTATTTTTATGATCGGCACATTATTAGAGAATCTTAGAATGAAGTTCACCTATAGTTTACCTATGTCATCTTAGACCTCTTAACTATGTGTATCTAACGAGTTCTTGTGAATGATGAGCAGATGCATAAAAGATGTATGAAGGCCTCTCCATTACATTCCATGCAATTCCTGCATTTCTTGTTTCCCATGACTTTTAGCTTGAATGTATGCAGTCAGTATGCCTATTACTATTCTACAGCTCTTATGATTGAGCCCTAATCACACCTCTGTCGTTGATATTTGCATTTTCCCACACTGCATGATGGCTATTTGCATCAGATCCAATGATAATTGTTTCCTTCCTTTTGCTGGCCGTATTGAACAGCCTCTGAAGCTATGGTGGTGGCATGTAACATGACGTTCCCCTGCTAAAGAAGTTGTAATGCAAGATTTCTATATTTTTTTAATTCAGACGACTTACTCTATTGGCAACATTGAAGTTGGTGTAAATGTTTTATGACTTTAGTTGAAAACCATATTTCTCGATGCGATCCATGGTACAGGAGCCACATTGTGGCTGCAACCCTTTAGGCTGAGGAAATGCTCGGCTCATTCGGTACCGCCACGGAGTTGGATGCTTCCTTCAGCTGTATGATAGTTTCTAGGATAGTTTCAATACCTAGATCATTTTTGACACTTCCAGTCTTAAGACTTGACAATTGCGTTTTTTTAAACATAGGCTTACATTACACGTTCCACTCCCCATTCAAACTTTTGGTAAAGATAGTATGTTGGATTGTTGAATTGGATGACTAGCATTGACATCTGGCGGCTTACCAATGTGCTATATCTTTAAGCTTACTCAAAAGCACTTCAGGGTTTTGCTTGGGGAGAAGACAAATCGCATAAACCGGCTCCAATTACGAAGGGACCAGCACTTTTGGTTTGGGCAAGGGTTAATTAGTGGCACGATCAGATATTGTTTGACATCTTCCCTCGATAGAACATCACGATCTGTACAGCATAGTTATTTGTGCGCATTCTGAGCTTTATCAATGCTTTCAGTACTGTCTCAGATATATTGGTGTTACTTATATTCGGATTTTGCTCAATGCCTCTCCCAATACTTTTTTGCTTTTAAGAGGCCTGAATGACAGTCCGGAATGCCCTTGTGGCTCGATCTGGGAAACGTGACAGCATGTTCCCTGTGAATTTCCTATGTATGATGATTTGAGAGCTTTGAATGCGTTCGGTATTTAGAGAATTAATGGGGACTATGATTTTAGTCATCCGATCTCTAGCAGGGTAGTATTGGGAAACTGAATGAGTTCGCACGTTCAGTATTTTTGAGGCATCGTCCGCTTGTAACCTGAGGGGTCCGTGTTTGTGTGTGCGTATATGGGTGTTATTAGTGTTGTCTGGGGGTCACCAGTCCCTGAGCTTCATGGAACTCTACTGGTAGTGACTTGGTCACGCTGCCTGTCCAGAGATATTTTCTGGTATCACGGGCGTTTGGAACAGTAGCGGTCTCAGCCTACTATCCATTTGCTAAAGTCCTTGTGACAGTGACAGGGATATGGTTCATATGAATGCTTCCTGTTTGATGGAAGAGGTAGGAATAGACCTCGCTCCGAACAGTGAGAAAGGTATATTCATGCATATATTGTATACTGTGTCACCTGTGGCCCACAGGCTGTGGGTTATGCCTGCATTCTATTCTAGAGAGCAATGTTTTGACTTTTGGGCCACCAACCCAAGAACTGTTTGAGATTCAAATTTGTAATACCTTCGGTACGAAGTGTCACCAGTGGCTCTTTCTGGTACCATGGGTGGTCAGGAGCCCATGGAACTTGTTTCCGGCCTGGCCAGCGGAGACGGCCCATTTATGGGAGTATCGTGGTGGCTGTGGTTGTACCCAAATGCGGGTAGAGTGAGAGCTTGACGTGAAGTTGTGGTATACAACTTTAGATAGGCCATGTTCCAGACCAAGGAATGAGTCATGCGACCAAAATAGGTATGGCTTGAATTTGGTACCTGCGGATGTATTTCCAAGGGGACGTTGATTGACGTTTATCAATCCTTGTGCGCGGCACAGTGATATTTAGTCTCTACGACAGGTGTTCACGGTAAAATGAATTGACTTTCATGACCCTCCCAATGTGTGTTCTTCCCTGTCTTGTCGATAAAACCGGATAGATTGTGTCGGAGAGTACAGAATGGCATCTTTTTCTGTCGTCTTTTTCTGTCATCGAGGACTATTGTACCAGTGCACTTAAGATTGATTGACAGTATTGCGGCTACTTTCACTAAGATCTGTGACCCCACATCGACCATACAAATCCCAGACACTTTTGATTCTCTTCATTAAAACAATGTGTATAATACCTGTTCTCGCTAGTGTGAAATGTTGAACATTTTATGAACGCGATAATATGAAGATACCTGAAAGAGTGTAGAAAGTTAGGATGGTTACGGGTTATATTCGTTTGAAAGCGTTTTCACAACAAATTTGAATCGATTCGGTAGTGCTTTTTGCATACAATTAGGGCTTGGTTTACCAATTCTGTAATGAAATTTATTCAGTCCAAAATTCTCATCGTTCCGACATGCTTCGAGATTGTCGACGAAGAAATCAAATCATTAATGAAAGCAAGTAAGCATTCAACGGATCGGGAATTTGCTACTGATCTAAAAGTGTCCCTTACAATCATTGAACGTTATTTACAATCGCTTGGCATTGTACAGAAGTTCGATATTTGGTTATCGCATAAACGGTAACTAGATGTAACGAAATCGGGTAATCGTCGACAATCTATAATATTAGAATGCTTTCACACCCAGAGTGGCTTCTGCAACTTTAATCGTCCATTCTTCTTTGGTGTCCCTTGTTATGCTGTCAATCGGATGGGACTAGAAGGGACCTGTCTTGCTTCTAAGGAACAATTCGATTAACTCAGATTTCTACTGTGATTAGGTACAGATACATTTAGTGTTGCCATCGCACAGAAATTTCCAGAGCTTGTCAATCGTACAGTACTTGTGTTTTATCACGTCAATGTTCGGTGAGAGGCAGATTATAAAGTTGCCAGAGTGTTGAGTTTTGAAAATAACCTACAAAATGCAACATTGATTATGTGATTTTATGTGAACAAGGTTGGCCTCTTAAATTTTACAGTATTTTATTTCAAAAATTTAACTAAGTAGCCTGTGATTGTTTTCATTTGGAATGAAGTTTATTAATTCATTCATTTACATTTGTGTTCTACAATAATTTGGGCAGTGAAAAGAATCGAAAGTATTTTTTCTCTGCTCTTCTATTTCTTTTTGGCTTTAAATATTTTTTGTTTGTGTTTGTTCATGGTCGCTTGAGAAATCCATACAAACATGTCACTATATTATCGATTCAAGGGAATAGCAAAGCTATGGGATAATACGGTAAGCAAAAAGATACGAAGAACATAAAAAATAAAGATAGATTTACCATATGCTATATACCATATGAAGATGTAGATGGATAGATAGAAAAATAATTGTATTTGATATTTTTTAGCATTCGATTTCTATGCGAAGCGCCTCACGGTCGGCATATGTTGATGTCCAGCAGTTGTGCTTGCTGAATAACTCGCACAACAAAATCAATGGCAATGCTGGCGATGGTGCTGTTGCAGTTGCTGGTGATGGTGTCCCTAAAAGCACTTCTAGCATTGCTGGTGGTTTTCAGTTATTGTGCCATCATCAACAGCAACAGCAACAGCAAAAGCTTCATAGTTACGATCAGCAGAGCCTTCAGCAGAAGCAGCAGCAGCAACATAAATCCACTATTGGAACCGTTGGTAATCTGGATGATTTATGTGAACTAGCAGTGGCTCCAAAGCCACTTAAATATGGTGAACTCAATAATGACTACTTTGATAAATTTGTAAGTAGCACATACTCGTACAATAATACGAGTATTGTATTTTTCTGTCATTTATATATTTGTTTTTATTTATTGTAGAAATTTTTCGTAACATCAAATTTGAAAAGTGTTTGTCCTCCCTCCGAGAGTGGCAGTAGCAGTTGCGGTGGTGGAGGTGGAGGTGGTGGCGGTGTATGTGATAGAGAACCAACATTAAGTGAGGTACTAGCGAAGAGAATTCCTGAAATGCAGGAAAATGTTCGACTTTTTCGCGCTGAATATGGTTTGACTAAGGTGGCTGATATCACAGTTTCACAGGTAAGTCGAGTCCACTTTATCCAATATTTCAGAAAGAGTAGAGGGCATAAAAATATCAAATGCCAAGCCAGGAACGACCATCGGGGTATCGTCATCGGTGGTCAGTTCAATACAAGTGTTATTTGTATGTCTCAGATTTCATAGAACTAAGGACCCTTGTTCTTTAGAGCTATAGAGAATGCATTGAGCATTGACAATCGTTGCTTAGAATATAATGGCTCTCGTTACTGCGCTGTTCATCTAATTTGATTCAGTTGTCTGGGAACATAATAAAATTAGAAATTGCATTGTATTTGTGTTCTTTTTTCATCTATTAATAGATCTATGGAGGCATGCGTGGCCTGATGACACTTGTATGGGAGCCATCAGTTCTTGATCCGGATGAGGGTATACGTTTCAGGGGCCGAACCGTTGACGAGACCATTAAGTGCCTTCCGAAATCGGATAATGGTAGTCAACCATTGGCAGAAGGCATGTTTTGGTTGTTGTTAACTGGTGAAGTACCAACTAAAGCCCAGGTTGAGGTGCTTTCATTACAATTAGCCGAACGTGCTGTATTGCCGGAATTCATAGAAGATCTATTCAATGCATTACCTCAAACAATGCATCCCATGACTCAATTAAGTATTGCTGTTTCTGCGCTCAGCCATGAGTCAAAATTTCGTGCAGTTTATAATGCTGGTGTGGCTAAACAAACTTTATGGAAATATGCCTTTGATGATAGCATGGATTTATTGGCGAAACTACCAATCTTAGCAGGGATTATCTATAATAAAACATGTCTTGGTGGAAAGTTAGAAAAATGCAAATGGGACATTCGATCTGACTGGTCCCACAATTTTGCTTGCTTGCTCGGTTATGCTGGTGAATATGAGTTTATCGAGATGCTCCGTCTGTACATGATATTGCACAGTGATCACGAAGGTGGCAATGTTTCGGCTCATACAACACATCTTGTTGGATCAGTTCTAAGTGATCCTTACTTATCTTATGCTGCAGGAATTAATGGCTTAGCTGGACCATTACATGGTTTAGCCAGTCAAGAGGTACTTACATGGTTGTTGGACATACAAAAACAGTTGGGCCAGGAACCGACAGATAAGCAATTGGACGAATTTGTTAAGAAAACCCTAAAAGATGGCAAGGTTGGTATTACATGATTTGTTTCTTTTTTTTTTAATTTTTACTACATTACACTTATGTACATGTATGTTGATCGAATGATTAGGTGATACCCGGATATGGACATGCTGTTCTACGTAAAACAGATCCTCGCTATACTGCTCTACGTGACTTCGCTCTTAAGTATTTTCCGAATGATGATCTCTTCAAATTGGTATCCAAGCTCCAAAATATCGTGCCGCCTACTTTAAAGAAATTGGGAAAAGTAAAAAATCCAAACCCAAATGTTGATTGCCATTCGGGCATTTTGTTAAACCATTATGGAATAACAGACACAACATTTTACACGGTGCTTTTCGCTGTTTCGAGGGCAATGGGTGTCCTAGCTCAATATGTACTATCACGTGCCTTGGGATTACCAATCGAACGTCCAAAGTCAATAAGCACCGATAAATTAAGTTCTCTGCTAAAGGAATTGGACAAACACAAGAAGTAAGTACTCTGATAAAACTACTTATTCATCTCACCTTTAAGATAAATTTTGTCTTGAATAAGAAGTTTATCTAACAATTGTCATTATTATGAGATATGATGATTTAATCATTGAATGTCTTTTGATATTAGATAGATTTCTGACTGAATGGTACAATGAAATTTCGATCTTTGATATTCAATATATTGTACAAGAACCTTAATATTTCTTTTTTTCTCATTTCAGAATTTTACGTGTCTAGAATTTGCGGTATGCAAACACTTGTTTGGAATTCAAATACAATAGTAGGAATTAGTAATCTATACTACTTGTATAAAATAATTGTTTTTAAAATGCCATTATATATAAACTCTCTCTCTCGAAACATACTTATATATACATAGTATATATGATATATACTTATATGTAATTTAAGATACACACATGTATTACATTGCATATGATCCGATATGTTGCACTCGTATTCATTATAGTATTACTAAAACTATAAGCATATTCATTATGTTTGTAAATAGTGGTTTCCGGTATTAACTTTTTCGAATAACATACACAATAAAAACTCTCCAAACAAAAAGATTTATGTATTTTCCATATCCAATAATATTTAATGATAATTTAATGATGATGTTCTAAATTTATGGGCCACTGTTCAGTTGTTGTCATATATTGTTGTATTGTATCATCATTATGATTGATATCTATTGTACTATTCCTTATACAATATAATGTACTTAGTGTATAGAATAGTATAGTGCAGAGTTTCTTAAACCGCGGATTACTCTTACAATTTAAAACTTACATCGTATGCATACATGTACCTGCAAGTATTATGGTAGTATTATATTCAAGCACTGAGAATTGTTTGTTGGTTGGTTTAAGATACTCTGGTATATTGCTGAGAATATTTAACAGTTTTATTAATAATTGACACAATTACTACTACTAACAATACGAGTATGGTATTTGTGATAAATCTCAGATAATATAGGTATGTATATAAATTTGCATACAATAATAAAAAATAAAAAATAAAGAAAACAAAATGAATATTAAAAAAGTTCACATATTGTATATCATAATGATGACAGAAGAATGACAGTGCCAATTGGAATACTGGATTACTAAATATACCATATACATTTGCATGTATGTATATTCATCATATCGAGAATTAAACAATATGAGTAAAATAGACAGGTTGCTCGCTATAGAGAACAGTTGTCCCAAATGCTTTATGTGGCAATCCAACAACGAAGAAATATTATAAAGTTTTATCGATCTTTATCTATCTATATCTACTAGTGAAATGTCAAACCAAAGATACACATATCTAGCCCTATAAGTACTGATCTACATATGATTTACCTATTGTAAATCATAGATTAGTTTCTTTATAATATTCTTCATATTAGTAAAATTTAAATTGATCTTAAAATAAGTTGTCACTTTCAACAGTTTGCCTTTTTCACCATCTTATGAGATTTACTTTTGTAGAATGGTATTGTAAAGTTCTTCATAGTATGCAATATGATACATAATCTATGTAAGTAGTATATTCATGCATTTACTGTTTTATCTACTCAATGGAATAGAATAGAATTTCTTAAAAACATCATGTACTATGTATGTATATATGTATATAAATGTATCTATGTATGCTGTGGAACGCTTTTAAGATTAAACAATTTTGCCCCGGATTGCTCAATTACGAGTATTTTAATAAAAAAAAAAAACCTAAGCAACTAACAAAACATGATGATGATAATGAGAATGATGCTGATGATGATTTGAATTGCAATAAGATGTTCCATACACATATGTATGTATGGTATGGTATGGTATGGTATGGTATGTATATGTATATGTATTCCATTCTATATATTTACAAATAGTATTAAAATGAGAACTAAAGCGCCATATAAAAAAAAGAGAGAGTTTTTAGATTTTTAAAAATTAATTTATATACAACATTTATACTAGCTAGTTAGACCCCATAAAGTATAATACATAAATTCTCTAACTTAAGATTGAAGAAATACACTAGATTTTTGTCGGACTTTTTCTCATGGACAATATTAACTAGAAGAACTGATATTTTATATGTACCATCTAGACTCGACTTGATTGGTTTCGACACCACGCGACTACGATATCACTTTTGATTAAAACTTTCATCAAGGTCTTTAATTAAGCTCATTTTAGGGATATACTATACTAATTCTTCTGCTTCAAAATTGACTATTGCCAATTGCTTAGAAAGTACAATATAAACAACATAAGAAGTAGTATAGAAAGCTATTAGAAATCTATAAAGATCTCATTATTGACTGACGCCTAAAAATATTGTATCAAATGGATTTGAATTCCCAGAATCCTTAACTTATTCTATTGTTCCCATAAGAAATGAATGAATGAAATTATAAATGAATACAAATTGATTTCTGTATTATTTCTTGTAAATACAGGGTATCCAATAGTCGCATCCACCATCCAGTTTCTTAAATAAATAAATAAGTGATTAAAGTTGATGAAAACTTGTCTCCTTTTGTTGTGTATTGTGTGAGAGAAAAGCGCGTGTATGAGCTTTAACCTCGCCCTAATCATCGAGGTACTTTTGCTTTAATTTGGTCAAAATTATCTATCAGAATTACAATTAGGCGTTAAAGCATTGTGGAAGCTTAAGAATAATTGAAATAATATACACGCTTGTATGTATATACATATGTATGGTAAAGTCGCCACCAATCCTCTCGTTCCCAGCAAAAGGGGATCAATTAAATTTTTGGCACAAGTTTATTCATTAATAACAGATAAAATTCTAAATCTAATTTTGGTCTCACCAAAGCTTTTATACACTTCACATACTTAGTAGCACTAAGTTATTTAATCTAAGTGATGGGATAACTTTAAATTTTACATTACTTTTTCCAATTTCCAAAGGTGTGACATCTAAGGAAGACTATGTAGGAAATTTTATATCATTGGACTAAATAGAAATAACAGACAAAGGATATTCCGGGTTGGTCTCCAAAAAAGTTTTTAAATGTCTTAAGTCTGATGGAATTACTGAGTATTTCCGAAGCTTGATATGATGTATGTATATAAAATGTATGTAGTGTACACTACAGTATTTATAGTATGTGGAATATAAAAAAAGAATTTTTAATTTATTTCGATTGATTAAACAGAACACGAAACAATGAATTAATGAACTTTTTTCTCGCTTGAATGATCTTTAAATGGATTGATTAATCACTTGCTTTGATTAAATTCTATTACATTCATTAGTAAGAATTGTTTACGCACTAAAAAAGTTTTCATTAACTGTCACCCACTCTCCTCACTGGTGGAGGTATAACGATATTAGATTTTGGTTCCTAGGCTTCTTAGAAATGTATAACTGTTATTTGGAATTGATGGCGCATCAAATTATTATTAACGCTTCCTTTGTTCCTTCAAACAAATTCAAGCCTTGTTCGGGTTGTGATTATAAAAAGGCATGAAAAGGCCTCTCTGCTCTCCTCTTGGGTTAGTCCAATAGGTTGTTTCTTATATGTATATTTAGAATATGCATATGCAGTATGAATCAGTGGTCCAAAACTGTTTCGTGGCTAGTGCCTTAGGACACTAGTTTCAACTATCTCTTGTTACATGTATTCAACTGGTGAACTTAACATTGCGATGTGATTGGAAGGCGTCCATTGCCACCGCTTGTATTACCGATCTCCAGTCGTGTCATCAAACATTGTCACCGCCTGCATTTCCTACGACTAGTGAATTCACTAACCACCAGTAATGCGAAAAGGGGCTTTGCCTCTACATAACCTGCGACAAGTGAATTCACTAGTATCGAAACGGGACTTTTGCCACCAAGCATACTCCAGTATGCTTTGAACTAACACAGTATACAGTTAGTATAAAAAGCTACAGAGAGTCCTGAATCAATTATACTTTTGATAAATGCAAGAAGTAAAATTTTGATACCATGTCCAACTATTATAAGGGGTCTCTATATTATCAAAAAGTTATCTATAAAATAAAATACTATTTGCTAGATTGAACATCTTTATGTAAAAAACACATAAAATTGCAATTGTTTTACAAGAATTCACCCAGATTCACCCGTTCTATAATAATCAGTTTATTGTATGTACCACAGAGAAGTTTAACTGGAGGGGATCTATCCAGGAGCTGCAAGCTGCTAGTCTCGAGCAAGTAAATGAGAATAAAGAAGGCAAGCAGAGTGCAGCCCCAGGAAGTATGTTACACATGTCTACCAATTATGTTATAAGGGGAGAAGGTTCTTTCATTAGAATTGCAATTATTATTATTGTATATCGGTGAAAAAGGGTCATTTATGTAATGGAGCTACTGCAATTCAAGAGAAGAGGTCAATCACGATGGGGTTTTCATTGGGCTATTTGTCGAATGCTTTTGAGGTAACTTTGAAGCTTCTCATCTTTCCTACTTCCCGTGCAATACGAAACTGTGCACGGAAGCAGTTAAGATAGTGATAAATCCAGAACGTCATCCTCGATTTTATTTCTTTTTTTTTTGCCGAGCGATAGAAGAAAAACTTGTGACAGGAGACTTGAATGTGGAAGGTTACGTGGATGTTACGACATCATTTGCTTTAAATTCGGGATCATTGAGAGCCACTATAAGCAGTGTAACTTCTTTCATTGTGCTTCTATGCATCCAACTATGGACAGAAAAAAAGGACCAAACCTAACTAATCACATAATATACACACAAGCACACACAAAACTAACCTTGAAGATGTCATGGTTTCTTTTTTAATTTTTATTCACGAAAATTGACCTAAGGAAACTTATGTACTGTTTACTTTCTAAAGAGAGAGACAAGATCGCCAAATAACACAAGTCTAACACTGGCCTGTGTAGATCACATAAATACGCTCCGTATAATAATAGAGCAGTCGGCTGAATTTCAATCGCCCTTATACCTTCTCTTCGTCGACTTTGAACGGGCGTTTGACACGTTAATAAGAGATGAAATATGGACATCATTGCGAAACGCTGGTGTACCCGAGAAGATCATCGATATTATTAAGGCCATGTATGGAGGATGCAAAGCTCACTGTGGGCAAAAATAGCACCGAGTTCAAAATAGAGAGAGGTGTACGACAAGGCTGCGTCCTTTCGCCACTTATGTTTATATTAGTCCTAGATAACGTCTTAAAGCACACAAACATCGAAGCGCCGTCAGGACTACAATGGAGACTAAACCAAGAATTGAACGATCTAGACTATGCTGATGACATATGTTTTATGACACACACGTTAGCCGATGCCGCAGCAAAACTGCGTCAACTTGAGATCAATGCACGTGCAGTTGGTCTTAAATAAACTATGGAAAAACCAAGTTAATGCGCATGCAGACAAACAACACCTCGCCTCTCGAAATCCACACCTATAACAGTACCATTCAGATAGCTGATGTTGATGAACTTTGCTACCTTGGTAGCCAAATCACGAAGGATGCTGGTGCAGCGGCAGATGTGGCTGCTCGCATATGCAAAGCGAGTACGGCATTTCACAAACTCTATAAAGTGTGGCGCTCCCGTACACTGTCGCTTAAAACAAAACTCAGAATTTTCAACACCAGCATAAAATCTGTATTATTATATGGTTCTGAGACATGGCTAGTATCAGAACGCATATGCCGAGCACTCCAAACCTTCGCTTACAAATGTTTACGGATTATATGCCGTATTTTCTGGCCCAGAACGGTCACAAATGAACAACTACTGCTGCTAACCAACAGTTATCCAGTTAGCGCCGAAATAAAGGATCGGAAATGGAGTTGGATAGGCCACACTTTGCGTAGAGAAGATGACAACATAGCAAAGATGGCCTTCCAATGGAATCCGCAGGGCAACCGAAGAAGAGGTCGTCCTCATCAAACATGGATACGCACCGTCCACAATGAGAGCAGAGCCATAGCTACTTGGAATGAGCTAAGATACTTAGCAACTGATAGAAACCGTTGGAGAGCTTTTGTTTCCGCTCTATGCTCCTATTAGGAGCGATATCTTGTATTCGTACATTATATCAAAGAATTAAAAAAAAAAAAAAAAAAAACACTGGCACCAATCTAGCCCTGACAACCTTCCCCTACGGTTTTCGAGCTGGTAGCTCTGGTAGTTCTGGTGATTAAATTGATGAAAGAAAGGAACTGTGGTTAAAGCGTTAAAATATGGTATACATATACATATACATTGGTGGAAACCAAGGTCAATTTAAGGACATGGCATACACTTTAAGACGTAGGATTTTCTGGTTTTTAAAGCTAATGCTGGAGAGTTACTTTCATTAATCACCGTGCAAAAGTGCTTTGACCAAAAAAGTGTAGCATAAATATTTGTAGATTTGGAATTGCAAATGATAATGATTATGTGAATATGGCCGATGATGATAGCTAGTTGGAAGCATCTTTTATCTCAGCCTGTGTCATAAATGTCCAATCTAACCTTACATAAGCCTAGAAAGCCACATGACATTCAATCTTTCGGTATTAAGTAACTCAAACACATGACAATTAGAAATCGGAAAAGTAGGAAATCAGTATATATTATATAAGTAAAAGATACGTAGGTTGTTTATTTAGAAATCCATTTTAAATAGTCTTCTGACAATTTGCTGGATAGCAGCACGCAATCTACTATCGTATACTACATATTAGATAATGTATTTATTGTATTGCAAAACAAATTGTTGATAAAAACTTTGTACCAGTACACGTAAATATATGGTGCGACAATTAAGTATCTGTACTTAAGTATGTATTATATTTCAGCAATCTGTCACGCCATCTAATACAACATACTATACACGTTGGCGGCATCATTTCAAAGTGTTAATATTCTAGGACCAAATTGAATCAGCCACGCAAAATTTTAGCAAAATTTTTGCACCAATGCACAGTGGTTCAGAATAAGCATTTAACGCGAATAAATTATGATATTTCACATCCTTAGAAAAAAGAAAAACATATTATTTGCAATCAGGGATATCCAATCTCTATTATAGCGCTTAAAATTTTCAGTTTCGACTGATATTGTGGTAGTATTGCAACTTTAAAGTTATCGAACTACCAACTCGTGCTTATAAGTCAAAAGAAAGAGCTACAATCTTTGGAGGATTTTATTAATTTACTTAGTGTTCATTTATATGTATTATTTATAACTGATTTCTATGCACAATATATATCACGTTTACGAGAGAAAACGGTAAGTACGCGTTATTTATATTATATAGAATTTCGTTTTAAGTGTATACCTTTTTTTCACATAAATCATAAATATATCAAGACGTATAAAAAATCGCAGGTAACTGCATGCCTTACTTACTACTGTAATAAATAGCTGGTATATTCATAATTGAAAATTAAAAAAAAAAAATAGATCCCCGCGGTACCCCTAGTGTTTTAAATTAATTTTTTCATACAAGATGCCAAATGTGACGTACATGGAGTTATTCGAAGAATGGTTCAAATTAAAACATTTAACAAGAGATGAATGTGTTAAATCGCTGGGATTGCATTTTTATAACACTGAACACATAATAATCGAAGATACATACATTTAATTAGAAAAATTTGTGAAAAATATTGAATGTCGCTGGAAAAAACCCAACAATTACAGGACGAGATTTGTGCAAGCAAATAAGACATGGCTCAACACAACTATGATTCTTTCTGATAGTGACACTGAAAATACACAACCTGGATCCTCAAAAGTTGGCAGGCCGTTAATAAGTTACAACGAATCTGGTACTAGAAGTCAGCAAAAACAAATCCAAGACTTAGTTGGCAATTATTCATTGGAACAACTCTCACGCGCCACGCAGTCTGCTTTATGGAAAAGTGGTAAGAGAAATGCCTCTCATTTAGTAAGAGATTCTATAAAACAAAGTTCAGAATGTGTTAAAAATAAAAAAATTAGCAAAGAATCAGAGAAAGGCGTTGTCTTACCAATGTCTGCATCTGAAGCATTAGCGCTTATAATCAATACTAAGTCGAGTAAATCCACTTATTTATCGTATAGACTAGCAGTAAAAAATTGTAATGCTAATATATGTATATCCGTCTTGGCATAAGATATTGTCAGCTAAAAAAAATTGTTACCCTGATGAAGGCAGCATTAAAGTATCAAATATAAGTGTAGAGATAAAATTGGAAGCTTTGCTAAATTTAACAATAAGTCGGCTCTGCGAACTTCAAGAAAAAGTATTGATGGCCTCAACTAGCAATGCATTTACTTTGATTTGTATTTGGGGCATAGACGGTAGCTCTGGCCAAAGTAACTATAGACAACATAGTATTTCAGAAGGACAAGACTCTTCTGTATTAATTATATCACTAGTGCCTTTACAACTGCGTAGCAGACAAGATGACACTCACATCATATGGCAAAATCGAGTACCATCTTCCACACGGTTTTGCAGAGCCATTAAATTTATTTTTGCGAAAGAAACTCCGGAGCTCACTATATCAGAGGTCAATAATGTAAATCAACAAATAGCTGAGTTAAAAAGTTTTCAATATCAGAATCGACTTTCATCTTGTGCTAACAATGATTGATGGAAAAGTTTGTCACACATTGACGGAAACAAAATCTACACAAAGCTGTTACATTTGCTCTGCTAAGCCTACAGAAATGAACAATTTGCAAAACGTAACAAAAAAATTACCTAAGCTTGAAAATCAAAACTTTGGATTGTCTTCCTTACATTCGTGGATCAGGTTTCTTGAATGTTGCTTGCACATATCATACAGATTACAGATAAAAACCTGGCAGGTTAGAGGTGAAAATAAAAAGTTAGTAGCATCAAGGAAATCTGAAATCATTGATAAATTGAGACAAGAACTTGGAATTATTGTTGATCAGCCAAAACCTGGATATGGATCAACAAATACGGGAAATACCGCAAGAATTTTTTTTAAAAATTATAAAATTTCATCGCAAGTAACAGGATTAAACGAGAATCTAATTTATCGGTTCTACATTATTTTGCAAACTATCTCATCTGAATTCGAAATAGATGCCCAAAAATTTCATGAGTATTCCATGGAAACAGCGAATAAATACGTGACATTATATCCGTGGTATAATATGCCAACCAGTGTACACAAAGTACTAATGCACGGATCCGAAGTTATTAAGCAAGCAATTCTTCCTATTGGCCAGTTAGGAGAAGAAGCACAAGAAGCAAAAAACAAAGATTTTAAGTTTATAAGAGAACACAGAAGTAGAAAAGATAAAGTAGAACATACTAACATGGATCTTTTTTATTACTTTTTACTATCATCAGATCCGATAATATCTTCATTAAGTCTACAGAGAATTTCTAAAAAAAGCAAAAACTAGAACCAGACGCAATTAATCTGCTTAAAGCGCCACATGTCGATTTAAATGTAAGCGAAGAATAATATCAACAAATTGTCCACATTTGTTATAAATATTATTTTTAAAACGTTAAACAAAGCTTTAGTTAAATAAAAATTACTAAAAGTTATGAAATTATATTGGTTAATGAAGTTTTTTTATGCTAAGGAATTTATTCGCGTTAAATGCTCATTCTGAACCACTGTGCAATGCTTTGCAATGCTTCACAGATCTCCTTCTTTTCGAATACCTTTAGATACCATCTGACCAAAGCAGAGTGGTCGGATTTGTATCTAGCCAGTGGCCAAAAATACTTACTTCCAAAGAAGTTAGAGGACTGAAACCTGGAATATATGACAACTAAAAGATAATAATAAGAATCTATCAAATAAAATACAGCTTTCATTAAAGTAGAATTTCGTTTACAAGGTAATTTTCTTTGCCCAGTAATACATGAATCAGAGCTTCAAAGCAATCTGTGAATTAAATCTGTATTGGTTGCATTTCGTGATATTTTATTGGAATGCTGCAGTCAAATTTTATATACAACTAGCTGTGCCCACGACTTCGTACGCGTGGTATTCGAAATATGTTTGTAATAGCGTGTATTTTGTTAACTTTTTTCCTAATTATCAGATGCTTAATGTTGGCGCGCAGCAAAAGAGGAAAACATTCGATAATCAGCCAAAAAGTCAGCAACAGAATTAAAAATATGAATATCTTTTGATGTAGTTGGTCGATTTCGATTAAATAAACGCTTAATGTTACACTAAGATTGCTACAATACACCAGTCAAAAAGCATTCAGATACGTTAAGCCGTTTCTGAGATTAACGTCCACAGACAGAAAAAGGCTTACGATTTTATATAAGTATTTATAGATATACATATATCATATATTGCATATTGTTCAAATTGTTCAGCATTGATTTTGTATCTTGAAAACATAGCCTGCAATAATGTTGCACATCTTCCAATGAAATCTTTCCTTATACCAGTAATTTCAGCGGCACTTAGTTGCAACTAATGTAAACACTTTTTTAATCCTTAAATATGAATATATTTCGTGGTAAAAGAATTAAGAGGGAGCTGATAGGGGCGCCACAATAAAGTTAATACCTTTGTGTTCAAATTGAATCACGGTAGTAATATTTTTTTTCGATTTTTAAAGTTTAGCTTCACAGGCCAGTTGTTGTTTGTTGGTGGTGGCATCATTATTCATATTAGAGATGGTACAGCCCCTTATTTCTTGACAATTTTTATTTTGAATTTTTTTATTCGTGTTATATAGGACCGACTACTGTGCAAAGGGACAGGAACATCGTAATAATGATACACATATTAAGGTTGAAAAAGTTCAAGGTTTTGGAGGAAATGATCGTAATGCTTATCAATAATAATGATGGATGAGGCTTTGAATAATAGCAGATAAACAATTTAAGTCATTCATTCATCACGATGATTTGGGAGAGAGGTCAAAAATGATAAAAACTTCATCTTAGGGGTGCTGAAATGATTATAACCCCTGCAGTATGCTTGGTGGTAATAGTCTCCGTTTTGATAGTAATTCGCTAGCCCCTTTTTCTTATTACCTGGTGGCTAGAGAATTTGATTGTCGTAGGAAATGCAGGCGGTGGCAATGACTGATGATACGACTGGAGAATGGTAATGCAGGTGGTGGAAATTCACCCCTACCAATGACATCGCTATGTTAATTTCATGAGTTGAATACATGTAAATGGTTGGCACTAGACCTGGTTACAAAGGGACTAGGCACAAACCAGTTTTGCACCAGTGATTCGTACTGCAGGGATTCTACAAGGAGTCGTAAGATATTTTGAAGATAGCTTGATTATTTATTAAATAAATAAAGAACAGGCAATAATACATATTACTGCATATAAACTTCCACATCTTCAATTGACTTTTCATAGCAAAGGATTGCTGAAATCAATGAGACATGTCATCCGTAAAAACCTATGGCATAAATACCCAAAAAAGCAAAAAGCAAAAAGTCCATAAAGCAATAAAAATTTCTTGCCGAACTCATTTCTCAATTGGTTCATTGATTCGCGTGCTTTGTGAGCTGTAATGTCATTTTACCGGAACCACATGTCGACCAGGCTTAACTCGTGGATTTTGGGTAAAACGTAAGTTCAAAGTCATTGAATCATAGAGGGCGCCATTGACGTAACGTTGTTCTTATTGTCATCCTTAAAAACGATTCCACCGGATCATAAACTGAACCAAACAGTTCAGTTTTTTTAGGTGTAAATGATAAAATGGTAATGCTAACTGATCGTGTTTGACTTGGACACATGTCACGAATCACGAGTCAGCTGCCAAAAATACAACATTGAAAAGGTTAGGTTAGGTTAGGTTAGTTTATGCAGGCCGCTAGTTCGCCGCTAGTGATACACTACTGTCCAAGATTGGTTCCAGAGGTTTCCCTCTTTCTATGTCCACGAACAGAGCAAGGTCCCTCAAAGGACATTTTGCAAAACTACCCAACTTCTGTTTCCCGAGAGCAGGTCAATCACAGAGGAGGTTTTGGATGCTCTCCGGTTCTTCCTCATCTTCACAGCTAAGAATATAGTAAGTCTAGGATGCCTAAAAGAAAAAGTGATCGTGGAATGACCACTGCCTGATGCCCCTATCATGTATGAATTCGATTGAATATTGACTCTTAGCAAGCACTCAAATTATAGCATGCGAGTGGATCAGTGAACCATATTAAGATAAGGAGTAACCAGGAGTGATCGATCGATTAATAAATACAATCAAATCTTTTGCATTTTATCCATAAAACTAATCACTATTCAAATATACGGTTTAAGCTCCATTATTTGACTGCGATGCTACTACGTTATAATATACATATGTACTTATATTAAGATATTATGACCTACAAATATCTTAAGCATCTTTTTGCCTTTGCAGGTTTTAGTTCTCGTATTTGTCTGCGAGCAAGATGGTGGTAGATCACAGTTAAATGACTCAGTGATAAGTAGCAGTCTCGATACTTGATCTTCAATTCTTTAATCCGTAGACTTCTTTGGGACTTTTAGTTTTGCATAAAATGTTGCATCAGATCAACAACAAGTCTAGAAAATGACAAAAATGTATAATACTACAATAAATGACAGAACAGAGCAGTTTAGATATTTAGTTTAGTTTAGGTAACAGGCATTATCACTTTAGTTTAATGTCCATGAGTCACATAGGATCGTGTGTCCTTGTCCCATAAAATATAGTAAATGAAAATATGATAAAATGACAAAGAGAGTCCTTTGGGCTTGGGTTCATACGTCCGTCAATCTGGGAATCTGTATGCTCTGCTCTGTTTTGAGGTTTTACTATCATACGCAGTTCTCTGATTGTTGGATGAGGTATCTTCTATTCATAGAATTTTCAGAACATTAATGTTATATTTTTGTAAAGTTCTTTAATTTCTGATTTGATATCAAACTGCAAATGCTTGAATTATGGGTTGAAATCTTTATGTAAACAAATCTAACTATCTGATAATATTGCATTGCAACACTATTATTATACTATATGATATTGATCATGATCATGACGATTAAACAAATCGAATTAATGATATTTGATAATTGTGTTGGGCACACCTAAAATGATAAATGGGAGAAGAAAGACATAGCACACACAAAATGTTCTTAATTAAAATTATTACAACAATAGATCTTAAACTATAGGCCGGTCAAGTGAGCAGGTAGGTTAGTCAACATCATCATCAACCTAATTAAGTTAAAAAATATGTATGGATATGTACAAGTAAGAGTACATACGATATGTTGAAGCCAATAAACCGAAACTATTGTACTCGTACTACACGTACTATGTGTTTCGTGTCAGACGCGTGTACATACAATACATGTGTGTGTGTGTGTGTGTATGAAGGGGGTCTGAACAGTGGGGGAATATTGCTACTATTTATGGGTATATCACAGCATGCTACATTATGTGAATAGTAACATAAAATATGAGATTAGATGAGATGAGATGAGATAAATTCAATTGCCCATTGAATAAACTATTGTATTCTATTGTAATATATTTAACCATTATGATCTATTAATTGGATAGGTGAATAGTATATAGAACTATTCTATTATATTGTAATATAACTGACCACTATTATGATCTATTAATTGGATAGGTATATGTAGATATTTTCATATATAGTACCATAATAGAGACTTCAGGGCAAACTAAATTAAAGAATGATGTTTAAATTATTACATAGTGAAAGTTTCTTATCACATCTTCTATTATTATGATATAATGAAAATTCTTTCTTAATAAGAATTATAAGACATTCCTCATATACTCGTATTATGATATAGGATGAGATTCTTTTAAAGGGATTGTCATAATTGTGACTTCTAGTTACTTTAGTGTGATAATCATCAATGGTTAGAGACCAAGAAATTTTGTTTAATAAATGATGAGATGATGATAATAATGACGAACGAACTTATGAAATTAAAGTGCGATAATAGAAGCTGGATTTCTGGAAGTATGGTGGAAGATGTGGGGATAGGTTAGAAGTGATCTACATTTGTATCTTTGTATGTATTGTAAATTAAATTCTTTTTTATTTGAGCAATTCAATCAGAATACAATACAATACATCAGATACAATTCTATACATACAAATGAGATTGAGATACATTATATTATATGTAGTACATACATTATCTATGTGTAAGTACAGTAGTAATTCTATAATGCGACTACTATCTGTTTCGAAAATCCAGTAATCCGAGACAGGTTACTATCTTAACATTGACTATTCTGTAATCCGAATTGTTTGCAATTCTTCGATAATAGAATAATATTCCTTGACACAATAGTAAGTTGAATGAAACGAGTACAAAAGCAACAACGCCTTAGGTTAGGCGGATCGCAATTGCAAGCATGTTCACCCAGGAACCGTACGGCCCAATTTGTAAATAGAATTAGGTGGGGTGATTATGAAGGGGTTTTTAGGTAGTCCACTACTACTAGGGTGGGTCCCTGAGGTCATAAAAAATTATTTTGCAAAAAATGGATTAGTTAGAAATTCGCATTATTATGTAGTATGAGTTCTTACGTTAAGCCGCGGCATCACCAGACCGTATGAAACACACAGTGTATTTAACTCTCGAATGTTAGTCTGATATTACATGATAGATTATAACAGCAGAACTCTTCCTCACGATTTTCGTTTGTGGAGAAGGGAAGTGGGCCGGTCGCTCAGCCGCATGTTCATTGTACGAGGAACAAAAACAAAGCGCTGCCGATAAAGAAGAATAGCCTTTCGGTCGGGTAATACGTGTATTACTACGCATCACACAATAAAAAATTCGACAAATTTCGAACAGGGAATTTTGACCTCACAATCAAAGGTTGATGACTAATAACTGAAGGTTAATGTTGGGGCAGTCTCATCTCAAAGTGTACAGAATTTGTCACTTAAGTTTGGTATTTGCAAAAAAAAATGTAATTACCCGGCTCAAATCTGTAAGGTGAAATAGTTGGATAAGTGTGTTCCACAAGATGTTAATGAAAAACAGAAACAAAAGCGTTTAGAAGATTGCTTATCGTTGCTCTCTCATCATAAATTCGATTAATTTTTGCATCGAATTATTACTTGTGATGAAAAATGGGTTCAATATGAGAATCGTAATCGTTCAGAACAGTGGTTGGATAGGGATGAGATATCAAAACAGACCCTAAAGCATTAAAATTATCAAAAGAAGCTTATGGTAACTGTTTGTTAGTCTGGTGCAGTTCAACGAAGTATAGTGCCGGAGAATACTGTAACCAACTGGATCAGATGATGCAAAAACTTAAGCAAAAACAGCATACTGAAGTGTATATTACAAGAATATCATAAGTATAACAATGACAGTAATGTTAAATTATAATTATAATTTAATGTGAAGCAAATAGCAATACAATATCAAGACAACAACTAATAAAGACTATTAAATACACAGACACCATCAAATTGCGTGCATCCTCCAGATGTACTGTTTCGAAATACCAACAACAATTTTGTATGGCTTGTAATAGCATAAGCAACGAAACTGTTGAAAATTATTCCAGACTTAGGATACCAATGAAAGGATATGATTTATTATTATTTTTTTGCTCGTGCTCGTATCGATCAATATTATGTAAATCGATATATCGATCGCTGAATACATTCGGGTAATAATTTGTTAAACGTTATGGACACGATAAAACTGCTGTATCAAATTTTATCATAGTGTTAGTTGCTAGATGTTTATATGTGCGACTCATATACAATGTTTGAAGGAGTGAGTATCCAAAGCGTTTGGATATTTCGTACAGCGAGAGAAGAAATGAACTTAAGTACAGATTCGCTGTATGCTGCATCAAACACATGTACGCAAATGTTTAATACAGCATACAGCGAAATTGTATAAAAGTTCCTTTCAGTTTTAACGTGTCCATGGCGCTTAAGGCTGAGTCAAGGACTATTATATAATAGACTGGACAAAGTATTCATAAAGAGATAGCTTTTCATCTTCAATCAAATTTTGGCATACCCAACAAAAAATTGCGTGTAATCTCTGTATCAAGAGAGAGAGAGGGAGAGAGAGAGAGGGAGAGAGAGAAAGAGGTCTCTCTTCGGGAGCAAATTGTCCAGTTTTTGACTGGGTCTTTGCTCGCAGCGAAGCCATGAGAAGCGACGAACGAAGGCTGGCAGACAGATTACTTGATATTCATTTTTCAATTTTGATTGTTGTTGTGTTCTGTGTTTTTTTTTTATTCGCTTTAAAAGTATTTTTGTTCTCTCATTCCATACTTTGCTGTGTAAGCATAGCATTGTTGATGTCATGTACACCAAATCACCTCTTTTTTGCTGCATTAACGTCAAATTATTGTCATAAAAATTATATTCGACACATCTAGAGGATAATACCTTTCTAACAATATAATTTTCATGAAAACGTATTGTCATTAAGTAAGGTAAAACGATACCGAAAGAACCTTGTATCCGTATTAATGTACATGTATGGAAGATACAGAAAAGAAACTAATACAGTGGATTTTATGAACAATTATAATGTAAAATTTATGAAATTTTTTTTGTAGAATTGATGATTAGAATGCATTATCGAATTACTACTGTAAGTAAGTACTAACATAAGTATATTGAATGAGTGCTGTGCTGTGTTGTGTTCATTCAATGAACCTAACTACAATATAATACAAATATTTGTATAAATATACATACATATGTATATGTATGTGATCAGTTTTAAGCAAAGCTTTATGAGGTATTTGTATACATGTATCTATGTATGTACAATATGTACTCGTATCTATGCAAGTTTGTATGGATTTATCTACATATGTAGATATGTATGTACATATGTATGTGTGTATGACAACTGCAGGTTAAATGCTCAGAATAACAGTAACAACAACGACAATTTTGTCGTTGTCGTTGCTTCTGTTGTTGTTGTCGTCAATGTGTTTTTCGTTTTCGTCATTTGTTGGTTGGGAATACTATATAGTATTGTATTGTAGTAAGTAAGTAAGTAAGTAAGTGCTGTATTGTGGTACATAGTAGTGTTTGTGTAGTAGTAGTTATAGTAAACATTTGTGCGCCCGTTGCTGAAAAATGCCAAATCAGTTCAACGCCGAGCGGCGACAAAGAAAATACTACATAGAATCCCACAACTTTCGATTCCAATAAACCTGTACACAGTACACAAAAAATAATAATAATAATTATAATAATACTAATAATAACTTACAACACCGGAGACGTGATTAACAACAATAACAACAACAAGAACAACAAACAATATCTATCATTGAAATGAACTAAAAAAAATTATATCAAGAAATTATAATAATGCAATAAATTTTGAGAAATCAATTCAAAGTAAATCAAAATCATAATTTATTCAAAATTGATTGATTGATTGATTGATTGTGCGTGTAAATTTTTCTTTAAATTTTTTTTTGCTCTCTTACACACCAAGCAGCAGCAGCAGCAGGCAGAAAATTTCATCATATAAATAAATTTCCTATTTGAATCAAAGAATTGCACACGCAGCATAAACAGCAAGCATCAAGTGTTTGAAGCTTCGCAAACTTAGCTTACGTACATTTGTTTTTTTTTTTTTTTGATAGACCTTAACACATACTACACATAATTTGTAAGTTGGCGGCATACCACAGCCTGATTGACGCTCGCTCGTTTCGTTATCCGTACGTGGTACAAGTTTGACTTCGATCGACATTAACTTCGTCTTCGATTTCGTTCGTGATCGTTCGTTTGTTCGTTCGTTCGTTTGTTAGTTTATTCGTTCGTTTGGTTTGTCGGTTGATCGGTTGATTGCTTGCTTGATACTTTGTTGGCTGGTTTATGTTCGTTTATTCGTTCGTTCGTATTTTCTTAAAGGCGACAACGCAAGCAACTCACCCACTCAATAAGCAATAAATAAATAGCACGCAGCGTTGTTTGTTGTCATTTCAATTATTTGATTTAATTTTTTTTTTTTTCATTTTTTTTTCATACAAATCGCGTCGCCATCTTTGTGAAATTGTTGTGCGTGCGTTGGTGTGTTAATTTGTATTATTTATTGTACTACATATTTTTTTTTTGTGTTGTTGTTTTGTGTCATGCTAACAATTGAGCGTAAACGTAGTAAGTACATGTATGAAATTTTTGCATTAGTGTTGTGTGTTCGCGCTCTCGTTTGATCATACACGGGCACACGGGGTTTGCGTAAGAAAAAGCTGAGCTAAGCTAAGCTGAATAATAAAACTAAGCAAAGCGCACTGACGACGACAAAAAAAAAAAAAACAAGAAGATAACACAATCGAAACGAAGGAAAAGAATACATCATACATATAGTATAACATAGCAGAGCAGAGCCGAGCAGAACAGAACAGAACAGATCAAAGCAAAGCAGTTCAGAGCTGGATCAGAACAGAACAGAATAGAATAGAGAAGTGTGATGGTTAAGCAAATGGCGTACGACAATTGACAGTAAAAACATCATCAAAACTATTGTACTACTAGTAGAAGAAGCAAAGAAAGCGTCTGTCGTCGCATCGCATCGCATCAAATCGCATCATATCCATCAGGCAACAATAACAACAACAACAACATCATCAAATGTATATATAAACGAATTCGACAACGACGACGACAAACAATTGTATGATCAAGTGAGCAACGACTAAAGAAGGAACAACGAAAGGCAACAAAAGAACAAAATAAGAGTAAAGAACAGTGAAATATATAGAAATATATATAGAAATCAAGAAAGAGCAGCAAAGAAAGAAATCTAGATTGAGATTATAGGCAGCTGCCGACGCAGTTTACGAGTGTCCACCACCACAACAACACCACCGCGTAGCGTAACAAATCAACAGCCTACAGCCAATAACCAACAGCCAACAGACAGCAGCCAGCAATGGAAGACTATTGGGGTCTAAGCATCACAACGGGTACACATACATTTACTATTTATATTACCTATACTTACTTACTTTCTATAATAATAATACCCCAATAATCTATCATCATCATTATTATAACATCTCCTTGCATACACATACACATAAACACATGCATACATGCATACAATATTTTAACAATATATGTATCTGCATGTGTTGATGTATACATGACTAAATAAATTAATTAACATAAACCTAGATTTACTACTACTACAATATTAAATGAGTGAATGAATGAGTGAGTGATTTAGTGAGTGTAATTAAAACAGAAAACAAAAAATATTATAATTTTAAAAATATTTTAAGAAAAAAATCAAACAAAATTAGCATTGAAAAGATTGGGAGAAATGAGTAAAAGAAATTGCATTTGCAATCGATCAATAATTAATCAATCATTCAATCATACAGAAAGACAAACAACAAACAAATGCAATCAAAGGAATGGGCCTTTTACACGGTCAGTTCAGTCTCAATTTTAGTTCATTATTGACTTGAAATCCGAACCGATAACCGAGACGATGATAGACGAATGGACTGATGGCCGAACTTATTCTGAACCGACAACACATTGCACTTGGAATAAGGCCCAGAAAAAGGAATTGATTTGATTGTTTGTCAAACACATCATTCGATTTGATCGATCAATTTAATAAACAATCCCTTACTTTAGTTTAGACTTAATGCCCATTCTTCTTCTTTTATGTTGTTCTTGGGTTTACCATATCGAAAATTAATCGTAATGATCAAAAATTTGAGAAATTTGAAATTGAAAAAATCATAAGAAATTTATTTTTGATGTAAATTATTAAAGGGGGGATGCTTTTTGTTTTCGTTTTAATAGAATAGAAAATCGTGCGTATTTGTATTTCTACACATATGTGTGTATGTATGTATGCATTATATGCATGTGAGTCTGCGCCTTAGTGACGTCATAAACAATTCATCTTTGTTTTTTTTTCTGTTTTTTAAATTTTGAACAAACAAAATTCACAAATTTCAAATGATTAGTAAAATGAGTGAGTGTATGAGCGCATGTGTGTGTGTGTTTCACCTTCATTCATTATGAGTGTGAGTGTGAGTCTGAGTCTGTGTGTGTGTGTGTGTGAGAGTGCGTGTGCAATTTTGCTTTTGTTCATTTTCTTTTTATTCTATTAGAAAAATAAATGTACATCTACAGATGTCTGTCTATCTGTCTATTTATGTATGTGTATGCGTGTGCTTGTTTCTTTATATGGCTGTGTGTGTGTGTGTGTGTGTGTATGTGATCAACGGCGAACCAATTGTTTAAATTGAGCTCATTAAGTGAATCTTAATGCTATTTACTGTGATTCCGATTCTGATTCTGTTTCTGATTTCGACTTTCAAATGTTCAACAAAGAAAGCGAATCTCTATATGAATGTATGTGTGTGTGTGTGTGTGTGTGTGATTGAGAAATAAGGAGACTATACTACTACTATATGATAATGATTGTGTCTGTGTGTGCTTTGGTTCCATAAAAATGAGAGCGTCACATGTGACGTATACGTTATATGTATCTAATGGCACATGCCATCTTTTAATTTTATTTTATTTTATCTTTTTTTTTTCTCTATTAAGAATTTCCTTTGCAAATAATATTACCGATTTAAATAATTAATATATATATAAATAGAAAAAATACATTAAATATATGTATATTTGGCCTACCTGTCGTATACGTATGCGTATGCTTAATATTAAACCATTTAAACACTTTCAAAACAATGGAGGGCGCATTTTTATACTCTTCACGGGAGTGAATAATTAGTCATGAAGTTTGTAACACACAGCAGGAGACATCGCAGACCAAATAAAGTATATACATATATTAGTGATCAGCTCGATGAGACGAGTTGATTTAGCTCTGTCCGTCTGTATGTATGCAAACTAGTGCCTCAATTTTTGAGCTAGAGAGATGAAATTTTGCACATAGCTTTTTTTTTACCATACGCTGAATATTTGTTGGAATCAGCCGAAGCGGACCATTAAGGGGGAACCTCCCATACAAACCCCCCTTTAAATTAATGTTCTTATTAGAAAAAGTTTTTTGTTTTTTAACATATCAAACTGAAATTTAGACAAAATAGGTTTTTAATCTATATCCATCAACTGTGAAAATTCATGATCATGATCCTAGGGTTACCAGGAGGGCTACCTCCCATACAAACCCCCCTTTAAATTAATGTTCTTATTGGAAAAAGTTTTGTGTTTTTTAACATATCGAACTGAAATTTGAACACTATAAGATTCTCATCCATATTCATCAACCATGAAAATTTCATGATCCTAGGGATACCAGGAGGGGTACTTCCCATACAAACCCAAATTAAATGAGAAACTTATAAAGAATAAAAGTTCAATAAAATTGCCACTCAAACTGATGTAATGCTAAGAAAGGAAGTTTGGTTGCAACTCGGAGGAGCGTGAAGAGTATTACATCTTTGGCATAGCCAATGATAGCCTTGTTTCTGGTTTTGTTTTTAACTTCTGATTTTTATTCGTTCACATTGTTTATTTCTATTTCTGATATGCAATTCATTGAAGCGTAAAAATGAAAACAAATTTTTCTAAACAACAACAAGACAATAACAAAAACAACAACACAACACAAAAAAAAAAAAAGAAATAAAAATAAACAAACGAAAACGATGATAAACCCTCATGTAAAGTAATGAAATTAATTATAGGGGTTTTTTACGGAAGCATTTCAATGAATGAATGAATGCTTTTCTATTTTTTTTTCTTTTTTTGTAAAATTTCAGTCAACTAAATCTTTTCGCTAAAACTTAAGTGAAATTTTTGTTTTGAATTCATTTGATTTGAAATTTACAATAAAATTCTATGCAATTCTGTTTTTTTTTTTTGATATATTTATGGTATTCAGAATTTATAGATCATTTCGATTTCTACATTCATTGTAGACTCTAATTTGCACCAGACCTCATACTATATCTAGAACCAACTGAAATTGCAATATATTCATAAGCTAAGTAAATTTTCGAATTTCTGATGAATACCAGAATCTCGGAAATGTCATTCTTTCCCAAATGCAGTCTAATTAAATTTGAGGCTTATATCACAATTCTCTGCCCTCTGTAATTTTATTAGTTTTACACTATTGTACTATAACAGTTTAGTTTGTTCATTTCTATTTGTTGTTTCAATAATTAAAAAGCATCGTCCTATGTTACCACATGGTATTCATCCATTTAGAGTTGTCACTTTAAACTTTGAAAGATGAGAAACATTAAGTGAATTAGTAAGACTTACTATGTTCTATGTTTCACACAGATCACGCCACAAGTATAGAATTTTTAGTAAGTACTAACCTTGAAAGAGTAACTGAAAATAAATTTCATGACAATCTGGCTGGCATTCACTTTAAAAGTGAAGCAACTTTTCTTCTTTTCAAAATTTGCACGAATTACACTTTCCATTGCTTCCACACACCCACGGTATGAAAGAATATGAGCCCCTAGTGACTTTAACCATTTACCACAGACGTAAAAAAAAACGATCGGCGGAGGTGATCTCCAGAATAAATTCTTAAAGACAGATATCGAAATGTTAGAGAAGCGCTAGAATGATTGTATCGCTCTTAAAGGATGTGAATAAAATTGAATTTGAGGAAATAAGTTATGTTTTCTTCATAAGACTGGGAAAGAATCAATCGATGTGTTATATTGTGGAACTAATTTGATATTTCCTAGTCTTCTAGTGATCACAATGGTTGAAAAGACAATATCTCTACTTAATAGGGGGATGCAGATGAGCAGATTTTAGATTAAGGCCCATTTTATAATTTAATGTACGTTATTTTTATATGTAGTACATATCTGGATTTGTACTTGTGTTCATATTTTACCGTACCCATTTGAAGTTATTAAGTGTATGTGTGTATGTTGTACTTCGTTTCTGTACATGTACACATGCACATGCACGGTGCGGTGAATTGTAGTAAAAACTTGTACTCTTCTTTTTTTGCAAACATTGTGTATTGAGTATATATTGATAAGTGTAGACTACACATGTGTATGATTATAATCACAATTCAAACTTATATTTATTGTAATCAATATTCATCGTACTATTGTAGAGAATAAGAGTACAAATATTTTATGAACAAACTCTTAATGATTACTAGTAGTATCCATACTCTTTCAAATGAGTACTAGTATTATCCATACTTATACTTAGATAGATACAACGTTGTTGTTCTCACTCACAAATTTTCACTCTTGTCTACTGTTGCGAGCGTGCTGAAATGAACGCATAACACAAAAATATTTATCAAAACAACCACAACGTGTTTATTTACTCGACTGTCTCTCTCTCTCTCTAACTCTCTTTGTTAGTGAGTAGTACCTTTACATGAATATAAATAGAATTCAATTGGTATGGTATGCTATTTGTAAGAGCTTATTACTAAGATACTTACATGAGTATAAGTACGATTTATGGATAGTTGTAATACAAAATAAACTAGACTATATACAAAGCTATGGATATAATGCCTTAAGCTAGTATACTATGTAAGTATAATACTAGTAATCATTTGAAAAAGTATGATTACTGCTACTATCCATTTTAGGTGGTACATAAAAAAGTGAATACGAATACAATTCATACTACACATAATCATTTCAAATAAGCACGGTAAATCACGTATGCATTTTAGAGTAGATAATTCAAAAGCCGGTTTGATTGTAATCATTGCACTTGTCTAGTACTACATACTGAAGTCGTAAATGTGAATGTTCTCCTGCACATGCCTATCAAGACTTTAAAGTCTGTGCAGAAGCAACAACTTTAGAAACAGAAAAAGGTTAAATCAGAGTATTGAAGTGAGTGAATTCATTGACTCAGAATTGTACTCGAAATATTCTATGAAACTTAAGGTTTATCAATTATCAAAATCATAAACATATACTGGTCTAATAGATGAAATGGATGATATGTTGTAGTAAGTACAACAACTAAATGAATCATATGATGAATAATTTTGAATTGAATATTGCAATGGGAATAAGGGGATTTTTGGTTCTAACATACAAATAATAGTGTTTGTGAGAATAGTGAAAATAGTTTTCATAGAATGGACAGACATGATGCAATTGTTGTTTCTTGCTGGAGGATAGCACAGTTTTCAAAACATCATTATCATCATCATCATCATCATCATAATATGTGATAATACCTACTAATACTCGTATACTTAGTTACATATATGTAGTACAAATAGCAATACTAGTGTGGTGATGATGATGATGATGATAAAAGGTACAATATAATAAAAAATATTAATTGTCTAACAAAAGATTGCAACAACAACAAACAACTAGAAAGAAATCATTTTTAAAGTTGCCATTTCAAATTCTCAGACATTAAAAATTCATCATTTATATATGTATGTATTTGTATTTGACAACAAGATCACATCAGAACAGATCAGATCAGATAATACGAGGTACGAGATACGAGGTAGGTACATATCAACTCAAGTCAAGTCAACTCAAAAGTTAAGTCAACTCATCTCAAGTCAAGTCAAGTCAATGTTTGAAATGGAAACTGCAACTCAAACGATATACAAAAGGCATATTAAGACTATGTACTTACAATATATTATTGCTTTTGTTGAGAGATGATCAGTTCAGTTCAGTTGAGTTGAGTTGAGTTGATCAGAACAGACCAACTAAACTTAGAGATGCTGATGCTGATGCTAATGCTGATGATGATAAATCATGATGACGACTACTCTGGTTGTGATGCTGATGCTGATGCTGATGATTTTGTTAAAAATAAATATCACAATGAAAAAATGATAAACTTAAGAACATAAAGACCACTACTACGACGTATGAAAATATAATGGAAAACATTACGTATACGACGAATACGGAGTTTAATTCGGATTCGGATTCGGTTTTCGCGAATCGAATTAAATCAAATTGAAATGAATCGAAATGAAAGAGAAAGGAAAATAAAATAAAGTAAAGTCATATGAGAACAAAAATACAACATAACAACATGGCATATGGTACCTACATATTTTGTATTGTACATACCGAGATACAAGATACGCAATGCAAATACAATAGGCAAAGAATGTATCTAGATAGATGTATCTGTGATAAACTGATAAAAAGATATAGACAGAGTTAGTTAGTTAGTTAGTTAGTTAGTTATGATGTATTGTACACACATAGTTGTGTGCTTGTAACTGTTTATGTGACGCTGATTAAATTAAAGTGAACTTAATTTACTGTGATTGAATGTATTTCATTTTATTTTTTCCTTTCTTATCATCATCATCATCATAATCATCATGATGATGACGATCATCATTATTATAAAGTGTCAAGTGAAAAGAAAAAGATACCGACACAACAACAACATTAATAATAACACGAATCAAAAAGAATGAATGAATGTTGATGATGATGATGATGATGATGATGATGATGAAGTGATGATGATGAAGAAACAGAAGTTGATCTTATTTGATCTGAGTTGATTCGCTTTCGTTAGGTTTCAGTTGGGTTTGTTTTCATGATAGATGAACATAGTCCATACGAGATGGAATGGGATGGCATCGAATGGCATGCAATACTATGCTATAGTTAGATTTAGTCTAGTCGAGTTGATTCGTGTCGGGTAAGGTTGGGTTGGGTTGGGTCAAATTTGTTCTAGGCAACAGAAAAAACAGTAGATGCAGTAGCAACAGCAGCATAACAAACGATTTGATAATCACGCGACGACAATAGCAGCAGCAGCAGCATATAGTACAACAAATAAACTAATGAACGAACGAACGAATAAATATGAATGAATAAATGAATGAATGAGTAAATCAGTGAATGAATGAATGAATAAATGATTAAATGATAGACAGAATGAATGAATGAATGATTTGTTTGTTTACTTACTTACTTTCCTCACTTGAATGGATACAAATTAAAAATACCAATAATATTAATAATAATACTCGTATTAATAACACATATAGACATCCATTTAGTTACATTGTAGCACAAGCATTACTACAATACTATAAACTTCATAGTATATGAGTATGTACTCATACTATGTATGTATACTGAACTTATTGTTGACCCCTTGCATGCAACTTTGACTTTAATAATGTTAATCGAACAATTTGAACATTCATTTGCAATATTTCAATATGAAACCCATGCCTTCTCTTGTCTTCTCTTCTCTTCTCTTGTTAAAGATATATCATCATCATCAATGAATGAATGAATGACTAGATGAATAAATAAATGAATGAATGAATGAATTATGGAAAAAATAAAATTGAAATGATTAAATTATATAATAAATGATTTTGTTGTTGATATATTGAATCATCGGACCGGGGTCATTGGCTATTTCCATTTAAAAGTAAGATGTCCCCAAGCACAAATGGATCTCCCAATAGTAAACAAAATCCTAGTTTGTTCAAGATCCCTACCCATTACACAATACGTGGGCTGTACTGGAACATAGAGAAACAAGAAAAAAGTTATTGAATATTGTTTGAATATTAAATGATGTCATCATGTCCCAGCAAAGTAGAACCTGTTCCAATGATAATCATAGGTTCTCAATAAACATCTTTGTGACTGTGATCAGATCTTATGTTTTCTTGCTAGATGCAAATCGATACTAAAATCCTTTTCATTTTTGGTTAGCAAGCAGTATTTTGATGATGATTTGTCCGATGGTCGCTCGCTGTCCATTTACAATTACCACAAATTAGTGTGGCACACATTTTTCTAAGTTTAAGGTCTATTGTTATGAAATCCTGGAAGTTTTGGAGTATCCAATCCTGATCTATAAAAAGATCGGTTGGTTCACCTTGGCAAGCATTTCAATATGATTTTACAATTCGTGTGATAGGTTAGATTAGGTTCTCACCCAGAAGCCTTTAAGCCCATTGTGATGCTTGATAAAACGTGAAAGGTGTAGAGGATTGTATGGGTTGAGGTGTGATCCATTACTATCCAAGGGTAGTCCCAGAGATTTCCCTATTTCTATAAAACCAATCTGAGGAGTACACGAATGGAGCCAGGTCCCCCAAAGGACATATGTATTGCCAAGTTCGTATGCTAAGAAGAGAAGGGCAATCACAGAGAAGGTATGGGATATTCTCTGGTTCGTCCTCACAGTCATGATGAGGAAGTTGCATCCTGTGGGCCATCAGCCCAATGGTGCAGTGCCCCGTCATAACTCCCGTCAACGTCCGAATCCTTTTTTTGTTGAAGTGTTCTCTTTGATTGATAGCAAGGCCAGAGTGTCCTAGCGACAGTACAGCCAGACTCATTTGGCCACTTTCTGCCTACTAGATAATTGGTTTTCGCTTTTAGGCGTGAGAGGCAACTGGTTGAGACACAGGCAGTACCAAGCCTTTCCTAGCACACTCGTCTGCCATCTCATTACCTTGGATACCGGACTGATAAGTTTGTTAGAGCGTGCCGAGATTGAAGCTGTTGGCCGACAAAACCATTCGTATGATAATCCCTTAGCAATGGATTTTCTTTAACAGTTTCTCTCTTTTCTTTCAGTTAAATTTAAATAAATTTTAATCTGTCAACAGTGGAGAACTTTTTTTTTCAACAGGCATACTATTTTTGGCATCTGCTGTTTTCTTCATGGTCAATACTCTTTCTCTTCTTTCACAATTACCCATTCCAGGGACACGCAGCATATCGATCAACACATTGACAGCACCTTAAGATCTCTGAGATATGTCGTAACAATATTTATATTTACTGTTGGCTCTTATTACCTGCCCGTAATTATATCTTTTCTCTGAATTATTGTTTGTCCTTCATTTGGATAGATAGATAGATAGAAATAGAAAGTAGATTTTAAGAACATTTCAATAAAAGAATTATAAACCATTTTAATACGTCTATAAGAACTGCTTCACCACACCACACTGTAATATCAGCTACACTACTGTCTGCTCTCTATGACATTATTGAAACTTTGGACAGGAGAAGTCCATTGGCTTAAAGTGGGCACCTGTCAATGGTTGGCTTAAGACCACGGTGTCAACCACACAGATTGAGCGTCAATCAACGTCCTCTTGAATATATATCCGCAGGTAGCAATTTCGGAGCCATAGTTATTTTGATCGAATGACTCCTACCTTGGTCGGGAATAAGGCCTCTTCTCGTATTTGGTTGTTAAGCCACAGCCAAAACACAATACTCCCATAAAGGGGCCGTAGATGCTTTTCAGGAGCCCACGGACCACACAGCCTCTGGTCAGACTTCGTACCAGAAGGTACTAATAATTTGCACTCCAAACAATACATGGGTTGGTGGCCTATATTGTATTCACCCATCCTTGAAGCCTATGAAACCCAATTTATAGAGGATAGCTCCGATCAAAAATGATGAGTGAAAAATATTATCTTCCTTCTTTAATAGAGTTTTAGAAGGCTTGAATAAAACTCGTAAAATTTCCAGAAGGGGATGAAACTTTAGACAAGTGTTTATCACAGTTCACTGCATTGATTTTGGGAAATAATGAAAATGATGATGGCCGATCGATATAAAATTTCACTGGAATAGCCTCCGGACTATGCTAGAGTTTGCCAAAAAATTTCATCAAAATACTTTCGATAGTCTTTGAGTTTATCGCGTTGAGACAGACAAATGATAAAGACTAAAAACTGCTCATTCTTGAAGAAATACTACAGAACTACTAAATTATAATGGGTTGTCTAGTGTTCTCATCATGTTGTTAGTTTATTACTACATAGATAAGCCAAGTAAGTCAGTGTATTTAGTGTACAGTACAACAGATAGATGAGTAAAGTTTTAGATCAATCAGTTTGTGTAATGTGTGTGCGTGTGTGTGAATACTCGCACATATATAGATCACTAATTACAATCATCCGATCATAATATACCTACATATTAGTAAGCAACATAATAGAAGACTTTAAGTCTTCTGAGTCTTAAGTCTTAATTAACCTAAATAATTTGTTTAAAACTAAATGGTTCTGATGGTGGTGGTGACCCACCAGGAGTTTTTGTATATTTTTATTGACTTCAAAGTAGCAGAAAATTTAATTAAAAATGTGACATTATTTTTAGTACTTGCACATAGGCGCATTTAGAAGGGGGCCATCGGAACAAAAATCCCAATAAATAACAAAAAACAAAGAAAAATTATGATTAAAAAATTTCTAGGAAAATGTGCTGGTGTTTTTGAAATTGTACTATTACCAATAGTTGTGGTTAGAGGCCCCGTGTTACTGCTGTTTTGTCCAAGACCCCCAGAAATCAAAATGCGCTCCACTGTAAGCGTAAATAAACAAAATAACACAAAAGAAAAAAAAAAAAGAAAAGAGAAAAATTCCAATTGTCTTCAATTGTTTATTGAAAATTTATGCAAATTGCCTTTGAGTGTAATGAAGAGACCGCCACCGCTACTGCCACTGCCACAGCCACTGACTGGACTGTTGCCACCATCATCATCATCAGCATCAGCAATAGCAACATCATGATCATCATTATTATTATTAGTTTTAGTTGCCGCACGAAAGCGAGAGTGATTGAATAAGTTCAGTCAGATCAGATCAGATCATATCATATCATATCGTATTATTATTTTTATTATAAATATATGAAAACAAGAGAGTAGAATGAACGATCTTTCTGTCCTGCTTGTTGTCGATAATGATGAAGATCATGATGGGGATCAGTAATCACTAGCAACATCTTATAAAAATTTACTTTGTAGCACCGCAAAATATTTTAAAAATATAACAACATTTTTACAACTAGTTGTGAATCTTTATCCGAGAGCGACATCAAAGCATATTTATCGCTTCCGTTTATATTTTGTTTAAAAAAAAAAACAAAAACAGAAAAGAAAATTACACAAAAACAATAGCAAAACACACAACACAAAAACAAGTATCTCTAAGTATCTGAATATGTTTTTTAATTGTTTGTCATCATCTTTGTCTTAATGACTGACACCTTTATATCAACTCAACTTAAATCAACTTGACTCGATTCGGCTCGAGTCGAGACGAGACGAGACTCAAATCGTCTTAGCTTAGAACACACCGCCGCTGCTTATTTGTTGTAATCATAAGCCAAACGATTCTATTACTCGTATAATGGGTACTACATACATAATACAATATATTGTTGTACAATGCAAAGTATACTATGTAATATTTCTTTTCCTTCTCCTTCTTTTGTTTTTGTGGTTTTGTTTGCTTTGTTCTCTTCTGTCTATCTAGGGAAAACATATACATACATAAACTTACAACCGAAACGAACAAATTGTTTCTTTTATTCTAAACCGATCGATGATTGTTCAAGCTTTGTTAGTATTGATGTATGTTGATGATGATCAAATATATACCTATGTATATGTGATCAATTGTCTTCACTATCACTTCATTATCACCATAACCATAACCATTGTCGCCACTGTCGCCTTTGTCTTCTTTACACTTACAAATTTACAATAATGGAATTTTATTCCATTTCATACAAACTTCTTCTGTCGTTCGTCTGTTACATTGTATTTGTGTTGTGTTCTGTTCTGTTCTGTCCGATTTGATGCCATCGATCGATCTGATCGATGATTGTGCTTCATTTATATTCTTTATCGATTCGCAGCACATTAGTTGAACAACTTTAAACAAGAAGACAACACAATTTTTTCAACAAGACAAAAGAAAAGATACATATACCTACTAACTAAATATATGATAAACTAATAAAGTTTTGTTAATCAAAATATTAAGAAATTTTGCATCACTTCATATTATAATATTCACTTAATCTTTCGATCGATCGATTTGCCGTGAGCATAAAAGTGTTTCAAAATCAAACTACTACTTATTAGTGCAAGTGCAAGTTGTTTTCATTATTGTGGATTATTATGTTAAGTAAGCAATGAATGAATGAATGAATTTTAATAAGAAACATTTATAAATAATTATATAATATACAATTGGTGATAAATTTTTTGTTTTCTGATTGATGATTGATGAAGACCCTAGAAAAGTTTCACAGCTTAAACAAAAAAATAACATAATGAACAAAAGTGTTAAAGTAATTATGATTTATTATTGTGGTAGGTGGTACCAAAACAAAAAGTGTAGCATACTTTTTGTTGCTTCACAAGGCTTAGATTTTTTTTTTTTTTTTATTTTTTTTTTTTTGTTTTAATGAACATAAAATACAGTGACTTATAGTATTGTGAAGAACATAAACTTTGGTTGGTGTCCTAAAACTAACAAAGGATGGAATAGGTAGGATAGCATAGGATTGGATAAGATGGAATAGACTAAAAGGAGTGAGTTCAACCAGAAGCCTTGCAGCCTATTGTGATGCTTGGTATGAACTGCTCTTAGTTCAGTGTTAGCTTTGACTGTCATGGAAGACCTGACCCGACCCGACCCTACCGGGTACCACCGGCATCGCTCTTATCTACAAGTCTAGCAAAAGGGACTTTGGTCAACTAGAAATTCTAATTTTTAAAATAATATTTATGGCCCAATAATATGGTTGCCCTTTCACACCTCAACTGAAGAATTTGGAAATTATAATTTTTAGAATAGTTTACCATATGTAACACATACATGTCTACACTTATTTTTTTAATCGACATTCAAAAAAGGAGGAGATTATCAACTCAACGGTTTTTTTTTTTTTTTTTTTTGTGTGTTTCCTTAGAACTTTTTTCTAGGTGAACCGATTTGGATGATTCTTTTTTTATTTGAAAGCTGGTGCTTGGCATGTGGTCCCGTAAAAATTCGAACTATTTTTTATATCTGAATATCTCATGTTATGAAAAAGGGTTACTTAATAATACATTTATGACAGTTGACTATGTCTAACTATTTGTTTGATCGTTCAAATTGTTATAAATTTTATACAATAAAAGTGCTTCAAAATCATAGTAAAACGTTATAATTTTTTGCCATAAACCTCGACTATGGTATACTATAGATGGGCTACCTTAATTATTTGTGTGATCTGATTGCTTAATAGTTATAAAATGTTTTGGAAATTAAGTTACTTAAGAAATGTGCAACTCATAAAGACATTCAATTATAGTACCAGAGATACCAGGACCTTGGCTTTTTTTAGGATTGGGATTATATAGGTATTTGATAACAACTAGAATTAGTAATAACAAATATAAATATTACATTACATATATAAACGTCTTGAGTCAGGAATAGGATGGGATGCTACAGATACAGTTTTGTTCAGATTCTGGTTTGAGTAGCACTGGCTGGAAAGTAAATTGAAAACGGAGAAATGAACATGTTGGTTCTCATTAATCGTAATTAATGTATGACTTGGCTTTTCATAGAAATATAAACCCTGACAAGGAACAGTTGAATTGCAGATAAAACCAGAAAGCAGGTTATCTTTGGCTATGCCAAAGTTGTAATACTATGCACGCTCCTATGAATGAGACATATTATTGGTTTCACTTACGCTTAGGATAGAGTCATATTTATACAGCATTTCAATACACTAGTAGCCATATATAGATGGCGCTAGATATTTGGCGCATGACCGTCCTGTGATTGAGCACATATTATTGATTTGACTTATGTTTATTATTGATTCTAGTATTCATACTATCCATATCGGGAGCTATACGATCCATTAATCCTAGGATCTTGAAATTTGCATGGTTGGTGAATATGGGTGAGACACTCATATTGCCCAAATTTCATTTCGATAAGACAAAAACAAAAAAAAGGTTTACCCCTCCGCATCGACTGATGTGCAGCGTCTCGTGAAAAAAAAATTTCTGCAAAATTTCAGCTCTCAAGCTCAAAAATTGTGGGACTAGTTTGCATACATACAAACGGGCATGGTTTAATCAACTCGTCCCGTCGAGCTGATCAAGAATATAAAGATAAGATTCAATAAGAGGTGTTATTTTGATATTATTTTGAAAGAAAAATGGCAATTTTTTAAGATAAATGATCGGATATTTATTTCATTATAAAGAGGAAGGTATGCCGTTAATAATGGAAAACAACATCAGCCAAATGCCCACCACGACCATAAACAAATCGCAAAGTGGCTGCCCTATGTCCTCGATAGCCTCACGAATTCCATCTTTGAGGTCTTGAATCGACGCTGGGCTGTTGGCGTAGACCTTATCTTTTACGTGGCCTCAAAGGAAGAAGTCGCAAGGTGTTAAATCACAAGATCTTGGTGGCCAATTGTGATAACCTCTTCGAGAGATAACATGGTCCAGAAACTTTTCCCATAAAAGATCAATGATTTCGTTGCTTGTGTGGCACGTAGCGCCGTCTTTTTGAAAGTAAACGTTGTCCAGATCAATGCCATCCAATTCCGGCCATAAAAAATCATTAATAACCTCTCGGTAGCGCAATCCATTCACTGTAACTGTTGCTCCAGCCTCATTTTCGAAAAAGTAATGCCCAATGACCCCACCGGACCATAAACCGCACCAAACAGTTACACGTTGAGGATGGAGAAGCTTTTCAACAATAACTCTTGGGTTTTCCGAGCCCCAGATGCGACAATTTTGCTTGTTCACATGACCACCGTGGTGGAAATGGACCTCATCAGTCAAGATGATTTTTCGATGGAATTCCGAATCATTTCTATGCATTTCAAGGACCCAATCAGCAAAGACACGACGTTGTTGATGATCGGCTGGCTTGAGTTCTTGTGTTATCTGAACTTTATAAGCCTTAAGACCCAAGTCTTTATGCAAAATGCGATGTAATGACGTTTGTGGAATGCCCCATTCCAAAAAACGATGAGGAATGGACAAACCTGGGTTTTCTTTAACACTTTGGGCTACAGCAGCAATATTCTCAGTTGTTCTGGAGCGACGTGCACGGGTTTTAGTCTTCACATCACTAACTTGTCCCAACAGCTCTAATTTTTCCACCAATTTCTGTATTGCTGTCCGACAATGTGCTTCACGATGACCCAAAAATGTTTTAGTTTTACGAACCATCTCTGCCAAATTTTCACTATTTTTATAGTGAATTTTAATCATTTTAATGCATTGTTGAAGCGTGTATCGTTCCAGTTTTATTAATGGCATAGTTTCTACTTGGCAAATGTCAAAAAATTACAGCTTCAAAAATGACATCTACCGACATAGTGGGCTATTCAAAATAACACCTCTTTATGTATGTACTTATATACTTTATGGGAACTTCGATGTCTCCTTATGTGTGTTACAAACTTCTTGACAAATTTATAATACTATACTCTGCATGAAGAGTAATAAAGGGTTCCCTTATAAGACATTCTACATTGAACACTTTGCTTTAAGTCCGTAAAAATGTGATAAATTTGAAACAGTTTTAGATTAAATGAGTTCAGATCAGATCAGGTTAAGTGGATGCAATTATATATGTAAAACTTTCTCGATTCTGCATATTAACAAAGTAGCATGATAAGTGATTGAGGTGGAGGTGTTTAAGAGAACAAAGAAGATCGGTCTACGAAGTTTTTAACAATTTTAGTGGAAATTCAAAATATATTAAATTTTATATTGGTGAATAGAGGTGGAGAAGTATCAATAGCACTATCGGCACATCGATGGTTGAGCGCTATCAACCTGCCAACGATAGTAGCCCAGCGCTATCGATAGTATTCGATAGTATTTCTTGAAAGGCGCACTTTAAATTTGTAGCTTTTGCATTTAACTAAAACGAAGATGTTCACCTACACATAACATTAGAAGCAAGGATGTAGTGCCATGCGATTGAAGCAGCACAGACTCTGACGTGAGTATTATGAATAAATAGGATAAAACCTCCAATAGGATAAAAGGAATTTCCAAAAGTTTGGAAGTGTCTGAACTGTAGTAAAGAATATAAGACGAGCGGTAACACCTCAATTCTGTGCCTGATCCATTCCATGGCTGTGTAAGTTTCAAGATCCTCGGACTACTAGAAGGGGTACCTCCCATACAAAACATGAGCTAAGAACAATAATTACAAGATATAGCTCTCCACCTCTATTGCTGAATGAGATGATTTTTTCTTACATAAGTTTCAGGAATAAGGAGTCCTGTTTTAAGGAAATTGAGTAAAGGGAGGGAGTAGTTTTGCCTTTTGTGTTATGGGCATACTGATATATTTCAGTTGTGAAATTGGAATAGAGTACAAGTCACACAGGAGGTACCTGACTTTGGATTACTTTCCGTGTTCTGTCCTGCATGTAGTATACTCAGAACAATTCACAATGCTATGGTTTTTTTTTTTTTTTTTGAAATTTTGTACATAAATTCTAAATTTAAAGCTGGAGAGCTAAAATTTTGCAGTACATTTGTCAGAATCAGCTGAATCGGACCACTTAGGGAGGTACCTCCCTACAATACCTAGATCCAAATTCATGTTCTTATAAGAAAAACTTTTTTGTATTTTGTACTATCAACTTAAAATTTGGAAACTATCAGTTTCTAATTTATATCTACCAACCATATAAATTTCAGGACCCTCGAACTACCCTAACCCTAGATTCAAAATCAGATTCTTATTTGAAAAACTTTTTTGTTTTTTGTACTATCGTCTTGAATTTTGAAAATTTCATCATATGTGTAAATTTCAAGATCCTAGGATTCCTAGGAGGGGTAACTCCCATACAAATATTTCAGTCTCAATGTTGAAAGGCAGTATGAATTTTCCTGCAATTTTCCTCCAATAAACACGGGGCAAAGTGGGGCATGAATTGTTAATTAATAAATAACTTCCCATTTAAACGCTTTGCCAAGCAAAAATACTATTCCACAAAAGACAGCTACACTTGTTAGGGTCAATCTAAAATTACACATAAACAAAACACGGCACAATTGGACAAAAACACACAACAATGACAATCAATCTCTGATCAATCTATAATTTAACATACTTGGACTAATGTTTTCCATTGTAACACTCTTTATATTCTTTTAAATTTTTAAACACACGCACATTAACTTTTCAAATATTTCACGCCAATTTCACAAAAACCAAGAGACACACAATCAGCTGAATTTAACTGTGCGCCAACAAAACAGCGTTGCAATAAATTAAAAAAAAAATTGAATTTATGTCAGTAATTTGGCAAAAAAAAACCCATACTGCAATGTTCCAATTATCAGCAATAATATCCAATCATACGAGTATCTTCCTAAAATGAATATGATTATGAAATTTCTTTTGTTTTTTTATGGTGTTTTTCAGATATTAATTGTACACAGCCTGCGATCGATGATTTCCCCAAAGATCTATTCACAGAGGCGCAAAGACAATCCGGTGCTGTTGTACTTCATGTGATAGCCAGCTTATATTTATTCTTAGCATTAGCGGTAGTGTGTGATGAGTACTTTGTGCCAGCTGTGGAAAAAATATGCGCAGGTATGTCACTACACCAAATATTATTGTATTTACCAATAACAAACATATGATTATATAATAATAAATTGATATTTTTTCTGATCGATCGATCGATCGATCATTGTAGCATTGAATATGTCCAATGATGTAGCGGGTGCGACATTTATGGCAGCAGCAACATCAGCGCCTGAACTTTTTGTCAATGTAATTGGTACATTTATTACGGAGGGTGACATTGGAGTTGGTACAATTGTCGGTTCAGCAGTGTTCAATATATTGGCAGTTGCTGCCTGTTGTGGTATCGGTGCCGGTATGGTATGTGTGTTAAGTTGTATTCTCTTCATTTAAAATAATCAAATCTTATTAACATATATCACAATATATATTTCTAGACAATACCTTTGGATTGGTGGCCATTGACACGGGATAGCATTGCTTATGGCGTTACAGTTGCGATACTCATTTGTGTTATGCATGATGAACGTGTTGAATGGTATGAGGCATTAATATTGGTCTCACTGTATGCTGTTTATCTTGCAGTCATGTATTTTGATAAGACATTCCAGAAATGCGCTAAAGGTCAGTATTTATTACAATAGTATATAGTAGTATATTCTCAAATATATCAAAACTTGAAGGACATTAAATCAAATCAAATATGTGTATACAGACAAAGATCAAAGTACATACAAGCATACAACATAACTAAGTAACACAAATACTACTACACACAATTTTTAGTTACACAACAACACTCTTTCTTCTTCTTTCTTAGGTGGTGTTAAACAGGCACGTTCGCGTAGTCGCTCCTCCAATTGTAGCATACAAACGAAGAACAGCAACAGTAATGAAAAAGAACCAGGTACACAAACACATAGAAACAAACATACATATACCAATACACACACACACACACACACACACACACCTACATGCATATGTATGTATATATTATATTGTACATTCTGTGAAAAAAGTATCTCTGAAACCACATTTATTACATGATGATATGCAGCTCAACTCAACAACCACTGTAATGATTTTTAGGTTTCCGTGCGTGCCCTATTACTAAGTCTACGCTGTCCGTTCATCCGTCCGTCCATCCGACAGAGAGCTCGATCCCATGAATCGATCGTAATAGGTCGACAGTTCAAATTTCCACAGAGTGAAAAATAAAATAAATTTAAAAACAAACCCAAATTACCCAACCATGTAAATTATCTTTTATTTCTCTTTTCGATTCATTTGTTTGTAGTATATTTTTAGGCGCTGTTTAAGCTTGTTTCACTTTTGCAACAAAACCAATAGCAAATTTATTTTACAGTTAAAATAATATTAAATGAAATTATCGATACTTTGCAGGCAGATTGTATTTAATATATATACAATATATTACAATACATACATTAGGATATACTTACGATATGTTCAAATTATTCAACTAGCATATACTGGCAGTGCTGGTAAATTAAATAACTTCGATGTGTATAGTACGATAGTATCCCTTATATCATGTATTATTATACCTACTTATTTATGAAATTTCAATTTCTTTTCTTTCCCAAAAAAAAAAAATAATAAAAAACAATATTCTATAGAAATCGTCGAAAATCGTATTTGTCATAATATGTCCGGCATACAATTAAATGGTGGCCTAAATAATGAGTCCTCCAAAACTGGTAGTATACAAGTGGCTACTAGTGCTATTGGTGGTGGAACTGGTACTGGCGGTACTACTGGTGGTGGTGTTATTTCATCATCATCATCACCCCAACTAGTGGCTTCACCACCTTTGGCAATAATATCTGGTGGTGATGCAGAAGCACAGCAAGCAGCAATAACACCGCCAATAATTGCTGCTACTGAGGATGAAGAAGAACGTTATCTATTGCTGACATATCCAAAGGATAAAAGTTGCTTTGCACAGTTCACTTGGATTATTATTTGGCCTATACATTTGCTCTTTCGTATTGCGATTCCGGATTGTAAAAAAGCTAAAAATAATAAGATATTTCCATTGACATTCATCATGTGCATTGTATGGATTGGTTCATTATCATATGTTGTGGCCTGGATGATTACTATTATTGGTAAGATCTATTTAATTATATAACCAATTATTAACATATTGTCAATATTAAGGAAGGAAGAACGAGGTGTTGGATGATATTTGGTAGTTTAAATTATTTTTTAACAGTACTTTTTTTTTTGAAAAGTTGGAATATGGTAGATATGGACTGATATTATTTCTATATAATATTGGGCATACAAGTAAGTTTTAAAGGATTGCCAACAGAGTGCAACAGTAGTGTTTAAGCATACCGGACCATGTCGGAAGCAACTGGGTGTAAAAGCTTTATCATTTTACCACATTTAAGAATAAATTTCACTCCATTTAAGTGTCAACAACATATTGCTTTTGCTCCATTCGCCGGAAGCACTGGTATTTTGCTTGCATCTAAAGAAAAGTGCAGCAGAAAGTCAGTGTGAGTACTGGTTCCAATGTTTCAAAAGTTGTGATTTTGATACAACCGACAAGAAGCTAGAAGGATGGCCAACAATGCTTGTAGACGCCGAAACTTTGGGAAATTTTGTACGAAGACCCGTGCCAAGCACAAGAAGAACGAATGTTAGATTTGACTCAACAAGCCGTTTCTTTGCGTTTGAAAGCCATTGGTGTGGCCCAGAAGGTCGCAAACTTGGTGCTTCTTGAACTCAATCCAAGATATATCGAACGACGTGTCCCTGCATCCGAAATGCTCCTTCAGCGGTACAGAGGGAAGTCGTTTTTACATCGTATCGTCACTGGCAATGAAAAATGGATTCATTACGACAATCCAAAACGCAAGAAGGTGCATGTTAAGCGCGGCAAACCCGGACCATTGATGCCAAAGCGAAACATCCATGCCAGCAAGGTTATGCTCAACTCTTGGTGGGAGCAGAAGGGAATCATGTACTACGAGCTTCTGAAAAGTGGTCTATCGTCTTGACGTGGCCTTCTACAGACAACACCTGATGCGATTGAAGCGTGCGATTGTGGAAAAACGGCCCAAATGGACAACCAGACATGAGCCATTAATCTCTCACCATGGCATTGCCTATCCCACCTATCTCTAATCTACCTGCCTTATACTCCAGACCTTGCACCATCAAACTGCCATTTGTTTTGGTCGATGCAGAACGCCCACACGGGAATACGTTTTACTTCAGTTCCAGGTATTAAAAATTGGCTTGATGCTTTGTTGGCCTCCAAAGACGAACAGTTTTTTTTGCCAGAAAAGTGGTAAAAAGTCATAGCTAGCGATGGGCAATACTTTCAATAAAATACCGTGTAACAATTTTGCACAATAAGGCCTCAAAATCGAGAAAAAAAAAATGCTTTAAGACTTACTTGCATACCCAATAATAATTGATAGTTCAATACTTCAAGAAAAATCTGGATGATTTTCCAGAATGCGTTGGGTATAATTATTATTTTTGGTCATTGTACACTACAACCTGATAAGGTCTATTGTGCTTAGTTATGGTTTTACGTATTAGCTCTTGAGGCAAAAGCTTTATTATACATATGTAATGCGGGAGGCATTTTACTTGCTTGCCCCTGGATTGGAATGTCCCAATCTTTTGCAGGCAATTACAAGGATATTTACACAAGAAGAAGATGTTTCAATATAACCACTTCACCAAACAATCGGCAGTTCTCAGTGTCGGTGTAGGGTTGTAAATTAAATTTAGATGATACTTAAGGCCAAAATTATTTGTAAATTATATTTTGTAAAAATTTGTAGATCCATCCTACCTGTGTAAATGCAGTTATCTTTCAGAAAATCTCTTTTCCGGATTGAGAAAATATTTTGTTTCCTTTTAGTTGCCATTACTGGTGTGCCATTCCATTCTCTAATCTAAGAACTCCACTAACTAATAATAATGTAATTTTATTTTTTAATACACATCATTTAGGTGATACACTCAAAATACCAGATTCAGTGATGGGCATTACATTTTTGGCCGCTGGTACTAGTGTTCCAGAGGCTGTATCAAGTGTCATAGTCGCCAAACGTGGTAAGTATATAATCGATTAAGTTTCTATCTGTTATAATTAGAATAAATAATTGATTAATTGATATATGTATATGTATTTTCATTATCAAGGTCATGGATCTATGGGTATATGCAATTCAATTGGCTCGAATACATTTGATATATTGCTCTGTTTGGGAGTTCCATGGCTGATTAAGGCTGTATTCTTTCCAATACAACCGGGACAGAATTATGTGGCTATTAATTCGGCTGGTCTTGAGTATTCGGCCATAACATTGCTCTCAACACTCTTTTTACTTTACATAACATTCTCTTCGAATAAATTCAAATTGGATAAGAAAGTCGGAACCGCGTGTCTGGTCATGTATTTGGTATTTATGGTCTTTGCATCGCTGATAGAACTCAATGTATTCTTCCGTGTCAATTTGCCGACATGTGGTCGATCATGAGTGCCACATACACAACATTAAATTATGATGATGTTGTTGATGTTGATGCTGATGCTGATGATGATGTATGAAGTAATGAGGTAATGATGACAATGAGGACAACAATGAGAACGATAACGATGACAAATGACATGGATGTGGGATGTGGGATGATGGATAATGGATAATGGATGATGTATGACATCAATGAATGTTGGATGATGACGGCGACGACGACTATGATTTTGATGTCATTTTGAGTTTTCGCTTTCAAATTAATCCTACTCAATATCTCTTTTGTTTTGAATTCGATAACTATCAATCTTATCTATATTATACATACATACATATACATACATACCTATATATTTTCTAATGTAATGTGTTTTTTTTTTTATTGTATTTTTGGTTTTTCGAATAATTTTCCATCGTACTATGTATCTGTACTTGTGTTTGTATCTGTATCTGTATATGTGTGTTGTGTTTGCTAACTAATCGCTAATATTAAACTTATACTACTACTACTATCTTATCTTATACTATATAAAACAGCAGATACATATTTCTACTACTATTACTTTTTTTTTTTTGTCTGGATTAGTATCAAGTTTATTATACTTATATATAATAATAATAATAATAATAATAATATATTTTTTTAAAGTCTCTGAGAACATTGAAGACATGATTGTTCTCAGTTTTAAAGGAACAACAAAAGGATACAAAATTTTGTTTAATGGAAAATTAATAGAATTTTTTGGTATTAAACAAAAAAAAAAAAAAAAAGGGAAAATTTCAATTGAAAAAAAATTAAAAACAAAATAAATTCGATTCGATGATGATGAAGATGATGACAATGATAATGGGAATATGATCGATCACAACCAAAACTTGACAAAGTTGACAATTCACGTCGTCGTCGTCGATAATAAGTTAATAATCTTTATATATATAATTTTTTTTTTCTGATTAAATAATTAAATAATTAAACAAAAAATAAAAAAGTGCAACAACAGCAACATCAACAAAATAAGCATATTAAAATAAATAAAAACAAAAAGAAAATTTACAAAACAAACAAAAAAAAAAAGAACACCAAAAAAATGGACCTTAATATGTATGTATATTTTTTTTTAATATATAAGCTCTTTAAATAATTAAGCTTAACCATAAAAAATGATGAAGAAGAAAACAAAGAAAATGATGAGGATAATAAGACAAAACCAACTACTAAGGATCAAGAGTTATACACACTACTACTACTACTACTACTACTACTACTACTACAGAACAGAAGAATTTATTACACCACCACATACATAAACCAAATGAATACAAAATTGAAAATATAATAGCAATAAAAATAAATAAATAAATAAATACAATAATAAATGACAAACGAAATACAATAATAATTTTTGTTTAAACTTTAAGTCAATAAGAAGTAATATGAATAAATATTAAAAAAAAAAAAGACAAAAAGGGAAAAAAGAACACAAGTAAATTGGATGAATGATTAGGTTGTGTTTGTAGAGGTGGCAGTCGATATACGATAGTATCCAACAACATCCCTCACAGTGGTCGCTGTCATAGGCCAAAAATAAAAAATAAAAGTCAAAATTTTGCAGTTAAAATCAACTACACAGTCTCTTATACGAGGGTAACCCTAAAAGTTTCCGGAATCGACTACTAGGGGGCATTTGCTAGTGGCGTCATTATTATTTTCGTAAAGTTTGACATCTTTTAAGGTAAACTCCATTGACAGATCAGAAATTCAAGTAGTTTCGTTTTTACAGCGTTTAAAAAAAATCAATTTTGAGAAAAAATGGAAATTTCTCGTGAAAACTTTCGTGCGATGATTTTTTACGATTTTAAATGTGGCCTTACTCAAAAGCAGTGCATCGATCGGCTTCATTCTGCTTTTGGTGATGAAGCACCATCCAAAACCACCGTATACGATTGGTTTTCAGAATTCAAGCGTGGACGTGTTAGCCTCAGTGACGAATTTCGTGAAGGTCGTCCATCAACTGCTGTTGTTCCAGCAAACATCGATCCTGTGAGAGAAATGATTGAGGCAGATCGGCATGTGACATACCGTGAGATAGAGGCAACAATGGGCATTGGCAAAAGTCAAATACAAACGATCTTACATAAACATTTAGGCGTGAAGAAGATTTGCAGTTGTTGGATCCCGCATAATTTGACCGAGGCTCAAAAAAAGGCTCGTGTGAAATGGTGCAAAGAAATGCTCCAAAAATTCAATCGCGGTGCTTTTCCGAACGTATATAGTATCGTAACAGGTGACGAAACTTGGATATATGCGTACGAGCCCGAAACAAAACAACAATCGACTGTTTGGGTGTTCCCAAGTGAGCCGAATCCAACAAAAGTTGTTCGTTCACGAAGCACTTCAAAGAAAATGATTGCTTTTTTCTTCCGTAAAAAGGGGCCTGTTGCCACCGTTGCTCTTGAGGATCGAAGAACAGTCAATGCCGAATGGTATACAGCAATTTGTTTGCCTGAAGTCATCGATGAAATCAGAAAAAACAACCGAAAACGACATATCATTCTTCATCATGACAACGCAAGCTCTCACACAGCAACTCGAACAAACGATTATTTAAAGGAGAAAAAGATCGAATTGTTGACTCATAGTCCGTATTCACCTGATTTATCGCCTAATGACTTCTTTCTGTTCCCATACGTCAAAAATAAAATGCGTGGTCAGCGATTTACGACACCTGAAGAGGCTGTTGAGGCATTCAAAATCCATGTTTCTGACATACCGACTTCGGAGTGGAATTAATGTTTTGATGACTGGTTTATTCGCATGCAAAAGTGTATTGATCTTGAAGGCGAATATTTTGAAAAACAATAAAGTGATTTTTTCGATTAAATTTGTGTTTTTTCTATGATTTTCTAGAAACTTTTAGGGCTACCCTCGTATGATGGTTGGTTGGTTGGCTACGAGCCACAATTAGCACTAGAGTGCCGAATGCAATCAGTATTACCTACTAAATCCAACTTGTCGAATTTAGGTATTTTCATAAATCACCCGGACATCTGACTGAACAGTCTGAGAGGTTATTGATGATGTATTTACCCAGAATAGTTTTTGTCAGGGCTGGGCATTGACATAGAAAGTGGGTGAGTGACTCCTTTTCATCTTCGTTTTCGCAGCTTCTACAAATGCTTCTGGACGGAATACCCAGTCTCTCCGCTACACACCAGTGACCAGTAAAACCTGCTGCTAGACTTGCGGTATCCGAGCGTCTTCTGTTGATGAGTCTAAGTGACCTATTTTTGTTGTAACTAGGCCAGGTAGCACTTGCCACTCTGCAAGATTCAAGATCTTTCCACCGCCTATTTGCCAGCTGACGGAAATACAGAAAGTTGCTCCTCTTGACGACCGCCAGTGGAATTGGGATCTGTTCGGCTAACGATCAAGGGAAACACCAAAACGAGCCAGTTCGTCAGCCTTCTCATTTCCCTCAATATTCCTATGGCCTGGAACCCATAAGAGAGTGATATCAGCTTGACGACTGAGCTCGCTTATCGTCGACCTGCATTCCTTAACGTGCTTGGACGAGCTTCATTTGTTCAGTGAAGTGTCAGCAGCCAAATAGTGTGGTTCATTTTTGAGCATTAATAACTTTTGAAGAAAGTCTTCAAATTGAAAATGGATATTCAACATGAAGGTCTTAGTATTAAGTTTACTTATAATATAATTTTTTAATTTATTAATTATGGCGTACTTTTTAGAAAATCCAGTTTTACCCAAGTAGTGTGTTTAGTTTTAGTTGTGTTCCCCTCCGAATCCCTTTATAAGTTTTTTTTTTCCTAATATTAGATCGCGTTTTAAGATTATATAGTATTTGTTCCAGCTGCCGAGATGTGCCGAGCGTCGTGTAACCTTTCATAGACTGTAAGCGCTTGTATTAAAATCCAGGGCAAGCACAGTAATGTAAAAGAAGCCAGACATGTTCAAATGTCACTATGAATTTGGGTTGTGACCCCTATACTCGTAGATACGATTTTTTAAAAATTTTTTGCATGTCTCATATACTTAGACTAGATCAAAAAATGTGGCAAATTAGGTCCAAAAAAATTGCTTTTAAATATTTTTCTCATTGAAAGTGGCTGGTGTGGAGTGGGCGTCGAACCACCCCCATTTTTTCATTTAATAGTTCTCTCATTTATACAAAGATGTTACCAAAATTTCAGGTTGATATCTCTACTGGAAGTACAATATTTTTGACCGCTGGCTTCATACAAGTCCGACCACTGTGCAATGTCCATGTCCCTTCCCAATTCGTCGTCAAGTTCATTGAACCAACTAACCAATATACATAGTATTTATGTAAATTACTTCTTTTTGGTAGCGCTGGACAAGAGCAGAGAAGGTGACTGCTGCCCTTCATCTTCATTCCCACAGCTTTTGTAAAAGTCATTGCAGGAATTACCAGTCATCTAGTGGCATGTCCAAATAAATTTGGTATTTGAACTTTTGTTCATAAGACTTAAAAGCAATCTATATTTTAATTTTTACCTGCCTAGTTTTTAAAGATTTTCAAAAACTAGACGAACGTTTTGATAGAAGACGGAGAAATGGACAAGGCCCAATTTGTCTCTTTACATTGATTATCTATATATGCGTTAGCTTTATGGGATCTTACAAGCTTCATTCTATGGGTCCATACGAGCATACCATATACCGTAATTTACCATACTCAAATTTAATACTATATATATTACCCATTATACATTAGTATTAAATTTAACAATTAAAGCAACTTATTGTAGATTAACTCATCAAGATGGTTAGAGACCTCTGAATTCAACACAATTAAAAATAAATACCTATAACATTTCAAATGAAAGGTTTAGATTAGATTAGGGAAAGGGTGGTAACCAGTGCACCAGTGGGCCTATTGTGACAAAACCGTAATTACAGTTCCTCCGAGATTCTGATATTCATTACGAATTGCAAGATCTTCTTTGGAGGTAAATATGCAATTTCAACTGGTTCCAAGTAATGGTATCCAAGGTGACGGAGTCTGGTCCAGATCAGGCCCTCGCAGTGACATAGTACGTGCTCTGCTGACTCCTCCTCCTCATTACAGAGTCTACATAGATCGCTGCAACTGATTTCCATGTTATGTAAGTGCTTCATCACTCTGCAATGTCCTATCAAGAAATCTGAGACTGCAAATCAGCTATTAGATGTCCTTAGCAGAGTCTGGCATCCAGGTATGCTCTTAATGATTCTTGTATGGCTTCTTGCATTATAAGAGTACTATCTTCTTTTAAAATCTTAGCTCACCGATCGTCAAATCTACACGTACGTTAAGCATGTGGGCGTCAACTCAAAATTGAATGCCATTAATACTGGGGTACTACAAGGAAGCGTACACAATATGTAAGGGTACTGATGATATGTCAGTAGAAAATAATGTTGAGGTTGCCACACACGCAGATGACACAACAATAATTGCATTGAATGGAAATAGTGTGATTGCATCACAGCACTTGCAAAATCAACTTTTCATTGTCGAACAGTGGCTGAAGCAATAGAAAATAGTGGTTAACACATACAATTCAGTCCAAGAAACATTCACCTTAAAGCGGGGCAGCTGTGCCAGAGTAATATTGAACGGTTCCACTATTCCTCAAAGCCACACTGTCAAATACCTAGGAATGTACCTGAACAGAAGGCTTACCTAGAAGACCTACATTAAAGCGAAACAAAATCAGTTAACAATAAAAACCAGAAAGATGTACTGGCTCCTAAGACCACGGTATCAACTAAGCCTCGAAAACAAAATTCGATTCTATTGTATAAGACAGGTAGTTCTTAATCCGGTGTAGACGTATGACATGCAGCTGTGGAGAACGGCATAAACTTCCAACATTGATAACGAACTCTCTGTCACTCTAAGTACAATAGCAAATACTTTTTGTTATATGACCATTACCATTCATTAAGGATGAAATAATAAAAAGTTCAGATAGGTACTTCACCAAATTGCATAATCATACCGACACTTTAGCTATAAGTCTGCTAGAAAACGACATGGATGTTAGGCGTATGAAAATGTTTCATGTGTTGGATCTTCCCCATAGGTTGTTTTTCAATAATTGTGTTTTTTCAATCAATTTGTTTTCAGCCAATTTCTTTTCGTTCAATCCATACGTTTTTTCTATCAATTTGTTTTCAATTAAATTATTAACCTGATGCATTTGTTTTCAATCAATTTGGTTTTCTTCAATCAATTTGCTTTTCAACTAAAATGTTCATTCATTCAATTTGATTTTCAATCATTCAATTTGTTATCAATTGTTATTTCAATTAATTTTTATGTTCAATTAATTTTTATGTTCAATCAAATTGTTTTCAATCGACCTACTTTTCAATCATTCCATATGTTCATTCAATCAATTTGATTTTCAATCATTCAATTTGTTATCAATTGTTATTTCAATTAATTTTTATGTTCAATCAAACTGTTTTCAATCGACCTACTTTTCAATCATTCCATATGTTCTTTCAATCAGTTTGATTTCAATCATTTTGTTTTCAATTAATCTGATTTCAATCAATCTATCAATTTATTTTCAATAAATTTGCTTATCAACCATTTTGTATTTTCAATCAGCAACTCAAATCAAGCATTTTTCACATTTTGGTCATGGATGGTCAATTTTGGTCATGGATGTTTCAAATTGATACATGACTGAGAAATACATTTATATACCTAGATAATGAATGCATTTTTGACATTTTGAGAATATGCTTTTTGCCCAGCATTATCTATTTCTGTTCGCCTGGTATATCTGCTGTGGTATGTAACATTTTTATCCAAAAGTAATAATTATAATAATATTGTAATAGGAAAAAAAAAAAAATAAAACTGCACAAGGTAGTATTTTTGGGTCTTTCCTGTGTACTCTGTTCACTTGAAATATGCCAACTACTTATGTTGACGATACAGTATTTTAAGCGTGTAACTCCTCGAGTGATCTAAGTGCTGCAAAATGACTGCACTGTTGCTTTTCACTGCGCTTTAACGGCATTCAAATCCCCCAAATATCATCAGTAAAATATGTACTTGTGAATGAACTTGGATCGACGACTGACTTGGTCTTAACATTTCAATTCTATTGCAGCTACTTGTAAAATCAAGTTGCAAAAATTACGATGGCTTATTCGTCCCGGAAGCACTCTGAATCTCGCTACCAAGGTAACGCTATATAAGGCTATAGTTATACCATCTTACACACATATGGCATTTAGCTTTATGTCCGGGGAGTATGGCGGCCACTCTAGCAATTGCAAATTTTGGTCGCTTATCCATTGTTTTATCACTTTGGCGGTATGAATGGGGGCGTTGTCGTGCTGGAATGTCCATGGAATCGGTCTAAAAATTTTTGAAAATTGTGGAAATAACTTTTCTAGGACAGTTTTGTGTACAGTTGCATTCATTTTTAATGAAACAAACTGCAATTCACTTGTCCCATAGTATGATATGGCCGCCCACACCAATTATTCCACCGGCACAAGTATAGTGTCGACTTAAAACGCACTCCTCCTTTCGTAGGTCATGGTAGTAGTAATTGTAGCCATCTGGTCCATCAAGGTTGAACTTCTTTCCATCAGAAAATATGACCGTGTGCCACTCTTTTACCATTGTCATATAATCCCGAGCAAACCGAAGGCACATCAATAAGAGGTTGTTTTTTTTTTTTTTTAATTTCATTCATTTAAATGCTTGGCACTCCGAATAATGCATTTAACAGTTGCCAAACTTGCATTAACTCCGCATTCTTCCCTGATTTTAGCAGCTGAACGTTGGGAATTCGAAGCGTTTCTCATAATAAGTCGTCTGGCTGAAGGTGTAGTCGCGTATTGAACACCTCCTTTCATCTTATTGCCATACGTTGATTCATTGAGAATGAAATTACCAACTACATTTTGGCAAAGCCCGATTTTTTAAACGATTTCGCGCTGATTTAGGCCAGATTTGAAATAACTTTTTATTTGACCTTTTCAATTGCCTTCCCGCGTCCCATTTTACAAAATAATAGCGGTATTTACTTCGAATTAAAATAGCGAAAAAAAAGACTGCGTTTACTCATCGCCGTAAATCACAAACACTTTATTAAATGATATTCAAAAATTGTGTTTCATATCAAATTATCTTTATAGAGTAAGCAAAAAAAAATATGAGTTTGTCTCAAACGATTACATAATTTTTGTCTTTTTTCCGTCGGGGTGGTCGAATTTCGACCACTGGTCGATCATACTTATTGTATTTAAATGTGCTGCAATCAATTTAAGTGGTAGGCCTGAAAGTATGCTTCACTTATTTTTTTGTTTTTCAAAATTAAAAAAAGGCAAAACCTTTTTTTTTTTTTGGAAGAGAACAATAGACAATTTTAAGAGATAAGAGTTGGCTTCGGAAATTTTACAGTTATTATTTATTTGTAATTTGCTTTGCTTATGATGAAAAAACGTGCATTTTAGTCGATCACCAGAATAGACTCAGACGCTTTAAATTTAGTTACCCCAATTAGCTGTGTGATTTAATAGTTGAATTTTGTTGCCTCTCACAATTATCCATTATTTAAAAGCAAAATTGGTCATTCTAACTTCTGAAGAAAAATGCACAATATTCGCCTATCGAAACAGCAATCTTACAAATAGACAAAATCTCCTAAAGCCAGACTGTTGTCTGTCATTTTCAACGAAATCCATCAAATTATGGTTAAAATAAGAAAAAACCTACCGGGAAAGCCCTTATGCCTTACGAAGCGCAAAGTATTCTCCGAGAAGACTTAAACTTAAAGTGATCTGCAGCCAAAATTCGATGAAAATTGGGTGTAAATGCATGTGTAGCTACCGTACGGCGAGTGATAAGGAAAGCAAAACATCTAAGGAGACGATCTGCAAAATGCCCTTGACACCTTAGCCTCCTACTATTGTAAATGGAAAATTCAACTGAACCCAAACAAAACCAATTCCATCTAATTGACCAGGAAGCGCAAAGCCTGCTTCCTACCATCCAGCAATCTTGTAATTAATAATAACAAGAATTAATGGTAGTCATGTGTTCGATATCTCGGGCTTTATCTCGACATTAAATTAATTTTTAGCCTTCTCATTAAAAAAACTATAGAAAAAGTCAACAAGAAAATTCGTATCTTCATTAATCGGAAATCCCTTCATTAATCGAAAATCTGATCTGTCCGTTCAAAATAAGATGATAATATTTAAATCGATTTTTACGCCAATCATGCTCTACGGTTCGGTAGTCTGGGGGGATTGTGCGATTACGCATATAAATAAACTACAAATAGATCAAAATAATCTACCCTTTTATTAATCCATTGTTAGCCTGCACAAAAAAGTGGGAGTTTGCAAAATAATTGATAAAATCAATAATAGAGTCCTCCACCTAAATACTCCTTCTTAACCCTATGGTGCCTAACTTCGCTTAAGTCATCTACTGACTTAAGTGCATGTAGTTAGTTTTTTTTTCTTTTTTATCATATCAATGATATTATTAGACATCATTAGATTTTAGTGTAAAGTTTCAAAACCATTCTAGGTGGGTTTTTGATAAATTTTTCACCAAAAAAAATGGAGGTATTATGTTAGCAATAACCATGTTTTTATATTTAATTCACCATTTAGGCAATCTCCGTTCATTGTAATCCTTAGCCATGTTTTTACTCTTCTTAGGGTACTGAAGGATCTCTCTACCGATGCCGTAATGCATAGTGGCGCAAGCAATATGCCAATTGCTTTTTGAGTTGTTGGATTTTCGTATGCAGAAATTAAATCTGCTGGCTCTTTGTTACTCCACTCTTTATACCGAATATCTAGCTCATTTTCGATACCTCCAAGTTCATAAAAAGTAATTGCATTACAAATTTGAGATTTGCAATTTTTCAAGCCAAAGCGTTGGACATGTCCCGTGAAAATCTTTGTTTGAGTGCAGATGTCAGATAAGGCAGAAAAATTGCTCGCCGGAAGTATTCCTTTACCGTTGTAAGAGGAGAGTTCGTCCTTTTTTGTTGCTTTTCTGCAACTCTGAGCGTTTGTGTTTGAAGGAAGCTTCATGTGCTAATTCCAAACACTCTTTAAAAATTTCATTGAATATAACTTCAGGTTCTGATCTGTGCGTTTCTATGACATTCATCATTTTCAGTATGTGACCTCTGCATTTTATAATGTCGTTGCTTTTGGAATGCATAACATTCACAACTGGTTGAAGAATTCTATGATCTGCGTGTTTTGATGGATCCTAAGCTGCATTTCGGTATGCATATCTCTTTTATCATTAATAAAGCTAGAAACGTTGGTCTAAAGAGTTTAATGATCCTTACACTACTAAATTATTATTCACCTTTTTGGTTAGACCAATTCTTGAATACGTATCTTGTGTATGAGACCCATAGTTTAAAAAGTATAGGGATAATATTGAATCTGTTCAAAAACAATTCTTGCATTTTGCACTGTGTAGGTTACACTACACATGCTACCAAAGCCGTCTTAAGTTAATCCGCTACCCAAAACGACACTTGGTGTCAGTTTCCTGCACAATCTTATTGTTGTTAGTATTTTTACTCCATCTTTGCTTGGAAGCAGCAGCCCCCCCTGCCTACCTCCGAAATACGCCCTTGTATATAAATATCATCTATTAAGTTATATGAATGATTTGGAAAATAAAGTAGAATTGAATTGAATGATGCACTGGTTGCATCCAACCGAACGGAAACAAATGCCAGATATCAGATATGCTTCCTTTCTTAGCATCACTACATTCTCTCTGTTACAGTTTGAGTATCAACCAACAACACAGTTTGAGTATCAGCTGTGAGCATAGTTTTGTATTTTTTTTTGGGTACCTGACCCAGATATTTCAGTCAATCCTAAAAATAACCGGTCTTCGTTTTATTTACATAGATAAAGCTCATGACACTCAATGACAACGTACCATTATACTGGTGAATGAGTTTTTAAAATCGGATGAGTAGTTTCGAAAATTACCTGTACATCCATTACCTCTTTATAATATTAGTATAGATAAGATAACAGACAGAGAAAGAAAGTTACTAATTCCAACGATCGAACAATCGATCTTGCGTTAATTTTTCCAATACAGCAAAAGCTGACAGGTCACCGTGGACATGGGTAGTGTACATATGTATGTGTCTCTGACATATCCTTGGAACATACCAAAGCAATGATCCTGCAGGATCATTGTAAGAATTTAAGAAGGAAATGAAACAAAATGTGTGTGTGTGTGTTTTTTGCATTTTCTTATTGTTTTTATTAAAAAAGCTTAAATGAAAATTATAAAAGAAATTAAAAAGAAAAAAAATTATAGAAAATTAAAAAAAAAATAAAAGAAAAAAAAATTATAATAAAAAATTATATACAATTTTGTGGCCACGAATTTCTATAACATAAAGATTCGATATCTTTTTTCGATTTTCTCTAATTGTTCATTTTGTTTTGTTGTTTGTTTTTTTCTTGAGAATATAATTTCAATTTAAATTTTTCAATTAGCAAATTTTCTTTTTTTTTTTTTTATATATAAAAAATAAATTCTATATATAAATAATTAATTAATTAATAATAATAATGAAACAAAAAACAAACCAAAATAAAAAAAAAAAACATGTTTGTTGTTATCGTTTTCTTACTTATATACAAAATACAAATATAAAAAAAAGCTTTTGAAAGCACAAAATTTAAAAAAATATAAAACATTTTAACAGACACAGACAGCGTAGACACGACATAGTAGTATGTATGTATGTAGTAATACAACGTCACTGGCCAGAAATCCACACAGATTCACAGATTCACAGGCGACTGAATTATTGTAATTATTATTGTATAATTATGTGTACGGTGCGGTGCGCCGATGCCTTAAACATTTTGCACTCTCTTCTCGTTGGAGTTGCTGGTGCTGTTATTCGAGCTGTTGGTATTTACCTTATGCAAACGCAATGATGAGCGACATGGCAACATGAATTGATATTTGTTGTTGGACATCAATGTATAACGTTCCTGTGGCGTATAATCCCAGAGAGCACGTTCGATTACTTGCAAGGCGCTGGCATTCAAGACATCAGCGGTGTATTGAGTTGGAGCGCCAGCGCAATCAGACATCGCTATATAAATAAGAAACGATAGCAATTAAGAGATCAGTATTCAGATTGATTGTATGCACTTACCTTGTGCCACTGGTGGCTTATATAAAGATTCCGCTGTTAAGCCACATGTATCCAGAGCTACTACACTAACACCATACGGTTGCAGTTCCTTGCGTAGCTCTTCGGCGCACTTCTCGACAGCCACACGTGAAGCATTAAAAGCTACCAAACCATCACCGCCACCGTTTAGCGAAGATGAACCACTGGTTGCAGTGCCACCACTCAGATAAATCAATTTGCCGCGAGTTGGACGCAAAAAACTAACAAATGCCTTTGCCACACGCAATGTACCCAATATATTTGTCTTAAGCATATGTTCCCATTGTTGGACATCTTGGGATTCGACGCGTCCACGAAAAACACTACCACTTGTATTGATGACTGCTGCAATGCCACGTTCGTCAGCATTCAAATGTGCTCCCATGGCAGTGGTCGCCTCACGCAAAACATCCTCACGTGTCACATCCAATTTCATAGGTATAATGGTGCCACTGATTGGAGCCTCACTATATTCACGCATCTTAACCCAACCACAAAGTAACTTGGCTGGCAATGAATCATTAGCTTCCTTCATGCCAGCAAACACACGACACCCCTTATTAGCCAAATGTGTGCACAATTGCATACCAAGGGCCGTGTCAGCACTTGTGACCAACACTACCCTACTGGGTTGTGTAGCCGCCGTACACTCCTTACTGTCTTCACGTACTTTACATATTAAATAGATGAGCAATGCACCGGCAATTGAGAACAGAGCCAACAATTGAAAAGCCAAAACCAATCCAGTCATTGGATCCATTATGACATTATCGCTGGAATAGATGGAAAAATTTATAAAGAAATTAATAAATCAGAATCGGTATAATTATAATATATCAAGAACACCACCACCACCAACATCTCAGGGATCTTCACATTTCATAGTCTTGATATTTATTCACAAACAACTATTTAGCATGACTTGATGATCACTCAATCCAATGATATTGGGATATGTCTCTAGTTAGACTCTAGTGCAGAGCTGTCCAACTAGCGGCCCAAGGCAAGTATCAGTTCAGCTCAATGCGGCCCAAATGAGGCCCAAGTGAGAAATAGAGAGAAGAAAATAGAATAGAAATCTTTTACTCGCCACCTACATATACTTGCGGCCCTCATCACCACGTCTTCTTCTTCTGCTTGCCACATAAGGAATCACCCTCTAATCCAAGAATATATTGGTATGTCAAAAAGCAGAAGTCCAACGGCCCAGCGTGATGCTTGAAACACAAGTCAAGCCCCGACTTTTCGTTAATAAAAATTCGAATTATGATAGAACATCTTTAAGATTTATAAGACTCTACCGAGCTACCGAAAGAGAATGGTCCATATGTATTGTGAGTTTTCTATGCCTTAATGAAGTTGATCTGTATCCACTGTATTCTTCTATCTCATCCGGCCGCTTCCATTCCTATATGATTACGAATTAGGCAGTGTCCAAGGCACACCTTATAATCATACCTAATAAATTTAATCAGTGATTTTATGCTCCCATTACTCGTATCAATGACAATGCAGCCTATAGTTCCCTATCAACATTGATGTATAGTATATCACTACCTTTCCAGATTGGCCTTAGGGCCCAGTCTATCAAACTCATCTGCTACAGTTAACGCAGTCAATAATGCTGTGGCCCGATACACAATGTAAGTTCATAGATCTTGAAGTAATTGCTTAGCTAAGACTTAACAAACTGTGTAAATTTAAATAGAATCAAAGGAAACTTAAGACCAACTAATCGAAAATTGCTAACTCCCTACCCCTCATACTTTCAGGTATCACAATGAATCGTAAGGCTTTTGGTGTGCTCGCCCTCTGTGTCGACCAAACTGCATATCATATCCTATCCTATCCTTTCCTATCCTTTGTCTCTCTTTAGATATCATATCTGAAAATTTTATATACTGTTGCTGTTTTAACAGTTTTTTTTAACAAAGTTGAACTCTAATGTACAATTTTGATTGACTATACTAAAATGGTTTAAAAATCTCAGTTAAATTGAATTTAACAATTTTCTTTGTTTTTAAGTTTATGTTTCATTTTCATTTTACTTTACTTTCATTTACTTTTCCAATCAATTTTGTCTATGTTATACTTATATACACGTACTCAAGTAGTAAAATAGTATTATATGGTATATTATTTTAAAATTAATGCAACGTAAGTATAACTCTAGCGCTCTCCTTCGGTTACTGCACTCACATTACCCACAGATTGTATTTATTTACACATAAGCTCTCTTTTTCAAATTCTTCATTAATTTACTAAGTATTAGGTAAAAACTCGGAAGTTTTGTTTTAATTCTTATATTGTACGAACACAATATAAAACAACTGGATACGCTCTGTTGAACTCACTGCTATGTATCTAAGTTAAAAGCCTTGCTGGGGCAGCAACACGCATTGCTCTGTTGCTCAATCACTCAGTCCCTCTTGTCTGGTTTTCTGTCTGTATGACTGTCTGCCTGTTCGTATACATACTAGTATAAGCAAAAAAATTTGTGATAATCTCTTCTAATATATAAATATCTTGTGTCACGGTGTTTCTATATGAACTCCTCCGAAACGGCTCGACAAATTTTTATGAAATTTTTATTATATATTTGGTAGGTATGAGAATAGGTCGTAAGGTATTTTTCAATCTTCCTCCCCCACCTACCATTTTTTAATCACGATTTTTGTATTTTCGTATGAACAATATCAGATATATCAGATAAATACTATATGTCAATATTAATACTTAATTGATTCGTCTGATTTTTCAAATTAAACGGAGAAAAAGCATAACGCACTAACATCATGTCGGGAGTGTAGCAAAACACGCCGGGTTACTAGTAATTTCATAATATTGTAGTATGCTGTATATTCCTTTAAAATGCCACCAGTTTGACTGTTTTTTTTTTTCTTTTCGTGCACATTCTGCACGAAACTCAATTCTTATAAATCGTGAAACACTAAAGGTTTTACAATGTAGTATACTACCATTTATGCATACAAAACAGTTCATCAAGAAAATGATAATTATAAGAAGGCTATCTGTCTTGAGGTAATGTATCACAATCAATCAAGAAATCATTCATAACCATTAGCCAATGGACAGTAATGCATTGCATTTACTGATGTGGATTAAAAACAAATCCTTGGATGAGATCAAGTTCGCATCTTTGGGATTAAAGGTCGTATAAAGATAAGAAGAAACTTGTTGTTGTTTACAAACGGCAGCGGTGGTGAAATGACATGGGGGTACGTATATGGGTAACAAAAGGGTGGGATGAATAGAGTTTATTGAATCAACAATGGACAAACTAATGTATCTCAATGCAAGATAATAATCACATAATTTTAGTTAAGCTGTGGTTGATTTACAACGTTCTTAAACAACTTTAGCTTCCGCAATCATCTGACCATAGAGCACTTATGGGATTCAACCAACAATTAAGTCAATGAATATACAGAATTAAGTGATAAGCGAGGATTGGAGTCTAACTACTTAGTTGTTCATGAATAAACATGATTATACTTATGACAAATAACATAAGTCACGTGGGTTGATAGATAAGTCCTTATAAACAGATAATAAAACAATTTTCGTCCTACCTCTATGCACTTTCCCAATATTTTTTCTAAATTTTTTAAACCGTACAAAAATTCGGATTTCGGAAGTTCCTCGAAAAAGGCGTTTGTTTCATTGATGATCTCCTCGTTTGTCGTGAAACGTCGTCCACCGAGACATTTTTTTAAATTCGGGAGTAAAAAGAGACACTGTGGGCCAAATCTGGTCAATACGGTGGATATTCTATCAATTCGAATTTTAATGCTTTCATTTTGGACATCGAAACTGTGCATGTGTTCTTTTTCTTTTTTAAATGAGGTTGTTTTGTCTTGATGTCTTTGCCCAACAGGTACAATAAGGAGGCATTATACCCTCCAGTTATTGGTTTCCTTTCCCCAAGTAATCGTGCCGTCACTTTACCGGCCGATTTCACCGGCTTCATCTTCTTCGGAGCCCGTTCGCCTTCAAAAATCCACTGTTTTGACTATTCCTTTGTTTCTGGATTATAGTAATACATCCATATTTCGTCTACAATTATGTATCGGCGCAGAAACTCGTCAGGATTGCGACGGAATAGTGCCAAAACAACCTTAGAGTCGACCACACGTTTGTGTTCCAATACACAAAAGTTTGTTGCTTCAATTGACAATAAAAATGAAACCACGTGGTCAATATTACTGAGACTTCATCAGCTGACTTTCGATGGCCTAAATTTAAAAAAAAGTTATCGATACTAGGAGCGCAATCTCTTGGATTTTCTAAAGACTTATTGATCGACCCACGTATCAATACAATTATTTTTTAAGATAAGACAGCATATACCTACATATATACATATATATGCATGTAATTTAAGCCTCACTTAAAAGGCCCGTTTGTAATAACATGTCTAACGTGGTGTCAGATTAGGAGATCCACAAATACAAAAATAATTTAATTATAAACATTTCAATAAAAAGAGGAGTACGAGTAGGTACAATAAATAAATAGATATACAAAGTGTTTATATCTCATTAATATTCTATACAATATGTAGTCGATTCAATGCCAAAATGTTCTCATGTGTAGAAGCTATCCAACTATGAGTACCTAGTTATTAATTTTTATAAAAACTATACACTCGCATAATAAAGTTTATTTTCCTTCAAAGCAGACTTTTTGTACCAAAAGTACATGGTATACATGGTATTTGTTTGGATCCTTATAACAACAATTATTGGTTAGGTCAATGACCTTTTTCTTTCATCAGATGTTGTTTGAAAATGGAAATGGAGACTGTTGACACACATTTGATTTATCATTCTTATGGAATTACATTATACAATAGTACCTATTCCATTTTTCATATAAACCAACAGGTAATTTTTACTCGTTTTTATAGTTTCAACATAATCAAATAGTTTTAACTTAAGTTTTTTCTTTCACTAAGATGCACCAACATATACCTACAAAAATATTGCAAAATCATAACGATTAACAACTTCATTCATTTCATCTTCATCTTCATCTTCATCAACTTTATCTTCAATATGGATTGTTGGATTTTGCTTAATTACAACTAACAAGAGAAAAGTAAACTTTGAATCCACCAAAAATACAAAATACCCTTCAAAAAATATAGGATAGATAAATACCTACTTAGTATTATCTATCGTATAAGGAAACCACATGTTTAGATAGGAAACAGAAAGGGCCTTGCATCTTTGTTGAATGGTCCTTGGTTGACAGTTGTAATAATATTCCGAAATGAAGACCACTGATAGGAATCGGTTATATCATATACCTATATGTACCTATTATATATTGTAATAATCAGTTTCAAATAAAATAATATATATTGATAATTGATGCGTTGTTTTTGTAATACAACCAGTGAGTGGTACGAGAATATTTGTAGATGACATTTTTTAAAAATCAAAATATGCAAAGTAATTTCAAAAATAACTTATTCTGATGGGCAAGTCACACTATATTTTGTTCATATGGCAACTCTGCACTAGTAAACACATGAACAAAGTTTTCTCATCTCACTTGGTAGAGCCGTTTTCGAGACACATAATTTATATATTTACAAGAATTGCTCGTTTAAATATACCTACATATATGAGATACAACTATGTATGTATATTTATCACAAAAGTAGAGAACGAGATAGAGCAAGAATGTTAAGGGCAGCTCATGATTACCATGGCAACTTATGGTAAGCGGTGTTATTGGTTTAATTGGTCCAATGGTTTTTAAAATAACAAATCTTTTGATATTATCAAGTACAATAACATTAATTTTTGTGTTGCGATTTTCAAATTTTACAAAAAGTTGAAATTTTTCGTACTTATAATTGATTACTACAAAACTATTTAAAGAAATCTATTGTTCTTGTTTATGGTACGAGTAAATGTGCAAATGTTGGTGCAAATCAATAATATGGGTTAAGTCAAATTGTAATCTCCTTTAAAACTGATGATCATAATTCAATATATGATTAAATTGTTCAGAGTAGTTTAAGAGATAAAACTTTTAACTCAAATACAGAATAATGCGTATATAATTATAAGAATAATATACAATATACTTATTAACTAAGAGTCTTTAAAATTTATGTGATACATCCACTTTCTTAAAATTGTAATTTCTTTGGTTTCTGGAAGATTGATCGATCGATTGGATTGATCCCTTGTTTGAGTTGAGGAAATTTCTTGTCGTCTGATTGATGTAGCGTTTTGACTTTTGAGAACCTTCCTTTCCATCTAAATAATTTTTACATTTGTAAAAAAAATTCTGAACAATTGAGTTGCCTGATCTGCTTATAAAGTTATCAATTAGCATTTCTTGTAAGGGGGGTTTTCTTTTCTAAGAATTTTTGGTTTGGGGATATATGAAATCTTTTCACACTTTGCCACTGATGTGCTCGTCTCCTTTAAGATGTTACAAACTTTATACTAAAGTAATAATACCATAATAGGACTGTAAAAATATATATAGTGTATTGTGTGTGTGTGGAAAAGAAAATAAATAGTATACGATTAGATATGTATGTATGTATGTATGTATGTATGTGTGAGACAAATGACAACAACTATGACATTAAAATAAGCATAATAAATCACAACGATTATGTCAGATTGTTGTGCATTAACATTTACATGCTACAATATTTCATATTTATTAAGTGGAGGGAGAGACGCAGCGAGAGAAGAGAGAGTGAGTGACAATTGTTCCTAATACATTGTATTTAGTAATTTATTAATATTATAGTAATTGCATGTTGTCATATAATATTTTTTTATTTTGTAATAATTTTCCATAAAATAATTAATTATACTTTTTAGTATAACATACGAGTATCTAAAAGGATCATTATTAAAAACCTTCAGTCTTGATGGAATTTTTTAAGTTAATTAAAAAACAAATCATAACATATTTATACAACATCATGTTTTTCAGCTTATCAGCGCACAATGATCTGACTTGTATGGAGCCATTGGCCCAAGATACTTTCAGTGGAGATATCAACCTTGGAACTTTGGTTACTTTGTGTACAGATGCGAGAACTATTGAATCAGCTCTTCTATAATCACCCCACCACCCACTTTCAATAAGAAAAATATTTTTAAAAAATGTTAACCGCTTGTGTGAATTTTCTATAAAAACCACATATTTCTAACTATTTCTTTTTCGATTACTAAACAGGCTTGAACTACTAGAGTTGTTCGCATGACAATAATCTGCATTACGATCATGCACATACCAGGAGTGAAGCACATTCATGGAAAATTTTTTTAATTTTTCATGCATTTGAAGTTCGCGTAACAAACAAATTATTTTTTCTAAATACTTACAAATCTGATCCCATAAAAACCCCGATTGTTTATTTAAACTTCACAGTAACTCAACTTGAATGAATATTCTTCATAATGGTATTTTAGATTCTTCAGAAACCAGATGTTGATGATGATCATACTGAGCAACGATAATAATAAATAAAAAACAAAAAAGAACAAGATTTTTCACTCATCCGGAATACGAAATGGTAGATCTAGAGGGTGTTGTGTTTGCCTGCTGTTGTGCAACAGGTTGATTGCCAGATGATTGGCATGGTCCTCCAACCTTGTGTGGTATCTGTTACACTGTGCTTGAAGATTACTTCTTTTACCGTTTTAATTTTCAGGTACCAAGTTTCGGATGTACCAAGGCCTACCGACAATCCTTTGCATCAATTTGGACTGATACCTCTAGAGAATTTCAAAGTTTGGGTTTGATGCAGTACCCCAAAGCCAACACATTCTTTAAAGTTTCAGGTTTCCAACTTCTTTCTTTCGGGCATAATATGAAGTTGCCAGGTGAGTCACCTGTCCATAGTCAATCACAGTGGCGCCTCATTGAATGGCGTCGCGGTTGATTATAACGACAGGGTATGTCGAGTGGTTCAGAGTGAAGGTAGTGTATGAAGATTTCTCTGCATTGATACAGATGTTTCACCACTTCAGCCAAGGCTTCAAGAGGCCTTAGTGGTCTTGCAAAAGAGCTGAAGCTACAACTGGATCGTTGTGGCTCACCAACAGGGCAGTGTCATCCGTATATGTGGCATTTGAGAGCTTTACGTCCATTTAACTATAAAGCATGTATAGGATTGCGAATATTCTACGCATGCGTGAAATCAACGCTACTATATGGGAGCGAAACATGGCTGGTCTCGAACTCCATCACGTAGAGACTTCAAACTTTCGTTAACAAGTGCCTAACACTATTCTAACGAGGCACTATGGCGTTTAACAAATGAAGAGCCTATATTGAAACAGATTGAACGTAGGAAGTGGTCCTGGATTGGTCACACGCTAAGAAAACAGCCAGAAAGCATCACAAGAATGTCGCTTGAATGGAAACCGCAAGGAAGAAGAAGCCGCGGCCGGTCAAAGAACACCTGGAGCAGATCAATCTTGCGGGAAATAGCCCACATGGGATGTCGCTAAAATAACAGCGAAGCCTTGTGGCGGCCATATGCTCCAAACTAGGAGTTTGAAAGGAATAAATAATATAGGATGGGCCCCAACACACTGGTTTGAGGGACTCCAGCTCGTATGCTCACGGCATCTGACATAAAATGTCTTTGAAGGTATTGAGAATTTTTTATACAACTCGGTGGCACTGCTCTGGGGTTCCGTGCTGCCAGTATTCTTGCCAGCAAGCTGATTGGATGGTATAGAAAAACAGGTGTGCCCAATATATCTCATTTTCAAAGTGATCATAAAGTGTTTATTCGATTTGCAATTAAGTTGTCTTCGATTAATAAAAAGTGTAAGGTGAAATTGCTTTAACATTCCATGGTAAATTACATTTATTAAAAAAAAAAAAAAATTATCTATAATAATGCATAGAAAAAATGAAATTGATATTGAATTAAAAAAAAAAAATAATGAATAATTTCAGAGTTCATGAAACATAAAATTGATCAGGCTAAGCACTTTGCATGGCATGGCATGGCATGGCATGGCATGGCTTGGTAAGGCTTAGGCTTTGTTTTTGTCTTTGGCTCCTGTAATGTGGTGGCATTAACTTGGTCAAAATGAAACGAAACTTAACAGATTTCTCCAGAGTAAATACAACAATAGCAAATGTATTGTATGAATGCAACACAAATATGGTGTATATAAGTGAGTATGAGTGTTGAAACGTGACTGGCAACTTTACTTACTGGTACAATATAATGACAACAAACAAGTTGCAGTAGGCAAGCCAAAGATACAGCCAAAGCCAAAGCCACGTTTTGACCAGAAGTTCAACCAACAACAAAATTTCGCTCCCGATCATGTTGTTCTTCTTCTTGTTCACACATACTATAAGTACCTACATACGTATGTTTTTGTGTTGGATTCGCTTTTGTCAAGTCATCAATTATTTATAGGCATTTGGTTACGGATATGTGCGTAGATTTTTTTTCTCTTGTTGCATTTCTAAAGAATTGAAGAATAAAGAAAAGCACAAAAATACTGAAAAAAAACTGAACCATCCACCAGAGACTACTGAAACACTACTACTCGTAAGACAAAGACTGCAACTGAGTTCAGTCAATAGAAATAACCAAAGAAAAAGTGCTTACCGCACGATTCTCTAATGACTGCCGTTTACTTTTTCTTCTCCACATCTCTACATCTCCCCTCTTTCCGAGAGTTCATTCATTCATTCACTCATTCATATATGTAGGTATATATACTATCTGTTTAATAGACAGATGTAGGTCAGTGGCACAAGGTATGACGAAGTGAATCTGCGAGTGAATTAGTAAGTAATTGAACAAGTAAATAAATAACATAAGTGAGTCTGTCTGCCCATTAGTCTGTCTCTCTGCCTGCCGGTCTTATGGTGTTGCAATTCGGTTTAATTGATTTACTAAATTAAATTAATTGTATTTGGATCGAGTAAAGAATGGCAGAGTAATGTGACTATCAAAATGTTCCCTAGAATTTGTTGTTTGAAAAGAATCTTTCTGAATGAGATCAACATTATGTCCTATAACCTGATCTTTTATATCTTAACAAATATCACAATATATATATGAACTTCTATTGATGATTGTTAGTACAGTTAAACCTCTTTTATCCGGATTGCCTGGGTTCACCAGTTACCAATGTATTGTTTCTGCATCTTCCTTATGTTGCTCTAGTATATAGTAATTTCTCGATCCTTTTATGATCATTTTTTCTAATTAAAGAACTCTAGATGAGTACTTTAGTTTCATAGAACTTAAATCTTCTATACATATAAAAGTGGATGTATGTATGTATGTATGTTCTTTATGGATTCCGAAACTACTGAACCGATTTTAATGGAAAAATTCAGGGAAACTGTAGCATGGTCTGGAGAGTGTTCCTGTGAAGTTTGGTGTGGATCGGACTCGTTGTTGTCGAGTAATTGGTGGATAAAATTTTGCATATAAAGATTAGAGACATAGCTTGTATCAGCAACAGCTAGCAGTTCTGCCGAACTGTTTTTCTTTCTCGTCTTTTGTGTTTAACGTTGTTTGTGCATTTCGTTTGGATGAGGATGCATGCGAAATGAAGAATATAGTGGTCAATGGAAGCGGGATGATAAAAAATTTACTTTGGGAAAGAAACCCACACCTTCTGAAAAATCAAAAATTAAATGATATTTGAAAATACTTGCTAGCGTACTTATGCTGAGTGTGAATAACGAATGGCGTTACCAAAGAAGAATCAACGACACGAGCTGCTGAGCATGATGACTTTGGAGTTTAGAAAAATACTCTTAATGATAAATTTGGTTTCAGATCTCCATACTTTGAGTAATTTTAGTTAAATTGAATGAAAGACTTTGTGGTATGAATGAAAAATAAAAAAATAATGGTCTGGAAAGTATACTCTTGTCTTATAAATACTACACGTAGTTCTCTTACTAATAAAATTGAAACAAATGTTCTCTGAACTTTGATTTTTTGAATAGACCTCCATTACGAGTAATTAAAAAGAAGGCGTATGTTTCAATTCATTTGAGTTTTTCTAACTTGATTTTTGATCTATAAGAAATCTTAATTGGTTCCATAAACAGTAACAGGTGATAAATGAGCTCAGTATCTATAGCATTCCATGCACCGGCGCTTACGCAACTGCATTTTGTCACATCAATGATGAGCAAAACATACTAGTTCTTGGCCATTCACATAAATGTCGTTTGCACGAACTTTAGTTGCCCAGATTCGACGATGACTACATGAAATGTCAAGGTGTTTACTCAATGTTCAATACTGTCATTGGTTTTGTATTTCCAGGCACACGTTCGGTCTATTTTTGATTTGGTAGGTGTTTAGAAAGAGTCTGCATGCGTCATTTAAAAGAATGATAAGCACCATGCTGACAATGGAGGAGTTGAGAGAAGCTCATCTTGCCTCACAGAAGAAATGGGACTAAACACTGGCCTGGTCTGATAAGTCTTCATTTCTAGAAATCAGATGACGAAATTTAGATAATACCAGGACTAAGCGAGTACCTAGGCAGCATATAGGAACAAAAGTTAATAAGACTTATCAGAACTAACTGGTTGCTTCATCCAATTATGCAAAATTATCATGCAGTTTTTTTTTTTTTTTTGTAATGCGGTAGAACATCTGTCGAACTGCTATCGATTTTTAATTTAATTTAAGCGAACTGAACACCTGCGTAAAACACACAGTCTTCAAAAGTGCAGGTCAGGCCATTTTAGATATTGCCATTCGAAACATCACTTACTACTTCATATGAACCCTCCACATCAGCTCTAATTCATTATCACCTCTTTTAACGTTGACGTTACATTCACCCCCTACCAATTACAGCATGTTAGTTGCTTGCAACTAGCGGCGTTCTGATGTATTCATATCATGTTGCACATTGCTTGAATCTACTTCATCATCACATCTCGATTCTCAAATCAGTTGCAACTAAGGGTAAATAGCGGTAGTTAGGTTTTTCAAGGTGTGTATGCATCGATCTATTAGTAGTAGGTATATCAATTATCAAATATCCTGATAGTGATGTTTCTCAAAATACACTCGTATGCATCGATCTATGTATTAGTTATGGATCAATTGTGCTGGTAGTGATGTTTCTCAAGATATCTGTACATTGAGCAATTAGTTATAGATTAACTTTCTTGGTAGTAAGGTTTCCCATGATAAGCATCTATCTAAATATTAGTAATGAATCATAGGTACTTATAAGAAAGTGATATTGATTGAATTACATTTGTTTTTAATTTGAAATTGATCTTGAGTTTTGTTATTACTGCTTATAATATTTAGTATACTATGGTAGGTACTTGTATGTGTTTCTTATTAATTATTTCCATTTTTTTCTATTGTTACTCGTATTTTATTTTATGAAAGTGAAAATATGATATTTTTACTGCTACTTACTATCATGTATATAGTATATAATATTTCTTATAATTACTCGTGCTTGTCTTGCATGTAAATTTGCAATAAATTTACGCAAATATTTTAATTTTGTTGTGGAAAGCAAAACCTATAAAAAGTGTTTATAAAAAACAATCCCCAAATGAGTATCTCAATGTTGAGTGAGTGAGTGAGTGAGTGAGAGAGTGAGGAGTGAGTCAAGCGCCATATCATGAAGCTAATTAAGCATTCCATTAAAAACACAAAAAAATTTGTCGATATAAAAATATGGAAAAGCTAAAAGAAATCAAAAGTATTTACATATTTATATGTACGAGTACTACTTAGTTCAGTTTATGCCAAATACTTTTAATTTTAAACACGAAAAATGCACTTCCAAGAAAACTGAGAATATAATACTAGCAAACAAAAAATAAAAGAGGTAAAATTTTAAAGGAGTGTAAAGCGAGAGTGTAACCATCCAACCGAATATAAAGAGGGTGTGGGTGTCAGCATATATACAAGAGTGCTATGTTGATCAAGAAAGATGGATGGATGGATGGATGGCTAGACATATGATTATTAATAAGTTTGTATAAAGATATCATAAGTCAGCAAGGCATATCTAGTTTACTCAATTGTTTGTAACATTCATAGATAATGAGTAAATGAAACTTGGGTTCTATTTTAACTAATCTTCATATGCTATTTACTTATGATAGATAGAAAGATTAAACTGTAATTGGTAAGTTTTCTGTATAAATCAAGGAAATTAGCTTCATCGCTTCTTCAAACTACTTTTACAACTAAGATCCTTTGAATGATCAAAGATAAACCGTTCTAAGTCGTACATACTTGATTCCCTATACTTCTTGAGTGGTAGCTCCTTCAGTTAAGTGAGAGCTCCCTCGGAAATGGCAATGAAACTGTTCTCTACTCATTTTACGTAGGGCACTATACAAATTTTGCAATCTGGCAACACTATCGTGAGTTTTCACGATCTGACGAGAAGTGTGTCATTTTTTAGCATATTCGTACTTATATATAGGTATTCGATTGGAGCAAAGAAATGCTTAAAAAATACGATCGTGGTACTTCCAAATACATATTTAAGATTGTAACAGGTGACGAATAATGGTGGATCTATGTATACGTATGAGCCAGAAAGTAAACAACAATCGATGGTTGTTCCAAAAGGATAACAATCCAACGAAAGTTATTCGCGCCCGAAGCACTTCAAACTGTTTCTTTGGAATAACTGGACATATCGCAATCGTGCCTCTAGTGAAGCGTAAAACGCTCAATTCTGAGTGGTACACGATCATCTGTTTGCTAGAAGTTTTTGGTGAAATGAGGAAAACAAACGGACGACGTCGGCTCATTCTTCATCATGACAATGCAAGTTCTCATATTTCGTTACAAACAGCCAAGTATTTGAAGACACAAAATGATAGATTATCCGGTTTGCACCGAATAATTACTTTTTGATCCCAACAGTGAAGGTCAAATTATGTGATCAACGATTTTTGACACCCGAAGAAGCGGTTGACGCATTCAAAAATCATGTTTTGAAGTTACCTCAATAGGGGTGGAAAATATGGTTCGAAAATTGCTTTAAGCATATGCAAAATTGTATTGATCATCATGGAGAATACTTTGAAACACAATAATAGTTTTTTTTTTTAATCCAAACAATGCGTATTGACAAAACTTTTGTAGTGCCCTACGTAGAAGGTTGCTGATCGAATTTCTTTTCCTAAATACGAGTATAGTACGAGTAGTATACTCTAATTGTGCCTTTAAAAAGTTCCATATATCATTAATAAAGTAAACGTCTCTATTAGAACTCTGTACCCTTTCATAAACAGAAACTCTTGCTTGAATATTGAGAACACAATGTACCCTCTTCAGATCAGTTTTCCAAGCTATAATATTCTATGGGGCCCCAGTTTGGGCGGATATTGTTTAAAATGATTTTCGGCCTACCATGGCACCACTCTACCATCTACTTGCATAAGCAAGCCAATGTTGAAAAAGTAGTTGGCATGCTAGTCCGGCTCAACCAGATCTTCAATGATAGATCTAGATACTCTACTTATTCACATACTTATCAATGATATTATTAGACATTATTAGATTTAAGTTTTAGTTTTAAGTTTTAGTTACCAAAAACAGTCTAGGTGGGTTTTTCCCCACAGTAGTTCGATATTATTAACTAATTATTATAAAAACTAAGCTTATATTACCCGTTTATATATAATTTAATTGTGAAGGTAGGGAAAGTCTAAACTCTTTATTTTAAGATATCATAAGCATGCAATAAATTGAAATAAGTTCCTTAACATAAATGATTACATTACAGTATAAAGCAAAGTCAAATGCCCTGTCTGTTCCGATACTCAGAACTTCTTAACCACGATACGGATTTTGATACGGTTTTTACTATCATTTGTTGAATTTTTCCAGGAAGGTTTACAATACATTCAATTAAATCTTTGTATATTGGATATATGGTGGCATAGAGACTTCTTTTAAAATAAATCAAGCCGTCTTTGTTTAACATATCTTTGTGTATACATCATTTGCTTCAGAATAATGAAACCGATGAAGAAATGGCAATATGAAATGGCTGTCTAATGCACCTGTGTAAAGCAAGGATGGGTTTAATATAACAAATACTTATTTTGATATATGTAAACTTTTCTATTTCTATTTCTTTGATTTAAGATTAGGGTCGCCCCTTGACTTATTGACAAATGTTTCGGAACATTCAAAATAAACAAATTTACGAGGGCAATTGCAAGAGCTTAGTAATAAGTTTGCGTGTGTGTGCTTAAGACTCCCTTAGTTTTTAAGTAAATGCTATGAAATGATGATGTATGCATGCAAAGATCTTTTTGGACAACTGTTATGAAGCAACCCAACAATTTAACAATTCAATACACTACAAAATGTAAACCTCAGTGAAAGAGCACGAACCTTATTCTATATGTCGTTGCGTCTAACTCCCTTAGTTTATGAGATTATGCTATGAAATGAATTTTTTATATGCCTTATGGATGCAGCAATGATGATTCAACCACTAAAAAACACTCACAGAGACTTCAGTTTGTATCTACTCGTATTTTTCGATTATACACCTTTTTTTTTGTATTTTGTTTTATCTATTAATAATTTTGAATAACCCTCAATCGAACAATGAATCGTGTCGATTATTTTATTTTCTACATGACTAAACGTAGTGAATTTTTAAACACTTTTTGTTAATATACAATACATAGCTGCTCATCATCATCATAATCATCCTCATCAATAATAAGAAAACATCAGACGGAAGCATTGCATTTCCATAAAAAGCTCTTTGCATTATACTTCGTAGTACTATATACAATACATCCCTACCATACCTATCCATATATGATTGACAAAACTTCATCATTAACATTAACATGATTATTATCAGACCGACTTCATCGTCGTCATTATCATTAGTTTCCGTTTTGGAGGTCTTACGTGCACTGCACGTTCCATGATGGTGATGGTGATGCCGATGGCGATGGCGTGTGCCGCCCTGTGTGCCTTTTTAAATGATTATTTGTCGTTCTTCTTGAATAATTCAAGAGTTTATTATTGTACTTATTGTATATCGACCTGGTTGAGACCTTGTACATACTAACTATGTATACAAACACATAGACAAATATGTAGATAAATGTACCTATCTAAGTATATGTTTGATGACATATGAAGATATGCTTCAATGCATAAAATAAGAAAGAGTAGGTATACAAATTAATTGAACTCATTTTACTGCTTACATATTATTGTATATTTCAAAAACCCCTTAAGATTATTCATACTCATAAGCATCATCATCATCATCATCATCATACTCATACTCATTCATATTAACATAAACATTTATCACTTTTTTTTTGTTCATTAACCACATTAAGTTTTATCTTTTTCGCATGCGAATGAGGTCGAAAATGTTAACAGACATAAAAGTTTGTTTTGTTTTTTGTTTTTCTTAGACTCTATCTATCTCTAAAACTACAACAATTGCTCCCTTTCTCTTTTGTATACCCCTCCCTCGTGTAACCACACACAATCCATAGAACAAAGCACGTGTCGGTATTACCTATTAAATTTTAAAATGAAAGAAAAAATGCAAAGTCTTTGTGAATAAAATTTTAACAAAAATGATGAAGAACAACCAACAATTTAAACAATAAACTATCTTGTTATGTTATGCTATGCCACTACTAGTAGTAGTACCTACGAGTAGTATAAGAAATACATACTAATAATATAACAATACAATAGAAGTGAAATAATGACAACAATACGTAGTAACAAAGAAAAGGTCATTCCACTATGTGTTTCTACTACTATACAATAGTATTCGTTCGTGTATTATGTAGTATCTATGTGTATAATAGTTTACTATTTTAGAGTATAAATTTACTACATAACATTTAAAACATAGAATTACATAATTCTTGTAGATTTGTCAATACATAGGTACATATATTGTAGTCTTCTGTTATTTAAAGATATACGTTTTCATCACATCATAAATAGTAGTTAAAGACAATATCTGCAATGTTAAATGATATTCGTAAGCAACTGTAACAAATCAATCAATCATTCTTAAGACATAATGGAAATGATATTGATAATAGAAACTTTGCCTGAATATTTGTTATGCTCGAGACTAGTCCTTTTGGAACCAGTACCTACTAGTTCTATTTCAATATCTTTTATATGTTTTGAATGAATTAAACACGCCGTTAACATTGGAAGGGGTCAATTGCCAGGCGTTGGCCTTATGGTTCACCAGTTAATGGAAACAGGTAAAGAACTGGAATGTGGTGGCAATTTAACCTTTCCAATTACCTGGAACCAGTGAATTCACTAGTTCAAATTGAAACATCTTTTGTAGTCTTATCTTGAACTTTTTTCTAATGAATGGCTCTGGGAATATCATTATGTAAACGTGCAGCCATTTGGCTTTTGCTAAATATTCGGTAACATGTAATGCCATCACGCTATTTCACTATTCGTTCCTTCTTTATTATACGCCATTCAATTGTATGACTTGAGGTTCAAATTGGAACGTCTTTGATAGTCTTATCTTCATCTTGCCAACATATCTTGAAACTCCTCCATTTTTCTGTCTCTAAATATTCGTTACCATGTAATGCTCCCACAGGACTGCATATTCGGTTCTTCACTATTGTATGCCATTGAATTGTATGACTTGAGATTCATATTGGAACTTCTTTCTAAGTCTTACCTTGAACTTTTTTTTTAATGAATGGCCCTAGGAATATCATTAAACGTCCAGTGAAGCTCATCCATTTGGCTTTTGCTAAATATTCGGTAACATGCAATGTCATCACGGTATCGAATATTCGGTATTTCACTATTCGTTCCTTCTTTATTATACGCCATTCAATTGTATGACTTGAGGTTCAAATTGGAACGTCTTTGATAGTCTTATCTTCACCTTTTTTTTAATGAATGGCCTTGCCAACATATCTTGAAACTCCTCCATTTTCCTGTCTCTAAATAATTGTTAACATGTAATGATCTCAAGGTACCGAATATTCGGTATTTCACTATTTGTTCCTATACGATTGTACGCCATTCAATTGTATGACTTGAGATTCAAATTGGAACTTCTTTCTTAGTCTTATCTTCAACGCCCTGGCAATATCGTTGCATAAACGTGTAGTGAAATTCCTCCCTCCATTTTCCTGTTTCTTAATATTCGTTCACATGTAATGGCACGACGGTACCGAATATTCGGTGTTTCCATATTCGGTATTTCGCTATTGTACCCTATGACTTGAGACTAAAATTGGAACGTGTTATCTTCAAACTGTGAATAACTAATAAAACGTGGACAATTGCCACCGATCATACTGAAGAACATAAATTTCAGTTAAATGTGATGATACACATATTTCGGGTGCAGCGGCAATGGGAGCAATGGCTCTTAACAAGTTAAAGTGACAAGTAGTCGAACACAGTAAGCTGAGATTAAAGAAGAAATACAAAACAACATGATTCTCCATTTGAAAAACTTAAAAAATGAATTCAATAGTTATTTTCCTGACAGCGAAGACCATGGTATTCGGAAACTGAGCCGCAATCCTTTCAATGTCAACGTTTCTAAGGCGTTTGATGAAATTCAAAAAGATGTAAATGAAATGCAACACAACAGTAACTTGAAAGATAACTACAGTTGAAATAGGAATTAATATCGAAGATTTTTGGAGCCGAAAGGCAATTTCTTTCATTGACATACTATCTCGAAATGATCAAATGTAATTAATTAATCGCTTTTTACTAGGAATACCGACTAGATCGTTAGCAAGTCAATTGAATTTTCTTATGAGATGAGATGATTACTTTAAATTCGATGTTGATTGTAGTAGGACATTGCTATCATAGCAAGCGCTTCTATTCTCCTCCAAATCTTCATAAATCGCCAATCTCTGATTGTTTAAGGAATCTTGCTTGGCTTATCCCTTTGCAAATCTTTCTAAAGTAAATTTATTAAGTCACAGAGACAAAACTTTGGTAAATTTTTGATATTTAAAGGGTATAGATCTCTATGAGGATAATCAAACGAAATATGTAGGTATATTCAAATAACTAACCGATCAATATATGTGTAGATGCCATACAAACAAATATATTTATTTCACTTGTAAAGATAGTCAATAACATCTAGTATTCTCTGCAAACCAAAATGAAATTAAATTTATTTGCTCATCAGTGGAGGTGTGAAAGTTTATTAAGCATTGAGAAACAAAGAAGACTGCTATATTGAAGCAGTTCCAAGAACTTTCATTTAGTTATTTGTTACAACTTAAAATTGATAGGCAAATGAAAGACAATATGTTAACTACGAGTGGGTATTCCATCAGAAAATCAGAATTTGTATATGAATCTATTTTAGAAGTTAGGTAGTTCAGTGGGTGTTACCTTATGTGTAGGTTGATATACCAAAAAGAGTCTAATATGGCCTATGGCAAGATCATTGGGTTGAACTTCAATTTCTAAACTAAGCACTCTGCTGAATCTATCGATTTCCTTACCAGTTGAATGAATTCCAAAAATACTAAGTTCAAACAAATTACGATATTGTTTTATTGAAAAAAGAAGCTTGCATATTGCAAAGAAGTTCACTCAAGAAGCCAAGATATTCTTCTACATTTAATAGTAAGTTGCTGATTTTTGTGCTTGATATTGAGCCTGGCAGGTCAGTACTGACGGAATTACACCACCTTTCAGACACTATAGCTTGAAAAGCAATCTGGGTGAAAATGTGTATCTGATATGTGATTGAAGTTAATGTTCTGTAAGTATCGTGAAAATCGTATTTTATGTGCTTAAAAGTATCTTTCTTTTCAAAAACTGAACTCAACGCAACGCCCGCATATTGTAGCTAAGTATTTAGGCCACATTGATTGATTTAATATTCGTTCGTTCGTTCGTTTATTCATTTACGCATTTACATATTCGTTCATTCTCGTTTATTCTTTGCACACACAACAAATGCAAATTCTCAAAAAATAAATGTATTTAAAATGGAAATAAATGAAAAGAAGAATCCAAAGCTCAGAATAAATGAACAAATATGTACTCGTACAACTATACCTACATATTTTGTAGCATAGTGTAGTATGTTCATATGAAGAATATTATATACCTATGGTTTAAGGTGTAACGATGCGTTGGCGTTGGCATCGGCATCGTCGTCTTTGGTATTTAGGCCAAGCCCAAGCCCCAACCAGACCAGACCAGACCCGACCCGACCAAACCAGACCAGAACAACCGGGCCAAGCCAATTGCGTGCCATGGCATTGTGCCACACAAAACAAAATTAAAACAAACAAAAAGTATAACAAGAAGACGACGAAGACATGAATAAATTACAAACAAATCTACTCATATATGGAGAAAATAGAATTTCGAGTTCAGAATTGAGAAATATGGAAAATTTGCAATCTCTTTTGAATGAAGATGTTCGTTTGTACCATCGGTCTATCAGTCATTAACATCCAAAAGTTAGTCACGTATATACCTACAAATATGTATGCAAAGATGTTGGAGACATTTTATGACCAAAAAAAAAAACAAAAAATAAAAACAAATTTAAGGTTTAAATCACTTGGCTCAAATAGTACCTAGTACTCATAAGATTCATCTGTATTTTTATACAATACTATATACATTTTTATTTTTGTGGATGATGTTGTGTATGACTATGTGAATGTGTACGATGATCTCGGGGGTGGTGAAAGATACTTATAACAAGTTTTTAAACAAGAAATTTCTTTGTTGTTTTTTTTTTTTCAAACAAGTTTTGAAGACCAAAATACAACAATAACACATTTTTTAAAAAATATTCAATACTCGTACGCTATTAACAGAGCTTTCACTTCCAGAAAGAAAAAAAAAAAAAACAAATCCAAAAAGCAAAACAACAAATATTGATATAGTAAACAACGCCCCACCAAATCAGGAATAGATAGATAGATGATGCATGATGATGTTGTTGTTGAAAAATTAATAAAAATAAGAAAAGAAATTTCAGTAATTTGAAAATTGAAGAAAAAAAATATAACAATAAATCACGCTAATTTTTGGATTAACACTACTCTGCTATTGTAGTAGTAATCAATATAGTAAGAATAAGCCCCTTGTTGTCATACAGATGCGTGTCGAGTTCTTAGATAAAAGTTACTAACATTCTTCAATACTATTGTAGTTTGCTTAAAAGTTTAGGAATAAAGAATTTGGTTGTCTTACACCAAGCAATGTCTAATCAAGAGGAGAACATTTAATGGAGTCCTCATAGACATTTTGGTAACACTCTATAGAAGCCTGTCCCTGCATGTCTCCTTACGAGACTGATGTGAAATACTGCAGACTGAAGTGAAATCCTTTTAGGATCTTATGATAGAACTAGTTGACCTTCAAAAGAAAAATAATTTTCACATTTGTTTGACCTTTTTGAACGCCCTTCCCCACTTAATGACATAAGTGCATCATCACAAAATTCCTCTTACAAGAATTTTCGCTTCCTGCATTTGCAAAATAGATAAATTAATTGGTGCTATAGCTTTTGAGTCACGAGATATAATAAAAATATTGGCGACAAATTTTTGTTACATTTCTAAAAGAGCGTCACATTGTGACATACCCTTTTTAAAAACGTTTTCACGTTAAAAAATTGATCCGATTGGAAGGAAACAAACACTAAATGTTACTTAAAGCTTGCTACAATGCATCAGTGAAAACCGCATTCAAATCGGTTGTGCCGTTTATGAAATTAGCGTGTCCAATGTCACAGACAAACAGACAAACAGAAACGGCTCGTTTACAATTTTATTAATTATATGATGATATATAGCTGACTTAAAACAATTTGGTAAAAATTGCACCGGGTTCAGTATCTTCAATCGAAATAAAAAAAAAAGAAAGGACACAACGAGTAGTTTCGTTGTGATGCAATAATGCAGAAAATGGCTATGCTATTTCTACTTCTTGAATCCACTCTAACCTGAGCGAGCTTACAACAAAGGGTATAAAGTTATTGATAACTGAAATTGCAGATTTACCTGCTAAGAAAATCTTGGAATTTTGAATGAACTGTAATTATGGGCCCAGGTGGCTAGGTGAATAGATTTCACCCTTCCCCTAATCGATCTATCTATTTATGTAAGCTTCAGGAGAAAGATGAATTAACGTGCTAATCACAATGATTGATAAGCTTCAACCAATGCCCCTTTGGAGTTATATCAAATGCAAGTCTTACTTGACGACTACTCAAAATCTTAGCTGCAACCGATTTTATAACGAAACTCCATGCCGAGTTAAAAACTCTATTTGCACCTGGTATCAGGCAAAGGCTCTGGTCAGACTTTGTATCCAATTTGAACTGCAAACAGTTCTTACCGAAATATATTCACAATTTAAATTCAAGAGAATCTTCTTCAGGCTCACAATTGATGAGCTTTGATTAGATTTTTAGAAGCACCCTGAGCTTTGTGAAAAACCTCTTAACACTTCAAGAATTTCAATTCTCTATATAGCGTTTTAGTCATAGTCATAAAGACTAGTCTATGGGACATGAATATTCTATAAAAATGGAGTTTAAAATAAAGATTAAGTACGTAAATAAAAAAAAAAACAAATAAAAAATGTCACGTCTTCTTACAAGTTTGAAATTACACAATAGTATACTACAAAATAAATGAATAATATTTGAGGTATCATGACATTTGACGCATTTAACTATTCTTTATATGTATTTCTATATATGTTATGTATTGTGTAGGTATATACGTGTATATTGTATGCAACTAAACCATTATACTATATATGTAGGTACAACCGATAGATAACTCAATGTGTCAATTGTACAACTCATCAAAAACAAATGTTCACTTTATATAGACACCCGTCGTTATTGTCATTGTGAAGTCAATGGGTTTTATATACCTACATACATATGTGTGTATATATTTTGTATCTAAATGTCAAAAGACATTCGAAGCGAAGTAAAGTAAAGTTGAAACTTGATTGAAACTTGATAAAAGTAACAATTTCAAAATATCTTATACTGACTGCAGTTTACACCATTTTTCATTAAGTTTCTTTGTACTAGTAAACTCATATCATATATCAATATTTAATCACATATTGTAATATATGTACAATCATCATAAGTATAAGTATATCAAGTAAAGTTAAACAAAGATATCATTTTATAATCTACGAATATAATATTGAGAAAGGACAAGTGACACATTCCCTATAATAAAAATATTATACAACATGTCTCATGTTCATTAGAAGTTTTCGATTATCACATCATATATAGGTATACATATTTATAACTATTGAAATATACTTAGTATACTGCTACAATATATAGTGATGTAATCATAGTGATAGTGATCATAATAATTTAATCATAATAATCAGTGAGTTGCTGTTGCCAATGACTTCATTCTCGATAGTTCAGATATAATAGGCAGTTTCTTTAATCGGACAGGTTTCATAACCAGACAGTTTTTGTAAACGCAAGCTTTCTATAATGCTTTCCATACAAAATGTGTGTTCTCTTGAGCGAATTATCGTGTTTAAAACAATTTAAGAAATGATTTGTATCGAGCAGCTTCAACTTACTACCCTACATCGCCAATCAAATATATGCTCATAGAAGCCGGTCTTCCAACAGTGCATCATCACCAGATTGAAGTTGCGAAATTCAGTTTAAACGCAAAACTGTTTTTGAATCACAACAAAAAACTATACGATACAGTCAAAACAGCTTCGGCGCATATCAACAATTATGCAATGTATCGATTTAGCAAAGACAGTTGGATTTACTCAGTGCCCCACGTTCATTCAACCTGCACGATATCCTCCATGGACACTGGAGCGAACTGCGTTCATTGATAAACTTGAACCATTCACAAAAAACGACACTTCCTCAGAAGAATATAGAGCTCGTTTCAATGAAGTTTACTGCGACCCAAGTCACAACACAACATTGTTCTTATTCACTGATGGATCAAAAACTTCAGATGCAACTTCGTTTGCTGTTGTCGACGGAACAAATACAACAACATCGGTTGGTGCTATTTTAAATTTCACTGCAGAAGCATGTGCTATTCTCCAAGCTGTACGATTTTGCTGCTAATATTCCATCCAACGTCATTGTTTGCACAGACAGCAAATCAACTATTAACTCCGAACGAAACCCCAACAGCAACAGTATAATAACTACTTCAATCCGCGACCAGCTTATTCAACATAAGCATATAAAACTGGGTCCTGTGGGTCCTCGGCCATGGCAAAATACTTGGCAATGAACTAGCCGACTCCCATGCTAAGCTCGCCTTAAAAGAACCATTACACACAGCTAACTTACTTGAAAAGGCCGACATCCTCCGTTTAGTTAAAGCTCATATACGGGAGAAAGACCGGATTTCATGGATTAACGCAAGTCACCACTTCAAGCGTTTAAACCCGAGTGCTATCACTCCAATTTATCCTGTCGAATGCCACCGTAATGCAATAAAATTATTCGTCCGCCTCCGTCTCGGTCACACCTCCCTCACTCATCAACACCTATTGTGCGGCCGCAACAATGATACATGTCCTCTCTGCAATGACGTTGCAACTGTGGAACACCAGCTCTCAGAATGCAATACAACACATCACCTTCGACTCCAAACCAAAATTAACATGATAGAGCTCCTGGGCAATCCAAATCTTAGCAACATAAACTCGATCTATAATTTTTTTAATTCTACTAATTTGATAAATCTTATATAACTAATATTAATTAATCTTCAATACTTCAATTTTATTTATCTAAGAGCTGAAAACCATGGCAGCTAGCGCTCTTTATAAGAATTCATTTTTTTTTATTCTACTTCTTAATAATAATAATACTATAAGAGAACATATTCATATCAGAACAATGCAGTCTGCCGGAATTTATAAATGATAAGAAACAATTCCAAGGATATGCCAGAAAATAAATATCCATCAAAATAGGATCCATCTGTTAGACAAGATGTGTTTTGATTGGTTTGCTGGGGCAAATTTCTGAATTCTGATTGTCAAAAGCCAAAGCAATGAAAACCTGATAGATGCTTGATTGGATGACGCAAACAACGTTACTTTCAAGTGTACCTACAACTAGTGAAGCTTCACATGTAAATATACAGGAAATATAGGTACTATATTGAATGGATAAAAGCCAGAGCAAATTTACAATGCTAATGAAATTTGAAAATAAAAGCAAAGAAAAAGAAAGTAGTGGTTGAGAAGACGAGGTGAATATAAAATTAACTGACTTAATGGTTTTGAGTGATGCGACACTAAAACAAATAATTTAAAAAGTTATATTGGATTTTCCATTTTACATATTTCTCCACAGAAATTAGCAAATGCTAATCATACTAGGGAGCAAATGTCCAATGATCAAAGAAATTTATTACACAGCATGAATGTTACGTGCATCCATGAGTACGACTGATCTTGTGAGCCCTAGTAGCCCTAGAAGAAGGTCTATTGCAATGCCTGATATGACTTTGAAAGTTGTGAATAAGTAGGGTGGATTCACCCCACCAAACTACCCAATGTCGATACCAGAGTTCAACCTCTGCCTCTCAAATCAAACTGAGGAGTCCAAGAACAGTGTCAGGACAATTTACCAAACTACTCAATTCTGCAGAGAACGGTTGCCCGAGAAGACAGGTTCGTTTAACAAGCAGAGCAGGTCAGCCACAGAAGAGGTGTGGGATGCTCTTCGGCTGCTCCTTATCTTCATAGCTACGACATAAATCATGACATGTAACATACAACCTATGGGCCATCAGCCAGCTGGTGGAATTTTCTTGTTAAAGAGTAGAAGCTTGAAGGTTCTCTTTGGTCCCTGGTTTAGTCTAGTCTAGTTTAAATAGTATACGATTTTTATCTTCTTTTTTGTAAATAAGTAAGCACGCTAATAATTATGGGATTAAATAAATAAATAATAAAAAAAAGTAACTTTAAATCCTAAGACTTAGAATCGATCATTTCCTACAATTGACTGTTCTATCCTGGACAAGAATAACTCTACGGTGAGTGTTTAGTTATACTTAGAAGCTTTACTGCGTATGTGCACTTGTTTTCTAGGGGCAAAATGCAAAGAGTCAATTGTGATATTTCACTAAACTTGTAAGAGAGAAGGAGAGAAGTTTACAATCTATTTATTTTATGACGTTTTTACAATTTAAAGAAATTATAAACATAGTCTGTCTATTCACAAAGTTGATTAACAAAGGATTTCCATCCGTCTCTTTTGCGTGCTAATGCGCGAAGTTCGCTCATAGATTTTCTTGTCTCAGCCGCAACAGTTCGTTTCTACTTCAATTTCGGTCTTCCTCTGGACCTCGTCCCTTGAGGGTTCCATTCCAATATGGCATGGGGTATTTCGTTGTTATTTTTGCGAAGGGTATGTCCCAGCCAACCGTACTTTCATTTCCGTATCACAATTTCAATTGGGTGTTGCTCGCAGAATTGCCAGAGTCGCTGATTGCTAATAATTCTTGGCCACCAGATTCGCAGAATAGTACGTAGACATCGGTTGATGAACGTTTGTAGTTTTCTCATGTTTGTAGTTGTAGTATGCATATATATATATATATGGGTTCCCCCGTTTGTTGTTATTTGGCTACCAAAATATTCAAAACGTTCAACCTCTTCGATGTCGTTACCTTAGACTCCAATTACAATCTATACATACTACATATAAGAAAAATCGTAGACTTTTTAAATTTGTAACTGTTTATTTATCCGTTTGTGGACAAGTTACGCAAAAGCCACACGTTTGATTCAAAATGTAATTACAGAAAAATAAGAAGCTTTATTGTGTGTAACATTTAGCATTTATTTTATCAAAATCAACCTACAGTTTCAAAAGATATTAATTATACTCTTCAAACAGTGAATAGTATTATATGATTGTCAAAAAGAGAGAGACATTGGAGACCCAATTACGTATATATAATCTTAATCAACGCGACAAGACTCGTTCAAACTTATAAAACAATATTTGTCATCACAAACGTGATTAAAATCTTTTAGTTTTTTTTTATATTCAAAATGTTGAATGTTGAAGATTTCATCATCAGTGGCGTTTTGTTTTGATTTGGGGGGGCCCAGGGAAAAGCAGTTTTTTGTACATATTATGATCTTGGTTCAATGAATATACACAAATCACATATCAATCGATTAGATTGATTATATCGTTTATGGTTCAATGACAAATTGCATTAAATTGGATTGTTTGTATTTAATGATTTTTCAATTTGAAAAATAAAGGTTACTAATGCAAAATCATTTAACTTATTAACATAATCATCACCATTACCATCACCATCACCATCATCGTAAAGAGAAACCAATTAACAATGCAGCGCCTCCTCTAATGGCGTCAGATTGTGAGATGTGTTATGGTGGTGAAGTTGCTTGAATTGTAATGAAAATGGAATTTATATGGAAAGAGGAAAGGCGGAGATGACTTCGACAATAGTACCTAGTAAAAACACGACATGGTTCGGCTTGGTTGGGTTTGTCTTGAGATGAGTTGCGTTGCATTGAGTGGAATTGTATTAGAGTTGAGCTGAGCTGAGTTGAGTTAAGTTGGAGTTGACTTGAATTGAACTCAACGTCATTGACCTCAACATATGAGGCAACTACTGTGGCTGCTGTTGCTGCTGCATGGTATAAAATGTTTCAAGCGTTCAAATCTCATTATCATTATCATCATCATCATCATTAAGAGACAACATAAACAATTCACTGATATTAAACAATGCTTTAGTATAAGAGGTGTCTTCCAAAAGTATTTGATGAGCGAACTCTGTGTTGTGTTAAAGTACTGCCATAGTTCAAAATCTAATAAATTTTGTTATCAAGTTTTAATTTTTATCAGAAAAAATGTCTATTGATAGTGTCCTTCATTCTGGTCTTCGAAATTGGATCAAAGAATATCATTGTTTAACTGTGCATGAATTAGAATTCATTCACGATAATTTGATAATGATCGCTAAGTGCTTCCGAATGTGGAAGCACCATTTCGAGCATGCTGTTCTGTTAATTGAAGATTACTTAGAATGATATCACGAACAAGAAAACTGCCACCGCTGAGTTTGTGAATTCAAGTCCAAATTCAATTTCTTTTCAGACACACCTCGTCAAAGTCTTTAGTTTTATCATCGTCATGATCATTATAGCAAGTATGGTATGGTATCTTGACTTGTGCGCGGGTTGCAAAGGCTTCCGTTTTTTGGTATTTGATTGAATGTATGAATGTATGCAACAAACCTTTTTGTTACTTGCTATTTTTCTTGTTTTTGAGCTCGAATCTTGTAGTGTTATAGTAGTTGTTATTGTTCATTACACCTTGCAGTTATAGTATACTAAATATGGTGTATAGATACATAAAGACATCCTGAAAAACTGATGAGAACTTAATGTTGTAGAGCAGAGTAGTGTTAAGGGTGATGATGCAAACAAGATACAATTGTATTTATATCACTCACTCATTCACTCACTCACTTACTCATTTTGTTCACCTTGAATAAATACATAAATATTTACAAGTACATACAAATGATCTTGATAATGACATCATCATGATCATGATGATCTTCACAATGATGGTGATGGTTATAAATGGGCTTTAAGAGTTTAATGCACTTACAAACACAATTTTTCCTACTCTCTATGCAAAAAGCATCTATGAATCTTTTTCTCAGTATTATTCAAAAACATCTGTAGATTTGTTTATTGCATTAGTAAATCTTAAAATGTGGGCTATAAGACTAGTGCTATATAATAAAATAACAATAATAGAAAAAGTGATTGTGACAGTTGTTAACAAGAATAAATGACAACTTTAAGTGAGTACGAGTACGAGTAAGTAGACATATGTTTTCATATAGAGGTTTTTATAAACGACATTTACAATACTCGTATAATAAAACCTAAACAGCTAATTGTATGTTAGTCAAATAATGAGCTCTTCTTTTGCAAATGTTTCCTTTGATTCAATTATATTAAGTAAACGGCGTAAGTAAACTAGTTTCAATCTATGCTTAAAATCGGGACAAAAAGATTTAAAATTGTAGATTGAAATGTTTGGACTAGAAGTACTACAATGGTTATTACATTTTCTAGAAATTGGATCAAATGATGATTTTATTGAATGAAGTGTAATATGGGAACTCTAACCGAAATTGTGACCCCGATGCGCATTGACTAGTAAAGTGTATGGAAAACCCTAAATAAGAAGATCGCATCAAGGAGTTATAAGAAATTATAAGAGTCAACCTGCTGCTTGATTTCTCCTATATATTTAAAGTCGAAATATATTTATCATATCAGCTTGCCTTGATAGCCCAAATTGCAAAAATGCCGTATCCTCAATCAATGATATTGCCAATATCAATAACCAGAAATCATACTTATCTGCCACAAGAAACATCATTTCATCAAAAAATAAAAACCAAAAAATTTATTATTAGGGTTCCCGACCATTGTGGGATAGCAATTAACTAGCGGAATCATATTTATATCCATTAACAAATATTAAAGAACTCATCATATGCTGAGCTCAAGCAAAACAACCATTCAACAATACATTATCCATGAGTCATGACCATGACATAAGACATCTTTACCACATCGAATATTAATAAATTCCTAAGGCTTCACCAACATTATCAATAGTCACACCTTCAACAAATTTCCTGTACCAATTTGTCTATCATGCAATGTTATTCTTACTAAATGCCATATCATTTTTGAATACCCTTCATTTCAGTTTCAAAGATGCAATTATCTGCATCCCAATCCAATATAACTCCTTTCCGAACCCCCTCCTCAAAATATATCATAAGAATATCAGTAATAGTATTAATTGCTCTTGCTTGCACTCCTTTAAAGTTTAGTGTAATTTTGTATTGCCCTGTAGCTTCACTAAGAAATAATTACAATTATCATATATAGAATTATCTTATACCCTTGATCCTTTATCAAAGATTTAAATAAAGAATTATTGGTCAAGAGAAGTTTTTTGAAAACTGTACGTTCAAAGATTCTTAGAAGAACAATTAATCAATGGAAGTTATAGGAAAATTGTAAGATCAAAGTGAAAAAGTCAATACAAAGATAGAAGAGACCCACAAAAAGATGGTTTCATCTTATACTAAAGTAACTCCATCAAAGTTATTTGGAAGAACTACACGTAGGTACTTATTAATCAATAGCAGTTTTATAAAAACTAAAAGAATAAAATAAAGAAATCAAGATACTCACAAAAGAAAGGCCCCATCTCATACCCATAACTCTTAACCAAAGATTCTTGCAAGAACTATTAATCAATAGAAGTTTTATGTAAAGTGTAAGAAGTCAATATTTATAGGACAAAGATATAGGGACTCGATAAAAAGAGAGTCCATCTCATGCTCAAGTAGCTCATTCAAAGATTATTGGAACAATTATTAATCAATAGAAGTTTTATAAAAGGTATAAGATCAAGATGTTGAGACCCACAGAAAGGAAGGTCACATCTTATACCTACTCATGACTTTTCATTAAAGATTCTTGGGAAGACCTATGTTCAAAAGATTAATACATATAAGGAAATCAAGATTTACACAAACGTGTAGAGACTAGTGTTGGGTAAGTACTGCTCACTTTGGTGAACATGTTCACTTGTTCTTTTTTTTAAAGTGAGTCAACTCGCTCACATTGCTTAATTGTTTATTTGCTCACTTATGAATAGGTACTTTTCATTTGTTCATGAACAACACAGCTAATCACGAAAATAATATTGCAGTTACATTTTAATTTAAATAAAGTAACATTAAATAACAAAAAATAACATTCATTGGGAATTCTTTGGTAAAAAAAACTTATCATTTTACTATTTATTTTCTAAAAAAGAATTTGGAAAAGAGAACAAGTGAGTCAAATTAAGCAAATGAGTAAATGAGAACTGAGTTAACAGTGAACAAGTGAGTGAAAAATAACAACTGAACAGAAAAGAACAAGTGAGTTAACAGTGAACAAGTGAGTTAATAGTGAACAAGTTAGTGAAAAATAATAACTGAACAGAAAAGAACAATAGGAAAGGCACATGTTCAATTGCTCAGTTTAATGAGTAACTCTTTTTTGTTCACTCACTCATGAGCAACACAAAACTAGCAGAGAGACCCACAAAAGGAAGGTCTCATCACCTTGCAGCTCACAAGAGATTGTAAGGCGCATGATGACATCTGGGCATTCTTCTCTGCAGAAATTGCACAACATAATGAGAGGCGCACGAATGCACGATCGAACAATGGCGTCTGCTAAATTAAGCTTTCTATCCCTAGGTTTGGCGGTGCTATAGAGATTAAATGGGATTTGAGACGATTGGGAATTTTTTTATTCGGTTGGCTAAAGTGGCACGGGTCATAAGTATCTTTGGAAGATTTTCACCTTCTTGTTCGCATAACAAAATCTCATATTCATGACTCTTAATCAACGATTCTTGGGAAGAACTTTTAATCAATAGTGAATTAGTGAAGGTTTATAAGTATAAAGATATAGAGACCCAACAAAAAAAAGAAGGCCCTACTCTCCAACATTACCAAATAGTATTTTTGTTAAAAAATTTGCAATTAAACGAAAATTTAAGTAAACAAAAATTGCAACAATGAAACAAAAAAAAAAAAAAAATACTGCAATATTTGTAATTTTTATAGTTTTTTCTCTATTTTTTTTTATACATAAATACATATATCTTTATTTATATGTACAATGTATGTATATCTTTATATTAGTTTGTTTGTTTGCTTATTTCTTTGGTTTGGTTTGGTTTGGTTTTTCAGACAGTAGAATTTAGAGTTACAATTACAGTGCAGAAATACTTAACGCTCCATTCAGTTTAAAAATTGCTTTGGCCCACTTTCAATTTTAGTTGGTTTTTCTTTATTTTTTTTTCTTAATGATTTTTCATACAATTTTTGTTTGTTTTTTGTTTTTTTCTATTTTGTTTTTATTTTGTTGTCTATTTCTTTTCTACATACTTTTGATTTTAACCAAAGCTTAGAGAAGAAGAAATAAAAAGAAAATTTAATTATTTTCATTTATCAGACATTCGACAGACAAACTAATAGACACATGGATATGGGCACAGATAGATAGTTTTTCTTTTTGAAATTTCTTCTTCGTTTGCATGCACATCTTTTGGATGTTTCGATCTTAGCTAAGTGAACGAGTATAAGAGTGCTCTGGACCATGGTAAGACGTGACAAGCTTGATCTATTGTACTACTACTAACTATGATAATGATGGTCCAACTGATACAAACTGATCCCGGCCTAGTATTTTTCACTTTCTTCTTTAGTTTGTTTATTGTATGTACTCATAGTATTGTATTGTATTTTCATTTTTGTTTTTGTTATTGTTTGTTGCTTTCGTCAATAATTGTCTGGTCTTTATTTTTATTATTATTATTGTATTATTTGTTTCTTTGATATCTACATCTAAATACATTTGTTGATTTCCAAACAATTAAAAACTTCATGAATGAACTTTCGATTTTCTTCTTTTGAGCTCATCAAATTTTTCCTCTTTTTGTCTTCATTTATATTTGTTGATAAAATTTAATTGAGCTTGAACTTATTTTTTGTATTTATTGTGTTAAGTAGATACATTTGTATCTTTATACAATACAACTAACTAACTAAGTATCTATTTATTTGAGTTTTGTAAATTATGAAAAGTAAGAAAGCATCTCATCAATTTAGCTTATGTGACTATTGCACTGCATTTCTTGGATGACAATCCCGTTTTCTCGAAGAAACGAAAGCTTTTCTTTGAAGTGTGGCACTCACAAATGAGTGGGGAACTTAGATGTTTTTATTGTTTGTTTTCAAAGGCATAGGAAATACCAATTCAGAATACCAAATCACCAACAACAACTATCCTATCCTATCCTATCCTATCCTATCGTATACTATCGTATCCTATCCTATCTCTACAACTATCTTATCCTATCGTCTCCTATCCTATCCTCTTATCCTATCCTATTCTATCCTATCCTATCCTATCCTATCCTATCCACTTATCCTATCTTATCCTATCCCATATCTACAACTATCCCATCCTATCGTATCCTATCCTATCCTATACTATCCTATCCTACCCTATCCTCTTATCCTATTCTATCCTATTCTATCCTATTCTATCCTATCCTATCCTATCCTATCCTATCCTAACCTATCCTATCCTATCCTATCCTATCCTATCCACTTATTCTATCCTATCCTCCTATCCTATCCACTTATCCTATCGTATCGTATCCTATCCTATCCTATCTCTACAACTATCGTATCCCATCTTAACCTATTGTTTTCTATCCTATCCTATCCTATCTTATCCTATCTTATCCTATCCTATCCTATCCTATCCTATCCTATCCTATCCTATCTCTTACTATCCCTTACTATCATTTACTATCCTTTACTATCCTTTACTATCCTTTACTATCCTTTACTATCCCTTACTATCCCTTACTATCCCTTACTATCCCTTACTATCCCTTACTATCCCTTACTATCCCTTACTATCCCTTACTATCCCTTACTATCCCTTACTATCCCTTACTATCCCTTTACTATCCCTTACTATCCCTTCTCTTCTCTCCTCTTATCTTCCCTTCTCTTCTCTTCTTTTCTCTTCTTTTCTTCTCTTCTCTTCTCTTCTCTTCTCTTCTCTTCCTTTCCTTTTCCTTTCCTTTCCTTTCCTTTCCCTTCCCTTCCCCTCCCTTTCCTTGCCATCTCTTCCCTTCCCTTTCCATTCCTTTCTTTTCCATTGCAATCCAATTCAATTCAATCCAATCCAATCTAATTCATTCCTTTCCTCTCTTCTCCTTACCAATCTACCGATTTAAATCAACAATACATAAAAAATAATTGTTATTTGATCTAATTCAACTACTTTTAATTAGCTAAAAATAGAATTAAATTCAAGAAATGCAAACAAAACAATACTCGTATTTCTCAATTAGTTTAAATAACAAATTAATTTTATTGCCAATTCTGGGCAAACTTCAATAGTCTCTTAATTTAATTGATTAACTTTATATAAATTGTAATAAGATACTTTCAATTAAATTTAATTATGACTTACAAAACAGTTGAGTGAATAAGTTTTTTGTGAAAGATAAACATACTCTTGTATGTTCATTAAATTAACAAAAAAAAAAAAAAACAAATGAAATTTCATACAATAACTCAATTTGTTTAATTGTGCAAAGTCAAATCTATAATGTCTATAAATGTAGTTACCATTTTTGTTTTCCTTTTGAAGGTACACACATATAACTATCTCGAATTTAAGACCAATTTAGATTAGCTTAAGTACTATTCTCAAATCAAATCAATATACCAAAAAATGCCGATATATGTAATTACACATTTTGGTCATCAGAAATGGTCCTCCTGATTATTGGATACTCTCTATGGGCAACTATAAATTTGCTTATATAATCACGAATAAACTTAGCCCAAGTAAAGAGTGTTCCGATATTTGCCATTTGTCATGTAATTTTCCATTTTGGCCATTAAAGTTAATCGCCCTGAATATGTGCTTAAATGCAATTTAAATATTTTTCATTTAACCGATAAAGCAAAATTCAAAAAAAAAAAAAAAGAATCGCTTAACGAGTGACATTTTGCTTACCCAGTGTGTTGGTAAAGAATATCAATAATACAAAGTTGGTAGATTGTTCTAAATTGACTAACAAGCAACCTCATTGAAGAATGGATTTCTATCAAAGTTCAATTTCTGCTTACCAACGCATTGTTGCATTTTCAAAAATGATTGAAGCGTCATCAAAAACCTCAAGCGTTTCGCTTAACAAGTTATTATCTGGAACGAATTTTGCTTTTTAGTTAGCATTTTGGAATTATGAATTTTATGACTATCACACACATAGACACACATTCTCCAAATAGATGCGATTTTCCTTTGAGAAGTAATCGTTATTGATTGTTTACTTCGTAGAATACTACAATAATTAAATGTCCAGGCCACTTCACAGTCTTTTCAGTATGATATGCAGATTTTCTGGAAATATAGATATGCAAACCTGGACTGCTAATGAATTTTATCAGATTTGTCCCTTTTAAGATGCAATCATTATAAGAATGTATTGTACATAGATCTTGGTCAAAATTATGATAAAGTTTGTTTGAGCAAAGATAGTAAAATTTCAAAAACTTGGAAGTTTGAAGTTCATGAAAACAGCCTTAAACTTCACATTTTACAATAGTTAAAAGCCACCTAGCCAGACTAGCGACTATATAAAAGTAATCATCAAGATATATGATCATATTCATTCATGGCAATAATGATCAAAATAATTATGATGATGATGATGTCACAATCCGCAAGTTTAATAATCATCTTCTACTTTAGTAACATAATATACACAATACAATCAATCTGCTTATGTGCATAGATACTATTGTATCTTTTTCTCTATTTTTATATGAGCTACTTAGTATTCTATTCTCTATACTATACTATACTATATAATATTGACTTACTTACAACACAACACAACACGACATAAGTCAAGTCAAGTCACGCAGGCGCGTTCTAAACGATGACAGCATCAAATTGTATTTTGCGCCGTTAAGATAAACGATCTATGAGATAGGTTTTCCAGCATTTAAATGCATAATTATTATTTAGAACAAAATAAAAAAGAAAAAGAAAAAAATTATGGAAGAAAAAATAAATGAGACTACAATTTATTGCTAACTGAATTTATTTAATTTGCCGTTTTAATGCTTAACAAATCAAGAAATTCAAAGGATGATGAAGATAATAATTCTATTATATTGTACATACTCTTATAACTACATAACAGCATAGATACAGAGATTCAGAGATACATCATAGTACATACAACATACATAATTTTGCATTTGAAAATTATCAAGATTATTTTGCTTAGATACAAAGACATAATAACATTTTGCAAAATGACTTCATAGTTTTCATGCGGCAGGTGTTCGTTAATAGACAGTCAAAGGCATTTATACTATTATGGAATGAAATGAAATGGAAGGCTACAGTACCATGTGTTATACTCGTATATAATTCTGTTGATGTTTGTAATTATAGAGTTGATAAGTTATAAATATAAAAATCATTTTGTTAGCAATTTAAGAGTGGCTATGAATGAGTATAATATGTTGATAGATAGATGATAGATAGAACAGATAAAGCAGATAGGACAGATAGAATAGAATAGATGGGATAAAAATGATAGATAGAATAGATAGGATGGATGAGATAATATAGATAGGACAGATAGCACACATAAAATACTTATATAGAACAGAAAGGACTGATATATAGGATAGGTAGAACAGATTGAACAGATAAGATGGGAAAGGATAGCTATGATAAATATGGTATATTGCATAACGGAAGCAATTCTTTGTGGAACCAAATATTTCCACAACAATTTGACATAAACAAAACGAAATGTTACCACATCATTTAATACCACTAGTAGGTACTCAGATTCACTGAATAGTATGCCTCCAGAGCAATACAAATTTTGTGTTTTAGGGAAGTGTTGGAGTTTGATCCAAGTAGTTACTCCTAGAAGTAATGCGAGATTAAAGGCTCATTAACATATGCTATTTGACGTGCAGAAATGTAAAGAGTGTCCAAACGAGATAATTGGTGATTGCGCTTGTAACGATTACATTCTACTTGCTCAGTTGTCAAGTCATTTTTAAACAACTGCAATACTCACAGCTGCCTCAATAGTTATACACTTTGAAAATAATGAGAGAGTGAGTGTGTGAGAGAGTACTAACAGGTCATCGATTAACAAGCCCACATACCATCCACCAGCGAGTAGCTTCTTTCAACTATTCTTGGTAGATTGTTTACAATCTGTTAGTAGCTAGAAAATATGATTACAATGCGCGAGCTTACAGGTTCGCTGGCTGGCTCATTCAATGTAATCGATACATAAGGGATATTTTTTGATACCACAACATAATGAATTTTGATAGAGATTTTGCATTTGTTTCCATATATGTATGGTTAGTTCCTAATTATTGGAAAAATGTTACCCATAGCTAAACAAAAATTAATGCGACGGTTGATTGAATTCGGCAACAATGTCGAAGACTTCTACAGCAACATTTTTCTGGATGGTGAATAATTAAAATAGAATGCTTAAACCACAGTGTCAACATAGTGTCACGAAAACTATGGAAGGATGAAATGGAAACAGCAACTGAAGAGAAATACAATTAAACGTGTCTATCAGAAAGGCCTATTATTTTGATTTTCAAATCAACTGATTTGTGGAGTTATTTGAAATCCCAAGCTAAACCTGAAACTATTCTAACAAAATATATTGATAGCAGTATACTGATCGCAGCTATGTCAATCAAAATGTAGTGGATCATGGATTATTATTACTATATTTTTTGTAATAGGAATTGGAATGATCAATCAGAACGATTAGTTTGCATAGAAACAGGCAAATAGAGAAAGATAATCGTAATATAATAAAATATAAAATTTCCCAGTAAATTCAACATAAGCTTAAGGCCTTGTATCATCTATCTATAGCTTTATTCTATCGTAGTTTATTTGTAATTTTATTAGGTGCAAACCTAAGCTATAAATAAATATTCAATATTAAATTAATAAAAAAAAAAACTACAAAAATCAAAACACTTGTATTGGAATTAATAGAATAACATGGCATGTATTATATTTCAAAATCTATAGTTTCCCAGACGTCTCGAGACAATCAGATGAATGGTTGAATGGATAAAGTAAAAATGAAAAAAAGAAATGTACGATTATTTGTATCTCTTGTCTAACAAAAATGTTAACTTAAAATAAAAGGTAATAAAAAACTAATATCTAGACAAAACAATAACAAATGTATCTAGTTACATTGAATATTGAAATCTGATCAGAGCTGATCTGATAATATGAATATATGAATATATGTTTATTTTCATTTTGATTATAAGTGTTGAAAGATTAGCAGCAGAGCAGTAAAAAAGGTAAAAGTAATGATGAGGAGGCAGTCATATGAGAAAGAAACATTAAATTTGATCTTTTGTCTTGAAGGGAAGCTTTAGGGTCGACTTAGAAAAGTTTTATGTTAAATTGGTTTTCAGAATATCTGATCAATGAATTCTGCATTAGATTGATCAATTTTAGTTCATGGCCATTCAAGGAAGTAACTAACTGCCTTTAAAGGTATCTCATCTACTCGAGGAATTGTATCATCTTCTCTATGAAAGCTGCAATTAATAACCATAGACTTTATGTCCCTTAGTTTCAAGATTCCACAACAATATTGCAAATTACTAAATTAAATCTATACATACTTTAAGGACCATACAATTCATTTGGGTGTTAATGGGTTCATTGTGGAATTTCTTACTGCATAGCAGATGAGCTTGATAGGACAAGCTACATACCTACATATAAACTAGACATCTGTACAAACGCATTCAGTTACTTAGCAAAACTGAGTACCAATGAATGTCGTACTCAATTTTTTAGAACCACACACAATAAGAATGAATTCTAATTCATTTGAGAGAACGATGCCATAGTACACGATCGGATTCAAAATGATTGGAACAAGAAGAGTGTGTAAAAGAAGCTAAAGAAACGAAAGGAGCAAGAAAAACATTCATTGTATTCAGACTCACAAGAACAACAACAATTGCACACAAATTCTTCGAAATTGTTGTTGTGTATCGGGGAGAGCATTTTATTTTGTGAAAGGAATTTGTGTGCAATTTTAGTTGTGAAATGTAGTCGGAGATGTAAATATGTTTGCATACCAACAAACAACGCAATCTAAAAAAAATATTCAATTTAATTCGGCACCGCTTCGTTTGAATGAGAACATGGAACATTCTCTCAGCTGCATTTAGACATTGGAATTCATTTCAGTGAATGTGAATGTCAAATTTATTCATTTGAGCATGAGCACCAAAAATGCCCTTTTGAATGAATTCATACAGATGTCTAATATCAACTGTGCATGTACAGAATGACCAAATAATAAATCCTAAGCGTACATGCTGCTTATTAAATGTATTTATGAGGAGGCATATTTCCTCAATAGTGGAAGTACTATATTTTTTTCAATCATCTAAAATCTAAACTTTTAACTCATCTTAGCATTTAGCATTCTATTAACCGATTAACTTGATTATCTTTAAGATCAATTGCTTAAATGTGGTCATGTTCTTGTGGACCTTTATCTTTGATTGATCTTTATATATGCACATTTTTGTATAGCATTTAGGTAGAACTATAAATGATTCTAGGAAATCTTATATCGTTTTTTTTTTTTTTTTGGTATTGGTTGGCAAACTCCAATTGTAAGTATAAGCAGACTTTTCTAAAATTTAACAATCGTTTTTCTGATTGCACGAGATAAGAAGGTAGACAGATTTCAAATGAATATTCAGAGTATGCAATAAAACTTTTCACAATCTGATAAACTGATTTTATTGAAAACAAGGAACAAAAAAAGACTTAAAGCTTAAAAGAATGTGACAAATAACAAAGAAAGAACCGAAGGTTTATAACAAATTGTTTTCGGTTGTTGGGTCAGCATTCCAGTTTTTTATACTCTTCACGGGAGTGAGTAGTATTATAAATTTGTCATGAAGTTTGTAACACACAGAAGGAGAGATCGCAGACCACATAAAGTATATATATTTGTGATCAGTTCGATGAGAAGAGTTGATTTTGCCATGGCCGTCGGTCCGTCTGTATGTATGCAAACTAGTCTCTCAGTTTTTGAGCTAGAGAGCTGAAATTTTTATCATACGCAGCATCGGAATCAGCCGAATCGGCCCACTAGGGGGGTACCTCCCATACAAACCCCCCTTTAAATTAATGTTCTTGTTAAAAAAAGTGTTTTGTTTTTTAACGTATCGAACTGAAATTTGTGATCTATAAATTTGTTATCCATAGCCATCAATCGTGTATATTTCATGATCCTAGGATTACCAGGAGGTTTACCTCCCATACAAACCCAAATTAAATGAGAAACTTATAAAGAATAAATGTAGGTACAATAAAATTTCCACACAAACTGATGTGATGCTAAGAAAGGAAGGTTGGGAAGGGATGCAACTCGGAGGAGCGTGAAGAGTATTTCATCTTTGGCATAGCCAATGATGGCCTTCTTTCTGGTTTAGGTTTGTTTTTGTCACAAGGTATTTGAGATAGCGTGGCTGGAAAGTGACCTGGTGTTCTACCAGAAAGTTATCTGGTGATAAAGCATGGTTGGCAAAATTTCCAATACGGGACCTGGCTTTGTTAGTGGATTATTCAGATTGGTTTAAGATGCTAAGGGAGACCCTATCATTTGATTACTCCAATATCCTGTTCCTTTATTTTTGTCTTCCATTATCAGGCATCACAATGGACCGTAAGTCGTCTTAAACATCGGCTGATAATCAATTATATTATAGGTACTGATAATGTTATGAATTTTGAATTTCTTAAACAAATAATTCTTCTTTATTATCACCGTGGAGCTGGCGTTCAACATATACTTAGAATATACAAAACTATACACAGGATCACTATCAAGAATCACAAATATGCAGAACACTTACAAGGGTTCCACTATTCTCTCAATAGTTTTTTTTTTTTTTATTTTGTTTTCTTCTTTTCTTTTTGATTACATCCACTATTATTCTTTACCAAAAATCAGTCGTCAGCAATCATTAACAATTTCTGAGGTTTTCCTTTTGTCTATCAGCAATCCTTCATCTTGTTCTTCCCATCAATCTGTATATTCTAGGGTAGTTGTTGTATCGTGTTTCAATCAGTTCAGTTCGTCCATCAGAATATAAAATTAAGGGCCTTGCACACTTATTGTAAAAATTTTTTAAGAATCCACGTATTACAACTACTTTTAGTAAATGATGATAAATTTCTTGTATGAGAAAAGTCGGCTTCCTTAGATTTAATATCTTTAAATAATTTTGTGACAACCCACATACTACATATGATTTACAAAGGAATATTGAAAACCTAAGCAACTCTACAAAAAAAAAAAACGAATACAAATATTATATTGAACTGTCGTCGTCAAAATTATTACAAAAAAATATTCGGAACACACATTTCTTGCTATATTGTAAGGAGTAATACCAGTAATCTCGTTATCTCGACAACAATCTGTGAATACAAAATTTTTTGGCTTGTGCAATGGGTGCACCATATATGCGAAAAACTTGGTGTCTCTGGATATTGCTTGTGGTAAATATCTTAGACAATCCAATAAACTGTGATGTATTGAACATAACCATGGACAATTTTAATGATACCGTGGCATCCAATGAATTAGTTCTGATAAACTTCAATGCCAAATGGTGCAAAATTAGCAGATTGATTGCACCTATATATAGTGAAGCTTCAGATTTGGTTGATCTTGCATATCACGGGATTGTGGTCTTTGGTGATGTCGATTGTGATCGTAATATTGAACTAGCAATTCGTTTCGAAATACGCAATTATCCTACAATTATCGCTATATTGAATGGTGAAATATGTGAAAGTGAATATCGTGGAAAGCGTACTGTTAATGGATTTTTAAAGTTTGTCGAACGAACATTAAAGAATCCCATTTTGGAATATAATACTACAGAAGATTTACAAAAATACGCTACAAAGAGACACAAGATAATTGCTTATTTTGTACAACGTAATCAACCGGAGTATGAGGTCTATCGTAAGGTGGCAACCATTTATAAAATGTATTGTCACTTCCGTGTTAGTTATGGAAATCTAACAGCAACCAAGCATCCAGTTGGTAAAGCAAATATTGTTTTTAGAGAACATATTGCGACTACCAAAGAACGTGATGAGACCTATATGGGCAGTCTTAAGAACATGGATACTTTGAAAAATTGGGTTAAAAGTAGATGCAAGCGTTTGGTTAATGAAATAACAGTGGATAATTTCCGTGATTTCGCTGCACAAGACTTACCAGTCATGATCTTGTTTTATTTGCCAAACAATCTGAGCATTGTTGAGGACTATAAGAAACTTATTGAAAATGAGCTAATGGATGAGAAAAATAACATAAGATTTGCAGTAGCCGATGGTACAAAATTTATAGAAAATCTTAAACGTATGAAGAAGTCGACAAAAGATTTACCATTGATTTCAATCGAAACACGTCGACATTCTTTCTTTTTCCCGAATTATTCCGATTTGTACATCCCAAATGCTTTGAAGGAGTTTCTAATCGATTTCCAAAGCGGCCAAATGCTAATGGAATATCATTTAAAACAAAGCTACCTTCAAGCAAAACAATATAAACAGCTTCTTAGGGAAGAAATACATTTCTGTACTTCACTAGTTTTGGAATGTGCAATAATTTTGGATTTAATACATCGCTTTATAAATGCATTAGATTAACAATAACATAAGATAATAACAAAAACACAGAAACTTCTATAAAACACTTTATGAATGAACTTAAAACCAGTTTACCCCTTCACCTTTGATAACCTTGGTTAACAAAAAAAAAACACACACACACAATAAAAACAAAAATGTGAAAAATTTTAATAAAAAATATAAAAAAAAATTGTAATGCAAAGTTGTTCTTTTTAATATTAATTTTAATTAAGATAATAAAGATTAGGGTAGTTTAGTTTAAGTAGGGATGGTTAGCCACTAATAAGGCCACATCTGTTTTCTCTAGAATGATGGATCATCATGTACAATATGGAAACCTCAAGCACCAGCCACATGATAATGATTATGCCTAATGTCCATGCCTTTCAGATGGTTGGTTATCCAGTTCATTGAACAAGTATGAACCAAGCAATCTAAATTTTATTTTTGATAGTGCTAGACATAACATATTGTCTTCTATTCTAATTCAAATTACCAAAAAATAAAGCAAATGAAATCTCTCTCTCTCTTTTTCTCTCTGCTTTCGTCGCAAGCATTGACTTGAAGTCAAGGTCTTTGCTTGGGAATGAAACTTCACTTCAAAGGGAATATATGTTCTTGTTTAGACGTTGAAGCGTTTATCCACATTCCACATTCCAACTTGTTTTCTATACAAGTAGTAGGTATATTATATAAGGGAACGTACCCATATTACGTGACCCATTTTTTACAAATATAATAATATTATCAAGAAGAAAAAAAGGAACATAAAAAAAGCATAATGAATCAATTCTTAGAAGTAAGGCATGCAAAAGAGATCAAAATTGGCTTGCTGGTGATGGTTGTCTTTTTCTCCCTCATCAACAAGCATATTTGCACCTTCTGTGCCTTTCCTATTGGTCTCATTCGCAACAATAGTGGCGATTTGGACCACCAGCTGAAGAGATGGCACAATTCTGTTCAATTGAGTACCATCTTTTCCGATGATATAATGGTCACTTTCTACTTTATTACGCGGGGGCCTCTGACATTTTTTCCACCCCCATTTAGCTTACCCCACAATAAAAATGACATATACTCGTACTATACATGCAGACACACACACACAGACATATAACAATGAATAATTACCACCGATATCCTATATAAATGTCTTTGGTCTGGCCATCGTGTCCCCTTTCTGCGTACTTTTTTTAAATATTTTTTTTCACTAACAAACTGAAAATTGGTTGATTGGAGGTAATCTGGAATCTAATGGCTTCAGTTTAATTCTTTCTACTTTTAAAATCAGCTCAAAGTCAAAAAAGGTCTGGCTATGTAACCGTTTAAGGGTTAAATTTGAATAGTTAATTTGCATAGAGCTTGAAAAATCGCGATTCTAAACTGTGATTCAGTCACAGTCATTTGAAGGGAGAGACACAGTTTACTTGATTGATTATGACTCACTTTGTTTGAGTTGCTCCCTAAACAAAGTAAACTGTGTCTCCCTCTTCAAATGACTGCGACTCAATCACAGTTTAGAATCACTGTGCTTTTGAAATCACTGTTTAGCTCATCTCTAATATTGACTACGTGACGAAAAAGTTATACAGAAAAATATACAGTCCCAGACATTTCCTCTCCATCTTTCGTAGCCGGACAAAGTTTTTTCACTCCCAAGTTATGTTTTTATAACAATATACATTCCGGTGAAAGGACAATTTCATTGTTACCGTCGGTATACTATATATATAACATACTTAGTAAACTTTCAAAAAATATATTCAATACTTGGCCAAACTTTCCAAAATTTTGATTTTTCCATCGATTTTGCAACTTTAAGTCTAATTTGTGCCCCTTATCTTATCTAAATTATATTTTTTCTCAACGTACATCGAAAGTTTAGTCATTTTAGCTGTAAATGAACCCTGTTTGAATAGAATCGGTTAAAAATTACTTGATTTATTGTACTTTTTGTAATTGCATATGACAGTTTTCTTTCCTTTTTTATTCTTAATTGTTGCAGATAGAGGGAGATAGCTAGAATATGAATGAAATCCGTTAAAAAATGGCCAAGTTATAAGGTAATATGTACAGGAACCTCTTAAAAACGGTTTTTGGGCTCTAAAACAAGATGTTGAGGGTGTATCAGAGATTTAATATATAGGTACCATTCTTTTTAGTTTTTTATGACCTATAACCTCCACTAGGTCTGATAAGAAGTTTTTTTTCGCTGTGACACAGTGTTATGTATACTCGTATATTAGAATATTATAAATTTTATAAAATACAATTAATGGATTCCTTATTATAATGAATTAAGATATAATATTTACCTTTAAGACAAAGCAGCTTCAAATGAAAATTGAACAAAAAATTGTTATTGTATCCAAAAAATCGGAAAATAATTATATTAACGCGCACTTACGAATGAAAAACTGTAAAACAAATTATAGGTACTTATTAACTTTGGATTTACCAAAGCATCACATACACTTCACATAAGTAAGTAAAGTTTTAGAATTTGATATCATGACCTATGCTTAATGCTGGTTCGAATCTGATGGGTCTGATCATTGGACTTAAATTAGTTAATGGTCATTACAATATGTATGAATTAGATATCCTGATACACTAACAAGTTGCATAGATTCATGTTCCCCAGCCAGACAGAACATTAAAGATGAAAAATATACCTATATAAAAGGAACATATTGAAAGTATCCTATACTCTATTCTCTAAGAGTGATCTGCACTACTACCTTGGAAACTATGTTTAATGGGAAAAACATTCTCTGAAGAAATGGGGACACTTGTTTTTCTTTTTGTTTTATTAATTCTACCAATTCCAATTCCCCATATACGAGTATACGTATACACCACCTTAAGCATCTAGCAAATTGACCCTAAGGTCTCTTGGTGAACTTGACCTCATGTTATTTTAATTAAAATAGCATATTATTTCAATCGCTATCACTATGACTATGTAAGTTAGGACTCCACTAGAGATCATATGATAAATCAATCAAGATTCTACAGACTTGATCCTTAGTCAATCCGATGGACGGAAGTGACTAAAGTAAGGATGAAAAGAGAAATGGAAATAAACTAGTATCACGTAATGTGTTACAAACATAAGACTAAAGTTAATAAGTACACAATTTACTATCTATGGTACATGCCACTCTACTCTAATGTGAAGTGTATATTTATTATGATAAATCAAAAAAAAAAAAATTTAAATTAAAATTGAAATTTCAAATAAAATCAAATTAATTGTAATTATACGCAGCAGTTTAAAATTGTTTTTGTTTTTATTTATGGGCGATCGCGGCAGAGACACTTGTTTATTAAAAACAAAATTATAAAAAAAAATGCACATCCAAATTTTTTATTTGAAAAAAAAAAAAACAACAACATATACATATATGTACATGTGCGTATGTAGTATGTATGTGTGTATAAGTATAAAACATAGTCAATTTTAATAATTTTTTTTTGTTATTTTGATATTTTGAAAATAATTTATTTTGGTTTTAAAATTTTCAAATTTATGCACATACAAATGTCCGTCTGTATGGACTGTTGAAGTGTCCGAGCGAACGTCCAAGCCCCCGTTTGTCTATTCGTCAATTGTTTGACTTTCTGTTTGTCAGTTTGTCAGTCTGTTTGTTTGTCTCTATCTGCCTGTGTGTGTCTATGCACGTATATGAAAACTTTAAAAAATTAAAAAGTCAAAACACACATAACACAAGCAAACAACTAACAAATGGCCAAGAAGTACGCGCCTGTTTCTTTTTTTTCGTTACCAGTTTTATTTCTTTTTGTTTTTATTTTGATTTTTCTGTTTGTGTTTCTTGTAAAAATTTATTGACACACACACACACACACAGAACGATACGCACATGTAGTAAAGCTACTGAATACGCCGTTTATACTGACTGCCGCTACTTACTTAGCGTATGTGTAGTTCGCACATCGAATACAAACCGAAGACTGACTTAAAGTTTAAGGCCCAAAGCTTGTTTTGGCTATTGCACTAGTAGGTACTAGTTAAGTTAAGTATTGTGTTAGCCGCAGCAGACAGTCGAAGCGAAGCGAAACGAAACGAAGCAACAACCAAAGACTTCGTCGTCGTCGTTGTTGGAAGAGCTTCGGTTTCGGTTTTGATTTTGGTTTCGGCTTTGCTGTGCTGTGGCTTTGTGAATAAAGTAATCATACTCACTCGTCTCGTAAGTAGAAAACAACAATAAGCGAAGAGCTAGTGAGCGAAAAGCGTCTGAATGCGTTTCCGCACTCTAAAAAAGTATACTGACTTGACTGACTTGATTGCCTGCATATGGGCACATGCATTTTTAACTGGTGGCGCTGCTGGGGATCAGTTTTTTATAATATCAAGCGCTTACAGGTTGTTTGTTGTGTGTTTTTCGTTTACTCTCCGCACTGGCGGCACGCACGTACAATATTTTTAAGTGGACTCTTGTGGACTGTGTTGTGTTGTGTGTGTGGTGTGTCAATTGGTGGTCGGTCAGGTTTGGGGTTTGGTATGCGAGCAATAACATCACCCGCGCTGCGCTCTTTCTCAACCTACATAACTCTCTTTCTGCTTTGTTTTGCTTTTGCTTTCCTGTGTGTCTTTCACCTTAACAAAAATTTACAATGTCTTCTAACACTTGATCTCTCTCCCTGCCAACCTCTCTCTCTCTCTCTCCCACCATTCATCCATCCATCCATCCAGCATTCATTCATTGACTCAGCAGACCACAGTGATCTGTTTTTCAACTTAAGGTGAATTATTAGAGCTTGATGACTGTTATTATACAGTTGAATCTCGATTATTCGGGTTGCTTGGGACTAAGACAGGGACTAGGAATATTTGATTTATAGAATAAACATATGTATCGTAATATATATAGTATGTATGTATATGTATTTCGAATAGTAGTCAATGTTTCTGCAAAGCAAATCAAAAAAAATATTCCACGAATCATTGGATCAATGGATGTGTGTACATACTTTGTGTAAGAACTTTCTTACATTATCGAGGCATTATCTTTTCAGTCACGTAGGACAAATAGGTCTTCTTTGTGAGCAGTATCGACACTTAGGTTCAAATTTGGTGTTCTGACATTGATATTGTAATTAATAGACCTTCGCATGGGCTTTCTCTTTTGTCCACCAGAAACAATTGGGAACTATTATCCAACACTCTACATGATCCTAAATGTTCAATAAGGAACTTCATTATACATAATGGTCATTTGATATATGTATATCAATCCTCGTCGTTTAGTTTCATTAAGCAACGTAATAACCAGAAAGAAGGCTATCATTGGCTATGCCAAAGAGGTAATACTCTTCACGCTCCTCCGGATTGCAACCAACCTTCCTTTCTTAGCATCACTAAATTCTCTTTTTTCCAATAAGAACATTAATCTAAATGGGGATTTGTATGGGAAGTACCCCTTCTGGTAATCCTAGGATCATGAAATTTACATGCTTGATGGATATAGATCAGAAACCTATAGTGTTCAAATTTCAGTTCGATAAGTTAAAAACCAAAAACTTTTTCAAATAAAAATATTTATTTAAGTGGGGGTTTGTATGGGAGGTACCCTTCCTGGTATCCCTAGGATCATGAAATTTACACAGTTATTGGATTTAAATCACAAACTTATAGTGTCAAAATTTCATTTTTATATTTTCATATTTTTTTTTCAATAAGACGTGCATTTATTTTGACTCTACTGTATGCCAAAATACATTCACTTAGCTAATTGCTATAAAACTCCGTTTCTGTTGGTTCATTTAAGCACAGCTTTATTGTATGTTTTGAAGTTTAACGGTAGATGCAGCGAATCTAAATGTCTCTCTATCGCAGTGATGCCATTTTAGCCTTTTTTCCGGACAGATCTGTCTTTCGATCCAAAAGACAACAACTACTATTGCAAATTTTGTAAGTACTGCAGATGAAGAGGATTACAACCTGATAGATGAGGTAATAAACTCTTATAATTTATAGAAATAAATGTCCTGTTTTTGCTCTATCGAAACGAAAACATTCGAAAACAATTACGACAACAAACAAACAAACGTGCGTGAACAAAATGAGAGCAAGAAAGAAACAATGACTGCTAAAGTCACGCACTAACATCACGACGGGACCGTAACAACGTACATTGGGCTACGCTAGTATAGTCTATAGGCTCTTAATAAAATAATTTTAATTCTTTTCGAAATGTTTCGACTTAAAATGAATCCACCTAATTGATTATGCACACTTCTTCTTGTAAATTCATTTTAGAAACATAGGATTTGTTTATTAAATCTACATATTGGGCGTGTTCAGCATGGCCAATCGCTGACTTTTTTCGCAGTGCTGCTACTTGTAAAATTACGGCGTTTTAAAATGTGCGGCTTCGAAGTCTGACGATAGGATTTGACATTCACATGTAAAAGCAAAGAACAATAGAATTTGCCATTCACATTTAATTTCAGCGTCATTGTGAATTAATAAGAACACCAGTCGCTTGTCAAAATATAAACAAAATTTGAAATATTTAATTCGGTGAAAAATGCAGGAAAAGTGTCGTGTTTGCTTTGAAACCACAAAAGGCACTAATGCCAAAAATTTGTTCGCTATAGAACAAAGTGTATTCATTCATCACATAGAACTGTTGACCGGCGAATGGGTGAGTACGGTAGATTTGAGTACACATGTATGTATGACTTTTTGCTTTATAAAATTATGGACAATAATATTGCTAGTTGGTCCATGAAGAAAATGCACCCACTTACATATGTTTTTGCTGTGAACAAGATCTTCAAGTGGCAGCAGCCTTTCGTGAACGTTGCATTAAAACTCAAAAGAAACTGCGAAATGAGAATATATGTGCGCCATCGATATCAGAAATATTTGATGAAGCCGAAATCGAAAATTCGATAGATGAAAGTGATATATACAGTGAACTCGACCAGGGTGCTTACGATTTTTCTGATTTTGAACTCGACTGCTCTAGAGAAGAACACGTTGGTGATGATAGTGTTGACGGGTATGAGGATTCTGATGATGAAGATTCCGACGAAGAGAACGAAGATTCTATAGCGGATAAATTGGAAGCTAAACGTGTATCGGAACAATTTAAAATGTCATCTATAAAACGGCCAGTGGATAGTCCAGAACCGCCAGTGTATAGTCCAGTTAGAACAATCCCAGAACCGCCAGTCAAACGACGAACATGTATTAAATGGCGTACATTGACAGAGGAACAAGTCAAAGAAATGAAGCGCCAGGTTAGAAGACGTGATTGTGTCTGTGATCAATGCGGAAGGCATTTTAACGATCCCAGCAATTTAAAATTGCATCTGATACGGCATGCTGGTGTAAAGAATTTTTGTTGTGAAGTATGCGGCTCCAAGTTTTACACAGCGCATTTGTTAAAACGCCACCAACTGATTCATAGGGAAGTTCCACTTTTTAGCTGCGATTTTTGCAATCGAACTTTCAATTACAAAAAATCAAAAATTGAGCACGAGAGGTAATTTTGATAAGAATATTATGGTTTTTTTCTTTGTTGTCTTCACATGATTTACTATATTTGCAGAATTCATCGCAATGAAAAACCATACAAATGTGATCATTGTGACAAAACTTTTAGAACAACAGGGAAACGTAGAGAACATCAAGTCGTACATACTGGACTACGTCGATTCTAGTAAGTATATTTAAATGATTTGAAATTAATTACGTATTAATTACATTTTCATTACAGTTGTACGGATTGCGATAAATGGTTTTTAACGCGTAAAAATCTATCTGCTCATTTCAAATCTAAATTTCATAAAGAACAACTCCAAACTACCCCACCCCCATATATCTAGGTCCCAACAGAGTATTGCCCGGATAGCAACGACCCAGGGCAGGGTTGTTAACCACTCTGTTGGAACAGGGGTGGACAATTCATCGTCAAAAAAAAAAACCAAATTCTCATCATAAATTAAATCTCAAAACTCCTACCCCTATCCTACCTAAGACCTACGCGAACATCGGTGTTATTGATGTCAGGTGCTCCCCCCTTCCGTGACTTAGCACTTATGCCAAATCCCCACCAATCAACAACACAGGCTACCAAGGCCTGGTCGCGTTTACAGCCCATCCATCACCCCTACCGCTCACTTCATTCAAAATAAAAACTTAAACACTTACAAAAAAAAAAAACACATATAATTATATAAAATCAATTTAAAAAAATAAACAATAAAAAATCCAAACACAAAAAAAAAAATACATAACTTTTTAATATGAGTTTTTTTTTGAGAAATCCAATCAAGGGATAAACATTGACAGAGAGTACCTAAACTAGGTTAGATAATTCATTCAATAATACATTCTTAATTTCTAAATCTATGACGTAGATCCGATGGGTGGAGTCTTTTTAACCTTCTCAGGCAATTATTTGGGTTGAAAGTTATAGCAAGTGGATTGGTAGGTACATGAAGAGCATCATTATAGCGGCTGCTGTGAACCTATAAGTAATAAAAAAAAAAAACATATGGTTTATAAAGAAAAAAATAAATAAAAGTGAATATAAAAAATAAATAAATATATACATATGTATTTATAGGTATAAAATAGAAACAATTTAAAACCAGAAAGAAGGCCATCATTGGCTATGCTAAAGATATAATACTCTTCACGCTCCTCCGAGTTGCATCCCTTCCCAACTTTCCTTTCTTAGCATCACATCAGTTTGAGTGGCAATTTTATTGTACTTTTATTCTTTACAAGTTTCTCATTTAATTTGGGTTTGTATGAGAGGTACCCCTCCTGGTAGTCCTAGGATCATGAAACTTACATAGTTGATGAATATGGATCAGAAACCTATATTGTCCAAATTTCAGTTCGATATGTTAAAAAAAAAGAACTTTTTCTAATAAGAAAATTAATTTAATTGGTGGTTTTTATGGGAGGCACCCCTCCTGGTAATCCTAGGATCATGAAATTTACACGGTTGGTGTTTATGAATCAGAAACTTATAATTTCTAAATTTCAGTTCGATACGTTAAATAACAAAAAACTTTTTCTAATAAGAACATTATTTTAAATGGGTGTTTGTATGGGAGGTACCCCCTAGTGGTCCGATTCCGACAAATGTACAACGTATGGTAAAAAGAAACCTATGTGCAAAATTTTAGTTCTATACGTCTAATCGAGCTGATCTTAAATGTATATACTTTATGGGGTCTTATAATACTATTTACTCCCGTGAAGAGTATAATAATATTTCGTCATGACTTTTTCCCAATCACTAGTCAATCATAAACTAACTTTTCTTTTTCTAATCCCCACACACGGACACCCAAAAACTCTTACAGTCCCGTACACTCGAAATCGAAAGCTTTTTTTATTGCCTCTTTCAACAGCTACTCGGACAGACGGACAGATATTTTACCGACTAGCTTGCAGTGATCCCTTTTCGAAACGTTCACCTGATTTAACAGGACAATCATCTGTTTTTGTTTACAGTATGATCGTCATGTCAAATACAGTGCCGTTAAAAAAAAAACGACCAAATCGGATTTCCCACTATAAAAATTTATCCCATGCTACAAAGCGGATAAACCCCATACAAAAAAATATCGCATGCAACAAAAATATTAATAAATATGATGTTCCATTCTATTCTACGTTTTCCTAGTATATGTATATAAAAGTGTATGTATGCTATGCTAAGGCTTTCAACTCGCAATTAATAACATCTTTGCTCTAAATTGTTATGTTGAAATTCTTACATTTCTACATTTTGCATATATTCAAGGATGATGGAGTTTTTAAGAGTTCCTATGGGGTTAGGGAACCAAAGAGGGAAGCTCTAATGCTTCCCAAGTGTTGACAGGGGTCTAGAAGATGGTCTAAGTGAGTATGACTCCGCTGAAAGGGCATGATGGATGGTCTGATCCATTGGGTTCAGGGTTGATGGGTATCCCATGTGTGTCCAATTCACAGGCGGATGAAAGTTCCACATGTCTGTCTGGATAAATTTGAAGGCAGGCAGATTTTTCCACATGTCTCCATACTGTCAATTTCTACTTATGAAGGTGACAGGTTATGAGGTTGTTAAAATCCTTGATGCTGATGGGAATAAAGGTGTGTAATGAGGTAGTGCTGATTTGCTGGGCTACCATGTCGACGTATTCGTTTCCGCATACGCCTTGGTGGCTGGGAGCCCAGAAGATTGTGATTTTGTTGGGTGCATATCCTGAATCGTAAGATCATTATACTGACGATTTTATAAGGCTAGTATGGAAGAAAGGCTGTCAGAGCAGATTCGAAATCTTCCCCTTTTTGTTCATGGCAAATAAAAGCCTCTGCAGTAAAAATCGAGTTATGTAGTGGGAGGGAGCCTCCAGCTGTGATAATTCTCATGTTATCGACGACAGCGAATGAAGTAGAGTGGTTAGTTTTTGAACGAGTTTATCTTTTCCAACTACGAAACGCACCAAGTATTGCACAGCGTTTTATAGTAGATGTATGTATATATGTATGTATGTTCCTAATGGAACTGAATCGATAATAATGAAATTTGCAAGTTAACTCTAACATAGTCTGGAGAGTGTGAAGTTTGGTCTGGATCGAACCCGCTGTTGTCGAGAAATTGGGGGATAAAATTTAGCGTGCGACACCGGGTCGGAACCACTATTCTATACAAGAATGTATGTTCGCATATAAATATGAGACCGATCACCATGAAAGTTGAGACATGTGAATACATGAGAAGGTTTTTATGCTATCCACTTTGTTATAACTCGATGAAAAGATTTAAACGCATTATGTTAGCGGGGCCATAGCAATGTGCGTCCTTGAACGCTAGTATTTCATAATTTAGTAATGTGGAATCCCCGTAATATAAAGCATACATTGTATAGAAAAATTCATGGATATTTGCAATCAAATGTTAGGGAGAAATTATAGGAAGACGAGAAGAATATTTTTTTTATAATTTGGCAACACCATTGGTCTATGTGAGATCTCTTGATCAGCCAATCAAACCTAATCTAACCTAACCTATTATAATATTGTCGCAAAGATAGCATTGTTTCATAGAATAATAAGGTGAGGGCTGCCACCGGGAGGTTCGGTGACTTTGTAGTCTCGTTGCGCACCGTGAGCATATTTAAGTTTATGTGAAAAATAGTCATGCGCACAAACCAAGGCGCCCCAGATAAACGGCGAAGTGCCTTGTTTTGATAGGCTTGAACTCGCTGAATGTTGCAGGCAGCAGCGGTACCCCATATTTGTATCGTGTAACGCCAAACATGGGCCACTACTTGTCCGTAAATTGTCCTCTTGTTGGTGAGCGGCAATTAACTGAACGGCCGTAGCAACCAGTCAAGCCTACCAAAACAACATGCGGCGATGGCTTTAATGTGAGCACACCATGTGCCGATTTCTCTGCACTTATTCCAATGTTCCAACGCTTGGTCCAGGCGTGGAATCTTTGCAAGAAATCCTGTAAGAATTCTGATGTTTCCTCGGCCGAGAAAGAGTTTACTAGGACGGCTGTGTCGTCCGCATATGTAGCGATATCATGATAAGAAGAGTTATAAAATGAACCACTTAGCTTTCTCGGTTCGATTGTCATTTGTTAGTATTCATATAATCAAGGTTTAACTGTACTTTTTCTACTGACACATGTCACATTTGATCCTCCTCGTTTTGTTTTGTTTTGTTTCGCTTCGTTATATTTTATGTTATTTCAATTTGCTGTCATATTCTATTGTACTCGTATACCATACTACTGTACTCGTACTATAATAATGGATGACAAGAATTTGTACAAATTTTCTTGTTGATTAATTTTGTTTATTGTTTTTCTTCATTTTTTTTTTTTGTGTTATGGTTTTTGTTTCTGTTTTATTTTTGCCATTTGCCGTTATTTTGTCGCAAAATTCTTTTCTTCTTACTGTTATTTAGCCGCTTGTTGTCCATTTAAATTGTTATTACTGTTGTTATTTGTCATTATGTATTTGTTTGTTATTGCAAGTCAACCGCAATGAAGCAGAAAATTTACTTTTCAAAACCGTTAATGCAACTCAGAGCCCCGATGTGCATACTCATACTATGTACAATAGAATAGAATAGCATAGAATACTCGTAGATTACATTCCCCACAAATTATCAACTCAAATTACGTATGACTTTTGTTATTGTACTCGTAATTGTTATTGTTGCGAGCAAACTTCATTTCCTTCTTCACCTTTATCACCATCTTCATCTTCAACGTACCTACATATTATCATTATTATTGTATCTGTTGTGTTATGTATTCTGCTAAGAATAATTAGTTTCGTTTATTCATTGTAGTATTGTTTAATTTATGCTTTGTGCCATATTATTTTTGCATACAACTGGACATTGACATTTACATAAGTACTTACAATACTTACCTACATATGTGTGTTCTAATCAGAGCGGATATTTACATATGGATATGCATGAAAAATATTGAAATAAGCGCTTATATTTTAAGCCCGAAAAAACTAAAAATATGCAAAAAAAAGTAGAAGGGTTTTTTGTTACAAATTTCCCTTTATTAATTTTAGTCGTCCTCTTGAACGTTCTTATTGTAACAGTACCTAAATAATAGGATGATATTTTAAATTCTGAAATTTTAAAGATTTTAGTTTTTCTGTCAATATGCTTGCATATGCAAAGAAACTTCATGCAATATCTGCAGACGGCACAGGCACCTTTCTGCAAAATATTATTTATTTCTGTAAGGGCCTTGTAGCCCATATTTCTGCCTAGAATAGCGTCCAACTTTTCTAAATATAAAGCAGAAATTGAAGTTCTTATTTCTTCCACAATGCGGCTCTGAATTAAATCGCTTTTAAATAAATCCACTCTTTTAAACTCGTTGAATTAATCAACATAAATCTGATAATATGACTTTCACCCTAAAGCGAGATTCATGCACAAGTCTTTACCTCAATGATGGTCCCATTCCGACCAAACGTCATCACAATTACCTAGGCATACAACTTGATAGGAAACTTACTTGGTCAAAACACATTAAGAAAGCCCACGTAAAATGCGTTGCAAAACTAAGTTGGCTAATGAAAAACAAAAGCAAACTCTGGTTGAGAAACAAAGTGCTTGTTTGTTGACGTGACTTGTGTCGGTACAGCGCACATACGTAGATTTTGCCTAATTAGGCGGCCAAAAGTTAAAAAAAATAAATCAACTTAAGAACAAACTATTGATGCACATTGTTACCTGACACTTCTGAGAAACCCACCCCACCAATTTCACCTTTCAGAATAGCGCCCGCGCCGAATTACAGGTAGTCGGATTTCGATTGTCATTCACAGTGTACATATCTAATTCTTGGCGTTTTCAGTGATACATTTGCATATTGCAAAGTCAATATTTATTTTTGCAAAATTATTATCAAAGTGATTGTGATGAATATCAATAATCCAGGTATGTATCCTCATTTGTTATGTAGTACTCACCAATTTTAAGACTGTTTTGTATATTTTAGAATTTTTATAAAAGACCACGTTTTTTGAGATAGATCTTTGTAAATTAAAGATTTTAAAGGGGTTTATAACTATTTTCCCTATTCGTCCCTATAATATTTCTTAATTTAATATTATATGCATAGTTTCAACAATTATATAAAGTTATAATTAGCCGTTAACTCCCGCCTATTAACGAAAACTAGTTAATCAAAGACTTATAGGGAATACCTAAAAAAAATGACGTTATTAAGACATTATTTTTAAAGTAAGTTTTTCTTTGTCGTAGGTTCATCTAGCGCCTCTGGTGTGAGAGTAGTGACGCGAAGATATTTATTTGTCCTGATGCAAGGTCAAAATTTACCTACCTTGGATAAAAAATTAGATTTTTTGGAAAATTACCATCTCGAGTTTTGTAAAGTTTCTGAAAATAGTAAAAAAAACTTTGAAGCATAAATATTCTTATTTTAAATCACAAATTAAACAAAGATGGGCAGGAGCAGGAAAAACCAAAAAAGTATTCCTGAATAATAATCATTCGTGGTTAGAAGGGACCTTTGAAATACCAATTGAGGCCCTACTATGCACAAGATTTTATTACACGGAGCCAGCATAATTGAAAATGCATTGGTGCCAATAGGACAGCTATCCGAAGAAGCAGCAGAAGTGCGCAACAAACATTTCCGGTCGTACCGACAATTTTTTGCTAGGAAGTTTTCAAGGGAAGAGTGCAATCGCGACATCTATCAGAGGTTGTTATTAACTTCAGACCCACTCTTAAGCTGCATGAAATCGATTAAGAAAAAATCACTTAAGTCATTTTTAAAAGAAACCATAAATATGCTCATTCCTGCTGAGCCAATAGTGATGATAGTGGTGAGCAGCACGACTCCGACTCGGAGGCAGAAGAAACATCTTTTATTTAAAATAAGTTTTCGTGTAAATTATTTATGTAACTCTGAATTTTGATAATAAATGATGTAATATGATTATGTTAAGTGTTTTTATTCTTTATTTTATAAGTCTTATCATCTAAAAGTTAAGTCAGCTTTTGTAATATTATATTTAAAGTAAACCCATTGTAAATAAATGACCTATTTAATAGTAACCAAAACTTTAATTTTGTACCATTTTAGTATTAAGTATATTAAAATTTTTTTTTTTTTTGTACCTACCAATAAAAGTAAAGGTCGTAAATTAATGTATTTTAATAGGAAACACTTATATTGAATTATTCTTTCCATTTAAAATGTATCCTATTGAGAAAATCTTTTTGGCCGCCTAATTATGCAAAATCTACCTATGTGCAGCGTCAGCAAGCCAGATCGAACGCATCCAAATAATGCAAAACAAAACCCTTCGATTCATAACAGGTGCTCCCTGGCTTATCCGAAACTCCCAGTTACACCGAGACCAGTTTGTGGGAGATTTCATAAACTTTCACAGCAGCATACAGCATACAATAACCGACTATCGATTCATCCAAATCCCCTAGCAAACGCTCTTGCTGTAAACACAACCGCTAGAAGAAGACTGAAGAGGCTCCATCCACATGAGCTTAAGCATCAGAGAATCTAACCAAATAAATTGTGTATTACGAGTACATATTTGTTATACTAGTCACTGTTAAATAATAATAATTTTTGTTACCTGCCGTAAGTTTTTGTTAAATAAGTAGTAGGTATAGTTTTGTTTTCTATGTTATAATTAACTTTTAAGATATTGCCAATGTACGAAATTGTTCTGCCACTGTAGTGCTCACATATAGCAATTAAAACCTCTCGTATTGGTGATTATTGTTAAGAAAATATATTAAAAAAAAAAAAAGAAGAATTAATCAGAATAATAAATAACCACATACACCAACGCTTTATACGTGGTCTTGGTGGCCGAGGTACACCTGGAAGAATACGTTGAAATTTATTGCGTCTCGACGGAGCTTTAAAAAATGAAAACAATTTTTAAATGTTCTTGAATAATACAACAATACTACACCTTTAGAAATACCTACATATTTCATAATTGAAATCAAATTGTTAACAATAGGAAACTAGGCCCACACAAACTCTGCTAGCCTGTGTAACCCATGCGAAAGGCAAGTCAAATACATCATCTTAGGGTACAAGACTTGGAGAGCCCTAACAGCAGCCAGCATATATGATGGGCATCTGTTACAACTAGTACTATAAGACCTTGTTATACTGAATACCTGTGTTAAGTTCATACAAATCAGCAATTAATTGGACGTACTACATATTCAACTAGAGTTAAACTTCACCGTTTGGCCAAATTAGCGACAAAATATCGGTGGCATTGCCCGCTCATCTAAATCACTTGTCAATACTCCGAAAACAAAATTCATGACCAGTCGTTGCTTTGAGTCTGTTGTCTCGTCTACAGAAATCCAATTAGTATAATAGAAAAAGGGCCATATATTAGAATAAGTGGGCGCTCTACACAATGCCAGAAAGAATTACTGTATTAAGTGAACAAAGTTGGGATTTGTCTTTTTGTTTCCGGATTAAATGAAGGAATATGCATGCCTTCATATGCATTTACTATGCGTTAAATATGCATTTCTAAGCAAATATCCGCTCTGTTTATAATAGACAACTGCAAAAGCATCACGTATTAGATAACAGGCTCCGGCTCAGGTATCAATTCATGGTCTAATCCTGGAATAGCTGTTGATTCCTTATGATATTATCGTCAATATGTTGGTTGTTACATAAAAGAACTGCAGAAATTCGATTCGATTCGCTGCAACTAATCAATAATAAAGTTATTTTGATCTATACAAGGCTCATTTTCAGTCAACTACTGGTCTTCACTTGGGCCTATGCCATACAAATTTGGGGCATCACTAATGTTTGCATGGAAATTTCAGGAAAATGCAGGCTTGCCAAAGCAAAACCTGAAAACTGATAAAAAAGGGTTCCGCAACCTAATCCTGCATAAAGATCTCAAAATGCCTACAGCATTCGATGTTATAAATATAGTATATGTATCAATCAACGGCTACATAGTCATCCAAATATATTGACGGGGGGAAGATCTTTCTTTTACAAACATATTGGCAAATCAATGACAAATTGATATCAATAAGACATGCTCAGGATGATTCAATCGAAAAGGAAATTGTTACAATTAGAGAAACGAGGCCCCACATAGTATATTGGGCCCAACCCAACCAGCAACCAATGTGGTGTCATAACTCATATGTACGTATGTATCTATCTTTTATAGGCAAATCAATTATTATTATTTTTTTTTCAAATAAATAATACTCGTATTAGAACAACACCTAAAATCCTGTTTCGAAATTACTATTAGGTGTTTCTTTTGGTGCATATTGCCAATTGATTCGAAAATCATTTGGGTAATCTTAATTGAAAGAAATCTTTAAAAGAAATGTACCTACTTGTAAAGCATGCATGTTACAAAAGCAACAATTCATGATCTTTTCCTCCTTGTCCGCCTTCTGGTACTCAGTATACAACTTCTACTTTTTCTCTTCTGTTTAGTAATCAAAAAACAAAAAATTAAAAAAATTTGGAAAATTTACACAAGCAAAATTTTCCTTGAACAGTTAATTTTAATTGCCATTTTAGAGGTAATTGTCGCCCAGGCGTCCTTTCTCATTTGCCTTGAAAGTGGGTGTTTGTAAACACTAGCCTAAAATAATGGAGCCATGTCAGCAATATCACCTAGGTCAAGTAGACCAGTGTCCTTTGAAAGAAAAGACAGATCCAAATCTAGGGCAAACAAAGGTAGTAGTACATCCAGAACTAGGTTTGCCAGATCTGTCCAATCAAGGTTGAGGGAAAGTAGATCTGAGAGAACAGCCTGATCACAGTCCTTCGCCATCTCCTTCGCTCTCTCCTTCGGCTTCTCCTTCACCTTATGACAGTAGAGCAGCCCGATCAAGGTCGAGGTCACCAAGTTCTGGACGAACATCCTCATCGCGGTCAAGGTCACGATGTCCCGGCTGAGCAGCCCTATCACGGTCGAGGACACGATCCAACCGGATTGATACTCTGTATCTTTCAGAAAGGTAATATTGGTATGTATTAAATTTGAGTAAATTACAGTATATGGTATATTCGTGTGTAACCAATAGAAGGAAGCAAGATCCCATTAAGCTAAAGCATATAAAAATAATCAATGTAAAGAGACAAGTTGATCTAGCCTTGTCCATTTCTCCGTCTTGGAGAAAGTATGGAATTATTATAAATCTCTATCTGTTCATATATATAAATGAATCGCTAAAAGTGTATGTAAGCGCCAAACTCAAGAACGGCTGGACCGATTTTGATGAGATTTTTTTTGTTGTACTTATTGGTCTTTGGACCCGATAGGTGGCGTAGTTTTGCAGATAGAGACAGTTTTTTACTTTGCATATAAAACTTAAAGACGCCTTTGTCAAATATAACAGGAAATTATGTCAATATTAATATTTGATTCGTCTGATTTTTCAAAAGTAAAAAGAGAACAGAATCACGCACTAACATCACTTCGGAAGCGTAGCAAAGCAAGCTGGGTACTCTAATTTCTAATACTTATGAGCATAATTGCACTGCGACCTACTAAAATTTAATGTACTTAACTTTGGTAACCTTAGAAATTATTAGGTTTATTATCTTCTACACAAGTATGTATCTGTGATAGAGGCATTGTAATTGCCCGGCCTTAGACTGGAGAGAATGGAAACCGGAGCCCACAATGAGCCCAAGGAAATGGGAGCACACAAAGTTTTCTGACTGCCAAAGGTAAGTAAAATGTTTTCTTAAACCAGACAGGAGGGAGAACCTATCGAAGACATCTCTATATGACTAGGGAGAGTTCACACATGATTACAAGATCAGATCCGACTATTGTTGCTTTAGCTATTTTGTATAAAATATATGGAAGAGTTGGAATGATTAATTGATCAGGTCAGAGATGATGTGAAAGACTATGATTTATATAAAATTCGATGAATCAAAGTTTATGTTCTGACTTCATTTTCTGGAATTTCTTTTCCCAGTGAACTGCTGAACTGAATGCATGAAAGAGGAAAAGAAAAGAAGACAAGATCAAATGTGCCAAGCTCAAAGATACACATACAGACAATACTAGCATGATGATGGTTGCTATAGATACAAATAGAGACAAATACTTGTTACAGATATTTACTTGCTATAGATACTTTAGGTATATGGAGTGTGCGTTTGTTTGTGTGTGCTTTTTTATGGATTAAACTTTCGAATTTTACGGTTGTGATTTAAAGATTTTTCATTTCTTGTGTTTTGTTTTTTATTTTGATGAGTTTGACGACTGAGTAATTGTGAGTTATGAGTAAATTATAAACATTATTACAACAAGATACAAGAGTATCTATCAATCTACAATATAGTAGGTATATCTTTCTTTTATTGCTTGATTTTGTTTTTGATTATTATTATTATGTTTTCCATTTGATTTTTATCTTGATACGAGTATAATTTAATTGTATCTTTTACAATTATCTTTCAATCATTTTGTTTTCATATTTCTTTTGTTTTTCCTTTTGGTTTTGGTTTTTTTTTTGCGCACAAATTGCGTAAATTGAATATTATTTTAACATATTTTGAACAAGTTGGATTAGTTTGCTATCTAAGATATTGTATAAAGAGTGATTATGCTAAACGATTCAATCGAATTGAATTAAATTAGTTAAAATAAAAAGAAAGTAATTAAAATATTCATTCAATGCACATATGAACGTACGCATTGTGCTTCTCAGGCAGAGATCAAATTGTAATCCATTAAATTGATCATATTTTGACATTGGAAAACCAAACATATATATCTCATAATCAGAATACGTTATCATAATTTGCATCCTTTAGGCCAAGGCCAACAAATGATTAGATTATTATAAGATTAATGAGTTCCTTAAGTTGAATTGACTTCTATACCTATACCATGTGTTCTAACACACACAACTTCTCGAAGAAGAAGCAAGAAGTTTATAAAGCAAAATGATGATTTTACGATAATAAAATCAATTGGGCTTGGAACTCATGGAACATTAAGACTTACTAAAGCACTAAAATACAATAAAATTGTCGTCTTCTGGGTAATGAAATGACGGATGAGTCTGCCAGAAAGGGATTGGCACTCTCAGTTTCTCTAGCTGTTATTAATATTTGTAGACCTCTACAAGACATCCATTTAGGCTTGGATTAAAAAACCAGGGGAGCTAGCAAGCATGCTGTAGGTTGCATTCTGTGCCTCCCGGACACTCTTTCAAAGCATGCATGTCTTACATCATAGCTGTGGAGTTGATTAAGAATCAGAAACTATTAAACAATTCATATGTGAATGTCCTGCTCTTCTTGGAATATGAAAACTTCTTCCCAAAAATCATCTTTTGTTCAATGATTTAGGCAGTTTGATAAAATTACTTCTGGTGGAACTGATTTATTCATGGAATCTTCGGATTGATTTCAGAAACTGTAAGAAACCTTTGATATTAACTCAGCTCTAATAAACCATTTCAAACCCTTTCCACTTTTTCTAATTTCAGGCATTACAATGGGAGTGAACTAGCGTTTTTGCGGTGAGTGGCCTGTGTAACGTTGCTTGGTTCTGAAACAAATATTTTTTTTTTCTTCCAAACATACTTATGACCCATGCCACAAGTTATGTCGGATTCATTAGTCTACCCCCAATCGCTTCAAATCACATTTTATCTTTATGGCACCGCCAAAGCATTCCTTCGTACGGAGGGATAGTAAGCTTTGTTCGCTCGTATATTCCCTCATAATGTTGGCAGAGAAGAATGCCCAATTGTCCACCGATGTTATCATGTGCCTTACAATCTCCTGGGACCTGCAAGGAGATCCGAGCTGCGCATACATTCTTCGTCGCTCCGCTTCGAAACTTGGGCACTCAACAACAAGATGCTTTGGATGTTCCACGACGTGCCCAAACCTTTGAAGATACTGCCTGTAGCATCCATGTCCAATTATGAATTGAGTAAATTTGAACACCACCTCACCAAAACGATGTTTAAGCCAATCTTTGATGTCTGGGATGAGCTGGTGTATCCTCCGAGGCTCTGTCCTCTGCTTCCTGAAAAGATGCTCGCGCGAGGAACTTCTCCATGGCAGTCAGGGCTTCCAGATCAATTGGAAGTCTGCCTGCAAGTACACCCGTCGCATCATCTCAGGTTAGAAACCCTGTCAGCACTTCTTATACCATCAAGGTATACGTGGTTGCAAGTGCCCCAGCCCAGATTGGAGCCGCATAAAACGGTATGAAAGTTGTCCCTGCAGCATATCTGGCATAAGAGGACATCAAGGTTAACAGATATAATGAATGAAATCACTACTAATGGAGATAACCGCTTAATGGATGTCCGGATAATGCAGATTCAACTATCAAATATTGATATTGATACTAGATTTGTTTGTTTGTTTCCCCTATGTTTATGGAGAATCAACTGCTGAAGCTGCCTAAAATGTACCTACTTTTGTATGAATACCATTCATATTCACTAAATATAGTTAATGACTGGGTGCTGGGGTCTCTTTGTCAATACCATTTGAATGACGACGTCGACATTCGTTTGTCATTAACCGCATATTTTTTTAATAATATTTTTGATTTTTTCCTTTTACATACCTACATTTCTTTACAAATCAAAATGGCTTTTGATAATAATGACTATCTATGTATCTATAAATCAAACGATCTATCTATGTATCTATCCATCTATACACATACATATATAGGTGCAAGTATAGTAGATGTACCCAATATACATACTACGATACCATAAGTATAACTAGTTAATGACGATTGTAACCAATAACCTGTTTCAATTTTATTCAAGTTGAGTTAAGGAAACACGAATAAAACAACAACAACAACAACAACAACAAAAAAATGTATATATAAATAAAAAAATTCGAGTTTAAGTTTTCCCAAAAGATTGTTTTGTTTTATTTTAAATTTGCAACAGCAGCAGTAACAGCAACAGCAACAGCATTTTTGCAATCTTTTGTTGTTGAAACATGTTGGACATCGATTTTCTTGTTTCCTTTAACTAACAAACTCATACTATCTATGCTTGGATGCATGGATGCTTGAAAAACTGGTTTTAAATCTTCATCTTTACCATATATTTTGTTTTGTATTAGACACACAAATGCAGCAGATACGATATCTGAAGGAAGGGTAGCCAAATTGGTCTACGGATTGTACGTACATAGAATAGTAAGTAAGTAGAACGGATGATGGAACCACACATCAGCACAGTTCACTTCATCACAGTCACTTCAGTTATGTGTATCTTTGTAATTGTTTATTATAATTATTACCTATATATTAGTATTGTTGTCATTAGATTTAAAGCAAATGCCAATATGAGTACCATAGATATACTTACTTCGATTAGAATACCTGAAGGATTTTTGTTTTGTTTTTTTGTTTTTTAGTAAATAAATTTAAGGTTTCCCAAAGGTATCTCAAAAGGTCTTTAATATGTCTTACCTAACCTAACCTAATTATTTTAGAAATATGTATCTTAATCAGTGGCAGCTCTGGCGTAAACCCTTCCGTGGTCGGAGGCAGTAATACTAAATGAGCCCCACAATTGACTAAGAAATAATTGTTGATGATTGTATCTTTCAACTAAAGGCGAATTTTGTGTTTGGAATTAGATTAGAAGGGCCTTTTTGATACAATTTTAGACAGCTTTTTCCACTAGGCACAGGGCGGACTAAGCTTATCTGGGTCCTGGAGCAGCAAAACTTAACTACACCCAGTTACTGTAAATTAAACTGAGCTTGTTGATTTCATGCAACGAAGTCTCGAATTTGTAGTGCCACCTGGACTAGAAGTCCGAACTGGACTGCCCCTCTTTTTATCCGCCAATGCAACTCATTATAATTATATTGAATATCTGTACAAGTATGTGTATACATACCGTAATTGTAAAAGATGCGTGTCAGTTGAATTTGTTTCAAGACAAATACTTCACTTTTGTTATTATTGTACCTACTATTGTACGAGTATTATATTTCTGTCTGTTGAGTATTTGCAGGTTTCTTGGGTTTAAACTCATAAAGAGTGCATTACACTTTTATGCAACAAAAACAGAAATAATAATAACAACAACAACAACAACAACAACAAGACTTATCTATATACATATATATCATATAGATATATGTACAAATGTACAAGTGTAAAAGGCAACGATGCGACACCATAAGAAAAACGCCTTTAAAACCAACAAACGAATGAAGAAAAACTTGTCAGCTCAACTGAGTCTCGGCTCAACTAACCCAAGTTGCAATCCGAGTGGGTTGCATGAAAGAAGTTTGGCTGATTGGAGTGGATATTATGTTGGAATTCTTCATATTCATAAATTATCATAATTATCTACAAAATAATACAATTAGAGATTGAATATCTTCTTATGATTGTACACCCAAAAAATATCTAAAATTCAACTCTTACTAAACTGGGGCTTCCCCCAACATTTGACATGCTTGCATTTTGATTTTTTTTGGATTCCCTGAATTGTTTTCTTTTACTTTTAGGCATTTAAGAGAATATAATTTTGAACAACTAAGAAGCAGGAAAGAAAAAGGAAACTGAAAAAAGTATGTGCATACATTGCAAGTATCTGTCTCTATTTCTATCTATTGTATAGCAACCATCATCTATTGATATTGAATTGATCTTGTCATCTTTTCTTTTCCTCTTTCATTCAGTTCAATTCACTGGAAAAAGTGAGTCCAGAAAATGAAGTGAAAACATAAACTTCGATTCATCGAATCTTATAAAAATCATAGCCAGTGCCCTGCCTTTCACATCCTCTCTGATCTGATCAATGGATCATTCCAACTTTTAGATATATATTATACAAAATAGCTAAGGCAATAATGGCCTTAGACCAGATCTATCTTGAGATTTCTAAGAGAAGATCTCTTTCCTGTCTTGTTGAAAAAATCATTTTCCTTGCCTTTGGCCAACAGAAAACTTTGTGTGTTCCCAATTTCTTATTGTGGGCTCCGGTTTCCATTATTTCCAGTGTAAGAGCGGGCAATTACAGAAACATACTTATGTTGAAGATAATAAACCTAATTATTTGTAAGGTTACCAAAGTCAAGTACAATAAATCCCCTGAGGACGCAGTGAAATTATGCTCATTAGAATTGTAAGTATATCAATAAGATTGTAATTCCATACTTTTTGCTTCATAAAACTTCATAGTATTGTATACCGAAACCTGTGTTTGGACATATCGTATTTCGACGAGAGGCTCTACAATACATTCCAAACATTGAGATACTTCTGAAATTCCAATCTAAACTTTTACATGGAATCGGATCTACATTTCAAATTTTATTTGCTTAGTTCTTTAAGATTTCCGAAAACAGGACGAATGTTTGTAAAGAAGACGGAGAAATGGGCAAGGCTTGATCAACTAGTCTCTTAACATTGATTATCTGTATATGCTTTAGCTTAATGGGATCTTACACGAATCTTTCCATGGGTAACATACGAATATACCATACACTATAATTTACTGAAATTTAATACATATCTATACATATGTGTATATACCGATATTACCTTTTTTAAAGATCCAGAATATTCAATTTAAAAAATAAAACAATGTGGATTAACTCAAGATCAATTTATCAATTTTATTATCTACAAATTTTGAACAAACCAATGAATAAAATTACACCGCCACAATAATTTGGTATTAGTACGTCCAGGAGACAGAATTGACAGAATTATCTCATCAAAATAATTCGTTTGTAAGTCAGGAAAGGAAAGGAAATCGCATGGCATTTCAGGCAAAATGTGACATGAGGCTTCAAAGAATACTATTAAAATAAAATCGAGTATATAGGTACCTATGTACATATTCGTTGTGTTTACTTACCAAGATTTGGTATTAGTAGGTACGTCCAGGAGAATTTGACAGAATTATCTGATCAAAATAATTCGATTGTAAGTCAGGGTTGGAAAGGAAATCGCATGGCATTTCAGGCAAAATGTGACATGAGGCTTCAAAGAATACTATTGAAATAAAATCGAGTCTATATATAGGTACCTATGTACATATTCGTTGTGTTTACTTACCAAGGTTTTAACAATCATTTTTCTTGTTTTTACGATTTTCCACGGACTCTCTTGATGTAGTCGAAGATGTTGGCGACAGTGTTGGCGAAGGAGAGCGTGAAGAACATGGCGAAGAAGATGGTGATGGAATCGAGACATAACATATTTTTTTTGCCTGTGCCTTCTTCCCTGGGGTTCTCTTCAGTTTGGGATTGACATTCCTCTTGTTTTTCTTCTGCGTACCTCTTTTTTTCTTCTTGTTCGCCCTAACCTTTTTGCTGGCAGGATTCTTTCTAACACTGTTGTTTGGTCTCGGAGTGAATCTGGTTTTTCTGCCCGTTCGAGTTGACCTAGCGTGGCTTACCGGTTTACCGTGTGGAGTTGGTCTACGGCCCCTGGCTGATTTTCCAGTCCTCGTTTGGCCGAAACGTGCACATGACCGTGATTGGGCTGTTCTGCCGGGACGTGCGGTCGACCGTGATCGGGCTGTTTGGCCGGAAAGAGGTGAACTCGACCGTGATTGGGCTGTTCTACCGGGACGTGTGCTCGACCGTGATCGGGCAGTTCTGCCAAGACGTCTGCTTGACCGTGCTCGTGCTGTTCTGCCAGAAAGAGGTGCCCTCGACCGTGATCGGGCTGTTCTGCCAGAAAGAGGTGACCTCGACCGTGATTGGGCTGTTCTACCGGGACGTGTGGTCGACCGTGATCGGGCAGTTCTGCCAAGACGTCTGCTTGACCGTGCTCGTGCTGTTCTGCCAGAAAGAGGTGCCCTCGACCGTGATTGGGCTGTTCTACCGGGACGTGTGCTCGACCGTGATCGGGCTGTTCTGCCAAGACGTCTGCTTGACCGTGATCGGGCTGTTCTGCCAGAAAGAGGTGCCCTCGACCGTGATCGGGCTGTTCTGCCAGAAAGAGGTGACCTCGACCGTGATTGGGCTGTTCTACCGGGACGTGTGCTCGACCGTGATCGGGCAGTTCTGCCAAGACGTCTGCTTGACCGTGCTCGTGCTGTTCTGCCAGAAAGAGGTGCCCTCGACCGTGATCGGGCTGTTCTGCCAGAAAGAGGTGACCTCGACCGTGATTGGGCTGTTCTACCGGGACGTGTGCTCGACCGTGATCGGGCAGTTCTGCCAAGACGTCTGCTTGACCGTGCTCGTGCTGTTCTGCCAGAAAGAGGTGCCCTCGACCGTGATCGGGCTGATCTGGCTGGCTTATTTCTGGATGTACTACCAGCTTTGTTTGTCCGGGAGACAGATCTGTCTAAGCTGCTTGACCTAGATGATATTGCTGGCCTGGATCCTCCATATTTCTTACCTCTGCCAGCATGTTTTTTCTTCCTGGCCTGGTTTGACTTCGATCCTTCAGCACCATCATCTATTTTAATTTCGAGATACCCGTCATTTTCTATAATCCTACCGTTTGGCAATCTCATGGTTATATCCATTATCGTTTCTTATTCTTATAATAAATATAATTGTGTATTTGTTTTAAAATATTTTAAGAGCAAAAAATGGCCGGATAAAGTTCAAGTTAAACTGAATGACAAATAACCAGGTTTTGATTTTGTAAATTTAAAAATTTTAAATGGCTTACCTAGATTGATGGGAATATGTTTGTTTAGTATTCCTTCTAGTAGTTTCCTTGGTTTTCATAGTTATCTAATATATTGTATTAAGTGTCAATCAATACTTCATACCACCCCAATAGATTTGGTTTAGTTAGATTAGGGTTCAAGTTCTTACAAGAGGAGATCGATGTAAGTTTTTACTTTAATCAAGAATATAGTAATATGTATACATTTCTATACTTTTAACGAAATTTTTACTCATGACTTTTCTTCCACATTTGGTTAGAAAAAATTAATAGTTTTTATTTATTTATTTTTTGTTTTTTGTTTAAAATATATAAGTATATTTTATTTATAATTAAAATATTAATGTATAAAATCGTAACATAAAAATTTGTATAAGAAAATAAAATAAAATATATTTTATATTTCTGAATTTCTGGAATGATAATGAATAGGTGATCATGATGACATAACATAATGTATGTATGTATGTAGTAGTAGAGTGTTGCAATCGATGTATGATTGTAATAGTATTGTATGCTTATCTATAAGTTATGATTACATTTCAAAGAGTACCTATCTATTAAAATTTCTCTTCATTTTAACTCATTTTTTCTTTTTTTTTTTTCGTTTTTACTTTAAGGTACATTTCTTCCCTTCATTTTACACTTTCAAAATCAACAACAAACATAATATTTTCTTATTGAATATAGTTTTAACACATTCATGGGCATACCGAGCTTGGGTCCCTAGGTTGATCACCCTTAGTGTAACCTAGGGGGGAGAAAATTCAGCAAATTCAAATTCATGTAAATGAATAATTCGCCATTTAACATTTTAAAACTACTAAGTTGGTTGACTCACTTCGTTATGCCCATGAATTCATCACTCCTCTATTGGATGCATGGTATAGTATGTAGTATATATGTTATTTCAGTATAATGTACCTACATATATTTATTGTTTTTTTTTACTGTTTCTTACATTGTACATTTATTTAATGCTACATAGGCACACAAATTCTATTCAAATTGTATAAATATAATTATTATTTCTTTAGCTAATAAGTATAGTACAATATACATATGTACATATAAGAGGGTGGATCAAATATAAACCGGAATATTACAAATACTTTTCTTAGCCAAGTGTAGTGTATCAGGAGTGGGGGAAACGCTTGGTGAGCTGTTTGACTTAGTCAATTCGTCAGTACAGCTATGAGTGAGCAACAGGTTCCAGCGTCCGTTGTACAACGGGTTATAATAAAGTTTTTAAGGCTCAGTATGGGAATGATACTCTGTCTAAAAGTCAAGTATTTTATTGGGCCAAAAAGTTTAAGAGTGGACGAATGTGAGTCATAATCGACGTCCAAAATCAAGCGTCTCTGGTGACAACATTGGTGCAATTCGTGATCTTATTGAAAGTGACAGGCGGCTCACTATTCATGAAATCGCTTTACAGGTTGGCATTAGCTATGGAAGTGCTCAAACAATCATTATAAATCATCTTGGTTTCAAAAAATCTGTGCCCGATGGGTCCCAAAGTTGTTGAACGAAGATCAAAAAAACATCCGACTGCAAATCAGTAAGAGACATCTGAATCGATTTCAGCGGGAGGGAGAGGCTTTTTTGAGGCGTATCATGACAAGTGATGAAACATGGGTGCATCATTACTCTCCCGAGTCCAAGATGGCGAGTAAAGAATGGCGTAGGAAAGACGAAGCCGGTCCTGTGAAAGCCAAAACCCGTCTCTCAGCCGGTAAGGTCCTCGCGACCGTCTTTTTCGACTACAGAGGAGTGCTGAGCATCCTCCATACAGCCCAGATTTGTCACCCTGTGACTATCATTTGTTTGCACCCATGAAAGATGCACTTGGAGGATTGCGACTTGACAACGATCAAGATGTTGAGGAATTCGTGCGCAATTGGTTGGTGACTCAACCTCAAAGTTTCTACGAGTAAGGAATTAACAAGCTTCCAAACCGCTGGGAAAAATGTGTAGAGCGTGAAGGAGACTATGTAGAAAAATAATCAATAGTATTTTTGTATTGTTTTATAAATAAATAAATATTAAAAAAGAATTCCGGTTAATATTTGATTCACCCTCGTACATATATCTTTCATATGTAGATTTATTGTATTAAACGGTGCTTCCTTTTGTTGGCATAGTTTTTAAGGTTTGACTGGTACATCCCCGGCCTCCACTAAGCCCCGATCTTAATATTATTGAAAATGTTTGGGCTTTCGTAAAAATCAAGAAAATTTGGTCAGACTTGACTAATGAACCAGGCTGCAGCAGGTTGTGATTAATACCAACAACAATAATTCAACACACACCAAACGAAACAAGCAGACGGCCCGTTTTGTTATGTTTCATTGTGTTTTCCTTGGTGTTTTCTTTGATGTCAAGTTTTAAATTCTGCACACACACGACGACGATCAACAGATATCCTAGAAATGATTGATCCTAGAAAGGATTATTTGCTAGTAGACTCCAGCAGTACACAGAACCACCAAATGGACTGGCCGAACCGCAATTTGGCTTCAGACCAAACAGATGCATAGTGGGAGCCATCCACAAGGTCTGTGACATTGCCAAGGAGGCCCTTAATGGCACAAGGTGGCTAGGCGAAAAGTACTGTGCAGTTGTCACACTCGATATGAAAAATGCATTTAACTGTGCAGATTGGAGCTTTATTGTTAATGCGCTACTTGACTGGAGATACCCAGCTACCTGATTCGGCTGATAGTGTCTTATTTCAGTGACAGAACACTAATATGTGATACAGAAGAAGGCACTAAGTCTTATCAGATAACTAGTAGTGTCCCACAAGATTCCGTACAGGGCCCATTACTGTGGAATGCCATGTACGATAGCATCCTGCGCATTAATAAACCCAGTGGTGTCGAGATAGTTGAGTATGCTGATGACGTCGCAAGCGTCGTAGTAGCAAAGAGGCTAAGTGAGGTCGCATCAAAAGTCGAAAGAACTGTTGCAGCTTCAAGAAGTTGGCTTATGCAGAACTATCTATGCTTGGCGGAGCATAAAACCGAACTGAACTCCAGGAAGAAGGTTAAAAAACTGTCAGTGAGGATCGAGAACCACATCATTGAATCGAGGCTTTATATCAAGTACCTAGGAGTCCTTCTGGAACACCGTCTGTGTTTTGAGTACCATGCAATTCGCAGGAAATTGTAAGGCGTATGATGTTTTCCTCGGAAGAGTGGGCTTTTTCGTGAGGCTCGAATGTACGAGAGTTTAATGGTGCCCAGTTAAGGTCAATTTTTTTCCCTCCGTACAAATTAATGCTTTGGTAGTTCCCTAGGGATACAAACCCTGTATAGGTATATAGTAAATATCTGATCTTATATGTTTATAATTATTTTGGTTAATTAATTGAATTCAATAAAGATTTCTTTCAATGACTCAATTCTTTAATGAATGATGGGATTTTTATTAATATTTAATCATCTAAACCGTTTGGAGGAAATATCCTTCATATTTTCTTTCTACATTACCTGAGTTCACCATTGATTCTCAATTTAAGTCCCAATATACACAATCGTCATAATCAGAAACTAGTTTTGCATATTTTGTGGCATTTCACATGTCAAGAATTGATGAGGATAAGGGACGGTTTCCTAATTTAAAATATGTACAATAGTTTGTCCAACATACTATATCTCTATAAAATTAAAAAACTGCTCCCTGTGCTATATTTCTTGCTTATTAAGTCCTACCTTAGTAACCGTTATTTCTAACTGCAGCAAGAAATCTCAGCATTCGCCCTCCATTACATTAGCGTGGGAGTTCCGCAAGTCCTATACTGTACACCATATTTACCGCAGACATGACCGTCGCGACGATCATAGCAACAAGCGTAACCCCTGCAAAAGCATCACAATACCTGCAGGTGAAGTTAGACATGGTTAACAAAATGGAACAACAAGTTCAACTCTAAGAAATTAATTCAAATCCTCTTTGCTCAGAGAAGAGGAAACTGCCCACAATTGAGCCTTATTGGCATGCCTATCCCACAGAGTGAATCTGTGAAGTACTTAGGGCTACTTCTTGACCACATGATAACATGGAAAACCCACATCAAGCATGCCAAGCAGCTGCAACTCGCCCTGAAAACAAGAAAAATGTATTAGATGCTTGGGTCACACACGCAACTAAGTCCAAAAAACAACAAAAATGGATACATGCATATGAACCGGAAACAAAACAGCAAACGACCGTGTGGGTGTTCCAAGACGAGCCAAATGCAATCAAAGTTGTTCGCGCTCGAAGCACTGCGAGGCAAATGGTCGCCTGTTTCTTCGACCGAATGGATCATGTGGCCATTGTTCCAATAGGACGGTCAATTCTGTGTGGTACACGACCATTTGTTTGCCGGAAGTCTTCAGAGAAATTCGCAAAACCAATCGCCAAAGACGAATCATTCTCCATCATGACAATGCGTGCTCTCACACATCTCGTCAAACAGGTGAATTTTTGAGCAGTCAAAACATCGAATTGATGGCTCATCCTCCATACAGTCCTGATTTGGCACCCAATGACTTCTTCTTGTTCGCCGAAGAAGCAGTTGAAGCGTTCAAAAACCATGTTTTGGAAGTGTCTCAAGAGGAATGGAAAAACTGATATGACAAATGGTTTGAACGAATGCAAAACTACATTGATCAAAATGGTGAATATTTTGAAAACAATAAAGCCATTTTCATTTAAAAATGTTTGTTATTATTTGGTATTCCCAAAATATAAATAGTACCCCTCGTATGTATATTAATTTTCTAAATCAAAACATATGGTATTTTATATCCGTATATGTATGTATATTTTTATTTGTATCTATGTATATTTATTATTGAATATCATTCATTGTCAGGGGTTTTGACAGGTTCACACAGGAACAGGCCCAAAGACACATGAATATTAGAAAGCTAATTGTCGTCAAAATGTTTTTTTTTTTTTTTGTGTTTTGTGATATATAAAGTAACTGTTTTTTTTGAATATATGGTACATATGTATATAACATAACATATTATATACTATGTATATATTGTATAGTATGTAGTATATAATTTCACAATTTTCTCCCTAATTGTCTTTATTTAAATTATTGAATTATTGTTTGTTATTTTGTTTTGTTTTTTTGTTTGCTGATTACCAGTTTTTCTTTTTCTTTTTTGTTTTCTTTAATTGCACTTTTATTTATATATTTGTCATACTACATATGTATATGTGTGTGTATATAGTCTTATATAATTTCTACAGATTTTATAGATCTGATTTGTTTTTGTATTTGTTTGTGCTTTTATTTTATATTTTGTATGTTTATTGATAATAAAAATATTTATAATCATATATTTTTTGTTTTGTTCTTATTAAGTAGTGTATTTCAAAGTTTTTATTTGTTCGTTAAGTTTTCTTTTGTTTTCATACTTCATATGTGTTTTCATATCTTCCAATCTCATACCTACTATTATTATTTTATGATAATACAATATAATAATACTACAATATAGTATAGTATAGTATAGTAAGTAGTAGGATGCTGATGATGTTGATGAAGATACTAGATAATGTTACATACTGTAAGTATAGTTTCTATTTTTATACTTTCTCCTCAAATAATTCCAGTATACCATAGCATATATCATATGGCAACAACAAGTGACACAATAATTAACATACTATTTGATCCCCTGATCGTTATCATCTGATTTACTGAACTCAATTTTCGGAAGGATAATGGTGGTCCACATACTTTGAGCAACTTAAAGCTTTCTAGTGGATTGATTAACTCAGGATCAATATGATAGATAGACTTGAACAATTTGATCTGGTGACTTGTTTTGAATTGATTCTATCGAAATATGCATATATATATATTTATATGTCTATTAAACAAAAATTTCATTCCATCCCAGAACCATAGAAATGGCATAGAAATTCATAGAGATTTCATATTTCACTTTGTTTGTTTAGTAACATATCTGGATTTTACATAGATCATAGTACGTTCTCTGTTATGTGCCCAATATAGGTACTAAACCCAAGAATTCAAACTTACTCAAACTTTTAAAAATCATCTCCTACTCTCTACTTTGTTCAAGGGATTGTATTAGTTAGTTGGCAATATCCTATACCATTTTCTGAATTTTCTACAGCATTTGGCATTCACCAAACATGTACGAGTATAATGATTAAGACACAACTGACTCCAAATTGCTCCATGTTTTAGTAATGAGTATTAATGGCCACCCCTCCTCGTTTTTAATAGTAGTACATCCTTAAAAAATTAAGTTTCTCTTCACCTTCACTATTGACATTTGAAGTGTGTGAAAAATTGTCATAATTTTTAGAATTCTGGATCTATAAAATAGAAATTAATTCAAGCCAACCTTGTTGCACTCAATTAAAACTCATGGCTCAAGCGTATTGGATAATTGCTCATAATTTAGGTATAAATACACTTCCACCTATAGTGTCTTGTCTTGTTTAATGGATTAAATTGTAATGGACCTCTCCCCACTAATTTATGATTTGATAGAGTGCTAATGGGAAAAAATATTAGTGGAAATTGTCTTGGACTTTTTAATTTTTTGAATCATAATCATTTTGTTAGCACCATATCTCACTGAGTCCCCCTCCCCCTCCCCCTGCCATGCATTTTTATCATAATTTACAATCTGATTAACATAAAGTTCAATGGACACAGATCACATTGCTCATGATCAACAGGAGCCGACCATATCTTAATTAATTGATCAGACAATGAAGGCAATATATGCACTAGTTACCTTATATTGCAAATCGAGATTTGTTTCATAAGAATAATATGGATAAAGTGCCTCCAAGTCGGTATTAATCGATTAATTATTTTTCAGTTAAGTTCGCATTCAGAAAGAATTGATAGTCTCTATCTGTTTGTGAGTAGTACCTATGTATTAGCCATCTGTATAAACGTATTCAGTTGCTTAGCATAACTGAGTACCATTGAATTTCGTACTCAACTTTTTGGAACTAAACACGATATGAATGAATTCTAATTCATTTGAGAGAGCGATGCCATAGTACACGATCGGATTCAAAATGATTGGAACAAGAAGAGTGTGTAAAAGATGCTAAAGAAACTCAAGGAACAAAGGAAAAACAGTCATTGTATTCAGACTCACAACAACAACAACAATTGCACACAAATTCTTCGAAATTATTGTTGTGAAATGTAACCGGAAAGAGGAAATGTATTTTGTGAGAGGAATTTGTATGATATTGTTGTTGTGATATGTAGTGGGGACGCAAATGTATTTGAAACATTCTCTCAGCTGCATTCAGATATTGGAATTCTTTTAAATGAATTCGAATGTTAAATTCATTCATTTGAGTATGAGTACCGAAAATGATCTTTTCAACGAATGCATGCAGATGTCTTGTATGTAGGTATAGTAAGACTAGCAATGCAAAATACCAACAACACTAGTTCTCCAGTTACCTCTACACTTTCATCAGATATAAATCTCATTTTGATTGGATCAGGGATCAATATCCATTAACACATTGCATAATGAATATATTTAGATAGCATATAAGAAATTGATTAAAGTGATTGTATCTATTCATTATTCAACATTGATCTTTTATTTATTAGATTGACAAATGCAAGCACACATAGTATGACAATCAGATGGAAAATAAACATGAATAACTCCAAGTCCATGTTGACGTCATTAACCCAATCCAATATTCTCTATTTATCATAAACTACTATCCAATGTACTTAACCATCATATCTATCATCATCATCATTATCATCTTCAATATCATCTCATTGAATTCATTGGGTATGTGCTAGAAACCGCTTTCGTCTCAATACCAGCACAATTCAATTTTTGGGTGTACTAGAAACCATCTAGTTTTTTTACAGACGATTTGATTCAATTCTCTCTCTTTTATCTGCAGTTATTAAAGGAAAATATGTACCAAAATCTGTAGCCTTAAAGAATATAACAATTTAGTTGTTTTAAGTATAAATTAGAATTTTACAAAAAAAGTCTTTTAAATTCAAAACGAAACAATGCTGGCAATCACACATAAACGCATACACTTTTCAATCAGCTGTTGAATGTAACTAGCACACTTAAGGTTTTTTATGGACGAAATTGAAAACTTCCGATATCAAAAACGTCGGTGTTTTCTAGCACATACCCCCGTATGTAAAAGATTTAATGAAATTTATAGGTATATATATAAAAAAAAAAAATATAAGACTACTAAAGAAACATTTTCAATATTTTGTTTTCGTTTTTGGTTAAGTGTAGGTGGTTGGTTTTATATATAAAAGGTCTTACAAAGCAAGCAAAAAAAAAAAAAAAAAAAATTAATTTCTTATAGAAAAATATCTTAATTTATAAAATCTTAAGATAAAAAAAAAAAATAAAAATAATACATAAAATATTATAATAATAATAATAAAATAATTAATTCATTTTCTTGAATGGAATGATGAAATTATTGATGGATTCAGTGCATCATGTGGTGTTGTTTTATATATCTAAAGATCTATAGATCTATGGTTCTATGTATCTAAGATACTATTGTGTGTATGTGTGTATAGTTTATTAAATATTTTATGTGCTTGTATTTATTGTTCTTGTTCTTTCTGTGTGTCGTTTTTTTTTCTTCTTCTAGGAATGTTCTGTGATTATATTTCTTTTTTAAATTTAATTAATTTGTTCAGAATTTCTTCTTCTTATTTTTTTAAACTCTTTATAAACAACAAATATTATATATAGTGTTATAGATTATATTATATGTATATATGTATATGCATGTAGTTTACTCGTATGTGTAAATGTATCTGTATCTGTGTGCTGCATTTTTAACTAAACTCTAATAATTCTTGTTTCTATTTCTGTTTTAATACTTTAATGTTTTTTGTTTCTTTTCATTTTTTTTTTTTTTTTTTAATATATATTTATATAATCTCTAGAAACTATAATTCTAGGTATATATGTAAGATAGTAAAATGTTATTGAATTAGAAAAATACTTTTTTAATAAAAAAAAACACAAAAATATGTGGAAAATTATGGTGGAATAAAATAAAGTAAGTGTGGACGTTAAAATTAAAGCGTCTCTTATTGGCGCTTAAAAGTCTTTCTCTAAAATTAATGAATCAATGTGAATGAATGAATGTTGCATCTACCTTTCTTCAATAATATGAGGAATTATATAAAAAAAAAAAAAAAATAGAAAATAAATTTTTAAAACCTTTAAAATAAATTAATAAATAAATAGAAAAAAAAAATATAATAAAAATAATCATAATGATATATTTGGCAACTTTGTTGCCTTCAAATTAATGGATCATCTGTTCTCATCTGATCTGATCTGATCGGATCTGATTTGATTTGATGTGATCTGTTTATTTAATAATTTGTTTTGATGTGATGTTCTGCTAATCAAAATCTATCCTGATAATCTGTTCTGCATTACACGATGGATTAAAACAATGCGACCGATCACACTACTCAACACACTAACAAAAATATCTGACCCCCGGTTCATATTACCTACATATTTCATAATGAGGTTGTCTTATAATACAAAGGTTAATAACTTTAGGCTTTTTATTTTAATATCATATCTGGAAGTGGATTTAAGGTGCTCATACAAAATTTTATATTTTTTGGGTTTCATTTTTTCAAACAAAAGTTTCCCAAGCTTAGTGACACAAAAATTAAACAGAGTGTTTTCGTTGATCCACACATTCCATTCATTGTTTACAAACAAGCATGGAACGCTTTTATTGATGCCACAGAAAATTTCCTTGGTTACAAGAAACGTTTTGTTGGACTGCTACTATAAAATGGAATGCAATTATTGTCACATGGAGAACGCTTTCACCAAGATATTGGTGCATTTCAAAAGCGCTTTCAATAAAGATGAAAGCCTGCTATGTTCGCAGATTACTGTTGGAGCCTTAGTAGAGATACCACCCCTGAATTCCAAGCCAGTCTCTCTAAAAACAAAACCATGCCGTTTCAATTAAAACAAAAATCAAAACTTCAATTTGTGATAAATTCGTGATTTAAGACATGGCTGTTTATGTGGAAATTGTTAGTTTTTATTAGGTATATCAATGGCAAGGAATAATAATCGCATAATGAGACCTCAGAAATGAAAAAAAGTAGGAAATCTGTTGAGTAATGTGTCATCTTCTTTGTCGGCAGCGCTTTGTTGTTTTTCTTCGTACAATGAACACAGTGGTACTTACTGACCCGACCTACAAAGGTAAATTGAAAGAGAGAGAGCGAGAGAGTTCTGCTCCATCGTGTAATAGCAGACATACTGATCTACTGATCTGATCTGATTTGATGAATCTGACCTGATAATCTGTTCTCATTTTTTTATTATACTCTTCACGGAAGTGAATAGGTTTCTTTTTACCATACGCAGCACATTTGTCGGAATCAGCCGAATCGGACCACTAGGGGGGTACCTCCCATACAAACCCCCCTTGAAATTAATGTTCTTATTAAAAAAAGTTTTTTGTTTTTTGACGTATCGAACTGAAATTTAGACACTATAAGTTTCTGATCCATTTTCATCAACCATGTAAATTTCATGATCCTAGGGTGACCAGGAGGGGTACCTACCATACAAACCCCACTTAAATTAATGTTCTAATTAGAAAAAGTTTTTTGTTTTTTAACGTATCGAACTGAAATTTGGGATCTATAAGTTTGTAATTTATAGCCATCAATCGTGTAAATTTCATGATCCTAGGGCTGCAAGGTGAGGTACCTCCCATACAAACCCCCTTTTAAATTAATGTTCTTGTTAGAAAAAGTTTTTTGTTTTTTAACATATCGAACTGAAATTTGGACAATATAGATTTTTGATGTATATCCATCAACCGTGTAAATTTCATGAACCTAGGATTACCAGGTGGGGTACCTCCCATACAAACCACCCTTTAAATTAATGTTCTTGTTAGAAAAAGTTTTTTGTTTCGAACTGAAATTTGGACCCTATAAGTTTCTGATCTATATTCATCAACTGTATAAATCCTAGGATTACCAGGAGATGTACCTCCCATACAAACCCAAATTAAATGAGAAACTTATAAAGAATAAAAGTACAATAAAATTGCCACTCAAACTGATGTGATGCTAAGAAAGGAAGGTTGGATGTAACCCGGAGGAGCGTGAAGAGTATTACATCTTTGGCTTTTTTTTTTTTATTTATTATCAGAATTGATTATCAGTTTATTTTAAAATCTGATCTAATGTGATGATCTGCTACTGATCTGATCTTCTCTCATGTGATGATTTGCTTATTTAAAAAAATATCTGTTCCAATTTAATGATGTGCTTATTTTAAAAACTGATTGGATGTGATAATCTGCCACTAAGTTATTGGTCTGATCAAATAATCTAATCAGATGTGATCAAATCAAATCTGATGATCTCCTAATAAGTATAATTATCTGTTCTGTTCTGTTCTGTTCTCTTTTCTTCTGATTTGTTCATTCATCATGTATTGTATTGTATGTTGTTCCTTAAAATATGTTATGTATATCTCTTCTACAATATACATATGTGTATATTCTCTGCATAGTACTTCATAATTCTACTATATAATCGTACATAGTATTTTTATGGCCACTTCACTTCATCTTAATCTTCTTCTTGTTCTTAATCAATAATCATCATCATTTCATTTAGCATATATTTTTAATGATGATTTGATTTTGATGGGATGGATTACGCACGCACGCTCACTCAACGTGTAAAGGCACTTAAAAAATGTGCGCCACCCAAATCAAAACTTTGATCATAGTTATCTTCACCAACTGCACCACCACTACTATTTGTATTAGGATTATTGCCACCAATGACTCCACCAATACCACCACCACCACCAGGTACAGTCACAGCACCAACATTGGCAACAACATCATGAGAAGAAGTTGTCAAATTGCCAACTGCTGCAGCCGCAGCAGCTACAGATGCTGCCTTTAATTGTCCCATATCGAGCATTGATGGCTTATCGCCTGGCTTCCAACGACGATGAATGCCCATTGATTTGAGCTTTTGACATACCGATGATGGTGATATGGTTATGCCTTTTTCAGCAAGACGTGCTGACACTTTCCAATATTGTATGTTGCTATCCTCTTTGATGAGTTCAAGGATTTCCCGTGTTATAAGTTTGTCACGTTGTTCACGTTCAGCGGCCTTAAGACGACGACGTGGATGCAACACTTTATTGCAATTCGATGATGATACAGATGCTGATGATGGCTGTTGCTGTTGTTGCTGCTGTTGCTGCTGCTGATGACGATGTTGTTGTTGTTGTTGTTGTGGTTGAGTTATAAGAGGCGGTGGTGATGATATTGTTTGGTGATGTTGTTGCTCTTGTTGTTGCTGATGCTGCTGCTGATGCTGCTGCTGATAACGTAATTGTTGCAATTGTTGCTGTTGTTGTTGCTTCTGTTGTTGTTGCTTTAACATTTCAATTTGTTGTTGCTGCAATTGTTGCAATTGCTTTTGATGTTCTTGTTGTTGTTTTTGCTTTTCTTGTTGACGTTTCAAATGTTGCTGCAAATGCAAATGAGTCTGTTGTTGCTGTTGCTGGTGTTGTGTGGCTGCTGCTGCTGCTGCAACTTTTTGAACTTGTTGAACTGCTGCTGCTGCTGCTGCAGCTGCTGTCAGTAAATCAACATTTCTATGGCTTCTATCCATCATCATTGTAGTACCAGTACCAGTGCCCTTGCCAGTTCCATTTCCACTTTTGTTATTATTATTATTGATGATGTTGTTGTTCATGTTGCTGCTAATGTTACCGATTTTGTTGGCAATATTGCTGATGCCAATGCTGTTGCTGATGTGCTGAAGGTGTTGAGGATTATTTAAACGTTTCTTACCATGTCTCTTGTTTCTATAGGACAATGGAACACCTTTTACAATGGCATCTCTGACCTTCCATGCGGTCATCTGTGATACATTTAAGGCACGTGCTATTTCCATTGTAGAGGCATTCTCACCCACTAATAATTTAGCCATGGCATATTTTTCATCATCTATAAAAACATTCGGTTTACGGGGTTTTTTACCACATTTGCCAGTTGAATCATTATTATCATTATTATTAACCATCATGTTATGACTACTGATGACACCATTATTCTGATTCTGGTTGTTCGGATTGCTAATTGAAAGAAAACAAAAAATAAAATAAATATTAGTATAATAATCTATGGTATCTACCATATACCATACTATGTATGTACTTACCAATCATTGTTGTTAGCCAAAAGTGGAATCGAACGTATGGACAAATTAACTGGCAACTGATTTCTAAAAATAAAATGATGACATAAGAAAAACATTTAGAAATTTAAGAAAAAAAAAAAAAAAACCAACAAAGAATCTCTAGGTCTGACATTTCTGATCATAAGTAGTACTGCGTTTTGTATAGTAGAACTAAGAGGGGCTACACGTTGGTCACAGATTGAAAACAATATGATCTGCTGCCACGACACAAAATCATCATGCAAATTATACTCCATAAGCTTTTTATTTTTTACAGAAGTTTAAGATTCTTCCCAACATTTCAAGAAGTTGTCCCAACTCAAGGCTCAAGAGGTACCACTTAACACTCAAATAAGCTGGATGTATGGGTAATGCCTCAGATACCACTTAACACTTAAATAAACTGAGTGGATGAGTATTGCTTCATATTCTAAATTCAGATGAAGATGCAAAGTGCTGAACAAAAATGTAGAGCACTCAGATCACAAGAGAGTTGGATCTGGATCTAGGTATCCAAAATATGTGATTTATTTCATTAGTGAGGGACACTCACTCTTTTGATAAAATCTCTGTCCTTCATCATAGAAGATATCTTATTTGTGTTCCACATCATTATAAAGAACTTATTATTGTAGGCCAAAGTGTATTGTAAATGACCTATACCACCTTATTATCTATTGTGTTAGCAACTAAGTTCCAGTTGTTTCTGGGACTTAGTCATTCCTAGCGGTGCAATCCTCGCATCGAGTGAAAATACTTTTCTAGAATGTGGGAGCATTCCATTTCTACTGCCAGTTTCTTTCTCCTTTGAGAGGAATTTTAGTGCAAAATTTTTGTTAATTGAATCGTTCTTCATCTACCGCAACAAGGCGGCATCTTTGAAGTAAAAAATTATCCATTTACAACTCTGGGTACATCAATTACGTGTGGTTCTTTCGACATCCTCAGCATCCACACCACACAGAGCACAAATGTAGTAGCCAATACTTAACTTTTACAAATATACATGGAATTTTTATAATATTCTCTTCCATATTTGTATGTTTTATATTGAGCCATCCATATACATATGTAGTACAATGATCAGATCAGATCAGATCAATGATCTTAGTGATTTTGTAAATATGGAAAATAAAATATGGGTGGTTAAAGTCCCATCCGTATTATATAGTAGGTACACTAGCTGTACCCCCGACTTCGAAATATGTTTGTAATAGCGTGTATTTTGTTATATTTTTCCCTAATTATCAAATCTTTAATGTTGCCCCGCAGCTAAAGAGGAAAATATTCGAAAATCAGCCAAAAAGTAGGCAACAGAATTAAAAATATGAATAAATGTTACACGAAGATTGCAACAATACACCAGTCAAAACCGCATTCAAATAGGTTAAACTGTTTCTGAGATTAGCGTGCACAGACATGAAAATGCTTACGATTTTATGTTTAGTTATATATATAGATATCTTTTTACAATGTATAGGAGATAATAGCGAGCAGTTAATGGATGTTTTGAGCTTTGATCAAAAGGTCTATAAGTATCACTAGTAGGGTTACTCAGCAAACCAGTTTTGTTGTATTATTATTATTATATTTTTTAAACCAAAATCTTTAATTCAATATCTTGAATAATTATTATAGGCATGATACCCTCAACGACATAGAAAATTATTGTGAAAAATGTTCGTTCTGAACTCGATTTTAATAATATTTACACTGGTGTGAGCAGGTGGTTAATACCACTACATATATACATATGACTTGACTGGAGTCAATGATGGATCCCATGAAGATACATATGAAAATAAAGAGCGCAATCAGAAGAATCAGAAATGAAATTTGTGGTACTTTTAACGTGAAGTTTTATTGTCAATATCCGAAATTTTAAAAATGAGTATGAAGGTTACAGGGATCTGGATGGTAGTCCGTCCATATTATTAATATATATATTATACTTACAATGCTGCTGCCACAGCTGGTGAAAATGGTGTCAGCAGATTTAAGCCGCCGCCGCCGCCGACGCCATCATTATGCTTCATAGAAACATTAGTGGATGTTGAGGTGACGCCGCCACTATTGCCTTTGCCACCATTACAACCACCACCACTGCCATTGAGTAATGCTGCTGCCTTTTGTTGTTTTTGCTGTTGTTGTTGAAAGACTTGTTGCTGTTGTTGCAACAATTGTCGGGCATTAACAATATGCGGAAATTGCTGGGATTCAATTAACAATTGCCTTTGATACAAAGCGGCAGCATGTACCGCTGCAGCAGCTGCTGCTGCTTGTTGTTGTTGATGTTCACGATCACGTTTTTGTTGCTCTTCAATATCAGATGATGAGTTGCCACCACCATCACCAACACCACCACCATTGCCACCACCAACAATCAAATGTGTCTTAGCATCATCATTATTATGATGATTATGAATTTTCTTCAGTTTTATGGCATTGACATTGTCATTATCATGATCATGATGATGGCGAAAGTTTTCATTGTGTAATAAACTATTGACAACATCATCACCTTCATCATCACTACCAAAGCCAGTAGTTTCTTCAGCTCCAATATCGGTAACACCAGCACCACCACCACAACCATCACCATCATCTGCAATGCTTAAAGAGTGCTCAATTCCATTATCATCATCATCATTGTCATCATTATCATTAATATGAAGACCATTATCTTTATTAGTCATATTTTTGTTATCATCATCAAGTTCACTATGTAGTGGTTCCTCCTTAACAAAAGGCTCATGCTCATTGAAGGCATCAGAAACACCAATTTGTTCTTCCTGACCTCGAAGATGATGATGATGTTCTTGTAATAATAAACTGTTAGAGCTGTTTTGAAGTTGGTGTTGTTGGTGGTGATGTTCCTGTTCTTGTTCATCCTGCTGCTGCTGCTGTTCCATAGCGTTCAGTGTCAAAGTTGCTGATGTTCCTGTCATACCCATTCCTGTTGCATTTGTGGCAGCATCATCGACACGTTCATGTAGACTGACACCATTAATGAGACTCTTACGTAGACGCCATGCAAATGTACGCGATATATGCAATTCGTTGGCGATCACAGTTGTGGTTGCTCCACGCAAAATCAAATGTTTGGCCAAAGTAATCTTCTTGGCATCAAGTTTAATGCGTGCGCGTCCCTTACGCTTGTTACCGTTAGCAATAGTGCTTCCATTACCGTTACCACCGATTGTTGTCAGAACCCTAAAAAAGAAAATCATAAATTAAAGATTTATTTTTTTTTTTACTGAATTAGACTGGACATTTGTCAGGATAGATTGCTCTGCTGAGCAGAAAAATTTCTATAGAAGCTTAAGCCTGATTAATTAATAAATTTTTATTTAATCTTAATTTTAATCAAATCTTGCTTCCCGTTGCTCATCTATTTAACATAAAAAAGGCATAAGCAGCTCCAATTTAAAATCTCTCAAATTTTTTCTAATCTGAGCCACTGCCCGAAATTTCTTTTGCATCCCATTGCTCGTTTATTTTATGTAAACAGACGTACATAAGTACCTCCAAATTGTTACAATCGGTAGGCATCTCTCGCCTTTTTCTAACCTAAGCACCATCAAATCTTCGCTCCATCAGTTTTGCTTCTCATTGCTCGTCTATTTTAAATAAACATCCAATTTGTTCCAATAAGTGACTAGCTTTCCGCATTTTCCTAATCAAAACTCCAAATCTCCCTCCATCATATGTAAGAAATAATGAAATGACATTTTTGGAGAACTTTTTCATCAATAGATTACATAGATAACTTTTTATACTACTAGAGACCTGGCCCTGCTTTGCACGGGTGCATTATGTCCTTCGGAATAAAATTTTTAAATGACAGTGAAAACCGTATCGAAATCCGTTACGTAGGTTTAGAAGTAATCAGTACCCAAACTTTATGTAGTTGAATAACTAATAATATATACAGTTTCCAGATGCCAAAAGTAGTCAGAAAAAAATAAACATAACATGTTTCTGTTTTCTAAAGATATTAGATAATATTATGGGTTGATGATCTGAGATCTGATCTGTTCTGGGACATAATTTGCGTTTAGCAATGGTTAGAGAAGATTATTAGAAAAAAACATCTATCAAATTGATTGATTGATTTAAAGAGCATTTATATACATCTATATCTAAGACTCCTTACCTCTTATATTGAAGTTTGATTTACCAAAATACAAAATTTCATTGTGTGCTTTAAGTTTTTCAAGAAATATTTCTCCAATTTATCACATCAATCGAGAATCAGCTTATGAAAATGATAATGAAAGAGGTGTTACATATGGTATGTAAATTTGGTCCCTTGTTTTTTATATCAGTACACAATATTAGGCATATTTGTGAATATGGGTACTAGGAATATTATTCCAAAGTTTATCTTCCATAGTGGGCGCTCTATTGGATTTTGGAAGCCACCCCTTCTCCAATGATCCCAGATTTTCGCTGATATGGTGACTCTGTCAGATAAATTAGGATTTCAGGCGTAGTATGCTCCGGGGAATAGGTCCACAGAGTCGTCTAAAAATGCGTATCTGCCCTTACTCTATTATGGGGGAATAGTAAAAGAAGTTCACACTAGTAGTGTGGAAAGAAGAGCACACTGGTGTGGTAAAAATTACACACTGGTGTGGAAAGAAGTACACACTAGTATGGAGAGAAGTACCCACCATAATGTATAATAAATAATGAAATATTTTATAAATAAAACATAGTAGTATATTGGCACCCTGATAGAGAAACAAACTACGGTAGGACTCCTCTATAAAGAACTGCTCCATAGCAAAACTTCTCTTTATCGAAATGATTAACAGGTCCCATAGATGATTTCGAACTACTCTTTAGCGAAGTGATTCACTAATCCTAACGTATTCGTTATAGAGGAGTCAGACTGTAGTACATAAACTCTGTCAATGAGATGAGAAAATTGTACAACAGGTTACGCGATCCGAAAACCTTAAGAACTTATTCAAGACCCTATATTTACTATGTGATGAATTTAAGATTAAATCTGAAGTAATATTATTAGGAAGAGTACAATAGTTTATATATTTAAAACTCACTTGCGATTATTTAAATAATTTGAATGCTCCGGTTTACGCATGCTGCCGACAACACTACTAGTGGCTCCATTACCACCAACAGTAGTAGCAATAGCAGGAGTAGAATCTCCACTACTACCATTGGTTCCAACAATACCAACATTGCCAATACCACCTCCAGCACCACCACCTGCACCAGCAGTAGTAGTAGTGACTTTTTTAGCGAAATTATTAAATTGTGTCATATTTTGTTTGAACAGTTGTTGTAGGGGCCTTGAGAAATAGATAATAAAAAAAATATAGATAAATAATATTACAATTGATGATTTGATTTACACATACATATTTGTTGATGCAGCACGGGATGGACAGCCAGTGCGTTTATGCCAACCCAAATGATGACCAGTTGGAAAGAGTACATGACAATCAGAACATTGCATGGGCCGTCTACATATGAATGGGATTGAATTGGATTGAATTGAAATTATAATTATCATATTGATTGATTAGAGTGTTTAACTTACGTTTGATTTCTACGTTTCTTGACGCAACGACCACGTCTTATGTGCTTCTCAAGAAAACGTTTATAGAAATATGTTTTGCTACAATTTGCACATTCATAGACTGGACCAGGTGCCCCATGAACACTTTGCATATGCGCCTTGAGTATTTGTTTCATTTCGAATATTTGATAACAATTCGGACATTGAAATCCTTGTAATGCGGTTGCTGTTTGCTGCTGCTGTTGCTGTTGATGCTCCTGCTGTTGTCGTTCCTGTTCTTGTAGTAATAAATGATGATGTGCTGTAGATGTTGATATACCAACAACACCAGGGCCATTGCCATTGCCACTGCCACCACCAATACCAATACCATTTGTAAGTGCCAATTCTTCAGATGTCGTTGTAAGTTCAATTTCTGGTATAAACGGTAATGGTCCTTCATCATCATCGTCATCATCATCATAGTCTCCATCACCATCACCATCTTCGTCCTCACAATTATTATCATCATCATTCATATTCTGAATGCGATGATGATGATGATGATGATTAGATGAATTTGTATTGTTGTTTAAATTGTTGTTGTGATTGTTGTTCATTTGTTGTTGCATATATTGTTGCATCAGACGTATGGAATGCAAATCGAATTCAGGTTCATCATGATTTTGATCTTTGCCTCTTGTCATTCTGATTTCACCGTCATCATCTCTGCCATCATCATCATCACCATAATGGTTGTATATAGTATTACGTGCGGACTCTTGCATCAATTGTTCATGATCATGATCCTGCTGAATCTGGTTTTGTTGGTGTTTTGTTAACACATCCTCCTCCTGTTCATCAAGCAATTCCTCCTTTACTTTAATATTTCCATTTTCCAGACACATTTCTGATTGAACTGCAGGTGTAGTTACACTTTCAGAGTGTTGCAGTTGGGGTTGATTGTTACTTTCCGGCTTTACCATATTTGCATTTTCCATTAAAACTTTTATCCTGGCCAATTCACGATCACTAGTACCTTGTAACATTTGATAATGTAGACTCTTCGCTTGATTATACAGTCCATTATCAATATATTTTTCAACATCAACCTCAACTTCGTCCTCCTCATTGTATGTGCTGCTTACTGAATTTTGACTGTGAACTACATCACTAGCGCCACTGCTACTGCTAGAACTGCTACTACTACTGCTGCTACTACTACTACTTCCATCTTCTCCTTTACTATTATGCTGCTGCTGTAGTTCCTTCTCTGGTTGTTCATCTTGTCCTTGATCTGGATGCTGTTGGTGCAGTTGATTTTGTTTTTGTTTCTTCAAATCGCAGACACCACCACCATGAATATTGGCACTATGCTCTTCAAACTTTTTAATCAACAATTGCTGGCGATAAAAATTATCTGCATCCTCGCACTTCTTCTTAAAGAGACAAGCAGAGATCGCATTTTTGGCACATCCAACGCATACCTGCTGCGGTAATGTGTCATTTCGTTGTATCTGCAAATAAAGAATAAAGAAAAAAAAAATCAAAAAAATATATTAAATTTATATCATGAAATATTAAAATGACTTTACTACAACGTTTTTTAAACAGTAAAAACACCTTACACATATGTATGTCATAGAATTAGTTGGGTTCCGGTGTGGGCGATGACTAAAAGCTTAAGAACCAAGGCTTTACAACAAGAAATAATCTTTGAATTTGTGCAGCCTTTTTTGCTTACACCACTGAACCGATTTTGACAAAAAAAAAATACCAATTGAAAGATATTCTTCGCAAGATGTGTACAATCTCAATATTATCTTTTTTATTTCTTTGGTTTAGTGGGTTAGGTAAAAGATAACCGCTTTCCATCAACACGCAACCGTTGATGTTGTGAATGCAGTAGAATGGGAGAATAGAGAGGTTTGTGTGCCATTCTCTCTTTTGTTCGATTGCTGTGCGCTCATTGATTTTGTGAAGCCGTGTTATACAGCTTTCGCAAATAACACTGCTTATAGAGAAGTTATTGTACTAGCACTTTAAAAAATAATTGCTTTTTCTAGAATGCGGTCAATTTTTTTTTTTTTTTTACTATTAATTTATTTTAATTTTTTAAGTTTTTGCTGGACATTTCTATATCAATAAATGCGTCAATGTCGCTTGGCATAATTTGTAATTTTATGGCAATACCACCGGAATTTAGCATATAATGCTTCGGCTATTCGTTTCCTTTCTGTCAGTTTGTTGTAATCTAACTATTCGAATGTCGAAAATGTTATGATGTTGTGTTGCCACACTTGAGTTTTTTTTTCCTGTTGGCGCACTGGTTATGTTTTATTGGAATTAGTTCTTTTTCGCTTATAAGTGGCTCAAGTAAAACCACATACCACATTTTGGGAATAGCCATAACAACCTATACTTTGCCCTAGTATCTAACTCTATTTCTTCCGATCAGCTAAAATGTAATCTTTTAACTCATCTGAACACTTAGCCTTCTATTAACCGATTAACTTAATTTCATTTGTTCTCATTATTCGTAATTTTAGTTTATGTTACTAGTAAAAAGTTGAAGCTTTATTGTACAACCCTATGGTTTAAGTCTTAAATTTATCTTTATAGAGCATGCTTCTATATATGGCTGATGAAGTTAGGCGATATACGTTAGCTGAAGTTTGCATGTCTAATACCCATTCGGTTTGCAATGGACCCCAGCTCGCGCGGGCTCTGGGCGGGAAAGTGGTGTGGAATAGTTTCCTAGTTAGAAGAAAAAAAAAAATAAATAAATAAATGACAAGATGGTTGTCCTTGGAAAAAGTTATTGGGCGAATTCGTGAGCAATGGGATGTACTCCAATTATTTTTCTTGGCTCAGTTCTTAGAAGTCAACAGATTAAACCCGATACAAAATATTATACATATATGTACCTACTTTTTAAATTATATTCTTAAAATATTTATTGGACTTAAAGCCCACTAATACATGATAACCAAGAGAAAAATCCAAAATCTCTTATTATGATCGGATCTGAATGATTTTATTTCACAATGGACCACGTTAAAGTTAACTGCCTCTAAGTTTAAAAAAGAATATGGCATATCTTAACTTTAGGAAGAAGTAACAAAAGTAAAAAACGGGCTTAATATTGAAGTTTTTAAAGAATTTCTAGGATTTATAAGTAATATATTGTCCCTGCCACAAAGCTCTGTTGTGGCAGAGCGTAAATTTTTTGGTATAAAAACAAAATTGTGAAACAAACTCGAATTTGATTCAGTTTCACAAATACATATAATGCTGTGCAAGAAGCTGTGTATGAGTACAGAGCAGGGATGCCATTTTAGCCTTTCTCCGGACAGATTTGTCATTTTTTTAACTGACCTATCCGGAAAAAAATGTCAAACATCCCCTATCCGGAAATCTATCCTTCTTTAGTTTTAATGTATTATTTAATTTTTAGAAAAGATTTTACGGACGCACTAAGAGGCAATAGTTAAAATTTGTAGAGCTATTTAAAGTAAATAGCAACGAAATCGATAAAATATTATTGCAATCCGAATATAATACAATAATATTCACTTGATCAAGTGTCAAAATATTGCAGATACTGCTAAAGCTATTAATAACGAGGACTAAGCATTTGCCATGAATTTGTTGTCGTTGCCGTGAAAAATGAACGCGTTTTCAGCCAAGTACAGTAAAGTAAAGTGTCAACCGTGGGGGTAGTAGTTCTCATATCGAAATGGTGGTAATTTCAACTTTCCGGTTTGATTTTCCAAATAACTTTAAGGCGTATGCAAAATTTTAGCACGATCGGATATCAAGAAGTGGTTCTAATTCAGCTTTGAAGATTTGATCTTCACAAACAAACATACGAACAAGCTAGTAAAAACCAGAAAGAAGGCTATCATTGGCTATGCCAAAGATGTAATACTCTTCACACTCTTCCGGGTTGCAACCAGCCTTCCTTTCTTAGTATCACTATATTCTCTCTGTTACAGTTTCAGTAACAACAAAGAACACAGTTTCAGTGGCACTTTTATTCTTTATAAGTTCGTCATTTAATTTGGGTTTGTATGGGAGGTACCCCTCCCGCTAACCCTAGGATCATGAAATTTACATGGTTGATGAATATGGATCAGAAACTTATAGTGTCCAAATTTCTGTGTGATAAGTCAAAAAACAAAAAACTTTTTCTAATAAGAACTTTAATTTAAATGGGGGTTTGTATGGGAGGTATCCCCCTAGTAGTCCCATTCGGCTGATTACGACAGATGTGCAGCGTATGGTAAAAGGAAACTCTCTCTAGCTCAAAAACTGAGGGACTAGTTTGCATACAGACAGACATGGCTAAATCAACTCGTCTCATCGAGCTAAACACAAATATATATGTATACTTTATGTGGTCTGCAATGTCTCCTTCTGTGTGTTACCAACTTCATGGCAAACTAATTATTATTCACTCCCGTGAAGAGTTTAATAAGATTCGGATGATGACGGGAGTCCTAAGGGAGCAGATCATTGTAGCAATGAGCTCAAAGGATGCATGCTTTCAACCAAGACTTCTGTCTTAGCTATGGTAATCTGAAAGCATCCAAAACCATCCAACCTGTGCAAGGCAAACGGCTGAATAGAAAATTTTGAAAAAAATACCAGGTAAATGAAATGGAAGAGATAATAAAACTTAAAATCCACGGCTACCTGAATTTGCTCAATTATGCATGTTTTGTTCAACGCGAATTAAATTTTTTTTTTTTTTTTAATTTTGGTCCAAAATTCCTTATTTTTTATATCAGTACACATTATTAGGCATATTTTCTGCCAATTTTTGAACATGAACACTGGGAATATAATTTCATTTTTGCTACATTTTCTTCTAGAGTTTATCTTCTCTATTGGATTTTGGATGCTCCAATGAAGTCAAATTTTCGTTTAGATTGAGGTTTGTACTTTGGGCCGGCTACTTTTTCACCTGATATGATGACTCTGACAGCTAAATCTGGGTTTTAAGCGTAAAATGCTTTGGTCATCATCTGCCTGGATAATCTCTTCAAGCATGGGCTGCACAAAGTCGTTTAAAAATGCGTTTGTGGACTTGCTTTGTTAAGGGACCCTATTTTCTAACTACAGGAACAAGTGTTTGTGGGGAAAAGTAAAAGAAGTTTACACTTGAGTGGAAAGATGTGCACATTGGTGTAGAAATAAGTGTACATGGGTGTGGAAAGAACTGCTTACTAGTGTCGAAATAAGTACACACCAGTGTATAATAAATTATGTATTATTTTTTATTTATTATTGTATTTATTTATTGTGTTTTTATGTGAAATACAAAACCAACATAAATGCACAGACATAAATACATTTTATACGAGTATTCATATCAATATCCAGATACATTTAAATAAAATCAACCAACTACATACTAGGTACTATTGTGAATTATAACGAACTGAGTAATAATAAACTAAATAAATACCAAGAAAATTAAAATGAAAAAATATTTAAATGAAAGTTGATAAAAAATAAAATAAATACAATAAATTGGAATTGCATATTTTAACGTGCGCTACAATGACGATACTAGAGAGTATCTCACAACAAAAATAAAAAAAAAAAAACAGTACAACAATACATGTACATATGTACAATATTACAGTAGATAGTTATGTATCTGTATCTGAATTTATAGACTATGCATAACTTAACAGAAACAGAAACACAAACAAAAAGTATCTGCATATTTTATGCACAGATGCTTTATTTTACTTAATATATATACACAATAAAAATGTATCTTGTATCTTTTTCGTATACGATGAGATTATATGCAAAACACGAAATCAAACCAATTATTATTATTATTTTTCTTTTTGGTTTGCAAAAACTAGTTAAAATAGCGACAATTATTGTAAGTAAGTAGTATAAAAGTAGGTAGATAAGTGATTTGTTCCTAGGATTGCAAATGTTGTTGTCTATGGTATGTAAAGAGTGAAACCACTTAATAAGTAGTAGTAATGTAACCAAGTTTGTATTATTAATTAGAATATGAAACAAGTATTCCTACTCATGAAATCAATTAACAATTCATCTACATTTTACTAATAGATACGATTTGGGAAGGGAACTGAAGTACGGGAGTTAGTAAATTCATTATTACTCTGAGTAGAGTTTGTGCATACAAGACTTTTTTCGGAGATAGCTGTCTGCATTTTAATGTTCAATATTTGCCTTTTTGGTATTGAAGTTCTGTCCAAATTCGGCCTCTATTGGATCGATTGAAACAAATCTCTTTGAGTGTTTGGTATTCATTAGGAATTACAAGACCTTTTTTCCGAGATAGGAGTCTGCATTTTCAGTTCAGTTCTTGGTAGTGATTAGTTTGAGTTACCTTACCTAGGCGTCGAAGTTTGGTTCAAATTATTAGATCATGACAGTGGATTAGCAAATGCTTTGCTGTTTCCTTTTCTCCATTGCATAATCTAGATAATACATTGATTGTTAAGACTTTTCAATATCCTGCTGTTAAGAATCCTAAGACTAATAAACAGATACCCCCCTTCACCAATTCAAATTAGCCTTTGTATCTCATGAGTTGATTTGCAAGAGCTGTTACAGATGAGGTATGAATATTTTATAAAATATTTCATCCATAATTCAAACTCCAAGTCCAAGTTTTTGAAGGAATTGTCGATTTTGAATAACATTTTTTTATGCAAAACCGGATGTTTTAGTTAATTTTTTGTAGTATACTTTTAGGAGTTGTTTGAATATCGCGGACATATAGCGGGACCAAAACTAACCTATGTTCTAGCCGGAAACCAACCATACACATTCAATGCAATCAGATGAATGGTATGGCAGCGCACAATCTACAAACAAACAAACACTAGTTTGATTTAGTCCATATTCTATTAGCATACCTGTAATTTTCTTGATATAATATTGAGAAAGATCGAAACCATATGGAACTAATTACGAATTATGAATAAGAATTAATCGTAATATAAATTTCACAGCTACTTTGCCACTTTCGAGGATTAGGTTGACAATGATATTTGCACAGCAGCTTTTGTTTTCTTCAGATAACGACATTATTAAAAATTATCAACCAGAGCTATTAAATCTTACTTTAAGTATCTGCAAGGCAGATGATGATCCTGGTAAATTGGAACTAGAAAACTTGTAGTTCCATAATTGTACCACATTTCATCATATTCCTTAGTTTTAATGAATAATTCTATACCTCGAAGTCTCTATATGTCGAATATTTCAGTATATAATATTGATTTGTCTTAGATTAATTAATTAATTATTAGATTCTCCTTAATAGGAGGTCATGGGGATTTTTAAACATCCACCTTATAATTGTGCTTCGGAACAGGGTACAAGCCAATGGGTTAAAGTGCGTCTGGAGCTTGGTTAGGTGCCGACTGCTATAAAGCTAATTAACTAAAAATGTATGTGTTCTTCCTATGAATCTCAGCTTAACAGCCCTATGACGTTTAGCTGGAGGCTAGGCTATTGCTTCCAATCATCACAGTACTTCGTCTGAAAATACACTACGAGTACCTAAGAGGAGAAGCAAAGAGAAGTTTGGAATGAAGGCGTGCTATTTTCAACATGTTTTTCTTTTAAATTCTATTCAATTAAAGAGGATTCTCAAAACATGGCTGCTGATCTATAGTTCATCTTTGGTAACAGTAAATACATAGTGTCGCAATGGGTAAATATTCTAGTGAATATGGAAAAGCAATTCCTAGTGATAATTTCATAATTTGACCATCATTTTCTTTTTTCTTTAGTCTGAATAAAGATTATTTAGAAAACTTTGTTCCTGATACAATATATGAATATTGAAATCTATACATATTAAAGTGTTTGTGCACGCATCACGTAAAAGCCAATCATTGGATTCAAAATCGAATTACTAATAAATAAGAAGCTTTATTCTGAGTAACATATAGCGTTTATTTCAATAAAATCGACCTACAGAATCAAAATATACATATATTTATTAAAATTTAAATTAAACCAAAGACTATTAAACACAATATTTCCGGCTTTGCTTAAAAAATGTTATTATCAAGATTATGTTCAATGTAAAAAAGAATAAAAACCAAAAAGAAGGTTATCTTTGGCTCTTGTGAATGAGTATACAGAAATATTATTTTAAGGATTTGACTTACGTTTAGGGTAGGTATTCATACTAATTTCAATACACCAATAGTCACATGTAGATGGCGCATGGCCATGGTGTATTGACCACATATATCATATCGGAACCTAAACGATCCTGTAATCCTAGGATCTTGAAATTTACATGGTTGGTTAAAGTGGATCAGAAACTTATAGTGTCCAAATTTCAGTTTGATAGGTTAAAAAACAAAAAAGTTTATCTAACAAGAACATGAATTTGGGCTGGGTACCTCTCCTGGTAACCATAGGATCATGAAATTTACAAGATTGATAACAATGGATTAGAAACTTATAGTGTTTAAATTTCAGTTCTATAAGTCAAAAAACAACAAAGTTTTCCTAATAAGAACATTAATTTGAATTTTGGTTGGTATTGTCGGTACCCCTTTTGGTAACCATAGGATGTTGAAATTAACATGGTTTGTGATTATGGATCAGGCGATCATACTGCCCAAATTTCAGTTCGATAAGTCAAAAAACAAAAAACTTTTTCTAATAAGAACATTAATTTTAGTTTGGATTTGTATGGGAGATACCACTCCTAGTGGTCCGATTCATCCGATTCCTACAAATGTGCAACGTATGGTAAAAAGAGAACTTCAGCTTTTTAGCTCAAAAACTGAGGACTAGTTTGCATCCGTCTGTATAGAGGGACATGGTTAAATCAACTCGTCACATCGATCACCGATGTCTCCTTCTGTGTGTTATAAACTTCATGACACACTTATAATAAATACTATTCACTGCGTGAAGATTACAAAAATAAAATTTATTTTGAATTGATCATAGAAATATTAATTCTGACTTAGAACCAAAACATATTGTACATACATATGTGCATAATTTTGGATTCTTGATTACTAAGCTTCTTTTATAGAATCTAATCTAAACTCAATGCAAAATATGTACGCATATATGTATGTACATATATATATGTATCTGCTTATATTAAATGTGAAGGGTATAAAAACAAAACAATTGAGATACATTAAAAAAAAAAAAAAAAACTTATTGTAAATACTCGTACACTTCAATTCAATTCATTTTACTTAAGTCTATAAGTTCTTATATTTTCTTTGATTGTTGAGATATTTTCTGTATTGTTTTAATGGTTGAAATTTTCAAATTTTCCTAACATATGATGGATCAAATAGATCGAAAGAGCTTTTTTATATAAAATATATTTTACAGCTAAGACTAAGAAAAATAATTTTCAGTACATTAAATCTTATGAAAAGACTGGGGTGCAAATGATTAGACTAATTTCATTTCATGACATTGACATGATTTTTTTTATATACTTGTCGTGAATTTAATGGATTTTCAGGGTCCTTCTAACCCCAATCCTAAATATTTGCACATTCAAAGTGCCTGATCTACTTTGGGGAACTTCACTTTTGTTCGGGATCCTGAACATTTTTGTTCTTTATGGAGTTTCATCTTGTCTTCTAACTGATGTACAGTACAACACAAATAGCAAACTAAAGTCATAACACTACTGCGATGAGGTGAAGTGTATGACAAGAGACGAATATTAAGAAAGAAAAAAAATCTTTGCTTTGCTTTGCTTTGCTTTGCTTATAAAATATATGAAAATAAAAGAAAAAATTTATGAAATCAAAACAAAAAATTTGTATGAATTATACATACGAGCGAGCGAGCGAATAAACAAACGAACAAATGAACAAACAAATGAACGAACGAATGAGCGAATGAGCATATATGAACGACGAATAATGAATGGAATTATAAAGATACTACTTACTTACAAAGAGACATGAAAATATTTTTTGTACTTATAAAATAAAAAAATATACAATTCACAATTTGTTTCTTTACATTTGTCTTTGTACCTCTGTCTGTGTGCATATGTGTGTGTGTGTGCATAATAAAAATAATATTATACATTCACATTCAAAGAAGAAAAACACATTCAAGCATAAAAAAATATAAACTTAAAGATACAAAGATACTATGTATATACATGTATAGTAGAGTAAATTCAAAGAAACAAACAAACGAACGGTAAATTATTTCATAAAAGCAACAACAACGACAAGTAGTAACTACAAAAATGACAAATAAAATAAACAACCATAAGAAATTCCACGAAACAAAAACAAAAACAACAACAATAAATAAATAAATAAAATTAAAAAATAAAGACGTTGAAAAATATAATCAAAAATGAAATATAAAAAATTATTTATATGATGACAAAGAAAATAATGAAAATGGCAACAGCAACAGTAATAGCAATAGCAACGAAAACTCAGTTGTCATTACACACATTGCCTTATAAATATGTGGATACAACAAAAGTATCTACACCTTCTTCCATATAAATACAACATTTATTATATTCATACATAATATTCTTCTCTACTTTATTCACACTATTATTCCATCCACATCCACATCTACAACTACATTGATTCCTCCTTCTTCTTCTTCTTCTTCTTCAGCACATTCAATTATTTGGTATGTATTGTATGTACATAGATACGTATTATGATTACGATAAGTTCAATATAATTTTTATTTTTATTTGGCATTAAAATACTCAATTTTAAAATCAATAATTTTTGCAAAATTTATGTGTTATTTTTATTTGAATTATTGGAATTCTTTTAGATACTATTTGACTAGTGTTCGTTACTACACTTTGTGATGGTGTTTGCTACTCTCAGATGACATGATCGATAAAATATTGCTAAGAGAGTCCGTAGTATCTATTTCTTAGTCCCAATTAACCAACCACTGATGTCAAACGAAACACAAGCCTGATAGTTTTCTATGGAAGATGTGAAGAGCTTTGAAGAATATCAGTAAGGAAATTAGTATATTATGAACTCCCCAATGGGGGGAAACTACCCAACTCCTCGAAGAACGGTTTCCCGAGAAGACGAGTTCGTCTACCAAGAAGAGCAGGGCAAGTAAGAGAGGAGTTGTTTGATACTTTCCGGTTCCTCCTCATCATTACAGCTACGACAGAAGTCATGAACATGCATCCTTTGGGCCATCAGTCCGATTGTGCAGTTCAACGTTATTGCTTATTATTACATCATCATCCGAATCCTGTTCTAGGTAAAGTGTAGGAGCCCGGAGGTTCTTTTAGTTGGTAGCAAGGAGAGAGTGTCCTAGCGACAGTGCAGCCAGGCCCATTCGCCTACTTCATGCCTCCTAGTACCCTAGTTTTTGATTCTAGTCCTGAAATAAAATCTTGTAATGGCCTATGAATATAGGAAATTGCTTGAGACCCAGGCAGTGCCGTACCTTTTCTAGCACACTCTTACGCCATTTATTTCAGTTCATCTAGTATGATCCGATTTACAAAGGCAGCAAAGGATACTGATGGAAAGTGCAAAGGGTGATATCTCGAGGTAGAGAACGTGATATGTAGTACTTATTAAAAAACGTCAATAAAACTCGGAAAGGATCATGTATGTATTAGTTCTACATACATATATTCAAGGCTAAAGTGACAAAATTTCTGGTTTAATGATTGGGGGTGCAAAAACGAAGTTGATTAAGGAACACCGGACAATCTAGTATGGCCCCAACTATCAGTTTATGCTGAAAAGTTGAAAATCAAGTGTTTTTGTAATATCAACATTTGCCATATTAACAAGGGCCCAGCAAAAGAAAATTCTGTTCTTCTACTTGAAAGTGGAGAAATCTTAGTTCTTCACGGGAGTGAATACTATTAGAAGTTTGTCATGAAGTTTGTCATGAAGTTTTTAACACATAGACATAACACATTCTTGATTAGTTCGATGAGACGAATTGATTTAGCCACGTCCGCCTGTATATGTATATACAAACTAGTCCCTCAGTTTTTGCATGATGGTTTCTTTTTACCATATGCTGCACATTTATCAGAATCAGCCGATTAGGACCATTAGGAGGGGTACCGCCCAATCCCTTTTTGACCTATCGAACTGAAATTTGGACAGTTTAAGTTTCTGATTTTCCCCAACCATGTAAATTTCAAGATCCTAGGGTTACCAGGATCCTATACAAAACAAAATTAAAGAAACTTTCTTGTTTTTTGTCTTATCCAACTGAAATTTGGACACTATAATTTCCCGATCCATATTCACCAATCAACGAACTCATTTACAAAAGCATGAATATTATTACATCTTTGGCATAGCCAGTGATAACCTTCTTTCTGGTTTTCTTTGTGTTTGAGGCGCTCGATATTGTCTTATTATCATTCTGATCATCATCAACAGTAGTAAATTCAGTGTCATATCATTTAAACACTCATCAATGTAATTATGTGACAAAATATGGTAGTAGACCAACTAAAGTAAACTATTGTAACTCAATATCCCCAACTAATGATTACAGACTGGAAGTCTGCTTGAATCGAAAACCGGCCTTTATTTCAAGCCCCAATCTGGATTATTGGTTTGCTTTTACATGAGTTTATTAAAGAAAGTCTATCAATTTTACAATTTTTTTGCTATTTAAGTTTTTTTTTTCTTGGGTTCATAGAGTTCAGAAAGTGCTTCAGCATTGGATATTTTATCGAAATTTTTAGACAGGTACATATTTCAGCTTCAGCATATTATGAGCAACAGAATTTTAAAACTATTATATTCTTCTGGTATTTCTGTAGAATTTACTTCTTCAGATTACTTGATTTTTTAAATCAATCAAATTGTTGAATTTCTACTGCATTTTAGTTGAGTTTTTGGGTCGGTAAGACAACAACATTTATGTTAGTTAATTTTTAAAAATCGAATAAAATTTTGGTCCATAAGTTAGATGAGTTCCGTGCAGTTTGATGGCTTATCAGTTAGTAATATGAATGAGAAGTCACATTGTTTCAAATCAATTTTCAAACAGTAGTTCAGTTATCCAAGCATGGTTAAACGACCTTAGATTTTTGACTTTTCCGATCATAAGCAATTAAAGTTTTTGTTTCTTCCATTGAATTGTATCAACAAACCAGAAGAGATACTCTAACAGTGGTTATCTTATGTTAGTAAGCAATATATGGCAGCTTCTTGCAAAATAGTGCAGTCTCATCCGCTTTAAAAACTTGAAAAGATGTGATGTCCTTTGATCCTCTTCAATAAAGAGTTTGTTCGGAACATGATCATATTGTATATTTAATATAAATGAAATTAAACCACTAAAACGTTAAATGACTAATCGACATCAAAGAATAATAATAATATATTACAAAAAAATTATTAAAAAAGGTGTGTCCGGGATTTTTAAAGGCTGGAACAGGATGGTGAAGCTGAAGCTGATTCTGAAGCCGGTGAAAATATCAAAGTCGTATTATCCGTATTACAGAGTCTACAATGGAAATAAATTGATAACCCGGATTATCACGTTGTCCGAATCAGTATTACAGTCCCTGTCTCCTAGAACAGCATAGCATCATTAGACGAATATTTCTAGTCATATGTACATAGTCATTAAAGTAGTCTCCTTTCTATCGTCCCACCTTCTGAGAGTTCAAACAAGTTCAATAGTTTTTTAGATGAAATTTAGCCTCAAAGAATGTTGCTGGAATAAATGATCTAACAATTTTAAATGATTAGCTTTTATCTCATAAATGACACTACTCCCCCAACTGAACTGATTATGAGTAACTTGTTCCAATAATAGACTAGAGTCTTATAGAATTTAGGTTAAAATTTCATGAATGTTGAGATGACTACAAGGAATATTATAATTTCATACGATTATATTATTTCTAATAGACTCTGCTCCCACCAAATTCATAATGAAGTTCCATGATAACTGGATTTTTCCAATTTTTTTTTTTTGCATTTTCTTCAAAGCGAATAATATTAAGTATGAAATTGGATGATATATACTAGGGTTGCAATGCATCTGAAGTGCTTATTTATTGTCGCCAGCAGGATCGGTTCCAAGCTAGCAACTATTTAGTAGAGCCGGTTTAGTTTATCGGTTAGAAGAATAGTTGGCCTCTTATAAATCTTGATTACCAATTTTGTAGGGTAAGTGTAAGGTAAATTTTTACTTTAATACAAGGTAAACACTGAATTTTATTTCTTTGTTAGCCCACATCCGCCGCCGTTGGCATCCGCATCCGCGGAGTTCAAGCCTGCACTTCCACCTCCGCATCCGCCTCCGCTAAAATGACCTCCGTTACAACCCTACTATATACTACTTTACGCATTGAAAAGTCCATAGTTCTTATCTAGATTTATGCACATGTGCAATGTATATAATCTAGCAATATACTAGCATAAATTTGCCATTGATTGACATAAGTTTAATTAGTTCAATGTGACATAGACTAACTTAAGAAACCCATAGTTATCCTTGTTTCAGAATATTAGCTATGTATATGGGCATTTTCACGGTGTCGAACGTGACCATTTTACTGATTCAAAGTGATAAAAAAGTCAGAATAAAACATATTTTAGATTTTTCTTTTACATAATCTTATAGATCCTTAATAGTACTATCATTGGTGTTTTAGTCTGTATCAGGAGAAGTACTGATTCAAAAATATGTAGAAAAGGAGGAGCGGGAAAAGCGTGACAAAAATAAAAGTAGTTTTTTTGATCGTCTTGAAAAACATCAGATTCAGCGGAACCAAACACAATATTTTAAAGTAACAAATTTAAAAATGTTAAGAAATAATAAGACTTTAAAATCCTTTTAGTTTGATAAACATATAATGGGTACTTTTATTTAATTTCATTTTTAACCTAGGTCAAACGTGACGGTGTCAAACGTGACATTTTTTCCATGAATGCAAAAGCTTTACTTTTACTATTGTATATCACGCAGTCTTTGGATTTGTATTACAATACAATTATTTTTCTTTGTCTATACTAACTGGTATTTATTTATTTATTTGAGACTTATGATCTAAAATTACAAGCTCATATGTGGTATGGAGCACTGGTATCAAAGGCTATCGGCTTAAAATGAATAATACCATATACACATAAGCAAATAAAACCAATACGACACGCTGCCTTCTACTATAACAGCGTAAGGAATCGGAGTCGAGCTCATAAGTAAATTTACAATATAAACTACAGTACGACAACTAGAATGTGTGTTTACCCATACCCATACCCATACCAATGCCATTCATTATCTTATTTATCTCTTTTGTTGATTTATATTTCGTACTTAATAAAAATTATCAGAATTTTTTATAATCAAAAGAAATAAAATTCTATTTTTAGGTTGAAATAAAAAAAAAAATCTTAATAAAATTGAATTGAACATCAACTATAGAATACTCTATACACACACTGACTCACGCACCCCAATTCATATACGGTATTGTAGGAAGTTGAAGAGAAGCTCAAACCAAATTAAATATGTACATCTAAATATAATTTCAGAGTATCGACAAAATATCATAATCACATTGCATATGTTTTGGTTTATTTTGGGGATAATAGACGATGATGAGAGAGAATAATATATAGAACTTGTAAGTGATTTTCTACTATTGTAGAAAGATCTTGTTGTAGATCTATGCATACCGGAATCCATTTGGTTTGATGAAGGAATAAGGTGGTTCATTGTTAATTGAAATCAATTCTAATTAAATTTGATGTTGGTGAAAGAATAGGAACAAAAGGATGGTTCTTAATGCTAGTACGAGGACGGCGGACATTTGTAAAGTGTCTTTTATTATTGAATGTTACAAACATTTGGGTAAATTTAATGTATCATTCAATCCCTTCGTAATAGATTATAATACTCACATACTGTAAATTAAGATTTTATTTCAAGACAAATTTCTATAAATTTATTTTTACCCAAGAACACGACTTATATATTGCAATCGTTAGATCAAGGAATAATTTCAACCTAATTATGAAGGCTTGGAATAAATTTTCAATCTTAGAGTGACAACATATGCCAAGATTAAGCAATCAATGCTCAATGCATGCTGGAAAAATACATACATATAATCGGAGGAGAATGTTTCGAGGATTTTGCTAAACCATTATTCAATAGAACTAATGGCAGACAAAGAACTGGGGATGAGCATGATTTAATTGGTATGGCTAGTGAAACATGTGATAACAACAATGATTCTGATGAAGAGAAATCTGTGCCAGCCAACTGCATTTACATCAAATATGAATATAGCTTGGAAGAACTTTAAATAGGGTTAAACATTGGTTCGTGAAAGACTTAAGTTAGGGTACTGGATTATTTCCTAAAAAAGGACCCAAATGTGAAATGAGTTCTTTTATTTCAGAGAAACTTGAATAAATGCTTAGTTCTATAAAAATTTGACCAAAATAATGATGGATTTCATTGTCAAGGTTCTAATTCATTTAACATCAAGTATCAATCAATCTGATCTGATCTGATAGTGAAACATTACAAGCTGTTAAAGTAAATCATGGAATCGACGCGGGCTTTGGGGTACTAATAGTACTAATATGTATTTGAATTATTTACTTGGATGCAGGGTAGAATCAGTGAAAGCTGTTAAACATCAACTTAGCATCGCATTAAGAATTTAGTAGAAAATACAACAGATTGTCCGTTGTTTAGTGAATGCCATTCTATATAATATGAAATACCTACATATGAATTTGTAATTTATCTCGTCATATCGTATGACATTCTTACGAAGATAAATAAAACAGATATAGCAGAGCGAAAAAAATCAGCTATATGCGTTATAAAACACCTGTAAAAAGATTCATAATTCATAATTTGTTATCTTTGTGTTTATTAATCTATCTTCTATATAATTAAATGGCAAACACATGTTTTGTGAATCCTTTCCTGCTAAAACAAATGAACCGATTTTGATAAAAAAAAAAAAGATAAAATACTAATTGAAAGTTATTCTTCGCTGGATGTGACACTTCGTAAATAGTTTGAGACTGCGAGCCAACATTTTGAAAGACTATTTAAATTTAATTTTTACATAAAAAAAAAAAAAATAAAACTATAAGTGAAACAACATATATGTAGGTTTATAAACAGAAAAATAATTAAATAAATAAATAAATACTTCTGAGGCATCAGATCAGTGCCATTTATCATATAATGGTAGAGTTTTTCCAAAGAATATTGTTTACATAGAAGTTATTAGCACTTAAAAGAAAGAAATGTTTTTTCTAGAATGCTGTCGATCGGCATAGGCTGCGGGTTACCCTAGTACTGCATTTCTAGTCAAGTGTCATCATTAAAGCTACTTAATTCTACAAAGACAAGAGCTTTGCAAAGATCTACCTGCCCGTAGCCTAGCAAAGGCTTAGGCCTCCCCTGCATGGAATCACAGGACTTTTTATTTTGTTCTTTGTCTTGTTTTGTTGAGCTTTTCCAAAGAATATTGTTTACAGAGAAGTTATTAGCACCTAAAAGAAAGAAATGTTTTTTCTAGAATGCAGTCGATGGGCATAGGCCGCGGGTTACCCTGGTACTGCATTTCTAGTCAAGTGTCATGTTCATAGGAAAATGCGTTTTTATAGTTACTACTTATAATTCCGGAAAATGTTTTGTTAGTAGAAAGGATAAATGAAAGGATTTCTAATTCTAAATAATTTCCTGTAAAGTATCTAGTTCTATTTGTGTATGTAAGTAATTCAAAAATTAAAATTACCTTGACATTGGCAAGTGTTGTTATTTTTCGCCATAATGAATCTTCGCCAAAAATTGAAATCATTTGCATGGAATTTGTATGGGAAGTTATGCATATTCGACACAATTGAAGATCTTCCATAGTTGTATCTGTTGTTATTTCTGATGATGTGGTTGTTGAAGTTGTTGCTGTTGCTGCTGCTACTGATGATGATACTGATAATGATGTTGTGTTGTTACTTTTGTTGATGATTTTGTTGTTACAGGTATCCATGATAGATAGACATATAGATTCACCGGCTACGGCGGGCAGGTGGTTGGTATTTATAGTTGGTGGGTAGTTAGGTGATGGTTATAATTTTGTAATGAATAAAGGGAGCGCACGCATGCGCAAACAGCACGCACTTAATTCTCTCTTCCTTCTTATTCACTTGTTGTTGTTTTTGTTGTTCTTTTGTAACAATAATAAAAAAAAAAACACAAACAAAAAAAAAAAACACACACACACACACACACAAACAAGGGCACGATCCAATATATTAATATATTATTATATTCCAAGAATCACACCAAGTAAATTCCGGAGAGTCAGTCAAAAACCAACAATAAAAAATAATTATTACACAAGCACGCACATTTTTAGAAATACATAACATTCCTTTCCTTTCCTTTCCTTTGTATTGTATTTATTGTATTTCTCATAAGGTTCTTTGTTCTGTTCTTCTCTTAATTATCCTATTCTATGTATTCTTTTATGTATTTGAATATATATTTGTTTTTGTATTTATATGATGATTTGATATTTTTTATTTTAGTTTTTTTACTTTTAAGCCGGCAGAGTTGAGTTGTTGAGTTTTTCCGTACTCATAAAGCAACGCACGCTTCGCCAGCAACGCAATAAAAGAACAAACAAGCGACGACAACGAAATGAGCGAACGAACAACCAAACAATAAACCACAATTTCAATCTGATGATGAAGAACACTACGAATGCTTTGAATATTACGCTCTTATATGTACGTTCATAAGTCGTACGCTCTCTCCCTCGGCGACAAGACACAAGAAACAAACAATTTCAAACAAATGCAGCACACACAAATACACAATACAAAGAGAGAGAGAGAGAGAGAGAGAGAGAGAGCGTAAAGTTAATAGCAGCAGCAGCAGCAACAGAGGCAGCAGAGACAGCACAGCCAGCAGTAATTCAAATAAGAAGGCGGCGAGCAAAGAAGCTTAAAAACATTGAATTGAATTGCTTGAGAATTGCTTGAGTAAGTTGACTCTGAGTAATTGAGTGTGTAAGTAAGTGACTCTGAGTGAGTTGACTGAGCGATTGACTGAGTGGGTTTAGTTTTGTTTGGTGAGGAAAAAAGAGTGAGTTTTCTTCGTGTCGTCGTTGTAGTCGTCGATGATGATGTTGTTGTCTTTCTTATTTTATTTATTATTTTATTATTATTTTTGTTGTTTCGTTGTTGCTGTTATATTGCTATTACTATGGTTGTTGTTGTTGTTGTTGTTGTTGTTGTTGTTATGTTAGCGGCACTCGCGAGCCAAGTGTGCGCTCCAAACGACTTCGACTCCAAAACTGAAAATAAATACACAGAACAAGATACTTTTTATTAATATTTTTCAAAGAGAAAAAACAACAAACTACTAAACACAAACAAAAACAAAAATATGGGTAGAAAAATAATAAAAGAAACAATACAAAAAAATACTTTAATACACACATACACACACACACACACACATATTTACATACTTATATTTGTATTTACACACACACACATATATGTATGTATATTTATTCATAGACGACAACGGCAATGGAAAAATATCAAGCGACAAAAATAGTATAAGAATTACACAAAAGAAAACAAGTTCAAACTATAAAAGCCAATCATAGTATAAAAATATAAAACAAAATACACACACAGATACACTCACACACACACACACACATAAGCACACGCATACATACATATGTAGTAATAATAAGAAATATAGTTAGTGAGTTTGTATTTCTGTTTGTCTTTTGAGTAAATACTTAATAAAAAATGAAATGAAATGAAATGAAATACAAACAAAAGAAAATAAAAATTAGAAGAATAAAATAAATAAAAAATAATATGTGTGGTTTTTCATTTTCTTGTTATTGGAATAGAAAAACTTATATGCCATAAGATATTAATTGTATGTAGTTCGAAGTGTGTGAATGACATTTTAATTTCGCAAAGGACACACACACACACACACACACACACACACACACACAGATACACACGTGCACGCGTACACATACATGCATATGAATAAATTTCTATAACAATGAAAATTTTTTATTATTACAGAAAACTCGTAAAAAGCACAAAAAGGCAAGAAGGAAGAGAGAGAGGAAAGAATGAAGAAAGAAGAAAATTAAATATGTAAATTGTTAGAAAAAAAAGATAAAAAGTACTGAAACAAAAACAATTAAATATTTAAAATGCAATGCCTCCACCCTCCTCTTTCAGCCATTCCCTTCTTCAAGAAAGCCTTACTTCAATAACAAAGTCATTAATGTAATTATAAATGTGTCAGAAATGTGTGACTAAGTTCTGAGGACTTAAATAAATATGCAAATATTCTATAATATTTCTACGAAAAGGAAAATACAAACAAGGAGTGTTGCAAGAAGTCTAGTAAACATGTACCTTGACACTAATTACTAAAGACAATCAATGCTTTTAGTGTACAATTTCAATGATGAATATTTGTTTGAACAAGATTCCTAATCCTGAACTAAACAAAGAATAGTCAAATCAATGAACTTAAAACCATGAACACCGAACACCGCAGTAGCGTCTGCTTTAAATAAACGTTTCAACATGATATTTTAAAGAATAATAACAAAGCGCAAATGGAACATGCATTATGAAGGATAGCTCAAAAACTACAAGTCATTTCTTAACCACAGTTATAAATAGACCAAATGACAAGCACCATCTTTCAAATAAAAAAAGAATCATAAAAATCGGTTTCCCTAGAAAAAAGTTCTGAGGTAACAAACAGATATCTACTGGTCAAATCTTATTCAAATTTATATATAGACCACATGACAAGCACCATTTTTCAAATAAAAAAAGAATCATCAAAATCGGTTTATCTAGAAAAAAGTTCTGAGGTAACAAATAGATATTTACTGGTCAGATCTTATTCAAATTTATATAAAGACCACATGACAAGCACCAGCTTTCAAATAAACAAAAAATTATCAAAATTGGTTCACCTACAAAAATGTTATAAGGTAACACACATAAAAAAAAATACAATAAAAAAAAAAATACAGTCGAATTGATAACCTCCCCCTTTTTTTGAAGTTGGTTAAAAACATACAAATTTAAAGGAGAAGAAAGAAGTGTTCTTCCATGAAGACAACCAATATTAACCAAGATTTGATTCCCAATTCAGTAGTTTATTCTTCAGTTTTTGCACCTATGTACTTATGTATGTATGTTTTAACTATATTATGAAGAAATGGTTATGAGTAACGACGAGATTAGAATAGAACCCGGCTACATACTGTATATCCTTAATGCATACAATATTTGGAAGTGATAGGAAGAATTGAAGCAATGCTGGGTCAAGTGTATCAATTCTATTAGTACTTACATATAAGAGGAGAGACAACATTGAAAAATCAATTGAAAGTCGATCACAAAATAAGTTAATCATAATAATATTCGTTATAACGAAAGAAAAAATGTAAAAAAAAAAAAAATCAGATTAGAACAAAGTTTATTTTAATAAGGCATCACAACGAATGGGTGGTAAGTCTTTGAATAATTCAATATACAGAGGCAAAAAGCTTTGATGAAATAAAAATAAGTTGCTGTTTAACAGAGAGACATAGAAAATGGTAGAGACAAAAACAAAATATGTATCTTCAATTTTCTTTTTTTTTGGATCTGACGGCAAAACTTGTCGAATAGTTGGAAATTTCATTTCAACAAAAAGGATTTAAAAAATTGTATTTCACGTCAAGTCTCACCGAAAGTCTATTTACAAATTCCACTAAAAAAAAAAACAACCAAGAGATTTAAGTGATAATCTTAACTCAATTTAAAGCAAACCAAACTAAACCTTCTTCTCAGAGAGTTCAGAGATTACTTGTGGAAAATGGTAGAATCAGAAAATACAAAAATTTAACACCAAGGATAATCTTGTAAGGTCATGGTCATACAAGGGAGATTGGGGTTAAATTACCAACACTATTTGATGATCATATCACCATAATTCAACTGTCATCCTGATTAATTTTATATTCATAGTTTTAAGCTTTTGATACTTATTGTTATTTCTTGCATGGTGATTCTTGGTTCATTAGGGGCAGGGGGACATTCGGCAAGAGTAACCATCCCCGAAAAGTGGCGCATGCCGACAAATGCGGTGAACCTAGACGTAGGTGACCAGAAAAATGACCTCTAAGGGCAATGGAAGAATGCTCAAAGGATGCCTACTCTGAAGTAATACATAAAGCATTTCCGGAGTAGGCATACTGCCTAGAGGACGTAGAGGAAGGTTTAGTGAAGACACTACACACGTAGACACGACGATGTCTATAAGACCAAAGGGATTCCTCCCAACCTCATATACAAAAAATAGAATCTACAAATAAATAAGTTAAAAAATAATAAATAAGAATATAGTGAATTACACCACCATGTGTATTAGTATTAGGGACGCTGTTTATCTAAAGCATGCCTGTCCAACCAAGCCAAGTATCAGTGCCGCTGAATTCGCAAACACATATAAGAAAAGCAAACAGAAATGTCGATTTTTTTCTTATATTCACTCATCACTTCAACCATACTGAGAAAAAGGTTTTGTTTTGCTTGCCACCTATGTACATACATATGTAGTATACGTACACGTGGCTCAAATCACCACATCTACCTGATTTAAAGTGAGTTAAATCCTTTTCAAACTGGGTAACTCTTTATCAACAGTAATCTACTATGTCTGTACGAGCTTTAAAGCTAAGATCAGTCGAACAAACCAAGCAACCATCATCATCCAATCAAATCATTTTCAATCCAAATCTATTGTATCCTTTCTAATCCAATTCAATCCTATTCTATGCTATCCAATCCTATCCAATGCTATCCAATCCTATCGAATGCTATCCAATCCAATCGTATGCAACCTTATTCCATCCAATATCATCCTATACAATTCTCTTCTATCCTATTCTATTATAATCTATTCTATTCAATCCTATTCTATCCTTTCATTTCTAATACAATCCTATCCAATCCAAGCGTATCTCACCCTATTCTATCCAAACCCATTTCTTCACTAGTATGTATTTAGTAGATTTATAGCTAAAAAATTCCTATTATGTATCTCCCCTTTAATGAAATTTAAATAAAATTTAAACATAAAAACTTTTAATTATTAAAAAAAAAAAAAAATATGAAAAATAGTTAAAATTCTTTTATCATATACGTTTCTATTTTCTTTTTCTTACTGCGTTCAATAAAGAAAAAATACATGGCAGAACAATAAAATTTCAATTTGAAATAAAAATCACTATTCAAATCTATAAAATGACGAGACTTCGTTCGTTCGTTCAACTAAATTGAAAAAGACCTCAAATCAAATAAAAATTTATTACACAAAAATCTCACAATACACACACACACACACACACACACTAGAAACAAACACACATAGATACACACACACATACATGCATTAGTATGCCGGTAAACAAATATTAAAAATAATAAACAAAAATAATAATTTTATTTGTAAAATATGAAAAGAAAAGAAAAAAAAAAACACACACACACACACACACACACACACACTCACAGACACACACATATAAAAAAGAAAAAAATTAATTCAATAAAAAAGTAATGAAAGAAAGAAAGATAGAAGGAAAGAAACCCAAAAGTCAAGTAAAGAAAATCTCATAAATTAAAAAATGAAAAAATAAACAAAACAAAAACATGAGAGAGAAAAGAAAATATGTAATAAAAAAAACAAAAAAAAAAAATAGAAATAGTAAGAAGAACTTAAGAGAATAAAATTAAATTGAATTGAATAGAAGGCACAGATTGTGAACAGAGAGATGAGATGAGATGAGATGAGATGAGAGAAGTCGAATAGATGATCGGAGTAATCCAACACGAAGGAACTGATGGTGGAACCACGGCACGATTTGCTTACTTGCAACTAACTTAGAGTTTCGCGTCGTCCATCGTAAGTTATTTCTATTGAGGAGAGACTCTGATGAAAGAGAGTAAAAAGAAGTAAGAGAATTTATACAGAAAGAGAACAGAGAGCAGCGAGAAGCAACGACAAAAGTAGAAAAGTCAAGAAACTTTAAACTAAATTGAAACATGTTTTTTCCTTTCATTTAAACAACCGACAGAGGTGAACTGAACTGAACAAGAAATAATAATAATAAAATTGAACAAAAAACACAAAAAAGCAGAAAAAATATTATCGCCGGTTTCAACAACTATCTTAATACCCTTTTTCTTCTTCAACAACAAATTGGTAGTAGGGATATAACCACATATCAGTTTCTGAAAATAAAACAAATTGTAAAGATCCCACATCATATTTGATATGATTGATTGCTTAGCTCCATTGACCACCACAATAAAAAAAAAAATTGGATACAAATCAGGCATGAGATACTTTGAGAGCCTATGGCATCATAGCGGGTCTTGTTTTTTAATCACTCAAGTACACTAAGTGAATATTGGTACCTAACTTAAATCTAGTGTCTTTATGATGTGGGCTATATAAATTAGTTAAGATGATCATCATCAATTGGATTAATCGAATTACATAATATAGTTTATTACAGATGGCTACACTTCATATTTTTATAGATCGATCAAATCCAAACAAACAAAATTTGCTAAAATGAAAACATTATACTCAAGCAGCAATTGGATTAATCGAGAATTTGTTAAAATGCCAAGCACACTTCATACAATATTTTGTATGATTACCAGATGTTTAGCACCATTGAATAAACATATAAAGTATTGGATATTGGATCCATTCAATCAACAATCAAAATTAGTTCAAGAAATGATGACTCAATCAAATTACACATTTATATATGTCACACATCCCATCTATCCCGTTCTCATTCGTATGAATTCCTTTTCATTTAGTTAACTTATAAAATTTCATTCAAGCTCCAACATGTTTTTTATTTTTTTGATCAATTGATCTTATCAAATCAGTGAATGATTATGATATTTTTTTATAAAGTTTTCAATGTTTAAACATATCAATTCAATGCAGTTTTTAAGATCCTTATGGTGGACGGCAGCCTATAATTTCCAAGGAATCACAGAATTATAAATAACAAACATATTATGCAAGAATATAAAGAGTATAAAGAAAAACCCCTCCATTATGAACACTTTTCTCATACCTCATTGGCAGAACCAACCCAATTCATCCAATCCAGTCTTTATTTAGGGAAAAAAAGACCTTACAAAACACAACAAACATCATCACATAAGATTAATACCATTCGCTGACTGAAGTGTGAAGGGTATAAACAAAAAAAAAATTGAAATAAAGATACGACAAAAAATGAAACGAAATAACTACGGAATAATGAAATTGAGGAAAAATAATACTTAAACTCAAATATGTGCACATGCATACACATACACAAACACACACACACACACATCGGTTTCTTCTATCTATGTGCGTATCTATGGGTATTTGTGTATGTGTATGTGAATAACTTTAATGTATAAAACAACAAATGAATGATTTGGTTTTGATATTGTTGTTGTTGTTGTTGTTGTTGTCATACCAAGTAATTCAAGTAAAATTACACTTTTTTTTTATATATATGTAAATACGAGAGTCCATCGATCGATCAATCATATTACTCATGTTATAGGTATTATTTTTTTAAAAATTTTTCAACGTTTTCATCTTCTTTTTTTTTCGATCAATGAATTTATGGTATTTCCTGCAATTTCTTTAAGCAATGACATATACTACTTAGTATTAGAGTACATGTACATGGTGTAAGCCGGGAGTTTCGGCCCCATGACAAGTGTCAACTCGACTTTTATCTCTTTGAACCCTGTAAAAACACTATACATATATTAATAGAATAATTGTGAAAGCCGGGATCTTTTTGAATTGTTTTTCATATTTCCGACATCTCTTTGAACCCTCCAAAAATAACGAAATAGCACAATAAACTGCATAGAATATATAGTAATGTGTACACCGTTGCCTCTTGAACTGTTCTCTATGGAACGGATCAATTCAATGGTCTGTAAAAAAGTGGAACACGTTTAAAACTAGAAAAATATACTGTAAATAGTCGCTAAGTAGATAGAATTTAAAGATCTGAAATTTCAGTTGAGGAAAAGAAAATGGAAATTCTAAAAAAAAACCAAAACTAAGCAATGATTTTTTAAATTTATCGGATCCCGTCTTGAGTCTCCTGCAAAGTCACTTCTCTATTCATGAAGATTTTTTAATTTTGAAAATTTTGAAACAACTCTAGCTAAAATAGCTGAGTAGATGTTAGAACCTTGAGAGCAATGCCATTGGTAACCTTGGCTGGTCTCCTATGCCGATAATGTCGTAGGTTAGTACAATAAAGCAGTCTAAGCTAAGCATTACAATGGGCCTTAAGGCTTCTTGGTCAATTCGCCATTGTCTTATGTATAGAAAATTATAGTATACTATACTACTTTAAAACACGGGAAATTACCTATTGATCGACCCACGCCATGTGTATGAATGTTCCAACGACAACCATCCATATAAGATATTCGTCGTCGTCGTTGCTGTTGTTGTTGTAGATTAGTAGTTTTTATTTTTATAGTTGTTATTTTATTTAGTGGGTTAAGCAGGAGGGTTCATTTCATAAAAATTCGTAATGCAATAATAAAATTAGATTGAAAAAATGAGAAGGTTGACAGGACATTTTGTTAAATGGTAACAAAAAAAAATTAACCAAAATAAATCGCAAATATTTTCATGAAAATCTTCACAAACAAGGAAATTAAAAAGTTTTCTTTTTTTCCAGATTAATAGTGACCTATTTAAGTAAAATGAATATGTACATAGGTAATTTTTTAAATACTCAAAAGGACTACAAACAGTATATAATTGATGAAGAGATGTTATGATTTTTTTATAGATTTACTAGACCAGGGAAAAGTCTTTTTCTTACCAAACAATTTCCAAGTATTGAATATAAAAAAAAAACACTCCCAGTGGCTAAGTCTGGGAAATATTATATTCTGGTTAGACATATGTGTAGGATATCAGATCCAAATTACAGTCAAACTTCCATATTTCCATACTTCTATTTAAAACTCGAATTTTCCATAACTCATTGCAGAGTTTAGAGCTTTAAAATGGTGATTCGATGTATGGAACATCGACTGTAGTTGAATATTGGTCTAAATTACGGATCAAATTTCAAACTGTAAGCTTACTTTTTCGTTTAAAATATTGTTGAATCGGAATTAGAATAGTACATGTGTTGAAACAACTTTTCCTCTCGACTTTAAAACCTTGTAAAATGTCAATATTTTTACTGTTTCTTGGTATCATTCCAGGTATAGAAATATATCTATATATGTTATATTCCTAGTAATGAATCGATGCAGAAATTTAGATATGTTAAGCTAAAATATTTTCAAGCCCACCCCGTCATTATGGCCTTATTACCAACTGAAACGGACATCTAAGCTTCAACACTTTAATTTGGATGATGATGGTAGTCTAACGGGGTAGTAAATCTTTAGACGAACGACTCCAAATGTTCTCTCTTTGCTGTGGCGTTGAAGAAAGTTCAGAAAACATACAATACCTCCAATGTGACAGCCTTGCCCTTCTGGGAAGGCTTGATGGAGTCGTTGTTTTTCTCGGAAATTCTTTTTTTAAGTCCTGGTAGTTTAACTAATTCGACGCTGAGGGACTGAGGGCGATGAAGTTTGAAACCTTCAAAGGATACACAACAGCCAACTTGCCTACTCTTTGTTAATTTGAGGAATCACAAGATTGCCGTAAGGCTTTTGTTTGTTTACAATAAACAAAAGTGGCATCCACTCCCATCCAATTTTTGTTCCACAAATTTCAAAGTCAAAATAATAATCATAATCTTTTTCAATGATTTCTGCCTTCACTGGCTTTATTAGAAGTCCCGATGAACAAGTTGCATCTTAAGTGAATGCATGACTATGTTCAAAATGTAATCACCCAATTATATTACAGGCGTGATGCACCAATGATACTCGTACAAATATTGTATTATATAACATATGAATAACATAATCCAAATCAGTTGTTGTGATTTTTTATAATTTAATAACTTAGCCTTCCTCGTAATTGCACTAGAATACATTAAATTTAAAACCACAAGTTGAGTATGAAATCAGATCATGTACATTTGGGAGCTTCTGAGCACCCCTCCTCTTGCCATGAGAACTAACAATAGAACAACATTGGCTTAACAATGTAAAGACTCTCCGGCTTAGCTATTTGGAACGATCTAAATGCTCAGAAAACAAAAGTAAAATATTTCAATTATGAAGAAAACAAAAAACCTTCAATTGATACGAATACAAATTTTAGCATAATAAGCATTATTTTCTAGAGATCGGCTTGGCTTATCTACTTACTTACTTACTTACTTACTATGAATACATCGTAAATCTGGTCGAAAATATCAACTTATTCAATCACTTAATAAACACTAAATGTAGGTGAGGGTTTTCAGAGAATGAATTTAATCTCAAGGTGAATATCAATATTAAGAATTTCAGTTGCAATACTAAACTATGTAAAACATTAACAGAAAAACAGAGACAGAACGTTAACTTATGTTTCACACCCAAACTCAAGCTTCCATAGATTTCACACCTCATCTTGTAATTTTTTGAATACTGTAATTTCGTTTGAATATTTCAAGGAAAGCAAAAGTTTCCAAAAACAATTATCATACAAAAATTGTTTATATATTATCAGAAGATCAGCATTCTATAATATACTAGTGTTCCCGGCGTGCTTTGCTACAACCCCTGCGTAATGTAGTCATTGTTCTTGTCATAATGGGTTGCTGCCAACATTGTATATGTGGGTTCTTTCAATTTCACGATAGAAGCGAGTCAAAACAATATGCAAAAACCTTCTTCATGAAAAACGGCATATAAGTGCAAACTTTCATAGTGAATTGTCAAAGGGCATCAGATTCCATCGCCGTCAAACTAAAATTCATTTTCATTTTTATCTATATACAGATTGGTCCAATCGGTTGTATAAACAGTGAGTTTCGTCAAAGACTATGAAATAAATAGACTGAACAAATCGCTCTTTAAAAACATCCTCTAACAACAACAATAATTTACACACAAAATTTCGGAAGCCAGGAAAACGACGGGTAAAACTGCTTGTTAATAATATTTATATGTATATCCGACATATTACAATTTGTTGTAAATGCAATATCAAATTTAACTATGAAAGTTGAAAAACACCTAGATGCTATAATATAGATGAAATGGACAAATATGGCTGTGGGGTGCCACAGAAAACTCTAGTATTTTCGTCGTATGGAGTTTTGCATTCCACTTGGCCACTCGGTGATTTTATCGAATAACCAAACCACTTCAAATGAATATTAATAGGACTGTCAGCACAAAAGGAGGAATCAAACACTCACAAAAGAGTTTTCTGTGGAACCTAAAATCGGAAAACTGGTGGAATAGAGGAGGAAGAGTTTTCTGTGGCACCCGTGATAATCTTGTTATAACAATTTCACTGCAATGTGATGCATTCATTGCAAACATCACGATAAAGTGTATAATAAGAAAATTTTATAGAATTCGAGTGAATTCTTCTGTTTTGAAGGTTTTCATAAACAGAATTTTCCAAACAAAGAAAACAAGAATAGAAAACAGAAGTTTTAAAACGAAATCAAACAATTTTTACTAAACACATGCATATAGTTTACATAGAAATGTAATATATACTTAGTATCTCTATCTGTATTTACGCATTTGTGTATATAGAGAGAGATAAGAGCACATTTTTCTCACAATTTATTTTTCTTACCGTATAATATGATGATATTTCTTCAATAAACACAAATTTATTTTACAATTCAATTCCAACGAATTGTCATGAATATGTCAGAAAACAAATGCACTTGCGTAGTCTAAAGACGACTGACGACGACATTTTATCGATTCATGAAATAATTCCATTGAAAAAAGTTAAATACAGTAAAATCTCTAATTGTGGACATTTCCCCCAGACGAACATCTCTTGTGGTCGGATAAAAATTTCTTAGTCCCAATTTTATGTTGTTAAAACAAATCCTGTGGCGGTCGAATTTTTATTAGTATTGAAGCCATAGGTGTCCGCCGATGGGTGATTTTACTGTAAATTCAATGCAAGAAAAGAATCATGTTAATGAAGATGATGACATTGACGAATGAAAAGAAACAAGTAGAAAGAATATGAAATATTAAATAAATTAATTAAAGTTAAAGTTTCAGTTTTAATGCCTTTTTTTTAGATTTAAACAAGTGTACAGTACAGTGGTTTTGAAACTTTTAGACATCTAACTAAATTCTGAATCCTTGATTTAGTGCTAATGAAAGCCAAACGCATGTCGGAATTGGCATCCAACCAATTTCGTTGCTTGGTTTTATCAGAAGTGGCAAAAACCCCTGTTCACATAGATATGTCCATGAAAACAAAGTTAGTTAGTTAGTTGTGTTCGAGTTTAATTCCTGTTTCTTATGAATCTTTCAAGTTACTGTCGTGTTACATCTCAGAAATGTTGACAATGAATGAATTCCGGATCAGTTTCCGAATACCCTCTTTTTAGCTGTCAGGAATATAGCGATTGAATTTATTTTTTATGTTTTTCAAATGGAGTATCATGTCGTTTTTTTCAGTCTCTCAAATTCAAAAAAGTTTTCACTTTCGACTCTGTTGATCCATAACTTATTGTTAGCGATAAACGCCTTGATTTTATATTCATACATATACAAATACATATCTTGCTCATACCTTATAAATGCAAATTTCCTGATTCTTGCAGTTAATAGTTGAATTATTTAAGTTGCTAAAAAAAAAAAAATCGACCAAATAAGCAAAACGTAAGTGAAATTTGGACTCACAGAACTGATTAAGCAACTCTTTGTTCTCCTTGTTAGTTAAGAATATTTGTACTTCATCTTTCTGTTCGTAAAACATCGATAGCATGTTTTCTTTGGAAAGCCAACGCTATTCCGTGTGGAAAAGCATAGTTTCGTGTTCAGAGTTCATATCAGATCATCATTGCTAGAAAAGACGAGTGTCTAAGGCACTTTACATATAGCCAATGTTGTGTCGAATACTTGTCACTTATATAATATTTATAGGATGGCTTGGCAGATCACTTCGGGTGCTTCCAGGGACCACCGGTTAGGAACCACTGGTATAGTGCAGTTCGGGAATGGTATTTTTACCATTATCACGTTGCTTGTTTAAGCAATAATCAATCTAACTAATCCTTAATTAGTTCCTACTACTTACTAACTTCTATTGATCTTTAATGTTGCTTTGTATTTTCTTTTCTTTTTTGTCTAAAGTTGATGGATAACACATCACTCAATTAGTATCCGGTCTGAAACAAATCTGACTACACTGATCTCACACACCCTTATGATTTCTGATTATAGTACCAACCTTCAAACGAGAAGTGTCAAAATTTCATAATATTCTAAGACAATTACAGTGGTTTCAGTGTCCCCAGTTTTGTCATGTTCAAAACTATATTAAGAAACCTTTAATCGAGTGTCGATTAGAAACTTTTTTTGATGACAAAAATATCTGTAAAGCAAAGCAATGGCATGGCAAGTGTTAAGAGGACTCCACTCTATCTAAATCAACTATTAAACGTTAGTTTACTGTGTTTTAATATGGTCATATGAGCAACCAAAAAAATTGGCAGTTGTTCTGGAAAACATAACAAAAAAGTGCACAAAATAGTAAAGTTGTTATGTAAGATAGCTGACACCTTGAAGATATCAAAAGGTAGTGCGAAAATATAAAAGAAATGAATATTGGAGCATGCAACAGATGTTTTCAAGGTGGGTGCTACGTTTGCTCACACAGGGCCAATGATTCAGAGGCGAGCGTTATAAGAAGGAGTTTTTGCTTCAGTATTTGACAATAAATGATATGATATGGATCCTTTACCAAAAATCTGAATCAAAAAGTTTCTCAGCTGAGTGCAAAGTAGTCCAAAGCGATCAAAAACTGAAATAGCAGCTAGAACCCTTCGCATAAATATAGAAAAAAAAATGCTGTTCCACCAGGAACAAAAAATCGATGAAAATGATGGTTAAATTTAATGAATTACTCTATGAATTTCTTCGTCACCCACCGAACTCTCCCTCAGATCAGGCTTCCAGCGACTACTGGCTTTTTGGAGACATAAAATTTGGCTCAATCATCATCCCATACTCCAAAAATGCAAAACATCCGGATAGTTTTACTTCCCACTGTACATACTAGTGTGTAAAAAGTAGATGATAATCTTTCATCATTATCATCATCGTCAATGTTAATGTGTACAAGTATATTATTTTTTTTTTCGTAAATTTTTCTTTACTTTTTTTTTTTCTTTTCATTTCATTATTTAATCTTTTTCTTGTTTCGTATATTTATTTAGTTATTTTCCATATCTATAAAATTTGTTGTTGTTGTTGTTGTTGTTGTTATGTATTCTTATTCTTTCGTTCATTATAATCGTAATGTACACACAATTTACTAAATAAATACACACGTGTAGATATATACACACACACTACTATGAGATACCAGCTAGTCGTACTACATACAAGGTACGCGCTGCGTACCATATAAAAATACTCACTCGTACAATTGTGCATATAAAACAAAAAAAAAAGGTTGTTATTGTTGCTTTTGTTTCATTCAGTAATCAAAAGAAAAAGAAATACATGTATTGTACTATGTATTTATAACTAATAACCACTTTATAGAATATACTATTGTACATATTGTAGTAGAGTAATAAACCTCTAAAAGAAACCCAACCAACCAATGAACCAAACTAACAACAGAAAGAGATCAAGTCAAATAATTTAATATACAATAATAATAAGAATATACATACATATATGCAATAATAATAATAATAATAATGTATCTACGTTTTCATATTTCATTCTCTTTTTATTACTATTATACATATTCTCTTCTTTTGCTTGCCATACATTCTGTATGTGTACATATTTGATTTTTATTGCAAAAAAACAACAAAAAATAATACAATACGGTACAATAAAAAAAAATAACAAAACGACGAAGACTAAAAAATGCTTAAAGAAGTAAATTTTTACAAAAACAAAGTATCTTTTTTCTACTTATACTCGTATGTACATTATATTTCAATGAATGTTACGAGTATCTTACTACAATAGATACTTGTTATAGATACACACACACACACATGTGTATGTGTCTGTACATGTTTTTTATGTATAAAATAATCTATTTTCATTTTTTATTTCTTTTATTGTAAATTATTACAACAGTTTACAACAACAACAACAACAACAATAAAAAAGAAACAAGATATGAAAAATTCAAAAAGAAACCATTTCAATTCAATTCAGAAAGAGATACATTTTTTTTTTGTTTCTGTTCTGATGTGTGTGTGTTTTATTTTTTTTTAACAATATTTAATTATACATTCAAGATTGGTTTTTTTTTTGTTTTTTGGATTTAAACAATTTAAGAAGTAAAATCCAAGACCGAAACAAAAAATATTGTAACCGAAAAATTACTTGCAAAGATACTACACAGATACACAAACAATACTTCTATACTGTATTGTATATTGTACATATTATGTAGTATTGTATCTTTGTATCTTTTATACAACAACAACAACAACTACATATTGTACAACGTGAGGCACACGAGTAGTTAAAGCTTAAATTAAAATTAAATGAAATAAATTGAAATAACTTGAATTTAAACAACACAACACAGTAACAAGAAAAACATGAGATGTCATGAGACAAAGAAAACAAAAAACAAAGAATGATGAAAGAGAAAAAGAGCGAATGAAAAAAGTTAAAGAATTATCAAGATACATAGTAGAAGATGTACTTGATGCTCCTTGAACTACGGTCGCAACTTAACCCAGAAAACAAAGTTCGACTCTATAAGGCAGTTCTGGAGCCGGTGTGGACATATGCAATGCAACTGTGGGGAACCACGCAAAATTGTATAGAGCGCTGCGGTTACAGTCGGCAATACGGCCTTTAGTTCAAAAAGGTCGTTGGTGTCACCCTAGATTATAAACTCACCTTCAAGGGCATACACAAGTACACAACCAAGTCCATGATGCTCTGCGGTGCAGCAGTTTGGGTCAAAGCAGTGGACAAGGTCTCATACTGGAGAACCCTTGAGAGGGTTTATAGGCTGTGCGCTCTCAGAGTTAAGAGCGCCTTTCGCACTGCTGGGCTCCATCGACGAAAGGACACTGGACGTTTAGCCTAATCCTTATTATACTACTTATACAGGTTCCAGCGCGACGAAGCACCATGGTATCTCCACTGCCGTAACCAGTACGAGGATGTCGCTAAGCACACAGTCATCGAATGCGAAAGGTTGGATAGAGAGCAGTACGAGCTGAGAGAGGCTTTAGGTGAACAGCCCGCGGCCAATGCTGGAGAACCCCGACAAGTGGAATGCTGTTTTCGACTTTGCATCAAAAGTTATTAAGGAGTTACCTGGCGGCTGCAACCAATATGACGGATAAATTTCCCAGTACCAGCCTTATGAAGCTTTGCTTAACGGCAGCCCCGTAAGGTCCTGATACACCTATACTGTTTTTTTATACATGTATTTATTTATCGTTTTCGTTACTATGTACCTACTTATATGGGGGAATTAAATCTAACATACTATGACACTACTTACAATGGTAGTATGTGGTATGTGATCAAGGAAGAAATGAGAAAAATTTCAGATAAGTAAATACATCAGCAAACAATTTAGCTATAAGACATGTATGTTAGGCGCCTGAAAAGATTTCATGTGTTACATTCCTCACATAGAAGTTAACATTCACGTCTCTGCGCCTGGGTAGCGGTACTGCAGCAGCATTGTAAGCTGCTGAACAGCGCATTCACTGTTAATATTATTTTATGATGAAATGCACATAGCGCAGCCATCTGGAATTCAAATTGCTGGAAATTCAGATTCATTAGTTAAATTCCAAATAACTTATGCATATAGTGCAGTCCCCGGAATTTAATTTCTTATTTTAGATAATAGGTTAGAATAGATTCTAAGTTATTTGTCTAGTTTTATATTGGTTGAGCTCGCTGGAGCCTCACTAATCCTGTGATATTATTGTTACCAAAAACTATCAAAACAGTTTAACATGGCGGACTGAACATATTATAAGTAGGATGTATGGGCTTTTTTTTTATATTCTGGTGTATACATCTGGTCTATCCATCTGATCAGTTGGAAAATATCTTTAAATTGCTCGTTTCAATGCGGCAATGATACGAAACACTGAAGTAAGCTGGCTAAGAAGTGGTTTGTATCTGAAAAGCTCACTCCCCAGACTTTGATGCGATCGGAAAATTGTGGGGAGATATTTAATGATTGGTGGGAGAAGCAAATTCTTCAAGCAGTGAACAACTTTGGGAGGTGGTTAAGCACAACAGTTGACAGATTAATAAACAACTGCAAATAACTTAATCTTGCAATGTGCTCTCATTAAAACCATCAATAGTAAAGAATAATAGATTTATCCCATAGAGGTTTCAATAAAAAGCAACACTCTTTCAACAGTCTTCCAAAAAACAATTTCTTTGCCTCAATTACTAACACATAATATTCACAGATGGCTCCTAATTATCCGAAATTACAGGTTCTCTATCGAATCTGACCCATTCAAATCGTCTTCTTATCCCACTATTTAACAGTTTTCATGTTAATCATGTTAATTCATGAAACAATAAAAATATATGTACAAAATATTGGATAACATGTTATTTGCTCAGTTTCGCTTTAAGTTCTAACTGCAAAACTAATTTCAACAATCACAACTTCTATGCCATAATCTTACTTCTATACACAAAATGCTCCAAAATAAAACTTATCTGGGTCCCAAGTCACACTGACATCAAAGACTTTGTCATTTGTCAGAGTCAATAGCCAAACTGTCTATAAAGTTACCACTTGTACTTAGTACAAACCCAATACAACATCATCGACATTATGCAAACACTTTAAAACTACAGATGAGCTAAACAGTGATTTTAAAATCACAGTGATTCTAAACTGTGATTGAGTCACAGTCATTTGAAAGGAGAGACACACTTTACTTTGTTGAAACTGTGATTGGTAATCATAGTTTAGGAAGCAACTGAATCATAGTGAGACAATCAATCAAGTAAACTGTGTCTCTCCCTTCAAATGACTGTGACTCAATCACTGTTTCGAATCACTGTGTCACTGTTTATCTCATCTCTATTTAAAACAACAAAAATCCGAACCATACCATCATGCTACAACACACTTTATCTGATATAAGAAAATCTGTTCCTTCAAAAGCATTGCCATTCCATATTGCAGTACTATATCTCATTAATAACTATCTAGACTTGGCCAGATAAAATTCACAAGGATCTGTCTAGGTCAAACAAACTCAACATCGATGTACATAAATCAATACAACATTTGTCTCTTATTCAACAACGCACATTATCACATCTTGCCCCTCTCTATCCCTCCTCAGATTATCAGCCATCGCTTACTTAGACTCCATCCTACATATGATATTTAACCTACACATCACTGGCTGAAGGCTTGAAGGCAGCATTGGCTAGTATAAAAAGTCGAGACAGGTAGTATCGTAATTGTTTTTTGCGTGAAAACGTTTTTCATGAACCAATAGTAGTAGGTACATAGTATAAAGAAAAAATATAATATAAAAAGTTCAAATTTCCGGTGGAGTCTGATATGACAGAATTTGACATTCACATGTGAAAGCAAAGAACAATAGAATTTGCTATTCACATTTAATTTCAGTGACAATGTCAATTAATAAGAAGCCGACAAAATACAAGTCGCTTGTCAAAATATAAATTAAATTTAAAATTTTTAATCCGATGAAAAATGCAGGAAAAGTGTCGTGTTTGCTTTGAAACAACCAAAGGCACTAATGCCAAAAATCTGTTCGCTACAGAACAAAGCGTATTCCTTCATCACATAGACTTGTTAACTGGCGAATGGGTGAGTACGGTAGATTTAAGTGAATATGCAAAGACTTTAAAAAGAATATAGACAGGACAAATGCAGCGCGCTCTCTTTCTATTCGTAAAGCCCAACAACAAATTGTGTGCAATGTTTTCCCGAAATGTTCCTCGAAATTTTATTTTGACATACAATTTGGTGTTGGGTAAAAAAATAGAAAGAGAGCGCGTTGCATTTGAAGAGGGCGCGCAGGAATCTGTTACGTGATGGTGGCGGGGAAGTCGAGGAGAGAGAAGAATGAAATGCTGATAAAGCACAAATAAGTTAATGTGTATAGGCAAGCATCGAATGAAATGAATACAAGAGAGGAGAAAGAAGTGTTAAAGAGCTGGTTAAGCAGAAATAAGTTAAGGTGTATGTCTGAGTATGTGTATAGGAAAGCATCGAAAGGAAGGAATACAAGAGAGGACAATAAAGTAGTAAAGCAGAAATAAATTAAGGTAAATGTGTTAGCAGAGATGTAAGCTGTGGGTCAATGAAATATATTAAGTAAAGGTGTATGTATGAGTGTGGATATCTTATTAATTGAAATGTGAAGGCGCACAAGTCGAGGAAGAGAGTAGAATGAAATAGTTAATAGAAACTATTTAACTTAACTTAGAAATAAGTTAAGGCGTATGTGTGAGTGTGTGTAAGGGCATTTTCAATGATGGCGTGGTTTACGAATTTCGTACAGTTTATTTTTATAGTCTTTGACATATGTATGACTTTTTGCCTGATAAAATTATGAACAATAATATTGCTAGTTGGTCCATGAAGAAAATGCACCCACTTACATATGCATTTGCTGTGAACAAGATCTTCAAGTGGCAGCAGCTTTTCGTGAACGTTGCATTAAAACTCAAAGGAAACTGCGAAATGAGAAAACTATGAGCGCGCCATCCACATCAGGAATATTTGATGAAGCCGAAATCGAAAATTCGATGGATGAAATTGATAAATACAGTGAAGTCGATCAGGGTACTTACGATTTTTCTGATTTTGAACTCGACTGCTCTGGAGAAGAACAATTTGATGATGATAGTGTGGACGGGTATGAGGATTTTGATGATGAAGATTCCGACGAAGAGAACGAAGATTCCATAGCGGACAAATTGGAAGCTCAACGTATAGAGGAACAATTTAAAATTTCATCTATAAAACGGCCAGTGGATAGTCCAGAACCGCCAGTGTATAGTCCAGTTAGAACAATCCCAGAACCGCCAGTGGATAGTCCAGAACCGCCAGTGTATAGTCCAGTTAGAACAATCCCAGAACCGCCAGTGGATAGTCCAAACAGAACAATCCCAGAACCGCCAGTGGATAGTCCAGACAGAACAATCTTAGAACCGCCAGTACAGATTCCTCCACCAAGCAAACAACGAAAATGTATTAACTGGCGTGTCTTGACAGAGGAACAAGTCATAGAAATGAAGCGCCAAATACGAAGACGTGATTGTATCTGTGATCAATGCGGAAGGCATTTTAACGATCCCAGCAATTTAAAATTGCATCTGATACGACATGCTGGTGTAAAGAACTTTTGTTGTGAAATATGCGGCTTCAAGTTTTACACGGCGCATTTGTTAAAACGCCACCAACTGACTCATAGGGAAGTTCCACTTTTTAGCTGCGATTTTTGCAATCGATCTTTCAATTACAGAAAATCCAAAATTGAACACGAGAGGTAATTTAGATATAATTATTATGGTTTTTTTTTTGTTGTCTTCACATGATTTACAATATTTGCAGAATTCATCGCAATGAAAAACCATTCAAATGTGATCATTGTGACAAATCTTTTAGAACAACAGGGAAACATAAGGAACATCAACTCGTACATACTAGACTACGTCGATATCAGTAAGTACATTGATATAATTTGAAATTAATTACGTGTCAATTACATTTTCGTTACAGTTGTGAAGTTTGCGACAAACGGTTTTTGACGCGTAAAAATCTATCTGCTCATTTCAAATCTAAAGTTCATCAAGAAAAACTACGACTGAAGAGTCTTAAATCTTAAAATATTAATGCTATTCTCAGTTTTCTTAGTATATGTATGTAAAAGTGTATTTATGCATGTATGTATCTATGTATGTATCTAATACAAATGATTTATATTTGCAGAATACATCGTAATAAAAAACCATACAAATGTGATCATTGTGACAAATATTTAAGAAGAACAGGAAAACGTCGAGACCATCAAGTCGTATATACTGGACCACGTCGAACCAATAAGTACATTTAAAAGATTTGAAATTAATTGCGTATTAATTACATTTTCCTTACAATTGCGAAGTATGCGATAAACAAATTTAGCTGCTCATTTCAAATCTTAATTTCATGATTAAAAACTCCTAACTCAAGAGTCTTAAATCTTAAAAACATTATACAATATATATAAATAATAAATATGATATTTTATTCCATTCTCCGTTTTTTTTTTTATGTATATAAAAGTGTATATATGTATGTATCTATGTATGTATACATGTTCCTAATGGATTCCGAAACTGCTGAATCGATTATGATGAAATTTTCAGGGAAACTCTAACATAGTTTGGTGAGTGTGAAGTTTGATCTGGATTGAACCCGTTGTTGTCGAGAAATTGGGTTCACTATTCTGTATAAAAATGTATGTTCACAGATAAATATGAGATCGAAAAACTCCCACACCATATGACCGATCACCATGAAAGTTGAGACATGTGAATACATGAAAAGGTTTTTATGCTATTCACTTTGTTAAAACTCGATGAAAAGATTTGAACGGTCATAGCAATGTGCGCCCTTGAACGCTAGTAGTAAATGGAAAAGGTGAATCCCCGAAATATATACCATACAGTACATTTAAAAATTCACGGATAAGTGCAATAAAATTGTAAATTAATTAATATAATATTGTCGCAAAGATAGCATTAATTATTTGTATGGTTATATAGAATAATAAGGTGTGGGCTACCGCCGGGCGGTTGATTGACTATGCAGTCTCTGCCGATGACGTTCTCAAGCAATACGCTTACAAAAGAAGAGATAATTTTCAATTTTAGTCAACTTTTAAAACTCTCCTCCCCCCTTGTTGACATAAGCGCACCATGACTTGGCGCTACGACTTTAGAGTCACGAGATATATTAAAAACAAAGGCGACAAATTTCATTAAATTTCTAAAAGAGCGTCAGATTGTGAAATGCATCCCCTTTTTAAAAACAGCTAGCATTATATCAATAAAGGCGAAGGCTTTAGTTAGTCTTTGTTTTGTTCACTCAAGAGTAAAACTTAAACAAATTTCATAAGGCACAATCATTCTTAATCGACATACATAGGTAGCAGATACATATATTAACCTACAATTCACTAGCTGATGGTCCCGGCAGCCATGGCTAGTATAAAACATAAAAATTCGTGTTTATTTAAAGTTTTAACTATGAGATAGGATTATATAAGTAAAGGCCAAGACCACAACAGCCAGTATGAATTTTATGAAGTTTAGGTAGTTTTAGTTTTGTAAACTTAACCAACTTCCCAAACCTTTATTTATGTTTTTATTTTGGGGACTCACACCCACCATCTAGGTATATGCAAAATAGATATTTTATATTTCAGGAATACAAAATATTCTCCAAAAAGATCAATGCACTTTGATATCTTGCACTTGAAACAATTTTTGAAGCACTTTTGCTCCATCGAATGAGGTTTTTCCTTCAGGCACCACTAAAAAACATCAATTTGTTATTGAAGTGCGGGACTACAAAAATAAATCATAGTGTGTCAAATGAGGACTATTCAGATGGGCTGATGACCCATCAATTCATCGTTTTTGGGATTCAAAACGTCTCATGTGAAAGCTCGCATTGCCGTGGTGAAGAATGATTCGACTAAGGCGGTTCGGTTGGTTGTCCTCAATTCATTGAAAACTTTTGACAAACAAATGATTTGCCTTGAATTGCTTTGTCTGAGAATAACTTTTTTTTGGATCTGATAGCTCGTCATCAATTGCTATTTAGCTTCATACGCTTAGATCCCCAAGATTCTTCACATGTCACGATTTTATAAGTCTTTTAAAGCACCGCGGTTATATTACTTTTGCACCAATCGACAAGAGCCTTCTTTTGAGTGATTGTCAAATTATACGGTATATACATTGGTTGAACTAGTGCCTAGGAATGCCTTAATCTCACTATAAGTGATATAACGATTTATTTAGTTTATGCTCGGCAACGATGGTTTCTGACCAAACAGCTGATTTTTGATGAGCTTCTCGAAAAACATCGTCCACAATTGGATTGCTCATTTCCGAAATATAAAAGGTAACCATCCTCGCATTAACCTCACCTCACCCCCTTACCATAGTCAAAATCCATTCCCATTTTATGACTTGATGATCACATTTAAGCATAAAGTTTATCATACATTAATTATTATAAGTATTTTCCTCAATTTCAAATTAATTGGGGCGCCTTCTGTCCTACCCAAAACTGTAATAATTCCTTAAAATATGCCACCTATTTTATAAATATATTAATGATTTGTAAATAAAATTACATAAATAAATATGCTTTAATATACTAAGTATCCTCCTCCATATATTATTGGATATATTGTATAACACTTTCCAGAAAGATTCATTACGGAACTGTTGTGGATCGTTCGCTCTTCATCATTATTTCAGAGAGAACTCACAATGTATTGTACAAAGATTCATTTGTAAATCTTGGAAATTAAACGAGAACTAGGAGTATCCGGATTACTTTATTCAAGAGCAGAGTGAATAAATAGTCATTAAAATCACCCAATTATAATACACAAGGACAAGAGTCCACTCACACAAAGAAAAGTTTACTGTTTATACCATGCAATAACTGTGTGTGGGGCTCGTGCTTGTTATACATAGATGTCAGTGATCACGATCCCGATTCTGATGTGGCAATTGGATAAAGTTCAAATTGAATATGTCTGAATGGAAGAGGAAATATTACTTTTCTGAAGACCATTTAATTCCCAATCATGGGAACTAGACAAATCTTTCGGTTAGCTATCATGGCGGTCACTTGCTAGATATTTTATAATCAAAATTATCTTTTTAACAACCGTAAAGATTGATTTTCAGTAAGCAAATATATGAATTATATAAAATGCTTGTGTTTGTGTTTACAAAGAGTATTACCATTAAAATGGTGCTTTACCATCTTTCTGGATTATCACCTTGTTGTAGTAAAGGAGCACAGCAACAGGCGTAAGAACCCTCAATGCGATGACGGTGGTCTAAACCAAATATCAGAATGGAAGGCCCATATCAATCCTATCCTATCCTAAACTGGTGCATTCCAAATTTCGCTTTAAGATTTGAGATCCTCTCTTTTAGTAAATCGAAATCTACATAAACATAGCATATCTTTTATTGAATACTAGCAATAGTATAAGTAGTAGTAGTTCTCAAGACTTATGTACATGTACATCTACATAATACTATACAATATTATAATGTTACTTTATTTTCTCTGTGATTCTCCTCCTCTCGCATGCATAAAAACATACTCGTACATAGTATTTCTGGTTATTGATCTTTCGATATTCTTGAGTTCAACTTGCTTAAGTACGAGTATTTCTTATTTATTGTATTTCAAAGATTGTATTTTTCTTTTTTTTTCTTTATTCTTTAAGTAAATAAAATTTTATTGTGTAGATACTCATTTTAATTCCTTGTTTGCACGCTTCATATGCATTTATTATGCAGTCGACCCACAACAATCCCGTTCAGCCCCTCTCACTTACCCATCACCTGTTGTTGTTATCCAAATCCCACCATATAATGCACTCAATATCATACAAAACACACACACACAAACACACACTGGCACAGATACAAATACAAAAATACAAAGACAAATATAAAGAACAAGAAGGAGAGTCTTAAGTTTCTTTAAATTTTTTCTAGTTAGATTTATTGCTTGTGATATAGAGAAATAAGAACGAAGAACGAAACGAAGACTTTTAAGTTACAAGTTTTTTATTTCAAATCGAATATTTATTGCAATTCAGTGTTGCCATACTATTGCAATTTTATATTGTATAATTGTACTAAAACATATAGTCTTGAAATACCCGATGACAAACAGAATTTTGGTAGAGCTGTCCAATCGAATCCGCAAAGATGAGGTGAGTTACTAGTTTCTACTCTTTACCTAATGTGATTTAAACACTCCTTAAGAATCACTTCTAAAACAACATTTTTTTCACAGAACACTTCTTATAGCATTGAATCCTTATTGATCTACTATTGTACATATCAGATCATTTGCACGATCGAAATGGTGGATATATATTTGTTCAGATTTTAAATTGATTTTTTCATAGAATTTTAATAATTGAATGCCGTGCCGGTTACTCGAATTGAAGCTCCGGTAAGAATGCACCTACACACATATTTTTGTTGTAAACTTTTTTTGTGGAGGCCACTAGATCTAAGGAGGTCATTAACATGTCCAAATTCCTGGTAATGGACCCATGGTATTTTGGATCCGCTAACAAAATTATGTATGCACATATTACAAAAAACATATCTGGCAACCTTTTCTGTAACTTATTTTCTTTCTTCTTGCATAAAAAAAAAATAAATATAAACCTTTCAAATTCAAATAGAAAATGCAAAAATATAACTACAAAAACAACAACAACAACAAAGACTATGCATTGATTTGAACTTACTTGAAATACAGGCAAGGAAACCCCCATATAGGAGCAACAACAACAAACCCAAACTCAAACCACAATATACACTTATATTAAGAGCAGAGAGAGAGAAAGAGAAAGAGAGAGACACCGAGCAAGAGCAACCAAGGAAGAACTTAACCGACAACTTTAAATATAAGATACCATATATTGGGTTGATCAGAAAGTTAGAGCGGTTTTGGCATTAGAAAACTTACATAAATAGATGTTTAGGTATTGTTCAGGTATTAATGCTTTTATTAGAAAAACATTTTTGTTTTTTATCTTATCGCACTGAAATTTGGACCCAATAAGTGTCTGACCCATATTTACCAACCAAGTAAATTTTAATTACTGGATCGTATAGCTGCCAGTCTCAATGTTGGAATGCAGTATGAATACTAACTCTACCCTAAACCTAAGTCAAATCAATAATGTATGCTCAATCAAAGGAGGGTCATCTATGCATGGTGATGCGCTCACTGTGTATGGTCATGTGTACACGGTCAAAGAGAAATTGTTCACATATACATACATATGCAGTTAATAGTTCTGGAGCCTGTTACTGACAACTCGGGTTCACTAGAATCATTCACGGCCATTTTTAATCGGTTGAATCGAAGTGGTCCATTAAACCCCGTTAAGAGACCGGGAACTCAGAGAAAAACTTTGATCTCTCATATTAAAAAATTGCTGAGGCTTGTTAGGATGTGTTGCTAGCCATATACAATACATATGTACATATTTTATGATGTTTAGATTATGCGTTATGAGACTTTCATTAGAAAATTCTATGAATGCTTGCTTCCGAAGACCTTATATATACATAGTATATCCAAAGATTATGAAATTATATAGATTGAGAGAGCACTCTGTGTGTAATCTCGGGATATCTAACATCGAAATTATATGCACTTTTTGTCGTAGAGTAGCCCGATTTCGTGAGAAGAAGTTTTATGAGCAGAGGATTATGAAGTTGCCTCCAAGATGGCAGAAGAACATTGAACAAAATTCCCACTAACTTCTTGAACAACCCAATACAAAACAATAGAAAGAGGCGCGGTGCTGATGGGGCGGGAATGGTTGGTATGGATGGATGGGGATGGATAGATGGATGGATATACTATTGCGTTCGTATAATGTGCGGAAGTTAAATGCAAGTTGAACTCAAGCAACAATGAGTCAAGTGAGAGCAAAAGAATAACGACCAAAGCACAAACAAATGACAAACAATCGTAAGTTGCACACACAACAACTACACAAAACAATTTAATGAGCGCACTAAAAAAGAGAGAGGGCAAAGTTAGATATGAGATACAGAGAGAGCATCACATTGCTTGTTATAGTATTGTATTAAGAGTATGCGGCGAAGCGATGCGTTTGCGCTGTGCTATACACAGCAGCGTTGCGATGTTGCGATGCGATGATGATAAACCGAAGAAGACCCGACCAACACCAACTAAACGACGTTAGTTGCCGAACCTAGACAAAGTGGAAAATGTTAAGGTAGCTCCACATTATTCATTGTTGTTGTTGTTGTTGATTCTGCTTACTTGCTTGCTTTCTGGCCATTGCCTCTTTCTAAGGAATGCAGGTGAGCAACAGCAACAGCAGCAGCAAAGAAGAGCGGAGACCGCGCGAATAAGCAGATTTCGTAAAAATTAACGCAAACACACTACTCAAAAACAAAACAAAACAATGTGTGTATGTAAAAAAAATGAACATAACAACAACAAAAGAGCAAAAGGAATGTTGCAATGAGAAAAGTATTGTAAGTAGAAGAAATAAACACTAGTAACAGTGAGCTGAGAATTGTAAATTACTTACTGCAACAACAACAACAACAGCAACATACTTTTGAATTAAGAAGAACTAGCAACCAACAACAAACAAAGACCTCAGTTAAAGATAAAACCAAATACAAACAAAGAGGAGCCTAACCAAAAACAACAAAAAACAAAACGGAACAAAAAAGTCATGAGAAAATATGAAATATGAAAATATTTTTCTACATATTTTAAAATTTAATTGTATTTTTTCACATACAAACAAACATAATTAGTGAGCTCTCTCTCTCTCTCTCTCTCTAATATTTTATTCCTTCCTTCTCTTCAAAGTTAGAAGTCTTAAAAATTATATAAATACAATCGAATTTCTTCCGAAGTCATTCGGGGCCTACTGAACCTCAGTAATCTCAGTGATTGTTCACATTTCCTTCCATGGCAACCGATCGGACCAATATTAACATTTTTAGTGGCTATATGTTCATTGCTCATTGTATAAAAATGAGCAATAGATGAAGAGATGGAACATAGCAGTCAACAATGAGAAGTCTACACACTTCACATTCATGTTAAACTACATGACAAGCCCTTCCAATACTTATAAATGTCATTTCAAGGAGTATCACCGTAAAGTATTTGGGACTGACCTCTCAATGTGGTTATCAAAACCAGAAGAAGATGCTTCTCAGAATGAGCTGGCTCCTCAGTTCGAAATCAAAGCAGAACCTACGTAACAAGCTGTTACTGAATAAGACCATACTGAAGACGGTATGGAACTATGGTACCCAGCTAATGGGGCACTTCTTTCAACTCAAACCACTGCTAAGGCTTGTCGGTGCACCATGTTAAGTCGGAAACTCAGTTATTTAATGAGACTTGAAGATTCCAACGATCAGAGAACAAACACATCTCTCTCATCTGGGAGGACCAAGGTTGTCAACATGGAGTCAACCTACTGGAAAAGGTAACAACCTGTGGATCTCCCATTCCGCTTTCCGGACGAGTGATATCAGCTCCTAAGGATAACCCTATAACATGTGATTTTCTTGTTCATTGAAATTCGCCTACTATCCTTCGGTGGCTGGGGCCATAAATCGAAATGAGAACCCAGTTGATTCAGAAAAGTATAATTTTTTTTTTGTAGTTGGTGACCTCTTCTCGGAATATCCCCTGATACTATTGTATTTAAGATTTTTGTTTGGAATTTGATTATAAAGGACACTTTTCGAGTCCCAGTTCTTGTGAGCTGAAAGACTGAAGACCCTGCGCGGACCACTTAATCCACCAAACCCCTACTCATCAAGTACCACTAGGAAATATGATTTATCATCATTATTATTGAGGTACTTTGATTCAAATGAGATAATGAGATGCGGCGTCGCGCTGCTTCTATTAGTTTTTAAGTTAAAGAGAAATTTCTTTTTTTTTAATGTAATGCTTATTCTCTCTTAAATATTGTACTTAGATATCTCTTTTACGAGTATTATTTTTATCAAGTTAAACATTCTTTGTCTTTCGTGTTTCATGTTTCGTGTGTTGTGTATTGTGTGCTGTTGTGTGTTGTTTTTTGTAAGTTGCATCTTGGCTTGGATTCTTGTTTTTGGTTAGAATTTATTTAAAATAAAACAAACATACAAAATGCAAAAACAAATAAATGCACACACACACACATACATATATGTACATGTGATTCATATGCATGTATGCCTGTTTACATAGATATAAAAGTACACACAAAGATTGGTTAGTTAGTTGATTATGTGCTTAGGCAGAACGAACAGCCAAACAAATAAGTAATATGACTAGAGAAACTTTATATTTTATTTGTTTTTCTGTTTTCATATTGTTCTTTCCTTTTTCATATACGAGTAGAGCAGTAAGTAGATCTTTGCATTTTTTATGTTGGGTGGGGTAGATTCAATATAACTATGATATAGAGTCTTTGAGCCAGAACCCAGGATAGTCAATCGATCAGATCAAACCTTCAGATACTAAAAAGTTATTCAATCATTCATGAATACTGATTTCATTCTCAAAATACAAAATCGTTATCGCATTCATAACTTTTATTGAGTTTAATTTTTAGTGTACTCGTATTACCAAGAAAAAGGTACATATTTTGCATAATTTGTAGATCTGGACGTTCTAAGCAGTTGCCTGGGACGAGTTACTTTTTTCAGGGAAATACATAATTCAATTCTTTATGGAGATGAAGAATCATCACTCTGGTTAGGTGATTTTGTTGTGAGAGACAATTTTATGAGAATCATCCAGATCAAAATTACAGAAGATTATAATATATTTTAAATAATACTTGGTTGATCCAAGTGCCAAAATTTATCAGTTCTATTGAACAGAAATTTTTTCTATAGAAAAGTTTGAGTATTAAATTATCATAGAAACTTTGGTCACTGACACTTAGAGACTAAGGGAGGGGCCTCGCAAAAATCTTTAAAAATTTTAGTATTTAATGTTTAGTTATTAAGCGTGAGTAGTATTTATTCAAAGTCGAATATATCTCTTTCTGCCTGGGAAATGAAAGAGGCCTCTCAAAACTAATATCGCCGACGTCTATATTTGGTCTAGCACCGCAAATGACGACGGCTTCATTGATATTGAGTCTCCATTTATACTGATCAGGCCTATATAATTCGCTTCCATTTTTTTGTCGTTATCCTAAGGCTTCCTCTTAAAGTTCAATCAATTAGTATTTATCGTTAAGGTACATTGATTTCATTTAGAATTGACCATCTCTAAGTGGTATTTGATCCACCACTCCTTCTACTTCCTGGTGGGTTGGTAGGTCTTGTTTGTACCAACTGTACTAACAATTTAAATTAGCATCAGAGTAGCATCAATAAGATTATCACATGCTACAACTACAAGACAGAAGTATACTAAGTGTAACACTCTCCGAAACAAGTACTACTTTTCAGATATCATTGTTGGACGCCTATATAATCTTTTGCAATAATCTTTGTTGATATTTTCACCTATTGTAGGGCTCTTTTTATGATCAATCTTTATCATAGTATTACTGAAATAGTATTTATGTATGCGTCTCATATGCAATGGTTTGATTTTTCTTTCAGCATGAGAACGATTGAACTGCTTTAAAGGTCTCATCTTCAAGCAGAAGTACACAAATAATTGTTACTGATTTTTGACCATGTAAAGGCCCCTTAGCGTGTTAAGTTGCGAGTTTGTAATGCATAGAACTGTAAGACCAGAGATTATATATCAATGTAGATGGAAATGATCTAGGATCAGTGTGACGAGAATATGCGTTTGCGTCTAGTCTACACTAGGTTTTTGATATAACGAACTGATCTGAAATTTGGTATAGTAGAGACGACGAGGTGAAGTTTAAAAGCTGTGACACAATCCACAGTTCTAATGTTGACTAAGTAATGCTTCAATTGACTATTTCTTATTGGAACTGACTGAAGTAAAAACATATAGATTGATTTATATAATTCTTTTCCAGCTCCCATTGCGAGTACGAAGCTGCAGATGAGATCCAAGATTACCTCCATCTGTCAGGGTCTAGGGTGAACCGGTGGAACTTGAGAATTGATAGTAACAAATGCACTAACGTGTGCATCACTTTGAGAAGGAACACATCACGTCGGCGGTACTTAGCTACCTAATCAAACTAAACAGGCTTCACAGGCTGTTTAACAGGTGAAGCTCATTCTCTCTCTCGGGAATAAGCATACAGTCTATGCCCAAATCATTGCCCCTGTATGCATATACGGCATCCAGATATGGGGAACTGTTGCTAAATACCAATGTTAGAGAGTGCAGATCTTGCAGAATAAGACAGTCTAATGGCTGGATGTCCGTGGTACGTCAGAAATCAACATTGCATAGAGACATGAACTAGGCGGTAGTAGAAGACCAGATCGCCTTTCACACAAGTCGTTATAACGACCGTCTGTTGGCTCAAAACAACCGCTTGGTCAAACCACTGATCAATGCAACCCGAATCCTGATGCTCAAAAGGCTGCATTTTGGGTCTTTGCTGCAATGGAGCAGACAACTCCTTGGGCGCACCAGGCCACTTCCCGGCCTCCCCAGGTCATGAGTAACCTAATGGAAAATTTCATTTATTTAATACTGTTTTTCACAAATCAAATGTTAAAAAATCTAGCGATATTTTTACGCAGAAGCAAAGCGCATTATAGGGCAAGATGAGCCCTGTTTTTCGTTTAATAAATAAATATAAAAGAAAAAAAGAAGATACATATCTATAATACATATGTATATGCATGAACATATTATTAATACTATAAAGTATATTGAGCTGAAAATACATATACATATGTATAATCTTATGGTAGGGTATTTTGAAGAAAATAGAAAAAGAAACATAAAAGGATTTCCGGCAATTGATCGTGTTGCTTGTCTTCCGATTAAAAATTTGTGAGAGAAAATGTAAAGATATATGGTATGATGTATTTAGGTATAAGTACGAGTATAACTTTTTCTTTAGCCAGATTTTTATATCTTTGTATCTAACAAGTATTGTAGTATAGCATATGTGCACAATACATATGATTAAGCTACAGCAGGTTTCATATGTATCTACTACTACATATACATATGTATCTATGAATATACCTACCATATGTACATATATTGTGTGTAGTTAGTAATATGTACAATAGTATTTTTGTTGTTCTTGCAAATGTGCATTTTTTAAGTCGTTTGAGCAGATATTTATTATTCTGTTGTTCGGTTGTTGCCAAGAATCCAGTTTACTTTACCTAAAGTTTAAGCATGAATTTGTATAGCATGAGCTCCGTAGATGTTTTTTTTTCCTTTTTCTGTATATTTTATTGCTTTGTCTTAGGGTTCGAGATACTTATGGTTTTTTTTTTTCTATGTACTTGTGACAGATAAATTGTTTGTCATCAAAATACAAATTGTATGGGACAGCAAGGAGAGGAAGTTAGCAGCAACAAAAATTTATAAAAGATAAAAATGCATACCATTTTACTAATCTCCTCCTTGCTGGATTGCCACCTTATCGTGCAAAGGGGTTCAGTAGGTGTTAGGATTATGAGATTGTTGATTGTAACGGTGACCAAGAGCTATCGACTAAGTACACACTTCAAGCTCGGTAAGGTCGAAGGAGATCATGGAAGTTAAGACCAGTAGTCCACACCAGATATCTCAATGGGTTGTAAGGCTTCTCATTTAAATTTTTGGGATATATTTTATGAAAATTGTCATACAAATTCATTTCGTTTATTGTCCATGGTACAGTAAAATCTCTAGACGCAGACGTCTCCCCCAGGCGGACATCTGTCGTGGACGGTTAAATTTCTTAGTACCAAGATATGTTTTTAAAACAAAATACATTCCGGTGAACGGTCATGCCCGTGGCTAATCAATTTTATTGGAACAGGGAAATTTTACTGTATATGATCATCCAATTTTCAAAAATATATATGTGATCATATCATATGTATTCAATTCGAATTGTGCTATGTTGGAACACTCTGTGGTATCAGAGATCCCAATGCTTTGGATGATTGATGCTAAGCAGAATGAATGCAGAATGCTCATTGCAGTCAACAACTCTAATGAAATCACGTCAGCACTATCAATCAATCATATTGAATGAAGACGGGACAATCAATCTGCAGAATAACCTCTTTGATGCTATGCAGTGACATACAAAAGTTTCTGCAAAGAAATACGGAGTCACAGAGCAAAAGAATCCGGCTTGTCATCACATCGACACTGGGACAGTCCCACCAATTCGACATCCCATTTTCTAAGAGGCAGAAGAATTGGAAAAGGAAAAAAAAAACTTCTTTTGGGGAAACGTAAGAACAGAAGTGTTATTCATCTGGCAAAGTACGTTGGAATTAGTGAAGTTGATCACGGTCCGAAGCCATGAGTCTAAAGGTAAGGCAGTGTTAAGACAAATCGTAGCGATTGTTAGGTGCTGCCAAGGTACAGGTCCCTGAAATGGGTAGCTGTGAAAAAAGAGGAAGAGAAGATCTAATGATCAAGGAAGAAGAGGGAAAAAATAAACTTTTCTGGCAGAAAAGAGTGAAGCTGTAAAAGAAAAAGAAATTGTGAAGGGACTACGGAGGCTAGATAGTAACTTAACTTGCCCCATGCCAATGTATGCCAATTCTAACTCTTATGAGGTCTCCTCCCCCATTGTAAAGTTCTATGTGTTACAAACATCACGACATAGTGCAAGTATTCAATGACAATAGTTAGAAGGGTATAAAAATATTCATCATCATCATTGTCATCTAATTTTTATTTTAATTAATAATAATTGAAATAATAAGATGAGCTCACTCACTCACCTACCATAGCATACATAGAGTAGAAAATGAAACAAAGAGAATTGAAAGAGAATTAGAGAGCAAAATAGTTCTCTTCTCATGCAGTAACAAGCGAGAGATAGAGAGGGAGAGACAGAAAGTATACTCTCAACATGGATGTACTTGCTGTCTCTCGACTTTGTTGGGTCAGTGCTCTGCTCTAATGTTTGTTTACGAATATTTAGGGTGAAAAAAGAGAGAGTGATGGCATGCGGGGCATGTTTAACTTGTTGCTTGTGTACATTATGCGTCGTCGTCATGCTATGTCAAGTCATTAAAATCAATGTGCAAAAGATTCGATTGACTGACTTGCAAGCTTGCATGATGTACATACATATGTAATCTTCTTATCTTGACTTTCATACACATGGATATGTATCGATTTTAAGATTTTGGAATTATTAAAAAAAAAAAAATTAACTAAAAATCATATTGTAATCAAAAGAACCCAGAAGTTTATATTTATAGTTTATACTTATAGTGTCTAAATTTCAGTTCGATAAGTCAAAAAAACAAAAAACTTTTGCTAATAAGAACATTAATTTGAATGGGGCTTTGTTCGGGAGGTACCCCTCCAGGTAACCATAGAATCATGATATTTACATAGTTGAAGAATATGGATCAGACACTTATAATGTCCAAATTTCAGCTCGAAAAATCAAAAACCAAAAAAGTTTTTCTAATAAGAACATTAATTTAAATGGGGCTTTGTATGGGAGGAACCCCTCCTGGTAACCCTAGAATCATGAAATATACATAGTTGAAGATTATGGATCAGAAACTTATAATGTCCAAATTTCAGTTCAATAAGTCAAAAAACAAGAAACTTTTTTTAATAAGGACATTAATTTAAAAGCGGGTTTGTATGGGAGGTACCCCCCTAGTGGTCCGATTCGGCTGATTCCGACAAATGTTCAGCGTTTGGTAAAAAGAAACCTGTGTGCAAAATTTCAGCTCTTTACTCAAAAACTGAGGGATTAGTTATGGTACAGACGGACGGACGGACATGGCTTAATCAACTCGTCTCATCGAGCTGATCACAAATATATGTACTTTATGTGGTCTGCGATTTCTCCTTCCGTGTGTTACAATCTTCATGACAAATTTAAAATACTATTCACTCCCGTGAAGAGTATAAAAACTAATGATGAAAATGTGCACGTGATTGACTACAAGCAATCCTCTGAGAATGATATGGTTGTTCAGCAAGAGGACAGTAATACTGAGGCGGATATTAGGACTCATAGTATAAACTATAATACTATTAAATGGATATTGACATGAATAATTCATAAATTCGTAAATCACAGTACAATGTTCTATATTCTGATAAGTGATAGCCAATCAGGATAATCGTAAATCATAACAGTAATAAAAATCTCAACAAAATTGCCAGAGAATTTTTTCTTATTAAAATCATTTAAACAAAGAAATAAAACCACATATGACAGCAAAATTAAATTAAATAAAATTCAATTGAAGTCATCAAACACACACACACACACACAGAAACACACACAAACACGCATACAAAGGCAAAGCCAATTACAATAATGACATAAAGAAAGAGAAACAGCAAAAAAAAAACCAAATAAATACTCAGACGAATTTCAAAGGAAAATCAAAATGAACCCGAACAAACCGAACGAGTGAACTGAACGATATTCGTCTCAAGTTCGGACAACGACTTTAACTTCTTCTTTAGGGCTTCGTCGGGTCAGATCGGGTCTGTAGTCGATCGATCCAATGTTCTCATGTCGTGCGGTAATCTTGCCTTTCTTATAGTCCTACAGTTAAACCACGATACCAAGGACTGACAGATCTCATAACAGAAAATCGAATCAAAAATCCCAGTTCTAATAAGTTATGGTTAAAGTTTAGAAATTTACATATTTTTGTTTACCAGATATACCAGAAACTTTCAATTCTCTGGCGTTTCGACGACAAACAGCTGTTGAATGTTTTGATGTTGATAAATTTTGCGGGTGCAGTGTAATTTGGGTATTTTACACCAGCTTGTGCCATTGAAACGAATGAGACACGTGGTCTTAAGTATTAATAATTTATAATTCATTCATAGGAAATGAAAGAAATATGTCGAAATATTGGATAAAATTACTATTAAGGCTATTGAACCGTACAATCATGAAATTTACATGATTGATGAATATGGATCAGAAACTTATAGTGTCCAAATTTCGATACGTGACAAAACAAAAAACTTTTTCTAAAAAGAACATTAATTTAAATGGGAGATACTTCCCCTAGTGGTCCTATTCGTTTGATTCCGACAAATGTGCAGCGTATGGTAAAAATAAACCTATGTATAAAATTTCAGCTCTCTAGCTGAAAAACTGAGGGACTAATTTGCATACATACAGACGGACATGGCAAATTCAACTCGTCTCATCGAGCTAAAAATATATATATTTTATGTGGTCTGCGACGTCTCCTTCTGTGAGTTACAAAATTCATGACAAACTTATAATAATATAAAATCCCGTGAAAATCCTCACTTTTTATTAAAAATACAGTACAGAATGATCCTGTGAAATACTAAAACGATAGATTTGGAAGTATGTAAGTATGTACCATACATATTAAAATAGGTGTGTCAATTATGATAGTAGATAATAAACATAAACTAACCTATCTTTTCTAATCTACTTTCGTCACTTTGTGGTTCTACTCAAAATGTCAAGATTCCAAGAACAACCTTGTTAGATTTTGTTGTTGGAAGCCATACAAACTTGTTTCAGACTTGCCAACTCAAAAGAGAAAAATGAGAACACAATTTTTTGTAAGGGAATTGTGTAGTCAATGTAGTGAATAATCTTTGATTGTAGAACCTACTCAATACTATTGCCCACTATTGTGGCGAACGGTGAACTCAGCCACAGTGCCAATTCTTGCTGAAGTAACTCAGGGCAGTGTCCTGGGACCAATCCTTTACACTGCAGATCTCCCCAATCCTGAAGCAAATGAAATGGACATCACTTCAGAAAGAATGTTTCTCGCGTCATTCGACGATGGGCCAGAAAATGGAACACAAAGCTCAACATGGACAAATGTAACAACGTATGATTTACCGGTAGGCAGGCAAGGCTTCAGGCTTCAATGCACCAGAGCGAAATTCCTTGAGCCTCTCATCGACAAAAGTCTTACATTCAGGGAGCATATCACCGCGGTGGTTGGAACCTTTCGAGCTAAACCAAGAAACCTGTTCTGGCTTCTCAACAGCCGAAGCAAACAAGCCAACAATACCAGCAAATCGTTACACCCAGTTTTGTCCAGTCAATGAAGGTAAACAAACAATCGAGGTTCTACTGTGTACATATTTGTTTGCTTGCTGCTATGTGGGAGCTTTATTTCTTCCTTTTTTCACACTCTCTCTCTCTCTCTCTCTTCACTTGTCTTGCTAGTTAGTATTTCGCTGATCAATAAAACAATATTATTGTGAGGCACATAAAAAAATAACAAAAAACAAAAACTAATAACCAAAATTAAGTTTGTTTTTTCTTTATGCTTCTTGTAAATAAATAAAAATTCCAAATGAAATACAAACATGATGATGATGACGACGATGATGGACTAACAAAAGGAAGAATAGTAGAGAGAATGTAAAAACAAAAATAATGCATAAGAAAATTAAATAATATAGAATAAATACAAATACATAATCAATTCATGTAAAAAGAAAGGGAAAAGGAAACAGGCAAACGGCGGCACGTTATACGAAATACTTATGTACAATAAGAAATCTAAAGAATGATGAGAATAAGGGTCATAGTCATCAGAATACAGAGAGAGAGAGAGAGAGAAAGAGAGAAATTAGAAAAGCAAAAACAAATTTTAATGAATTATTACACACACCAAATATGAATTTAAATGAATGATGAATGAATATAGTAGGAACTACAACTATGTTAATAAAGAACTCAAAAAAATCACCTTTCATATTTACTCATTTTAGTTTTTCTTCCTTCTTTTTGAACTCATACTACAGTAGACTCACGGTAAGATGAACAAAAGTTAATAATTTTATAAACAATCAGAAGATCACTTATGATTTAACACTCATCAATCATGTGCTCCGCAGTCTTTGTGGATGTTAAGCAGGCTTTTGGCAAGTTATTGATCTACAGTCTGCTCCACAATATCACACGTCTTCCCAACTAGGCAATACACCAAATGATGAAGCCATCATTACAACATATGCGGATGACACATCAATCCTAGTAATCTTTTACTCGGCCCAAGAAACTTTAGAGTCACTACTACAGGATTACTTGCGAAGATTACACACGGCTTAGCCAAGTGTTTGAACATCAAAATAAACGCAGAGAAATCTGTGAACTGCGTATTTACATTGAAACGTGGCATTTGTCCAGTTGTCACCTATGACTCCAACTCATATCGAACTCATCCTGGTCTCACATGGGGAGTTCACATCAGAAGCACCACCGCATATGCTTGACTGGTTGCAAAGGCCATCCAATGAATTAAAGCTCAATAACAAAAGAAAAATCTACAGTCAAGCCAGCAATATTTAGATGATTCAAGACTGCCAAAACAAGAGACTTGAGGAATGCCCACAGTGCGCTAAGAAATCTTTCAAGGCTGCAACCTTCACCAACAGAGGCTGTACACTCATTCAATCCACCATAAAAAATGGGTCTGATTGTGAAGGCTGCAGATGCTGTCAAAATTAGGAAAGAGTGTTTTTTTTCCATGTTAGCCGTCTCTCGTTAGACCAAGCTTCAGTTGAAACCCTCAGATTTCTATGGGGGGAGGATGTTGGCGGCAGTAGCATTTTCCCGCAACAATTGTTATCAATCCACCAATTGGTCACCTGTACCAAAAACCTTTAACTACATTGACTGGAAAATTTGCTCACGAAAATTGTTGTTCCAACTCATAAATCTCAAGACTATAACAACAATTTCGTTGGAACTTGTTCCAGACTTACACAATTTTAGAATTGTTTCAGGTCCCTTACTTACATAGTAAGTACATGTACATATCTTAATAAAATAAATCAAAATTTAAGCAAAAATGCAAGAATCACTCAGTTCACATTATGCGAGTCTACTGTAAATTGTCGTTTGTCAAAAACAATTTACAATACCATTAAATGAACACAAGAAGTTTGTTGTTATTCTTATAAGAATACTCGTTGTTATTGGTATTGTTGCTATTGAATATTAGCAAGAACACAATCAACGAGACAATGTTCATTGTTCTTCTCATTCATGTACACAAAACTATGCAAACAACAATAATACTCAACTCACACACTCAGAAGCACAAGAATAAGAGCAAGAGTCAACACTAAGCTAATATTATATTGTATAATGGAAATGGTTAATGTGAGAGAAGGTAAAGTGCTCACATGCGAGAGAGAGCACTAAGTGTAAAGCAAGTGCAAGAGAGCCACTCGTTTGTTCATGGGCTGATTGGGTAAATACAATTGTTAAGGAAAACCAAACCATAACCGCATGTGTGTGCTTGTTGTTGTTTTTATTATTCAATTCAATGCTAGTTGAGTTATTTGTTTGCATTGCATTTGCCGGTTATAACAAAATTCTCTGGCCTCTCTGCCTTGCACAAATATAAAGCAAGTCTCTCATCATACCAAAGCATATAATTTTATAATTTCTTCATATTTTTTATATTAGAATTCATCATTCATACATACATACATAAGTGTGTAAAAATGTATGTGAAGAAAGCGAAAAAATAACGAAAGAAAAAAAATATATAAAATCATAATCATAATGAATTAATTTAAATTTTTACACAAACCTTTTTTTTTTTGTTATTCTGCTGCACACAACACATAAACATTTGTTGATTCTTTCCCAATTTGTGAATTTTTGTTTGTAATGTATAAAAATGCTAACTGTTCTTTTCATGTTATTTATCTTCGTTCTTCCTTCTTCTTCTTCACATTTTCATATTCGTTCTAGTACTTCTAGTACCTCATCAATCAATCATCAAATGGCTTCTAAGAAATGTGTTTCTTCTTCTTCACTCACTAAATTTTAATCACAATTTTTTCATTCTTATTATATTTAATGTTAATTACAATTTATATAAAAAGAAAAATAGATGCCAATGCAGATTGAAACTCACATGCATAAATACACTTTCACAAACAAACAAAAAACATAACCAGCAATCCAGAGAACCAACCAAGAATGCAGACCAAACCGCCGACTGTGCGCCTAGTTATCGTCTTCGACGACGACTTAATGACGACTGAATAGAATGTAAATTAACAGAATGTGGATTTAAATTATGTTGTGAAGCTGTTAATAACAGCAGACTGTTAACGGGCAGAAAACTATGCAAAATTTACGCCGTTCTTCGTGTTTTTGTAGTAAATTTTTTTCTGTAATTTTTCTCGTTTTCGGCTTTCTGTTAAAAACAATTTTGAAGAAAATTAAACCCCCCACGGAGCCTTATTTTAAAAATTATAACATAATTTAATCTATACTAATAAATGGTATATACATACAAACATATATGTTTATGTATGTATATGTTTGTATTTATATATATTCTTCCAGTAGTAGAGCTATAATACGCCAATTTGATGTGTTCCCTAAATTGATACTACATAAATATGTGTAAACCAAGTAATCCCACCCTCAAGTGCTTTGAACTTTTAAGGATAGTCCGTAAATATAATTATTTATGTGTATACATGTATACATATGTATGTATATTCTTCCAGTAGAAAGTGTTGCCATAACCAGAGATTCCCTGGTCACGCCAACTTATGTGTTTTGATTAATTAGGTGTGTAACAATTAACAATCCAATCAAGAGTTTGTTAAACTTTCGAATATAGTCCGAAATTTGTAAATAAAAAAAAAAAATTAATAGATAAGATATATTAATTTGAATTTATATTTATGTAATATATATAATGATATATGTATAAGATAATGTGCACAGTTTGCGATAAGTACTTGAGGCTGCTACCCTAGACATCATTATGGGTTTAGCATAAAGAAGATCATAAGAGCATGAAATCAGAACTGGAGGCCGCTAATCCAGAAATTATTAAGTCTATGATACGGTTTCATGCACAAATATTTAGCTATGTGCTGGTGTGTTTTCTTACTGTGAATCATAATTAGGATTTTCAGAATTTAACATAATTCCAATAAAGTTGATTTAATTCATTCGTTTATTTTACACACACCAATTAATCATTATATTCAAAATTTTAAAGATACAAAATAATATTTTCAAATGAGAAATGTTTAAGCCTTCAATTCCAAATGAGTAATTTCAAGACCAATTATTATTGATACTATGTATATATGCATATGTATTGTACATATATTTCACACACAATAAAGCCAGATTATTGCCATTTTATGTTATTTTGTTTTGGTTATTAAGTGCAATCTTCTAAAACTGATGACTGATGGCTGATAGTTGATGGCTGATATGCTTAAAGGCTTTACTAGTACGTACAATAGAATATGTAATTGTTTTGTGTTGTGTCCATGCAATTGGTTAACAATAATGAGATTTAATGTTTCTAATTCGTAACTAATTCGCAATAAAGGTGTATTTCCGAAAAGGGGCCCGAATACTAATTAACAACAAAACAATAAACAACACAACTTGGTGATCTTAAAATTTCTTGGTAAACACTAATGAGTTGCATAGTCCAACAATAGTTATTAGGACTTATGGTTCCATCACTTTCTTTTGTTGAAATTTGATTTTTATTTCTTCCCTGCATTACATTCTCTTTTAGGGAATCAAATAATCATAGGAAAATACAATTGCATCTACACAAAACAATATGATTTAACTTATTTTTTGCTGATATTAAGTCACTCGAGATACATTTTATGGTAACAAAGTATTTAAGTCCTAATTTGATAGAGTAATATTCTTGAAAATATTTCGTACTGGCATTTTGATTTATTGGCACAAACACATCTAATCACACTCCTCTCCATCCAGAAGTTATGAAAATCTTTAAAATCTTCCTGAGTAAGAGCAATGCATCTTCCACACGTACACCTTGCTTTTGCTTTTGACTTTGCATTTACTTTTGACTTTGCTTTAGACTTTGCCTTTGGTTTTCACTTACTTATCTTAATCTTATCAGCCAATTTGCTTGTTTCTTCTGATCATTCTCATAATGATCCATCTAATGTATCTTCTCCATTCTTGATTCATCACTTCTTTCCTACTGCTTACCAACTCTTCATTCTTCATTCTTCAGCTTCACATCTTGTATTTTTGTATCTGTCATGATCTTTTTTTATTTTATTTTAATGTTTGTAATGTCCAAACATCATCAGGATATTTACATGAATAACAATTTCGAAGAAAATGAAACCCCCCAAAAGTCAATTTAAAAAATATAACATAATTTAATTATAATACGAGTATAAGTCTGAAAAAAAAGTCACAATTGTTAGCCAAAAACTCACAAAAAGAGCGAACTTTATTGCCATACACTTGTAATGCCACTCAGACATACCTACGGTAATCTCTGCCCAGGCTTTTGAATGCATCTCTTGAATCATTGGGTCATTACCCTCATTAGCGAATGCTTGTCTAAAGTGATGGCATAGGAATCGAAGCATCATGGATTCGTGCTTAGCCCAGAGTACACTTGATGATGCCATTTTTCTGTTTTAGATAAAAATAACACAAATGTTAAAATAAGTTGTAAAATCTGAATATAATTGAGATGAAAGTTATTCTATTTAAAGCCGTGGTGTCATAGAAACTGGTGTGCTATCTGTTTCTTAATAGATATTATTATTGTTTTTTAAATTTATTAAATTTTGAATTAATAATATTTAATGATTTCTTTTTCTTAAATTCTTTTCTCATTAAATACTAAGATTTAAAATCAAATCAATTTAAATCTGTCAGTGCTGGAAATGGTGCGATTTTCCCTATTTAAACATAATAAGAAAATGTTTGCGGAAACAAAACCAAAAGTTTTGGAAATAAGTAGATTGTCAAATCGTCATGGTCATATGCAACAATGTCATCAGTGCGAGCAAATAGGAGAAACTAATTCTGTGTACATCAAACCAAAATTTGGTGGATATTATAGATTCTATAAAACCTTTAATGCAGAACCGCGACTGAAGAGGAAGTTGGCGTCCGATCTAGCAGATAGTCCAGAACACAACACCACCCATCTTCTGCATGCTGCAACAGTTTCAGCGACAAAATCAAAAGACAAAGATATGGCTTTTGTTTATGCAAGAACTGGGAGTATTGGAAATATAAACTAAGTTAAAAGCAAACCTACTGGAGTTGAACCCACCAGCCATATCCGGATGTATTAGAATCTATCCATGCATACCTGACGAAATTGTTTATTCCACAAGTGAGGTGCAGGTATCCCAACAAAATGTGTTATCGCACGCACACGGCCAGAAGATCGTTTTCTGATGCAGCACTATTATCACCGATATTAATAGCCTTCTGTGCTAATGCCATGTTGGTACATGGACACCAAATAATAAATAGTTGGCTGCCTTGGGGAACATGCGTTCGAGTCCGGAAAGAAGTTGTATGCAAGAAAATGCAGTCGACTAGACAATATTACAGGTGTTTTTAACAGAGCCATGGATAGTTCTGATCCTATCTTGTCGAGTCTCTGCCTGAAAGAACGGCAAAATAACAAAAGGTAAAAAAACACATGCACAATGTCAATGACACACACTGCGTGTGTGCACGCATCTAGCCACACGAAGAGACACATAACTACACCGTGGTCTGACCAGACCTTCTTATGCATGTTTCTATTTTTTTTTTAATCTATTACTTGACAGACAAGACTACTATTAACAAAGGTACAGATTTTATCTTGTTTGGGTGCCAGGATGTAGTGGACATTTTGTGCACATGGATGCTACTGCGGGCTGCTTTTGAGCTCAATGAAACTCATGTTTGAACAGTTATATTACCCTGAGCTGATTTCAAAGTAAGAATTAAACTACAGCCAAGAGCCAATGGACTATTTTTGAAAGTGTTAAAATAAATAGTGTTTTTAGTTTTTCTCCATTCGAACCTTTAACTCATAACTCATATCCACTGAAAGGTATTCTGTATACTAGAAAATATACTGATGCTACACGAGAAGCACCTGGTCAACAAGGAGAACAAATTCTAATGGCTCTGACATCAAGACATGCGAATAGTGGTCGTACCATCCCAGATATTTTGTTCACAAGTTTATAAGAATGTGAACATCTCATCGAAGCAACCCTTGGTTATGTTCGAACAAAATGTTTGTCAATGACATTCACACACGGACAGACACATAACTACACCGTGGCCTGGCCAGGCCTTCTAATCTATTTGTATTTTTTTTTTGTTGAACTTCACCTTATTTGTTTTTACATTTTAAACATATAAAATTATGAATGCAACTTACTAGGTAATTATAAGAACACACACAAAAATGAAACACACGCCGATTGCTAGAAAATATTTCGTAGAAAAAAAAATTGCGCATTTTCCATGTGAATGATGAACAAATTGCGGACTGTCAACTCAGCGAATTAAAAATGTCAGTGACTGCACATGAACATAAGTTCATATATCTTTGCCCAGTTACAGATTGCGGACTGCCAACTCAGCGAATTAAAAATGTCAGTCACTCCACATGAATATACATTCATATATCTTTGACAAGTCACCCTGTCATCTAGTTTCGTAGTGAATGACAACGCACACAAACAAATCTCAATTTCGTCATTGAAAACAAAATTGTGTGCATTTGCGGAACAAATTAAATTGTATATTTGATTAAAATGGACAATACCCTGAAAGTTCCTGGTAAGTCTTTTATATACACGTACATATATTCACCATATGTATTTATTTTATTTATACGGAGTGACATTAATTCTTTACAGATTTCAATGGTACGCATGAGGAAAACTGTGAAGAGCTTCAGAAATGTCTCATTGAATTTGAACGTATAATGGAGAATAGGAAAAAAGAGTGGCGCGAATTCCTTATGCATCACCCACTTCTTCTTCGTCTTTACGAAAATACTACGGTAATGGATGAGGCTGAGCAGGAGGAAAAAGACCAAGTTTCTCAAAACAATAATTTGTAATATGTCTTATAAATAAAATACTACGTATCTACAACTACAATCTTTTACTCAATATAATATGTAAATTGAAATCCAAACTTAAAGGTTAAAATGGGTGGCTTCTTGGTGGCAAATATGGCATAGCTGTTTGGCTATTCTTTTATAAAAATAGTTTCAAGCAGTACCGACGAAGCAAGGCGTGGAAGACATCAAAAGCCAAATGTGTTATCTGGTGGCGCATATCGGGAAAGAGGTCGTCTCAGAGAATAGATAGATAGTTAGATAGATGGAAAACGTACAAGTGCCACCATTTTTAAGGTATCAGGATTGTTATGGGAAAATAAATTGTTTAGATGTTTCGTCATGCATTGTACATGAGACGCATACACACATATTTCACTAACACTATGGTAATGTATGATACATGATCCATGACAATTGAAAATTTCTCGATGTTTCTTCCTTGGCTTCTTCTTCGTTATTGTCATTCACCAGGAATGAGTGCATTATGGAATGTCCACTCGAAACAATTTTAAGGTACAGTTGAACCACATGACAATTCTATCATTCACCGGTGCAAACCTACCTTAGCATGACCATTATTTCAGTTTTCATATAGCAACGAAATCATATGTACACTATATATCTATTGTACCTATAGTGCACATGGTCTTCAACTGTAAGTGGACAAGTTCATCTTTTCTGCACAGTCTGGTAGTTTCTCCAAGAAGAAGGTTAATTGTTCTAGACTCTCGAATATTCACACGGAATTTAAATTTCATTTAGGAATGGCTGAAAGACCTCCACAAAGTATGTTCATATCTCTTTCAATCTTTCAATAGAATAATATGATGCATTGTTTCTTTGTAGATAGCGGTATTAGTTCACCGGAGCGACGCCCCTTTGATGACCTTTTAATGATTGTGGACTGTAGATTGGAAAATCTTGAAAACATGCGTCGAGAAGTTCTCCGGCGCTACAATCCGGCAATTGGCGCTCCTAATGACAATCATGAAGACAATGAAGGCAACATTGAAAATATGCAAAATGGTGCCAATATTGATAATAATAATACGAGTAATGCCTAATATTATAGAATAATAATATAAAGGGCCCATGCCTATTAATACTAAACTATTGAAGTATGTTCTTGTTTGATTTTATAAAAGTTTAATGGTCAGTAGGTTCCGAGAGTTTTCACTGCAACTTTGATAAGCCACTTACCTCTTCAAATGTATGGTACATTACGTGTGTGTGTGTGTGTGGAGGAAAACAGTTCAACTTCTAGAACAATATCACAGTACACCTGTTTCTTAGCTAATTCCATACACCAATAGACACATGTAGAAGGCGCATTTCATAGTAATTTCAATAAACCAATAGTACCATGTAGATTGCGCATGACAATTAGTATGAAATATATGTATGTCACATGTATATGGCGCATGGGCATGGTGTATTGGGCACACGTATCGGGAGCTGTACGATTTACTTCCTAGGATCTTGAAATAAACATGGTTGGTGAATATACGACAGACACATCATTGCGTCCAAATTTCAATTCGAGACGTTACAAAACAAAAAAGTTTTTCTAATAAGAACATTAATGGGTTTGTACCCGTCCTAGTGGTATTGGCTTGTGCGGCTTGGTCAAAGCAGAATTATGCTAACAGTGTAATGGCAGATGATTTATCTGTCATAGCTGGAAAAGAACAGCTTTCCATAGGAATACATTTCTATCACGAAAAGCGGTGTTCAAAAATTGTTTAAAGGGAAATATAAATAAGCCTTGTTTTTCAATGCGCAAGCCACAGACAGGAAACACGCTGGTCACAAAAATATAAGAGTGTTGCTATTTTTTATGAACATTTTGAAGAAATTGTCATTGGACTTTCAAATACAATATTTCTAGAGATGGGAATGTTGCGCTGCTTCTAAGTCAGAATTCATTATATGCGTTGGATTGACAGCCAAACACTCAGGAATATTAGAACTTGTTGCCAATGCGTTACAGTCAAAGACCATCGACATGTATACATGCATTCATTATATTAAAAGAATAATATCTCTTATAAAAGATCATCGCATCAAGGCGGACAAGGAGAGACATAATCTTCGCTACGCGCATGGCATTAAAGTGTATGCTCTGGGTATTGAAGAAGCAACCCACATCATCACCATATACAATATTAAATGTGGAATATTTTTTAAAAGAACAAACTCTCTCCCCCAGTAAAATTCAGTGGCGAGTAAGAATCAAAGGTCGCAAAGCAGCGGACAACACAAAGTAAGCGATTATCCGATTAATCAAACCCAGTAACATCGATTAAAGACCCATAGACTAATTCAACAAAACTTCAATTCTTTTGATTAATCGGTACCAACCTCTACTATTTGGGTCGAGAGATTTGAATTTTTTAAGCAAAATCAATACTTTTAAAGTGAAGAAAGAAACAGAAACTTCGGTTCAATTCTTTTTACACCTGACTTTGGATAGTTTTCATTTCAAAAAGGGTGAAGGCTTCATCCTGATTGCGTCATTAAATTACATGGTGGTACCAAGGGGGCATTAAAGGGCCACTAAGTACTAAGCGCTAAATATTAAGTGCTCAATTATCTTCAAGAAATTACTCATCTAAGGCTACAGAAAAGTATTGATTTGTCCCCCCTTTGCCTTATCTTTCAAAATTTTAAAATTACAATTTTTTGTTCAAAACTCAAATCATAGTTAACGTGGCTTGTAATAATTTAATATTTTGATCAGAATATAAGGAGACACACAAATTTGTTTGCAAAATTTACTTTTCAAAATTTATTTATTATAATGGTGCTCGATGTAACCTTCTCGATTCCTACAAAACTGAAAATAATAAAAACAGTTGATACGGATGAAGAAAGCGACAATATAAATAAGCGAAACACCCAATCAAGAAAGAGCATAAAAACATCGCGCTCAATAAGAGAACTGAGGAGCAAATCATACGGAAAAGTTCCTGCAGCCAAAAGTTCTAGCCGGTACAATGTCAAATACGGGCGTTCTTCTGGAACAGCTAACCGCCGTCACGGTAAAAAAAGTAGCAGGCACAGACACCATGGCCGGGGGCACAAACACCGCGGCCACAAGTACAAATACCGTGGCGGCCGTAATAAGCACCGTAGCGGCCGCCACAAACTCCGTGGCAGTGCTAGGAAACGAAAACACGGTGGCGGTGTTAGAAGACATGGAGGAAGTGGAGAAATTAAAACAAAGAGTAGTGGAGACAAACGCGTATCACCAAAGTCCAAACGTGTCAGGCCCAAGCGAGGGCCTAGATTCAATGTGGGAAAGCGTAGAGGGCCAACCCGTCTTAGACAAGCTGGAAAACCAGCCAGAGCCACCAAAAAGAAATCAAAACGGCCAACAGTTTTGCGTAAGCAGCCTGCGTGCAAAAAAAGATCACAGAGAAAAAGAGCAAAGAAGGCCCAGCAAAAACGAAATACAAAGAGAAATACAAAAAGAAAGCTAAAGCAAAAGCCAAAGCGTCACACAAATCGGAAAGCTAAGCAAAACACCGAAAGTGTGACACTCTACGTGGTATATGGAAGCTCCGAAGAAGAACTTAGCAATGAGCAACCGTCAACATCGAAAGATCATGGAAACAAGGGCTCAAAATGTTAAGCGTAAGTAACCACAATAGTAGTTATGGATATAAGTAAATATATATATATATACATATCTATACCGTATTCTATTAATAGTAAGTTTTCTCTCAACCTGATGTCCGATATTTTACCCTCTAGAAGATTTTCCCAAATTTGTAAGTATTATTGTATTACATGCTTTTATATTTGTATTTGTATCAGAATGTTCTTCCAGTTGTAAGTGCCCACATGTGTTCCCCGGTCCCTATATTGATAAATGTAAAGAATAGTTCGTGATTGGTAAGTAATCACAATATTTATAGATATACATTTGTATTTATATATGTTCTTCCCGTAGATAGCGAATTTTATTCACTGTACATGCCCACATCCCTTCCAATAGCAGCGGTTACTAAATTTTTATACTAATATAACTAAATTCAAGTAGTCCGAAACATGTAAGTAATCCACAATATTTATAATCATTTAGTTGCATTTATCAAATATTAGTATCTATATACTTCCAGTAGAAGTAAGCCCACGTGTGTTGCCATAACGTGCAACTCCATAGTTTCAAGCGTTCCCCAAATTAAATGTGTAACGTGAATAGTTTTTAATGTCCGAAACATGTAAGTAATCCACAATATTCATCATCATTTAGTTGCATTTATTAAATAATAGTATCTATGTAATTCCAGTAGAAGTAAGCCCACGTGTGTTGCCATAACGTATGGTACTATAATGGAAATTTAAGTTCATAAGTTTGTTGAATATCGTCCGAAATTTGGAAATAAAAAGAAAATACAATATTTATAGATAAGATACATAACATATAATAATTTGTTTACAATTCTATTTTTTGGAAGTCTCACAATTGAAGTGAGCCCTACAAGAACAACAAGGAATCTCAATAAATTTAAATGAATTTTCACTTTCGAAATTTGTAGTTGTTTATGAAGTGTTTGCAATGAGATGTTATGATGGTTTTAAGAAGTACAATAGTACAATATACTATGTTCTAATGTGGTATAAACTTTCGGTGTAATTCCTAATCTTCAATTTATTTTTTGTTAAATGATTTTGGTTAGTAATTCAATATATTTTTATATAAAAGAAAGTAAAGCTAAACAAAAATTGGAGCCAAGTTAGATAATGTTTAGAGTTTGCTCCAACCTCGATGGGTTCAGCATATAGGATATCGCATGGGATTGAAATGATTACCAGAAGCTGCTAGTCCAGAAATCATAAATTAAGTCTATGATGATACGGTTTCAGTGGATTGGAGATCAAAATTGAGTGAGAGGTGTTAGGTATTAGCTGGTGTGTTTGCTCACTTTGAACCATAATCCGGATATGCGGACTACAAATTAATTGGAATGAAGATTTATAACGTGAAAATCAGTCATAACAATGAATGTCATCCAATAAACCCACTACGAAGAAGCAATATCGAGAAGTTTGCAGTCATGGTGGTGGTGTTACCTATTGTTTTCTGGTATTCTTGCTATTTGTAATATGATAATACCGATTGTATCCACTTTGAAACATGGATAGATGAATTGATCTGCTTAGCTTGTAATACTCAAATCAATACGAGTATTATACATATATCTCGATCTGTTTATCTGTCTGTCTGTGTGTCCTTTTGTCTATATTTCTTATCCAAAATCAATGAACTTTATATTTTAAGTTAATTTTACCAAACCTAAATACATGACTAAAGTTGCTAATGAAAAAAGAAAACAACCAAAGTAAAAATTGATGAAAATTTATGAAAACCATTTATGAAAAGTATGAAGGAATTGTACAAAATTTTATAATGCATGTATGTATATGCATATATCACCTACACAATTCGGTTTTTATTTGTATTGTCAAAAATAGAAGTAGTAACCGTTTTGAAAACGCTTATTTATTCATGTATTCTGCGGCTGGCTTCATCGTTCATTCTACTGTAATTTGGATTTTGTTTTTATTCGTTGTCGCCCAATGAAATGGAAACATTTATGCTCAATTCACCATTTTTAATAAACAGTTGAGCGATTGAAGTATCGAATACGAAACATTCCGATTTATGTATGGCAGAGGCGACATGTTCGTGTATGGAGAGCGGCTTTCCCACCCATTGGAGGCGAAGGCGATTGCTTTTTAATTCAAGGCGATAGACAAAGTTCTCAGCTTGTTGTCGGGAGCCAATCAATTTAATAGCTGCAAAGAAGTTTTGGAGTCCATTGTACATCTCTTGTTTTTCCAAAACTATCATAAAATGATGACCGAAACATGATTGCATCATGGTCCAGTAAACGGTACCCGGTAGATTTATATTGCTGGCCATGCATACGATATCTGGGATTTGCAGACTTCTAATGTATCTGTGCGACATCATTATATGATGTGTGACTAGATCCAATGGGCCTTGCCATGTGCATGAGGAACCCGGGTATGGGCATAAGCAGTCACGATACTCGCATGTTTCTTCGTAATTGCTTTTCTCTGTAATCATTACTAAGGTTGCCTACATGGAAATTTTAATAGCGATGCCACTTGTTCCATGGCCAAGTTACATGTAATGCCAAATTGACCGGCACGATACGCATACCAAATGACCGTTTGTGCATGGAAATATTGGCGGTAGTACATAACCAAATAGCGATATCAGTTCGGTCCACATGCCGGCATCACCGCCACCAACGGAACTACACGAGAACGATGTATTAGCTGATGTGGCGCTCATGATCATATTGCTCAGTCCGATAATCTCCCTCTGACAAATGCCTCCTCCTTGGAATTATACAAAGTGCTGATTTGAATCTTCGTTGGAGATATTTACTTCAAAAAATATATATAAATAATTACACATACTCATATCAATGTTTGTCTTAATTTATATGTACTTACATGTGTTATCGTTGTGACAAATGCAGAGATTATTTTTTTACAGTTATGTGTGGTTCTCAATTGCTGACGTCACGGGTAGAATCAGTGTATAGAACGCTGAATGAAAATGTATTTAGTGTTGAACATAATTTGAAAATGCTCTGATCAGCTGATTCTGAGTATTATTGTATCATGCTACTACATAGTAATCTTTTTAAACTCTTGACAGATATACTCAGAATATAAAATTTAATAAACAACTTACAACTTATCCCATAAATTTGTGTCAAGAATAATTTGATTTTATTCAGAAATAAAATAAATTAAAATATATATAAAAAAGGCAATTTCATTATTCACCGTACTGCACCTCACAATGTCTGAAAAGGAAGAAGGTACGTGTGTATCGATTGTAATATTATAGTAGAATGATCTTCTGATTTGTTTAATATTTTATTTTATACAATGCTATACAATATGTTGATTCTTTGTAGAGCAAGAGAATGGCCAGTTTAACTATCGTAACAAATTCAACACTATTTACGATAGTTTAATAAGGAACGTTCCCATTCTGAATGCGAATCCCGAAAGTTCAAAGAAAGATGAAGATGCCATTAACGCTTTTATAAATAAAAATTATTTATCTGCTTGCTATAGCAATGATGAAAAAGATCCAGAGGTTTTGGATTTAATGGATAAATTGAATAAAGCTTCTTTGACTGAGAAAATGGATATACTTAATGTTCTACACGAGCAATCAGATGCTGTAGATAAAGATGTCGCAGGTTCGAATATAATTTGTAATGGTACAAATGGCGAGGATGAGCACAGCGAGGACGACACCGAACTGGTTGAATTCATGGAGCAATTCAATTATACATCTGTTCGATTGACTAAGAAGATTAATCTCTTAGATACAGATGCGGAAAAGCGAATTGATGATACCATTGCTGGAAATCCTAAAAAAATTTTGGATTTGAATAAAAGTTGCTCGGGTGTAATCGACGATAAGTTAGAATTGTTTGAAAAACTTAATGAAGTGACTGATCGTTTGACTACGTGCATTAATCTCCTACACGAACGTCCTGCATATCCAGAACTGCCTGAATTACCACAAAAAATATTTGATTTGAATAAAAGTCGCTCGGGTGCAGTTGACAATAATTCAGGATTGTTCGACAAACTTAACGATGTGTCAGATCGTTTGATTAGGTGCATTAATCTTTTACATGAACGTCCTGAATATCCTGAAAGTTATGAAAATCAATTTGCATCACATATCTATGTGGATTCAAGTACTGGTGAAGTTTATGAAGATGCATGTGACGACGATCCCGACATGCTGAAGTTTATAAATAAGTTCAACAATGCATCTGATTGTGTGACTAAAAAACTTGATCTCTTAACTATAACTGGTGATGACGATGCCATTGGAACTATTGTAAACGAAACTGGAGGCGATTGCAAAAATACAAATACTGAAGATGAGCCTGAGTTTTTGGATTTTGTTGAAAAATTTAATTATGTATCTGGTCGTGTGACTAAGAAAATTGATCACATCAATGAAAACGGTGGTCATGGTGAAGGAGGAGCTTCAAAAAATGTTAATTAAGAAAGACAAAATGGAACAAATTTCATTCCATTGTCTTTGACTTTGAATGTCACCTGTATTGTTAAAGAGAAAATTTCGAGGTCTTTACAAAACAAAAAAAAATTCATTGTTATTGTTATGTAATCAGTTGTATCATTTTATCCAGAACAGAACGTCTCAAGTAGGGACAATAAAATTAAAAGCATTAAAATGTTGGTTGTTTTCTTATTTCGATCATGTGTAGGACTTTCTAAATCTACCCAGATTTTTCCCGTTAGGTGACATTAAACTTATACCATTAACTTTCTACATACCTTGAACTTTTCTTTCAATTCACAATTTACTAAAAACAATTTCACAGCATCAGAATTTTAAAGAAAAGTTCACCACACTCTTTACGTAAGAAACAGCTGATAACACAGTGTACTTTGCAACACTATTAAGGTAATGGGGTTGACACCAGAGCAAACATTTGGCTTTTGATGTCTTCCACGTCTTGCTTCGTTGGTACTACTTGAAACTATTCTTACAAAAGAGTCAAAACAGGAGCCAAACAGCTATGCCATATTTGCCACCAAGAAGCCACCCATTTTAACCTTTAAGTTTGGATTTCAATTTACATATTATATTGAGTAAAAGATTGTAGTTGTAGATACGTAGTATTTTATTTATAAGACATATTACAAATTATTGTTTTGAGAAACTTGGTCTTTTTCCTCCTGCTCAGCCTCATCCATTACCGTAGTATTTTCGTAAAGACGAAGAAGAAGTGGGTGATGCATAAGGAATTCGCGCCACTCGTTTTTCCTATTCTCCATTATACGTTCAAATTCAATGAGACATCTCTGAAGCTCTTCACAGTTTTCCTCATGCGTACCATTGAAATCTGTAAAGAATTAATGTCACACCGTATAAATAAAATAAATGAATATGGTGAATATATGTACGTGTATATAAAAGACTTACCAGGAACTTTCAGGGTATTGTCCATTTTAATCAAATATACAATTTAATTTGTTCCGCGAATGCATACAATTTTGTTTCCAATGACGAAATTGAGATTTGTTTGTGTGCGTTGTCATTCACTACGAAACTAGATGACAGGGTGACTTGTCAAAGATATATGAATGTATATTCATGTGGAGTGACTGACATTTTTAATGCGCTGAGTTGGCAGTCCGCAATCTTTGACTGGGCAAAGATATATGAATTTATATTCATGTGCAGTGCTGACATTTTTAATGCGCAGAGTTGGCAGTCCGCAATCTGTAACTGGGCAAAGATATATGAACTTATGTTCATGTGCAGTTACTGACATTTTTAATTCGCTGTGTTGGCAGTCCGCAATTTGTTCATCATTCACATCGAAAATACGCAATTTTTTTTTCTACGAAATATTTTCTAGCAATCGGCGTGTGTTTCATTTTTGTGTGTGTTCTTATAATTACCTTGTAAGTTGCATTTATAATTTTAAAAAAACAAATAAGGTGAAGTTCAACAAAAAAAAAATACAAATAGATTAGAAGGCCTGGCCAGGCCACGGTGTAGTTATGTGTCTGTCCGTGTGTGAATGTCATTGACAAACATTTTGTTCGAACATAACCAAGGGTTGCTTCGATGGGATGTTCACATTCTTATAAACTTGTGAACAAAATATCTGGGATGGTACGACCACTATTCGCATGTCTTGATGTCAGAGCCATTAGAATTTGTGCTCCTTGTTGACCAGGTGCTTCTCGTGTAGCATCAGAATATTTTCTAGTATACAGAATACCTTTCAGTGGATATGAGTTATGAGTTAAAAAAGGTTCGAATGGAGAAAAATTAAAAACACTATTTATTTTTACACATTCAAAAATAGTCCATTTGCTCTTGGCTGTAGTTTAATTCTCACTTTGAAATCAGCTCAGGGTTAAATAACTTTTCAAACATGAGTTTCATTGAGCTCAAAAGCAGCCCGTAGCAGCATCCTTGTGCACAAAATGTCCACTACATCCTGGCACCCAAACAAGATAAAATCTGTACCTTTGTTAATAGTAGTCTTGTCTGTCAAGTAATAAGCTCAGAGAAAAAAAAGGAAACATGGATAAGAAGGTCTGGCCAGACCACGGTGTAGTTATATGTCTCTTCGTGTGGCTATATGCGTGCAATGTGCGTGTGTGTGTCATTGACATTGTGCATGTGGTTTTTTTCTTTTGTTATTTTGCCGTTCTTTCAGACAGAGACTCGACAAGATAGGATCAGAACTATCCATGGCTCTGTTAAAAACATCTGTAATATTATCTAGTCGACTGCATTTTCTTGTATACAACTTATTTCCGGACTCGAACGCATGTTCCCCAAGGCAGCCAACTATTTATTATTTGGTGTCCATGTACCAACATGGCATTAGCACAGAAGGCTATTAATATCGGTGATAATAGTGCTGCATCAGAAAACGATCTTCTGGCCGTGTTTCCAATGCCATTTGGTTTCGGTTTGTCCACATGAAGGCCCATTTTTTTTACCTGCTTTTTCTAGTTTTCTTGCCGCCAATTGATGTTTGTCACAACCCTTGACGAGCGACTATAAGCTCAACTCTTTATGAGATTTTTAATACAAACTCGAAGGAGCGGATCCAAGCATGTTGAGGACTTATTCCATATTGAAGAGTATTGTCCACATATTGGACAAGACTGTCAAGACTTTACCATCAAAGAGTGTCAGTTGTCCAGTATACGCATTTATAAGTACAAATATATTTGAAGGTTGTTTATCTGAATATGTAACTTTTCCTTTTCCTTTAATATAAGGGTGCTACTTTCCATCACAAATTCTATTTGCAAAGGCCGCCACAATCGAACGGATTGGGGATTCTTATTGAACCAAATAGGCTGTTGCATCTGATTTACGAGTTTTAATGGGACAACTGTGGTAACAAAGATTGAAGTAGCAAGTGGAAGACTGGCAAAACGCTGTTTGTACATGCTGTGGCCTGAGAATCTATCAAATCAATTGATGATAACAAACTTGGAATGCACGACATTGAGAGGTGTTTCTAAGACCTCCTGTTGCATTTTAAGTATGCGATAAAATTTTTTCTTGGGATACCTGCACCTCACTTTCGGAATAAACAATTTCGTTTGATATATTGACTTTTGGTCAGGTCATTTTCAATTAAATATGCCAACGCGCTGTCAGCGGACACTTGTGTGGGTTCAACTCCAATAGGTTTGCTTTTAACTTTGTTTATATTTCCAATACTACCAGTTCTTGCATAAACAAAAGCCATATCTTTGGCTTTTGATTTTGTCGCTGAAACTGTGTTCTGGACTATCTGCTAGATCGGACGCCAACTTCCTCTTCAGTCGCGGTTCTGTATTTAGTATGACATACGTGGACGCCCCACTCGATTCATTAAAGGTTTTATAGATCTATAATATCCACCAAATTTTGGTTTGATGTACACAGAATTAGTTTCTCCTATTTGCTCGCACTGATGACATTGTTGCATATGACCATGACGATTTGACAATCTACTTATTTCCAAAACTTTTGGTTTTGTTTCCGCAAACATTTTCTTATTATGTTTAAATAGGGAAAATCGCACCATTTCCAGCACTGACAGATTTAAATTGATTTGATTTTAAATCTTAGTATTTAATGAGAAAAGAATTTAAGAAAAAGAAATCATTAAATATTATTAATTCAAAATTTAATAAATTTAAAAAACAATAATAATATCTATTAAGAAACAGATAGCACACCAGTTTCTATGACACCACGGCTTTAAATAGAATAACTTTCATCTCAATTATATTCAGATTTTACTTATTTAACTTATTTTAACATTTGTGTTATTTTTATCTAAAACAGAAAAATGGCATCATCAAGTGTACCCTGGGCTGAGCACGAATCCATGATGCTTCGATTGCTATACCATCACTTTAGACAAGCATTCGCTAATGAGGGTAATGACCCAATGATTCAAGAGATGCATTCAAAAGCCTGGGCAGAGATTACCGTAGGTATGTCTGAGTGGCATTACAAGTGTATGGCAATAAAGTTCGCTCTTTTTGTGAGTTTTTGGCTAACAATTGTGACTTTTTTTTCAGACTTATACTCGTATTATAATTAAATTATGTTATATTTTTTAAATTGACTTTTGGGGGGTTTCATTTTCTTCGAAATTGTTATTCATGTAAATATCCTGATGATGTTTGGACATTACAAACATTAAAATAAAATAAAAAAAGATCATGACAGATACAAAAATACAAGATGTGAAGCTGAAGAATGAAGAATGAAGAGTTGGTAAGCAGTAGGAAAGAAGTGATGAATCAAGAATGGAGAAGATACATTAGATGGATCATTATGAGAATGATCAGAAGAAACAAGCAAATTGGCTGATAAGATTAAGATAAGTAAGTGAAAACCAAAGGCAAAGTCTAAAGCAAAGTCAAAAGTAAATGCAAAGTCAAAAGCAAAAGCAAGGTGTACGTGTGGAAGATGCATTGCTCTTACTCAGGAAGATTTTAAAGATTTTCATAACTTCTGGATGGAGAGGAGTGTGATTAGATGTGTTTGTGCCAATAAATCAAAATGCCAGTACGAAATATTTTCAAGAATATTACTCTATCAAATTAGGACTTAAATACTTTGTTATCATAAAATGTATCTCGAGTGACTTAATATCAGCAAGAAATTAGTTAAATCATATTGTTTTGTGTAGATGCAATTGTATTTTCCTATGATTATTTGATTCCCTAAAAGAGAATGTAATGCAGGGAAGAAATAAAAATCAAGTTTCAATAAAAGAAAGTAATGGAACCATAAGTCCTAATAACTATTGTTGGACTATGCAACTCATTAGTGTTTACCAAGAAATTTCAAGATCACCAAATTGTGTTGTTTATTGTTTTGTTGTTAATTAGTATTCGGGTCCCTTTTCGGAAATACACCTTTATTGCGATTTAGAAACATTAAATCTCATTATTGTAAACCAATAATATTGTACGTACTAGTAAAGCCTTTAAGCATTTGCTATCAGCCAAGCCATCAGTCATCAGTTTTAGAAGATTGCACTTAATAACCAAAACAAAATAACATAAAATGGCAATAATCTGGCTTTATTGTGTGTGCAATTAATTGGTGTGTGTAAAATAAACGAATGAATTAAATCAACTTTATTCGAATTATGTTAAATTCTGAAAATCCTAATTATGATTCACAGCAAGAAAACACACCAGCACATAGCTAAATATTTTTGCATGAAACCGTATCAAAGACTTAATAATTTCTTGATTAGCGGCCTCCAGTTCTAATTTCATATCCTTATGATCTTCTTTATGCTTTATTCATAATGATTTCGAGACTTGCAAAGAACTTGCTATTGGAAGATTATATATTACATAAATATAAAAGCAAATCAATATATCTATCTTATCTATTAGTATTTTCATTAATTACAAATTTCGCACTGGATCTAAAAGTGTAACAAACTGTTGTTACGCACTTAATTAATCACTTTAATATTAATGTAGGGACCGCTTCATTGGAGTCCACGAAGTTACACGTTATGGCAAGACACGTATCATACTACTGCAAGTATAGAGTACTAATATATAGAAATGCAATTAAATGTCTATAAATATTGTGGATTACTTACATATTTCGGACTATTTTCGGATGTTTAAAAAATTGATTACATATCTACAAGTATGTCAATCAATTTTGGACCGCTTCTATTGGTTACGGAAACACATGTGGGCTTACTTCTACTACTAATGGAAGTATAGAAATACTTATTATATATAGTAAATGCAATTCAATATCTATAAATATTGTGATTACTTACCAATCACGAACTATTCTTTACATTTATCAATATAGGGACCGGGGAACACATGTGGGCACTTACAACTGATAGAACATTCTGATATAAATACAAATATAAAAGCATATAATACTACAAATTTGGGTAAATCTTCTTAAGTGTTAAATAATAATTATACGTGAAATTAAAAAGGGATGTAACACGCATCACGCACATCATGACGATTCAACCGAATTCAGGTTGGACATCAGGTTGAGACAAAACATACTATTTATAGAATACGGTATAGATATGTATATACATATATTTACTTATATCCATAACTACTATTGTAGTTACCTACGCTTAACATTTTGAACCCTTGTTTCCATGTTCTTTCGATGTTGACGGTTGCTCATTGCTAAGTTCTTCTTCGGAGCTTCCACAGACCACGTAGAGTTTCACACTTTCGGTGTTTTGCTTAGCTTTCCGATTTGTGTGACGCCTTGGCTTTTGCTTTAGCTTCCTTTTTGTATTTCTTTTTGTGTTTCTTCGTTTTTGCTGGGCCTTCTTTGCTCTTTTTCTCTGTGATCTTTTTTTGCACGCAGGCTGCTTACGCAAAACTGTTGGCCGTTTTGATTTCTTTTTGCTGGCTCTGGCTGGTTTTCCACCATGTCTAAGACGGGTTGGCCCACTACGCTTTTCCACATTTAATCTGGGCCCTCGCTTGGGCCTGACACGTTTGGACTTTGGTGATACGCGTTTGTCTCCACTTTTCTTTGTTTTAAGAGCCCTACATGTTTCTCCACTTCCTCCATGTCTTCTAACACCGCCACCGTGTTTACGTCTGCTAACACTGTCACGAAGTTTGTGGCGGCCGCTACAGTGTTTATGCCGGCCGCCTTGATGCGATGATCTTTTATAAGAGATATTATTCTTTTAATATAATGAATGCATGTATACATGTCGATGGTCTTTGACTGTAACGCATTGGCAACAAGTTCTAATATTCCGGAGTGTTTGGCTGTCAATCCAACGCATATAATAAATTCTGACTTAGAAGCAGCGCAACATTCCCATCTCTAGAAATATTGTATTTGAAATTTCCAATGACAATTTCTTCAAAATGTTCATAAAAAATAGCAACACTCTTATATTTTTGTGACCAGCGTGTTTCCTGTCTGTGGCTTGCGCATTGAAAAACAAGGCTTTTTTATATTTCCCTTTAAACAATTTTTGAACACCGCTTTTCGTGATAGAAATGTATTCCTATGGAAAGCTGTTCTTTTCCAGCTATGACAGATAAATCATCTGCCATTACACTGTTAGCATAAGTCTGCTTTGACCAAGCCGCACAAGCCAATACCACTAGGACGGGTACAAACCCAAGTTAAAATTAATGTTCTTATTAGAAAAACTTTTTTGTTTTGTGACGTCTCAAATTGAAATTTGGACGCAATAATGTGTCTGTCGTATATTCACCAACCATGTTTATTTCAAGATCTTTGGATTACTAAATCGTACAGCTCCCGATACGTGTGCCCAATACACCATGCCCATGCGCCATATACATGTGACATACATATATTTCATACTAATTGTCATGCGCAATCTACATGGTACCATTGCCTTCTACATGTGTCTATTGGTGTATGGAATTAGCTAAGAAACAGGTGTACTGTGATATTGTTCTAGAAGTTGAACTGTTTTCCTCCACACACACACACACGTAATGTACCATACATTTGAAGAGGTAAGTGGCTTATCAAAATTGCAGTGAAAACTCTCGGAACCTACTGACCATTAAACTTTTATAAAATCAAACAAGAACATACTTCAATAGTTTAGTATTAATAGGCATGGGCCCTTTATATTATTATTCTATAATATTAGGCATTACTAGTATTATTATTATCATTATTGGCACCATTTTGCATATTTTCAATGTTGCCTTCATTGTCTTCATGATTGTCATTAGGAGCGCCAATTGCCGGATTGTAGCGCCGGAGAACTTCTCGGCGCATGTTTTCAAGATTTTCCAATCTACAGTCCACAATCATTAAAAGGTCATCAAAGGGGCGTCGCTCCGGTGAACTAATACCGCTATCTACAAAGAAACAATGCATCATATTATTTTATTGAAAGATTGAAAGAGATATGAACATACTTTGTGGAGGTCTTTCAGCCATTCCTAAATGAAATTTAAATTCCGTGTGAATATTCGAGAGTCTAAAACAATTAACCTTCTTCTTGGAGAAACTACCAGACTGTGCAGAAAAGATGAACTTGTCCACTTACAGTTGATGACCATGTGCACTATAGGTACAATAGATATATATTGTACATATGATTTCGTTGCTATATGAAAACTGAAATAATGGTCATGCTAAGGTAGGTTTGCACCGGTGAATGATAGAATTGTCATGTGGTTCAACTGTACCTTAAAATTATTTCGAGTGGACATTCCTTAATGCACTCATTCCTGGTGAATGACAATAACGAAGAAGAAGCCAAGGAAGAAACATCGAGAAATTTTCAATTGTGATGGGTCATGTATCATACATTACCATAGTGTTAGTGAAATATGTGTGTATGCGTCTCATGTACAATGCATGACGAAATATCTAAACAATTTATTTTCCCATAACAATCCTGATACCTTAAAAGTGCCATATTTGCCACCAAGAAGCCACCCGTTTTAACCTTTAAGTTTGGATTTCAATTTACATATTATATTGAGTAAAAGATTGTAGTTGTAGATACGTAGTATTTTATTTATAAGACATATTACAAATTATTATTTTGGGAAACTTGGTCTTTTTCCTCCTGCTCAGCCTCATCCATTACCGTAGTATTTTCGTAAAGACGAAGAAGAAGTGGGTGATGCATAAGGAATTCGCGCCACTCGTTTTTCCTATTCTCCATTATACGTTCAAACTCAATGAGACATCTCTGAAGCTCTTCACAGTTTTCCTCATGCGTACCATTGAAATCTGTAAAGAATTAATGTCACTCCGTATAAATAAAATAAATGCATATGGTGAATATATGCACGTGTATATAAAAGACTTACCAGGAACTTTCAGGGTATTGTCCATTTTAATCAAATATACAATTTAATTTGTTCCGCGAATGCATACAATTTTGTTTCCAATGACGATATTGAGATTTGTTTGTGTGCGTTGTCATTCACTACGAAACTAGATGACTGGGTGACTTGTCAAAGATATATGAATTTATATTCATGTGCAGTGACTGACATTTTTAATGCGCTGAGTTGGCAGTCCGCAATCTGTAACTGGGCAAAGATATATGAACTCATGTTCATGTGCAGTCACTGACATTTTTAATTCGCAGAGTTGGCAGTCCGCAATTTGTTCATCATCCACATCGAAAATACGCAATTTTTTTTTTTCTATAATTACCTAGTAAGTTGCATTTATAATTTTATATGTTTAAAATGTAAAAACAAATAAGGTGAAGTTAAAAAAAAAAATATAAATATATATTAAAGCCTGGCCAGGCCACGGTGTAGTTATGTGTCTGTCCGTGTGTGAATGTCATTGACAAACATTTTGTTCGAACATAACCAAGGGTTGCTTCGATGAGATGTTCACATTCTTATAAACTTGTGAACAAAATATCTGAGATGGTACGACCACTATTCGCATGTCTTGATGTCAGAGCCATTAGAATATGTTCTCCTTGTTGACCAGGTGCTTCACGTGTAGCATCAGAATATTTTCTAGTATACAGAATACCTTTCAGTGGATATGAGTTATGAGTTAAAAAAGGTTCGAATGGAGAAAAACTAAAAAAAACTATTTATTGTTACACATTCAAAAATAGTCCATTGGCTCTTGGCTGTAGTTTAATTCTTACTTTGAAATCAGCTCAGGGTTAAATAACTGTTCAAACATGAGTTTCATTGAGCTCAAAAGCAGCCCGCAGCAGCATCCTTGTGCACAAAATGTTCACTACATCCTGGCACCCAAACAAGATAAAATCTGTACCTTTGTTAATAGTAGTCTTGTCTGTCAAGTAATAGGTTAAAAAAAAAAATGGAAACATGGATCAGAAGGTTTGGCCAGACCACGGTTCAGTTATGTGTCTCTTCGTATGGCTATATGCGTGCAATGTGCGTGTGTGTGTCATTGACATTGTGCATGTGGTTTTTTTCTTTTGTTATTTTGCCGTTCTTTCAGACAGAGACTCGACAAGATAGGATCAGAACTATCCATGGCTCTGTTAAAAACATCTGTAATATTATCTAGTCGACTGCATTTTCTTGTATACAACTTATTTCCGGACTCGAACGCATGTTCCCCAAGGCAGCTAACTATTTATTATTTGGTGTCCATGTACCAACATGGCATTAGCACAGAAGGCTATTAATATCGGTGATAATAGTGCTGCATCAGAAAACGATCTTCTGGCCGTGTTTCCAATGCCATTTGGTTTCGGTTTGTCCACATGAAGGCCCATTTTTTTTACCTGCTTTTTCTAGTTTTCTTGCCGCCAATTGATGTTTGTCACAACCCTTGACGAGCGACTATAAGCTCAACTCTATATGAGATTTTTAATACAAACTCGAAGGAGCGGATCCAAGCATGTTGAGGACTTATTCCATATTGAAGAGTATTGTCCACATATTGGACAAGACTGTCAAGACTTTACCATCAAAGAGTGTCAGTTGTCCAGTATACGCATTTATAAGTTCAAATATATTTGAAGGTTGTTTATCTGAATATTTAACTTTTCCTTTTCCTTTAATATAAGGGTGCTACTTTCCATCACAAATTCTATTTGCAAAGGCCGCCAAAATCGAACGGATTGAGGATTCTTATTGAACCAAATAGGCTGTTGCATCTAATTTACCAGTTTTAATGGGACAACTGTGGTAACAAAGATTGAAGTAGCAAGTGGAAGACTGCCAAAACGCTGTTTGTACATGCTGTGGCCTGAGTATCTATCAAATCCATGGCTGATAACAAACTTGGAATGCACGACATTGAGAAGTGTTTCTAAGTATGCGATAACATTTTTTCTTGGGATACCTGCACCTCACTTTCGGAATAAACAATTTCGTTTGATATATTGACTTTTGGTCAGGTCATTTTCAATTAAATATGCCAACGCGCTGTCAGCGGACACTTGTGTGGGTTCAACTCCAATAGGTTTGCTTTTAACTTTGTTTATATTTCCAATACTCCCAGTTCTTGCATAAACAAAAGCCATATCTTTGGCTTTTGATTTTGTCGCTGAAACTGTGTTCTGGACTATCTGCTAGATCGGACGCCAACTTCCTCTTCAGTCGCGGTTCTGTATTTAGTATGACATACGTGGACGCCCCACTCGATTCATTAAAGGTTTTATAGATCTATAATATCCACCAAATTTTGGTTTGATGTACACAGAATTAGTTTCTCCTATTTGCTCGCACTGATGACATTGTTGCATATGACCATGACGATTTGACAATCTACTTATTTCCAAAACTTTTGGTTTTGTTTCCGCAAACATTTTCTTATTATGTTTAAATAGGGAAAATCGCACCATTTCCAGCACTGACAGATTTAAATTGATTTGATTTTAAATCTTAGTATTTAATGAGAAAAGAATTTAAGAAAAAGAAATCATTAAATATTATTAATTCAAAATTTAATAAATTTAAAAAACAATAATAATATCTATTAAGAAACAGATAGCACACCAGTTTCTATGACACCACGGCTTTAAATAGAATAACTTTCATCTCAATTATATTCAGATTTTACTTATTTAACTTATTTTAACATTTGTGTTATTTTTATCTAAAACAGAAAAATGGCATCATCAAGTGTACCCTGGGCTGAGCACGAATCCATGATGCTTCGATTGCTATACCATCACTTTAGACAAGCATTCGCTAATGAGGGTAATGACCCAATGATTCAAGAGATGCATTCAAAAGCCTGGGCAGAGATTACCGTAGGTATGTCTGAGTGGCATTACAAGTGTATGGCAATAAAGTTCGCTCTTTTTGTGAGTTTTTGGCTAACAATTGTGACTTTTTTTTCAGACTTATACTCGTATTATAATTAAATTATGTTATATTTTTTAAATTGACTTTTGGGGGGTTTTATTTTCTTCGAAATTGTTTTTCATGTAAATATCCTGATGATGTTTGGACATTACAAACATTAAAATAAGATAAAACCAGAAAGAGGGCTATCTTTGGCGATGCCAAAGATTTAATACTCTTGACTCTATTCCGTGTTTCATCCAACCTTCCTTTTTTAGCATCTCTTAATTCTCTTGACATGGTTGATGGGCGTGTATCAGAAACTTATAGTGTCCAAATTTCAGATTGATAAGTCAAAAAACAAAAAACTTTTTCTAATAAGGATATTAATTTAAGGGTGTTTGTATGGGTGGTACCCCTCCTGGCAACCCTATGATGATGAAATTTACATGGTTGATGAATATGAATCAGAAACATAATTTCCGGTATGGTTTTAAACTAAACTGCTTCTTATACTTTCACCATGCATTGTAAGTTTCATAATAATGCGCAACAAACAGCCGATTAGTTTGTCAATCAGAGGGTAATTCAATGAATGGTCATGTATTTGATTCATTCGTGATTGTTCTTGTCATGTGCTTAAAGCTATAATAATAATTCGTACAGTTGAAATACTCTAGAAAGACGATTTATCAAAGGTTAAAAACTCAAATGTTCTTGATTTTAAGCATTAAATGAAACACTTTTTTACTATCTTTTTGTTATTTTACTAATATTTCCAGTTATTTTTAATAAAATTTTTGTGAAAGGTTTTCTCTTTCTCTTTTCTTTAAGCGTCTTCGTATCCTTGCACTGCGTTGTACGTGTTGATTAATTCACATTTGTTGTTTTGGTAATAAAGAAAACATTCATCTTTATTGATATCTTAAGTTGTACGTCGTCGTCGAATACATGAATCAAAATCGTAATGAATGTCATTGAAAGCATGACCAATTGTGCACTGTAGATAACTTTTAAGCTTTTAAACTCTGCAAACTGTGCATGGAAATATTAAGAGACTCTATTGTCATGGCAATCGTGAGTTCTATGAGACGATTCAGTATTAAAATATTATTTTGTGATGATGTTATTAACAGTTGTATGTTACCTACAATATTGCATGACATAAAGCAGTTCAACATTAATATTTTATTAAAAGTTGAAAATGGTGATGTGCTTAATAACTAGTAAGTAAGCAAGTATATCCGAAGTGTAGTTAACAGAGAGGATATGTTTTTATGTGTATGTTTGACATTTTGTTAAAAATGTAAAGCGCCCTCTTTGACTTCAAAATGGTACATATGTATGTATACGCATGCGAACGATATTCATGGTTTATAAATTGTAGTAGGGCTTTATTTTTTCTATGAAGTTTTCTACATACATATATCTGTTTCCATTCCAATTCCGACAACCATAGAAAATAACTCTCATACATATAAAATCTATAAATAAATATTTGTCTATTGATCAATCAATGCCCAGACCAAACAGCTGGAACTAAGGCTCCATTTTTGGACAACATTTTCCTTTTTGTAGAACTTTCAAAAATAGACAGAAATTCTATACTATAGTACTTTGTATACCCAAGAAAAGCTATCTATTGAGTTATGATTTATTCAATTTTTGAATTATTAAAATAAATACAAATAAATATATTTTCACAAGAGAGGGTTAAAAAGGGATTTGGTCAAGCCCTATGTTAAATATCTGTTATTAACATAAAAGCATTACATTTTGAGTTCTTATAATGGGAATTCTTAACAGTTTAGGATTCAAATATTTAAATGTATAGATACGTAAATGTGTGTGTGTGTTTTCCTGAAACGAAAATGATAATATAAAAAATCATATCATAATAATATTCCCTAATTAAGAATTCTCTAATGCTTGAAATCTCGCTGAATGCTCAATTTTAGTAAATCTTGATTTCTGATTTGAATCTTATTCTCATGTGTAGAATACTAATATGCAATAAAGGAAGATTGTGTTTGAATAGGACAGTATAGGATATAAAAGTTGATTTTGTTTAATGTAAACTCCTGTCATGGAGACTTAATATCACAGTGCCGATCACAAGGGTTGTGAAAGGGTCCTTGAATATACGCGAGTGTATCCGCAGGGACCAAATTCGAGACATGTTCTACTTAATTTGGTCATATGACTCACTCCTTGGTGTGGAGTTGAAGCCTATATTAAAATTTTCCTACTCTACAGGTTACAGAACCCGGTTGTTTTTCGAAAAAAGCCTCTGGTCAAACTAGCAATTTGAATCCCAAAACAGCTCAGGGTTGGTAATCCAAAATTTAAACATAGATCTCTGAAGTATGATGCAAGTTTCTTAACCCACAGATGGTATAGTAAATACTTTATTCATGGATATAGCATGGATATAGGGCCGAGATCTATGCCTAACGTCTTCCGCCAAAAAGGCAGCATTTCTATGATCAAAGATCAGGCGTGCATATGTCTCCACGGTCAATAGGACAGTGAAGTGAATGGATAGGATAGGATATGATGGGATAAATCATGATTTCTGATTTGATTCTTATTCTTAGGTGTAGAATACTAATATGCAATAACGGAAGATTGTGTTTGAATAGGACAGTATAGGATAGGCTATTCCCCCAAGAATGAGTACACGCAAAAGGCTCAGACGGCACATTGTGATGCCTGATTTGCATCTCTCTTAGTTTCAGTTCACCTTTGATCTTAAAAGCATGGGAGAACCTACCGGTCGCTCTCTCCTCTTACCAAGACATGTTGGCAATCCAACAAGCACATTATTGTGTTAATTGGGAAGATTGATATTATCATATACCTATATCCATAGGTATTATTTACATATAATTTAAAAAAATAAAGTAGACTTTGTGAGTAAAAACATTTTTTGGAAAATTCAAACTAAAAAGAGAAATTCTCAGTTCATTTAAAAATTTTCGGAATCACACACACCTACACACACACACACACACAAGAACTTTAAATTAAGCAAATTTTCAATTCGAATTCAATTAATATAAGAGTGTCCATCATTTAAAATGGCAAGACTAAATAAAACTGTTGCCTCTAATAATCACACTACTATTGAACGGATGTCACGTGATGCTCTCTTGAAATGGGTCAATGCAATGGTTAAAGGAAATTATGCAGCTATTGAAGAGTTGTGTACAGGTAAAAATAAATATAAAAATATTATATTCGGATTTCCATCGAAGATTATACTATATAATCATGTTCTATGTTATAATATGGGTTTTTCAAAGAAAAAATCTATGTAACAAATATGGTATGTGGTATCTAAATTGCTATAGTTGACTGTTCTGGTGTTAATTTTGAAAAAGTCTTTTATTATTGATTTTTTTTTTTTTCCTTTTGATGTCAAAAACAGGAGTGGCATATTGTCGAATAATCGAAACATTTTCTCCTAAATCGATCGTTATAAGGAATATGAAGATTCCTGCAAAATTTGAGTATGAACGATTACATAACCTAAGGATATTACAAAATGCTCTGCATCATCTTAAAACAAATAAAGTTGTCCCCATAGAAAAACTTTTGAAAGCGCGATTTCTAGAAAATTTCCATTTTCTTCAATGGTTCAAAAAATTCTATGATAAAAAGATTGCCAATAAGACGGATGAGGTGAAGTGCAGCAACGTTACAGAAAATAAATCTATGGCACCTATACAAATTTCTTCTGATTCCAATGCAGTTGTAGAAACATCAATAATGCCTTCTGAAGATATCGCTTCCGGGGAATCCCATAAATCGAATATGTTTCCTGATAAAGAAATTATAGAATTAACAGAGACTTTTGAACAGTTACAGACAGAAATATTAAAAGCTGAGTGGCAACGAACCAAAGCCGTAAATTTATTACTAAAAATACGAAAACATTTACGCAAATCAATAAAAAGTGGGGAAGACATACAGTTGTGCAAAAAAGTTCTAAATGATGTATACTTGGAAAACGATTGTAACGAAAAAGAAGAAGATGAAAATGAAAATGCAAAGTAATTCAATTCTGATATTTCAAAATTATTTTGTGTATATAGATATCAATTGTATGGATAGGAAATGTTGTACTAAAAGATCTAATTAAATTTAAAGTAGTGAGTTAATATATATTAAAAATTTTCTCTCTTAATTCTGACTAATATCAAATCGGACGAAATCATTGGGACCGGCCAATCACATAACTATTTCTCTATGGGGAAATTCATTGTAGGGAAGTCCAACTTTATTTAATAAGCGGATGATTTTCACTTGGAAAAGAGAGATACTTACAAATCTGAGATCTGCATGAATACATTCAAACAGCATATGAATGTATTCACTATAAATATGATTGCTTATTGGTGCTGTTCCCATTTGAATTGAATATGAGTAAATGGTGTATTTTGTCAAAATAGTAATGAATGCACACTGAATAATGTGATCCTATGACAAGAGATCTGAATGAAGCGAATGGATTCATACTAGAGTGCAACATGAGTCAACACTAAACAAATCATTATCCTATTTTGCTCAAACGAATCATCAACATCACTGTCTATCAATAGTTAGACAGTGTTTTTGCACCAACACATTCAACTCGAGTGGTGTTGTGAATCAATGATCTAGATGAATTCGTTAACAAAGACAGTGTGTTACATAGTCATTGCAGAAGACACGAGTCGAACGAGGTTCATCCAAACTACTTTGACTTCACGGCTTCAGCTTCAGACTCAGCTTTAAATGACTCGTAATGATTCGATTCTAAAACACCAAGACTCATTTTTAAAGTGTGCATACTGAATTTTTCCCAATTGTTAATACTACTGAGTGTGCGCTTGTGTTGGACTTTAGTGCCTTACCATTTACTAGTACTCTATATATTGTATTTTGTATTCCACAATATATTCATCATACAATGAGCAATGAGTATATTGTAGAATACAGAAGAGTACTACTTTCTCTTATACTCACTGTAAATGAATGATATGTGTATTAAGTAGATACTGCATGGCTACATCCATAGCACAGAGAATGAAAATGTTGTTGTTCTCCCGCTCGAATTACAAGTCTACAGGGGAGCCGAATTGAGTAGATGCAGGTTTTTTACTACTAATTTTTCATATGTGACCATATTGGAAATGGAAATTCAATTGTTCAACATGAAAAATAACATCCTTCCATAGGCATATGTAGTATGTATGTATATAGGTAGTAGAATGATGAAAATCCCAGTAAATTTTTAAATAATAATAAATTTTTGTGCCTTATAAGACTTGAGAGACTTGGCCTATTCTTATTAAAACCGATTACCATGTTGATTTCCTTTCAAATGTTTCGTAATCAATAAATGTAAATCTGTTTTAAACCGTTAAGAACAAGTTATACGCCAAAATTATATCGAAGATCAATGTTTGGATAGATGATGAAGAATTGTAAATATTCGAAATGATTTTAGACTCTTTTTAAGGGTTAAAAAAAGGACCATAAGTAATTCCTAAAAACTTATACAATTATTCACAAAAATATAAGTACACACTTACTTATGTACATGGATGCATTGGCCTACGTTAAAAATAGAACTAAGTCCCTTGTAAGGAAGCCATTGGGTTATAAAGAAGAAAAGTGATTCACTATCAGATTATATCAGACCAGATTAGTTGAGCGGATTCTTAAATTTATCTAATGTGACAATTTAAAATAAGTATATAAATTTCCCTTTAAATTTTCCCACTATTGCCGCTAATACCCCTCTCTTCACATACATACTAACATAATAGATTTTTATAGAAAAAGGTATAAAAAAATAGTGGTAAATTTTTATCCAGAAAAGAATACTGTTAAATATTCTTTTTATTTTACTGTTAACAACATTATTATACATACATACACCAAAACACACTTACTCTCTCCTCTCTCTCTCTTTCTTTCTCTCTTTTTCACTGGTACTCTAATTGACAATGTGTTAGTATTATACTGCTATCTCTTTCATGTGTTCATACATACGCACACTAGCACACATTATTTAGCCACGCCCATATGTTTGGTTACGGGTTTACCCTTGAGAACACAGAACAGAGGATAGAAAGAGACTCATGTGAGAGACACACACATACCCTCTTACATTCACATATGTATTTTCATATGTAGGATATATCCACCCTTATTTCGAGAAAGTCACATCTACATACATCTATAACTACTTGAAGTGAAGCGATTTTAAGAAAGGTTTACTGACTACTCATCACAACGAGCAAGCACACATGTATGCATGCATGCATATGACATATGAGTACATGACAACACATGTGTGTTGCGTAGCAGCGATACTCTATCCGCTCTACGTTCGTTGTCCGCTGTTCTCTCTATTGAGCATCATACACGCATGCATGCATATTCATATATACATACATACATGCATACACATATGTGTTTCTCACTCTCTCTCTCTCTTAGAAACAAATAAAACTGTTGTTGTTGTTGTTCCCTTGTTGTTTTGTTTTGTTTCATTTTGTTTTTGTTTCTTCGTTCCTTTTTCGGTTCTGAGAATATGTGAGAGTCTCGTTCAGCTATATGCATATATATATATGTAGATACGCATGTACACTCCACCCACAAACATATACACAAATTGAAAAACACACATGTGCATTTTAAGCATGTGTAAAACGGACATCTTTTTGCGTATTTTGTTATCTTTAACTCTTTGATACTCACAACCTTATATGGAATCGACTATATAGAAGATACATACATTCACTATATACATGAATACATACACACATGTATGGTTTACAAATGCATGAGTGTATTTCAAATCTTGAATTGTTCACATGTCATTTTTTTTCATACTACCGACGACCGACCACTAGACACTTGGCATAGTCACATTTTCCCATCTCTCCAAACAAAATCCATATTAATCTATCATCAAGCCTTTAGTAGAATGCATTGATTAATTGAATCCAATGTCCAATGTTTGTTGGATGGTCATTGAGTATTTATAATATTAGTACATAAGTATGTGGTCAAGTACTTAATTCCCTGTCTTAGTCCACATTACAACATGACAAATTAACAGTAAACAAAAATTTGAATTAACAATTCTACAAGGACACTCATAATAAATTGCATTGCTGCTTATCGATAATAAGTGCAGATATGTTTTTGATGCACTTCTTCAATAGAAAATCTGTGAATTTATTTAGAAAAAACAAAAAATTGTTTATTCATAAGTTCGTATGTGTAACAGGGGATTATAATAATTTAAAAAATCAAATTGGGTCAATGCTACAAACTACTTATATGGTAAATGGTGCCAATGGTGGTGGATCTACCATCAAAATGACATAAAAAGATGTCATATAAATGGATTTTTTTATATTTTAACATTTCCATACATGTACAATTGTACATGACAGTGTAAAAACGGACTTATTTTGCAAACATTTATGTGACAAATTGTACATATGCTGCGGATAAAAGGACACAGATTAAATGAATAATGTCGAATAAGCACCTAGTACAATGTATATAGTACTACAATAATTCTTTGTGTTCAGAAAGGACTGTGACTTACATCACCAGAAGGCAGATATGACCCCTAAGATTCATGAAGAGGGCCTTTATATTTTGAAACAACAAGCCACAAGTAGAAATGAAGAACAAAACTCACATATAAAGGTTCTCTTGAAATGAAGACTTGTATTTGTTTGTTTTGTCATCATATTTCTGAGTCGATTTTAACCCTGACGAGCTTAATCCTATGATTGCTTAAATTAATGTAACTTAATTTTTGGCTTCTCGTTGATGGCTAACTCTTCCAGAAAAGTGAATCATTATGTCTGCATTACTTACATACATAACGAAGTGTGTATATAGTTAAGAGGGAAGACTACCCAGTATGTAAAATAGTATGAATCACTGGTCAAAAACTAGTTCGCGTTTCAAATTTTTTTATTTGTATTTAACTGGTGAATTTAACATGGCGATGTCATTGGAAGAGGGCAATTGTCGCTGCCTGCCTCACCATAATCCATCAGTTACCGTTCACCAGTGAATACGTGAATACTCATAAGTAGTGTAAACAAAAGCATGTTGGTATTGTCATTCTGAAAATTTCCATAATTTCCTTATCCGGTCACTCTTAATAAAATCTTTATGTACAAGACAATAATTAAACCAGTATGGACAAACGGCATCCAATTATGGGGTACAGAAATAACATAGAAATCATTTAACGCTTTCAATCGAAGCTTCTGAGGAGAATAGTGAGTGAGTGCTCCGTTCTATGTACGGAATTCGGGACGTTCGGGTGCCACTGGTAAAAGAAGATACATATATGACGGTACAGTGAGCTACATACGAATAGACTGGACTCTGCTTGACAACAGCCTTCAAACCAGAAGGCTACGAAAAGAGCATGCGCTTGACCTCCCCATTCGTTTGTTGTAAAACAAAACGCTGTATGCTGATGTCTGAAGCATGACAGTTCATATCTTTGATATTGTCACATAATTTCACATTCTTATCTTTTTTCCTATAAAAATAAATGAATAAAAAAAAAAAAGTGGTCACTCTCAATAATATACATACGAGTACACACATTTACACTGTGATTGAGTGGTATTAAAACCAACAAAGAAACAAATAAATTATCAGAAATTTTACTCAATTCTTTTAAGAAAAATGATGAGTTAATAATAATTGAGTAAGAAGAAGGAGAAGAATAGAGATCGACAAAGAGAAAGAAAGATACTCGCTTAATAAGAAGAGCGCAAGATAATGAGATAAAGACCCAGTATAGAAAAATGGCTGACAAGAATCAATAGCAAAACATACTTACAAAGAAATAAACTACAAAAAGAGATAATACGAAGTTTGTTGGAGGAGGCGGCATGAAGAGAGCAAGTGTGTCAGGTAGTTTCTGTAGCATGTGTTGTGGAATAGGAAAAAATAACAAATAACATGTATAGAGAAAGAGAGAGAGAGAGAGTACTAGAAAGTGTTTAGTTATCGGTCCATCTGTTATGACCATTGGCCATTTAAATATGTCAAATGAAATGAGTTCAATTTAGTATTGAAATGTGAATCAGAGAGTAAAGGACGCTTGGCGAGCCAAGGCAGGTAAATTATTTGAATTTGCATAAACAGATCAATAACACAATAAGTTGCTATATAATTGAATCAGTGAAGAAGACATACTAACATATGAAGAATTACTATAAGTACAAGAAGAATGTAAAATTTTTCTTTGTCTCATTTGGAACAATCAGTTTTTTTCATATACACGACAATATTTTTTAACTTTCGCTTTTATTTGTCAGCATTGCCATTGCGCCATAACATTTGCTGCTTGTTGGTTGCATTTTTAACAATTCTACTCTTCTTTTTTATTTGCTTGTTACATTTTCTATTCTATTATATACATATACGCAAAGTAGATAAATAACAGAAAAAGTGGGAAAGAAAAAATGCCCACGTACTTACTTACATAGGACATAAATATCAAAACCAACAATAACAACATTGAAGTAAAGAAGAAGGTGTCTAAACTTTAGAAAAAATAAGAAAGAAATTTAAAAAGAAAACACGACAGCACATTCACTTTGGTTTACCGAAGTTTATATACCTTACATATCCCTCTTCCATTGGTTTTGGTGCTGTGTCTATTGAGTTAATTGTCATTTTAGATGGTTTTAGATGATGAATTTGTTATGGCATCTATATAAGTACATGGTATGTACTTCTTCCAATAATCAGAGAATTTTCTATAACATAAATAATAGTTACCAGCTACATAAGTATGTACTTACATATGTAAATTAGCAGCTCAAATGAGAACGGACATGGCTAAATCTCCATCCATATAAGTACATATATTGTATGGAGTCTTCTTGTATGTGTTACAAACATCAAGTCAAAGTATTAATAGTATGTCTTCATCACACAAAAAAGTGTATACAAGAAATAAAATGCCGACGCCAAAATGCCAGGAAGCCACTTGTTGGGATTCTCTTGGTATTTCCTTGGGATGCCCTAATGGGAAGGGACTGAATGGGGTGTTGATGTTGCTTAAGTGTTTTTTTTTCTAACTCTCTATCTCTCCCATTTCTCTCAGCCATACAAAAATTGAAGATGGTTAATGGAAATGGAGGAGCTAGAGAGGTTGGCTGAGACATTATCGTGTGCCAGTCTACCTTCCTGCATAGTACTTTACAATCAAAATCATTTAGTTTTTTTTATTCTTTTTTTATTTTTCCTTTTTCTCCCTCCTTCCAATGCCTTGTGGGAATGAGAATAAGAATTTACTGCTGCGTGTATACTTGACTTTGAAAAATTCTTTCTTCATTTACACAATTTTCATAACATTTCTTTTTTGCATGCAATAAATGCATTTCCTTTCTTTATACAACTCAAGATTTTTCTTGATGTCTTTTGCATTGTTAAAGATGTAAAAGCAATCCAATTTAGACATTCTTGAACGTCCTTGCAGTTGCAGGTAAGAAAATAATGAAATAAAATAAATATTAATTAAATAATATATTATTAATTATGATAAATTCATTCATTCATCACAGGTTACAGTCATAAGGATTTATTTGTTGAACTTGATTGAAACTTGGATCATCGGCAGTCCAATATTGAACATCAATGAAAGGACTTACGTTAAAAATGTAGTAAATTCCATGGAAACAAGTATTTTAACACAATTTTATTGAACTGTATTAATTGATTTAATTTCCAGGATCAACGAGTTATTCATCGAAATGTGATACTTTTGGAAGAGGGCTAGTAAAAAGAAAATTTCAGAAGAAGGTTACAAAACAGAGACGGAATCAATCATCATATGACAATGAATATATTGTACATATTTTTTTTTTAAAAATTCTTGAATTGGAAGAATCCATTTGCATAAGTAAGTTCCTCTTATATATCATTCATTATTCGTATTTATAGAATTATTATTATAATGTCTGTTAAAACACTCATCTGTTAGCAATTTGCAACTTTTCCTTTATCTGATATTATTGGAGATATAATATTTTTACTACTATAACAGTGTTACTATATAAACTAAAGATTAGTTATAGAAATTAAAGAGGCATTTCAATACTCAACAGATGCACCACTACCACTTGATCAGGGTAGTGCGAGATTGTTTTTCGGCGCCCTTTGGTCGACGCTTTCACTTCACGTTTATTTGTTACATAAATAAAAATTCTCAATTTTAAATTAATCTAGACAAAGTTTATCTTTCTTGCTTTTGCACTTGCAAATTTATCAATGAATTTATCTTTATTTATGGATTGAGCAACTTAAGCGTCGATCTTAGGTAGGTTTTAGTTTACTACAACTACGCTTACTTTTGGCGACATTTACTGGAATAGTTTGTAGTATCCGAAGGGCAGTCCAAGTGTTTTGAAACAATTCGTATCAATTGTTTTTGTTCAAGACATTGAGAACATCTTTCGGTTGTCCGTGGTCTGTGTCTAAGAATTGCTTCATGCTTAGTATTTCTTGAGCCAGATCTTCTCCACAAATATCGTTGTGTGAATCATGTGCCAAAATACTTTGCTCCAATTCAGGCTTAAATCATATAAGAAAGTCCAACTTGCATTAAAATTAGACATCTGTTCGAAAAGTATTTCCAGCGAATTTACAATTGTTTCTATCAAAGGAGTTGAATATGTTGTTGTATTGCAACATCGACAACAGCGCACACATAATGTTATTTGCGCTGGAAATTGTTATTCGCATTTGGCTTTTTGGCGACCGCTCCACTCGCTCTGCCCTAGGTTCGGCCCTGTATGATTATACTAAGTATCAGCATTGAAGAAGACAGCATAGAGTTTCTTTAGTAGTGGTATTGTGAGTAGGTGTTAAGATTTTTAATTTGCACTTTTGGAGGTTGAAAGTTGAATCTTTAACAGATCTTTTTCTATGATTATTGAAACCATTTGTACTAAGTACATACAAGGATATAGTATAAAATTTTTTAGGTGGCCTTAACTCCTCTCATTTGTATTTTCATTCCTGGATATTGAAGATGAAGAATGCCTAAGAATATTATATTTTTACATAATTACATTAGAGTTGATTAGGGAAAGGCTGGGAACAGTTCCTCAAAGATTCCAAGATTTTATTCAGATACAAATCTGCAATTTCAATCGGTTCCAGGTACTGGTTTCCAAGGTTGCACAGTCTGTTCCATATTACGCTCTCACAGTGACATAGTACGTGCTCTGCTGACCTCTCTTCTTCATGACACATTGTACACAGATCGCTGCTGCTGATCAGCATGTTATGTGTTAAATGTTTCATTACTATGCAATGTCCTGTCATGAAACCTGAGATTATCTGAATCCGTCCCAGTAATTCCTGTGTTCTTTTGCGAGATCTAGTTGGCATGAAGAATTCAGCCACTCTAATATTTTTCATGTTTACCCAATAGCGTTGCCCGCAGAATGGCTCTGCTGATTATTGGGACTGTTACAAGTATTGAAGGTCAGAAGAAGCACAGATTTTATGTTAGCATAGTTGAGAAGTAGTAATTTTGAAGTTTACAAGTTAAATTCTTATCATTTAGTATTATTTTTCTTTGATTATTGAAAGTGTAAAGAAGTAGATTTTCTCAAGTAGTTTTTTTTCTAGAATTCTAAGGAGGCCTTAACACTTTTCCTTACTCATATGTACAGTACATATGTATGTAGTAGTTCTTTCATGGTCGCAATGTGAACAGTGATGAAGAAGTAGTAGAAGTGATGAAGTGAAGTTTACATCAATGTCGCATTTCTCTTTTATGTATATTCTTCTGTGTGCCACATTTTCTTTATACTATTTTTCCTTTATAAATATTTTTATACTTTTATATTGTTTGGGTTGGTTTCTTTGTTGTTGTTCGCGCCTTTTTCATCTTTATTATGGTATATTTTTTGTTGTTGTTGTTCATCATCATTATTTTCATCATCATCATCATCATCATTGCTATCGTCTCGTCTACGGTGTTAATGCCGCATTTTGTTGCTGGTTCAGATGCAATTGAAATGAGTACATTTGCCTCGTGTTGCATACTAAAGAGTGCAGCGTTGTAAAAGTCTAGTAAGTGTATGTGTATGTATGTGTGTGTGTGTGTGTGCGTGTTCTTCAGGGTCTTGGAAAAAATTATAAAAAAAAAAAAAATATATATGTATAATGTAGAAAAAAATTATTTACTTCCCACCAACAACTTGCCCCGGATCCCGTCTACTTGGCACTTGCCATAACATTGCCACCTTCAATATGTCTGCTCCTGTTCTACTTTAACGCGTTTTTATTTATGCTTGAGTTTTTTTCCTTTCAACTTTTATTTTTTAAAGCAAAATGCATATTAAAATATCTTTGACATGGCACACAACTGAATACTCTACACATTATAATATACATACGTGTATTGTATAGGAAAAAAGAGGACAAGAGTACTACTAGAGGGAAATATTATAAAAGACGAATTAAAATTGAGAAAAAAAATGTTAGCAAAAGCGCATTTTAGTCTCTCAGATAGTGATTAGTGCATGAATAATTGAATAAGATAGTATATAGTATCTTCAGTGAGAGAACTGAATATAGAAAAATCATAGGAAATTTTAGAAAAATATTTTCAAGAAAAAACTTAATCAAAACTTAATACTACTATATACTATTTTTGAGTATATTCAATGATAAATGGAGAAATTGGATAAGAGAGAGAGAGAGAGATTAGATTAACCATAGTACAATCATAGTACACTGGTACGAACAAATGGGAACTAGAACTAGAATGATTATAAGCATAAGCAGAGTGTTTTTTAAAAGTAAAGTAAAGAACTTGGGCAAGTAGTTTCTATATATCTGTAAACAATATGCCATGTTATCTAGGTTAAAATTGTAATAGAAATAGAATTTATTGAGTTGTAATATTAAATGGAAACTAATAATTGAATTCTATTCAATTATATCTCATATAAGTGGACTTCTATAACTTCTATATAGTTGCCTCAACTTGTGTTGACTTTGCTTTGCTTGGCTTGACTCGACTCGGCATGGCTTGGCCTAAGTTTGGGGCTGCTGCTGTTGCTGTGTATCGATTTACCGGTTTATTCGATGGAGCTTTAGATACAACAGAAATGAGCAGATCGAGTTATAAGCCTGAGTAGTTAATGCCAAGTATCAAGTAGCTTATGTAGAAGCTCTACGAAACCAAAACGTGAGCACTATCTAGCTAATGGTTACTCAATCACTTTTAACATAACAGTTGCCGGAAAGTTTTGATTTATATATTGTTTAAGGCTACCACCACCGAATCTTTGTCGTCGGTTCTTGGACCAATTGCCCACTTGCATCGGATTGAGGCCTGTGGCCTTGGCAAGCTCACCGTAAACTTCCCGTGCGCTCCTTAAAACAACATGTCTTTTGTTTACCATCCAATGAGATGAACAGTATAGAAAGAAACTAGAACACGAGACAAGACGTAATTGGGATAAAAGCAGGACTACGATGCAAGTAGTCTACATATATTTTTGAAATCAACATCTAATACAGTAAGGAGTATCAAGAGAGTTGGAACTCATTTAAATGATGAATATTCTTAATCATCTTATAGGATTTTAAAGTTCTAACAAGTATACTGGTAATGTAGTAGTAGTAGCGCATTTTTAAAGTGTTGAAACTGAGTTCAATGTTTAAATATAAAAAACAAAAAATTATAGAAAAAAAAAAAGAATCTTTAAAAATACACATACATATGTACATATATAAACGCATATAGTGAAATATATTCCATGGGATTCTGTGTGTGTTTGTGTATGTGTGTGTGCCTGTACCGTACCACGTTTTTATATTTTACATAGGACTTGCAATTTTTTTCCGGCAAGGTCGGGGTCGTTACTCTCTTAATTTTATGCCACGACTTTTGTGTCTGTACAGCTATGTGTGTATGTGTATTTTTGTACAAGAGTGCATGTGAGTGTGTGTCTATGTCACTGAGTATCTGAGTATCTATGTGGATGTGGATGTGGATGTGTAAAGCAATCCTAGTGCCACAATTTACTTTGTTTCGTTTATTCTTTTGCTTTACTTTTATAGTAGTATCTTCTGTTGTTTTGTTCTTGTTCTTGTTGTTGTTGTTTTTGTCTCGTTGGCGCCTTTTTAACACTTTCTTACTTTTCTTTTTCCTTTTTTATTTTTTTTTATTTTAAATTTTTTCATTATTATGTCCTTAACCCTTGAACGCGCAAAGTCATAGACAAAAGTACATAAGTTTCTTCTTCTTTTTTTTTCCCTTGCATAATTCCAATGTAAAGGAAAACAATATTTCTCTTTTCATTTTCTTCAAGTAAAGAAAAGAAAAGTAAAACGAAAATATACGTGAATTTAGTGAATTTAAAGAAATCTCCATAGAAAAAAGAATGAAAGAAGGAATATGTGTCAGAGAAAGAGAGATGATTGCATTCTCTGTTTCTATAATAAAAAGTCATGCACTTTCTTAATAAATTCACTGTTAAATTTATAATACTTTTATACATTGATTTAGATAGAATAGAATAGCCCACATAAGGTCATCTCTTAGTTCCAATGTTTGACTTCAATCCTAATGCCATGCGAGACAATCATATCGTTAGCCCATCCTTAAAACAACAATATGCTAATCTACAAAATATATATTTTAATTTTTCAATTCCACTTTAGAAATTTAATATTATACTCATATATTTTCACGTCATCATCTTCATATTTAAGAGAAGCAATCTGCCATCTATAGAAGTCTCATTGAGCCCAAGCAGTCCAGTTGCCAGTTTATCGAAAGCAACAAAAAATTCAATATATAAAATACTTTTTCAAAGTATGTAATCTTTAAGATTCTCCAATTTGTTGGAGGTTCTCAATAATAAATACTGTATTGTATTGTGTCGGCGTCACCCCTTCCAATCATTATCTTTTTAATTTTGAAATAGAAAATAGTGAGAGTACATTGAATGGGAAAGAAATTCTCAGTGGCGGTGCTAGACCAAATGTAGGCGTCGGCGAAATCAGCTTTGCAGGGCCGCTTTCATTTCCCAGGCAGAAAGAGAATGATAACTAGCTTGGGACTAATGTATGAGTATATTAAAAGCCCTACAGTCAGTCACACTTTCACCTCAAAAATGGCATATGACTGCCTAAACCTGTTAAATGAACTGGGTAACTTTAATACTGTTGTATTAAGATGGGTACCAGGACATGAAGGCCATGAAGGCAATGAAAAGGCCGATTACTTGGCTAAACAAGGGGCGATCATGCCCTTTTTTGGTCCTGAGCCATTCTGTGGTCTCTCGAAAAGCCACAAAAACGAAGCAATCAGGAAACTTGAGGAAAATAAATTTCTAAAACACCGGACAATGCCTGGCAAAACAATTCCTCACCCTTTCAAAGGGTATCTCGAATAAGTTTCTCTCACTCAGTAGAGTAGACTTACGCATTTTGACTGGATACATCACGGGTCATTGCAACCTAAGGTATCATCAAAATCAGTTAGGTCTTTCCGACACTGACGTATGCCGATTTTGTGAAATGGATAAAGAAAATTCAGAGCATATACTCTGCAAATGTCCTGTACTCGGTAGACAAAGACTTCACCACCTTGGTGACACTGTTGTTAATCCACACAAATTGTGGAACAACAAACCCCCAAGTAATGTTAAGATTCATCAAAAGTCTAAACATATAGGGTTTCTATTAAATAAGGCCATGTACAATAGATCTTATTGGTCGCTATGCTTTCGGGCCCGTTATTATTGTTATGAGTATATGAAACTCAATTTGAAACTAACTATTTTCAATTGAGTAATTAAGAAATCTTAATATTATTGACAATTGTTCAACACGGCTCGCATCCCTGGTGCAATCGAGCAAGAAGTCATAGTATTTTGCTTTTTTAACTCTGTTTATAATTTCGTCAAAAAGGTCTATAAAATTGACATGGCTGGCGCTGTTCATAAGGTTAAGGGATGAGTTATACTCATATCAATACTTGCCGCCACTACATTTCTTTATAAAGCTTTTGTTTTGCAAGTGAAATCACAACCAGAATTTAATGTTTCTTTGTCCTAAGTATATAGGATGCTGCTGCCTTGCTCTACTTCTGCTTAGGCAAAAATGGCCCAAATATCCAAATAGTTGGAAAAATGAAAAATAACCAGAAACAATGTAGAGTGTAAAGCCAAAATAGTTTTAATAATAAAAAATATAGAATACCATTCACAAAAAATTTTCATTTACACTTGTATTACAAAGTTTTATATACACAAATCATCTGCGGTTAAGAACTGCTAGAGATACGTTATAAGAATTTATAGGAGCACGTAGTTACTAGGAATCATGGTAGTCAAATAAGGTTGATCCTGGTACTGAAAAAATTTCAGACTTATGGCACATAGTATATGGATCATTCTAATGCTGGAAGAATATACAAAAATATATATAAATACAAATTAATGTGTAACTAAAACAAACTTACACAATCATCATAAGATATGTAGTTAGGAGTTTTGTAAACATTTAAAGAGAGAGTATTTCGTAGTCACATCAGGGCGGTAGTATATCAAGAAATGAGTAACGTATGTCGTTTGCTCCTCTCTGATATTGCAAGTACTGAAAAGAATTTATTGTTGAAAGAATCTACATAAATATATATAAGCAAAAATTAACATGTATCTAGATATAAATACTGTGGCTACTTACGTAGTCATAAAGAAATGGTTGGTGAGATATCATTGTATAGTCAAATCAGGGTGGTATATCAAGGTAGCCTCTCTGGTATTCCGATTGCTAGAAATAATTTAATATTAAAAGAATATAGTACAGCACACATAATAAATAATCTATAACTATTGTGGTTACTTACATTTCATGGATTAATCCCCCTGCCAATATATGATTAATCGAATGAAAACAATTTTTAAACAGATTAATGTTTGCTAAAAGGTTCTTAGTCCACAAAACTATATATTGCATCAAGGGAAAAATAGATTGACATGTGATTAAGTGGAAATTAGTACTATTGGGAGAATATACTCGTACCTTAACATTTGACTTGCCAAATATTTCATTGCCAGTCTCCTTTCGTTTGCTCGTTTCAATGTACAAGGTATCTGCTCTTCTTCCATTAATCGATCAAATTCTTGTTTTGTCCGTAACATAAAAGCCTCATCCTTTTCCAACGATTTCTTGGTGGGTCTCCAATTTACCTTCAGAGCTTTTTTAGGATTCTTTTTGGATACATTCTTTTTGTTATGAATATGTTTTGATTTTTTATTGTTAACTCTTTTTTTTTTGCAAGCACCAGGTTTCCGCTTAATAATCGGAATATAAGGTTTCTGGGAACGAACTTTCTTCGGTTTTTTGCATTTTTTATATTTGTATATAAATTTCAATTCAAAATTACGGCAGCACTTTCCACATATGTGTTTCTTATGCTTTTTATTAGAATTCACAGTTTTTGAGTGTGTGTGGTTTTTCAAATTTAAGCGTGGACCAATTTTGCCTTTGGCATAGCTACGTTTTTGTAACTTACGTAACGCTGCAATATTTTGAGAGGCCTTACACCGTTTTAATCTTCTACTGTTAATACTAAACATGCTAAATGTCGCATTTACACTTTCTCTATATAATGCCGTAAAATATGTAAAATATACTTAATCTACGTGTCTTCCAATAAAAGTTTATAAGAACTAGTATAATAAATGACAAACAACAAACAATAGAATCAATGCTAATTTTGATTCTATTAAAAATTTAAAGAACATATATGATCCCATTAGAAAATGTCATGGCATACTAAGAGGAGGAGGAGTCTATGTATAAATATTTTTTTGTGAAATTTCTTTTGCTTTCCATTATTTCTATATTTATTAGTGTCAAAGATTGATTCTTCTTAAGTTGGCCGGCTTGCATGAATCATGAGTTTGAAATACACTGCCCGACAACTGATTAACACACCCTATGCTTCCTGTCTTTGAAGCTTAATATCAGCCAACCGAATAAAGCTTTCATGATGCATTATTTTGTCAATAAAGTTTATAAAATTATACACGAGAAGAAATAATAGTTGGGATATTAACTTTATTAATAACATTTTAAATGAATAGTTATCATCATCAAATTCCGTGGCACTTTTTATTGCAATTACTAGGTTCTGTTAATGTTTATCGACATTTTTAAAAATTATTTTTTAAATACCCCTACATCAACGTTCTTCTTTCAAAACAACAACACACTCAGTTGGTGAAGTTTATTATTATTAATTAATTATATTTTATTATTATTGTGTTTCTTAAGTATGTCTTGCCGTACTGACTGGAACTGAGAGCATTATTCTGATAGCGATATAAACATTTGGATAAACTTCTTTCAAATTATTGACTAAAATTTACTGGTTAAGTTGTTTTACATCGCTTAAAGAATTTGATTTGAAAAGCTGGAGTTCTTCATACAGTTCATAAGGTTCTATGTCGCTGTTTCCACCTTCTCAAAGTATAGTATCCAAATATACAATGTTATTCTTCTAACTTTAAATTGTGACTCAATTTCGTAACAATGCCGCCACTGGGAATTCTTATCAAAACTCATTGATTTGTATCGTTATATTGATTTCTTAATATATTGAGAGTACTTTCTTTATTGCTAAATAATCATATTTCTAATTTAAAAGATATTATTGATATGATTAAAAAGATAATGCTGTTTAATATGTAATCTCAGTTGATAATTTGATTCGACAGAAGATTCTCAATATGAGCTACATATGCATACACCTTTTTGACCAACTGTGCATACTATATTTGCCTTCCTTGGAACTATTAAACCCAGTGAGAAATCTATTGTCTTGACTATTTCTGTACAGTATTTGTAGTACTCATATGTTTCGTGTAAAATGTAGAAATTCATATGGAATAACATATCTATTCATCACATCTTCAAACATATTGTTATTATAGTCTCGTCATATTTTATTTTTTATTTATTTATTTAACCCATACATCCATATTTAAGTATGCATACAGTTTACAATTTTATAGAGTTCTAGCTATGATAATAACTTCTCTACTAAGAAATAAGAAAAACAGATTATAAATTACAATGGTTTTACATAAAATATTTTACGATTGTAAGGAAAATATGGGAAAAACCTTACATATGATAATTTTTCTAAAACCAACTTAACAATTAAGACTTAAAAACTAAGGAAACTAATAACGAATTAGGTCGGTTCAACATTGGAACTGTGCACCATTTGATTTCTTATATTAAAATTATTTTTAGATTGAGAGATTTTTGCATCAATCATAAAGATATCTGCCTTTACATGAAGAAGGAAGCTATGTAGGGTAAAAAAGGGTAAATTAAAAATCATTTTTAATAACTTATTTTGTGTTCGTTGTAATTTGCGGCGGTGAGTAACTGCACAATCACCCCAAACTTCCGAATCATATAGCATAATTGGAACATATATAATTTTTACTAACAAAAGTTAATTTTTTTATAGCAAGAAGTGAATTCCTGATATAATATTCTTATAGTTCTGTTGACTTTATCTATTGTCTTGCTAATATGCAAGCTGCATGTTAGTCAGTTATCTATATATAATCCGAGATATTGATACTATTTCCCCATATTATAGATTAGGTTAGGCAAATACCAGGATTTTCTTCTTCGGGTGAAGTAAATTGAATTTGTTTTGTGCGCATTAAGTGTTATCTTCCACTTATGTAAGTATGTTGCGAAAGCATGTAAAGATCCTTCTTAAATCATTTTGAACTCGCAATAGTCTTTGCCAGAACAATAAAGGGCATTGTCATCAGCAAATATTAAAGTATTGCAGTGATCAAAAGTGGGGACATCATAGGTATAAATATTATATAGAATAGGACCTAAAACTGATCCCAGCGCTTATCAACTTTTTATTTGATTTGACTCCATCCAGAATCACGCAAAAATATCTGTCAGATAAAAAGCTGCGTATGGTACACCAATGTTGATAAGTTTGTGAATAAGACCTTTGTGGCACACAGTGTCGAAGGCCGCTTGCACATCTAAAGTAACCATACCGACGGTATTTTTCAAGTGTAGTTTATTGTTAACAAATAATTTAAGCATGCTGAGAGGGTGCACGCAGCTGAACTGATGGAAGAACATTATTTCCATCAATGTGCGAATTTAATCTTGATTTTAAAATTCGCTCGAAGATTTTAGAGAAGCCGCACAAAAGGCAGATTGGTTGAAAATTTTCTGGACAGTCAGCAGGTTTTCCAGGCTTTGCGATCGCTACAATATTAGCTTCTTTCCAACATATTTTAAAGCATGTTGATGGATGACAGTGTAATGCGACTTTGTGATATATTTACTTAGAATAGAACTCATGGAGTCCAACACTGTCAAACTTTTGTTGTATTGCAAGTCAATAAGCTCCTTCTGCGTAGGTCTTGGAGAATCATCGACAACTGCAGTGAATGGATTTGATAATAGATTAATAAAATTTTCTTGCCTCCTTAAAGTCATGCAAGTGTTCTTCAAATTGTCTTATAAGTTCAGCCTTCTTAACAGTCAAGGATTAAAGAACTTAAGAGAACAGCTATTTGCTAAGTTTTGTACGTTACTGTAGCCGTTAGATGTCATTTGTTGTGTTAAATATTATTCAATTTCATGCGGGAATTTATAATTTTTACTTAATTAAAAAATAAATCATCATATAGAAACTTCATTATACAGAAATTATGATATTATTTCTCACTTTCACAATATTTGAAAAAAAAAATCAGTATTTTTAGTTTGGATTACATTCTTCTATTTTTCTTCCTCAACGAAACCTTTTAATACACTTACAGATTCAAACATATTAGTCGGTACGTTACTTCTCATCTCCACAAAGGTTCGCATGTGTCAATTGATGAAGATGGCAAATGTGAGATGGCAACTGCATTTTCTCCATATAAGGTTGAATAATACCGTGCCGTTTTTGAATTGCTTCAAACTCTTCGTGTCCCAATGCATCAGCGAACTCTTTGGCTTTTTCCTTCATTAATGGTCCAGATATAGGAAGATTCATACCACTTGTGGTGGTTATTCATTTCAGCATTGCTTCATCAATATCCTCAAAGAGACGGGTTGGAAGCCTTTTGCGTTTGGTGCTCGTCTTCTACATTTTTTACAATCACCTTGGTATTTAAAATATTTGATAAGGTGCTAGGAAGAATCAAAAACTCCTTAACAATTTTTTTTCTTGTTAGTCCTTCTTTAAAAAAAAAATCAGCCAAGTGTAAATCGGACTCGCACACGGAGGGTTCCGTACCATCGTACAAGATTTTGTGCCGCAAAAATGATTTATGTATTCAATTACTCAATGCTCGAGCAATTTCAAACACAAAGCAAAAGCTCATGCTACAAATATTAAATTATTAATTTGACTTATGTTTAGAGTAGAATCAGTATTCTTACTGCATATCAACATTGAGATTGGGAACTGTGAAAAATATCAAAAGCAAAAGTGGAATATTCATACAGCCTAAAAGTATAAATAACAAAGCTTCTAAAACTGTGCGAAGCGCATAACACATTTCTTGTATGGGTACCCCTTTAATTTTTTAACCTTATTTTAGTTTTAGTATTTGTTGTTATCATGACAATAGAATTGCACACTCTGTGAAAATTTCAACTGGCTATCTATTACGGTTCATGAGATACAGCCGTAGTCGGACGGACGGACGGGCGGACGGACAGCGGAATCTTAGTAATAGGGTCCCGTTAGCACCCTTTGGGTATGGAATCTTAAAAATGAAGCCTTTGCTGTACATCTCTGGTACACAGTGTAAAGTCACTGTGTCACATATTGCAGATTCGCGGCAGATGTTCTGCTCCCAATGTACTGAAATCTTCTACTGCTCCTGCTTCTGCAATATGTGACTCAGTGGCTGAACAGAAAATGGTTTGATACAACTGATTGTATGAAAATTCATTGTAAGGAAATCGAAAAACACTAAAAGTAGAACCAAATACCTGTATATTTGAAATTTATTCATAATAGGAAGACCTTCATTGTATAGAAGTTCACTATAGAGAAGTTCCACTGTATAAACTATAATTTTTTAAAAAATATTTTTCTTTTCTTTCTTGTTAATATATTTTACTTACTAGCTAACGTATCACACTGCTGGCCGCATAGAACGATGCGGGTTTCGCATTCCTGGAACAAATGTGATGGCTATAGGGATTCCATAACCAATTTTTTGTGCAAGATGCATAATAATTATGCTATGTGTTATGCTTACTGTTTGCCTGCCTGCCTACTAGTCTCATGCACTTCGTTCGTTGATCTTTTATCATGATTTCATGAATATTTTGAATTAATTACAACAAATACTTTTAATTACTGTTTAGACAATCTCACATGTAATAACAATTCAAGTTCAAGTTCGTGATTCCTTTAAAAAAAACTATTCCATACCATTCAACAATTAATAAATGATGAATTGCAAATCCTTGAGGCGCGTCATATCAAAACATAAATATACTATACCCATATAGTAGTATAATCAATCAAATTCTTTTCTTTCTTCCTACATTCGTTCTTCCATTCGTTCGTTCGTTCGTTCATTTATTCATTCATTCATATGGTCATTTTTCTTATCCTTGTCTATTTGAGTCACATAAATCAAGTGCTCCCAAGTAAAAAGTATAGTATGCGTCGACAGCTCAGTGACCCGAGCATGGCCAGCCCTGCGGTCAGTTTTGTTTGTGTGCCAATATGTTTGTCCGCTCTTGTGTATGTGGATAGAGGGTTCGTTTATTTTTCAATCTGTGAAATTGTGCCAGGGCACGGGCGCGATGGGCACGAATTGAACGCACGCGTAACCTTTAACATTTGCTGATGTTGTTGTCGCCATACAACATTATTGCTAACTAGATTTGCAGCTTAGTTTTTCTATATGATGATATTTGTATAAAAACTATAAACTGGTCTTGTGCATAAACAATCCCTATACCTTCCTTACTTCCTTAAACAGAGGAGGTAAGTGAGGTACGAGTGAGTATATACAATAATTCATTTTCGTTATTGTTATTGTTATCTTTATTCTGTTTTTCATTTTCATATTTTTCATACTTACTATTTTATATTTATAATGCTAAGTATTTCAACGTACATATTTTGAAAATCGGTGGTGATGATGAACAGACATCAGACAGTCGGTCTCTTTGGTTGGTTGGTTGGTTGGTTCATTCGTGTTGGACAGGGGTCATTTCGTGGTATTAAATATTTTGAAGAGGGTCACAAACTCATTTTTAACTCGTATCCTATTCGTATACTTGTATATGGTAAGTGGTTGAATACATACTATTATACTATGGATATGGATGGATGTCGTATCTCACGCCCAATACTTGAATTGCAGTTTATCATTTGATTTGATTTCCAATTTCTTCTACATTTTTTTGTATATCTAAACAAACATTCTTATAAAATACCATCAATTAAAGAAATTTAATTGAATTATAATAAAATTAACTTCAATTTGGGCAGATCTAACATCTGCCAGCCACCTTAATAAACTTCAAAATCTCTTAAAATAGAATATTATAAATGATTTTTAATCTACCCAGGCACCACTCCACTATTGAATTGCATCATAAAGCAAATATCCGAATTAATAGCACACACAATTGGTCGATTACAATTGAATTTTAGAATTCATCTCTAATGGGATGGGATAACATTAACCAGAAAAAGAACTTCCGTATCAACCAATAAAACGTCACTATATGCAATTTATTACACTCTGGTTTATAAGTTATTTTCTACATACAATCAATGTGATACTTGCGACTGCTGTTCGGATACTAATGCGTCAATATCTGGTTCGATTGACGATGTTTCTATTCTCAGAATGTCTTCCAAGTGTTCATACAACATTCTTATTCTAATCTTCGACTTGGTGTGTTTTAATCTTCGAATAAAAAAGCTCGCATAAGAAAGTGCTTCCGAACAATGATGCCATGAGAAGTGCATGACTGTACAGTGTAGGATATTTCTCTCTGGATAGGGTACATGATACAATTTCTCCTTAAGTTCCATCTCACATTACAACTCCATACATTCCATTCGGAAAATTTCTGGCAGCGTTCCTATAACGACTGCAAAAGCAGTCACAAAAATACTGAAATGTGTATCGTCTCTCCGAAAATCTAGAAAACTATTTTCGAAATCTTCTATCAAATTGGGAAGTACGTATGCCTGCATATTTTTATCTCCATTCTTTGAAATATGTTTGCCGAGCTTGTTGAAATGGAAAAAATTGGTTTCATTGGGCCTGCCATAATTTCAGTTTCAACTGGAAAGCGTTTATTATTTGAAACATGGATCAAGTGTCACAGATTTACCTTGCAATGTCATACAAGATTTTATTTCGTTACATGTATCATAAAATCTTTGTAACATTTGTCTTCGACTGAGCCACCTGATTTTAGTGAAGAACCCAACATCGCCATCAACTCAGCATTGACATTTTTTTTTTTAAATTTCTTTGAATTGATGATGATTTAAACCACGGCCGTACACGAGCTCCTATGAAATTTAAAGTCTTGACGATTTCCATAATATGATTCATTTTTAAGGATTTTCAACACAAATTTTCCTGGTGTATTATGTAATGGTGCTTGCATGGATCAAGCGAAAGTTTTCAGCAGCTATAGCATTATCAGAATCATTCAGAATTTTGAATTTTCGCAAAAGAAATTCGTTTCCGTTCTACAAATAGCGGCATGTTCCTTCCCCAGTGTACTACAGTGTACTAAGGTGGCGAGCAAAAAAAAAGGGCCGCGGTTTGGATAACCCTGATTTAAATCGTTACAAATATTTAAGTATCATAAGCAAGCAGCCTGATGTTCTAATTATTCAATGTTAAATCACAATCATGTATGTACATACAGGTGTGTTCATAAAAATAGTAGTGCAGTTGGGTTGTAAGTTCTAACTGTCAAATCAAATTACAAAATAGTAATTTTCGAGTATACAAAAGAAATCCCATACTATCATAATGTTTAGTCCCCCATGTATAACCGTTTCGGTAATGCATTTGGCGTGGTATTCAAGGCATGGTGGATGACTTACATACAAACTGTTTGAAGCCAGTTCCATCAAACAAAAAAATTCTGCTCTCAATTGTCCGCAAAACCTTCCTGAGACTTATCGCTTTCAAAATATTGTATTTTCTATACAACGACGACGAATCGTCGCACCATATACCGACAAATTTTCATCATTTTCAATTGTTTTTGATAACGCCAAGGGATTGTTGGTCTTGCTAAGGTGCTTATCACAATAAATATGTAATAATTAGAAAAATACAAAAATTGTGAAATTCCTTTTTTGCGCGCTTATCAAAATTATAATACACGTTTTTCTTTTAAGTATTAAAACAACAACGGTATTTTTTACAAAAACAATAAAAAATAATAACCGATGTGCCCACCCTCGATTTTTCCCAACTTCAAAAATCCGAGTTTTCACTGAATTTATAAGGTTGTGAAGCAAGGCTGGCTCAAGCTTGTTCTACTCATGTAAAATCGACGTTTTTAGATCGGAGACATTTTCGAATTTTTTATTTTCAGCATAAGCTCGACTTACTAATACTCCCCAAACGTTTTCAATGGGGTTTAAGTCCAGTCCATCACCTGGACAGAGCAGTCTTGCAAATACGCCATTGTTTGGCGGTTTTTGTGTATTGGAGTATTGCATGAATAAAAACATACGGGTTTTCCCTGTTTCCGGCCAAAAAATAAAGCAGTCTATTTTCAAGCACATTTCTGTAGTCTGCGTTATTCATTTTTGAGCTTGTAATTTTCAATTCGAGCGTACCACATTAAGTGAATGCGCCCCAGACCATTACTGACCCGCCACCAAAGTTTCTCTTAGAGAAAACAAGGGGTTCCTTTCTCAAATTGCGCCAATAATACCGAAACCCATCTGGTCCATCGAGATTAAATTTTTTCTCATCCGAAAAAATAACATATTTAAAGAAATCACGTTAAGATCAATGCGAATGTTGTAGAGTAAAATTGTCTTACTAAGTCTCAGCATGTGGCCAAGTTGTTTTCCGTGAAACGGAGTCGTGCTTTTTTGTAGCGCTGGTGTAGTGCGGGCACCTTCTTTGACGGCTTTGACAATGTGCTCCGACGAATTTAATGTTCTCCAGTCATAAGAGACAATTTTCTACTGTAAGAAGCAGCAAGTTGAAAGCACAACACTGTGGAATTGCTCGCTTTATTTACTATATATCTTTTATCCCGTGCAGAAAGAATTGCTTTTATTCCCGAACTTCTTTGTTTTCCATAATATCTCTCAAAAAATTCGCAATTACTGTGCGACTACGACCAATTTTCCTTGAGATTTGGCTTACATTTAAATTTGAACTTGAATAAGCCTTAATGAAGCCTTTTTCTTATTCCGTTAAACGCTTTTTTAGTGGCATATTAATTAAAATCAATTAAAACAAAATTTTCTGCTGCCAAACTTAAAAATTCAATTGATTTTTTACTTTCGATTCACTTTTGAATAAGTGTCTTATAATTCTGATAAGGCTGCAGCTACGCAAAAATGCGAACATTCCAACTAAAACTAACGGTTCTTTTCCCATGCTGTTCTAAAAATAGAAATTGTACTGTTTTTTTCCGTCTTATTCTTTGTACTTTCATTCGCTTTTTTAATTATTTACAAAATATAAACCACGCAGATTTGGCGACGGTTAGAAGTATAATTTTCAAAGTGTCTTATAATTGTGATAAGCACCTTATATTGCAATATCCATCTGTCGTCTAATAATGTTGTCTTGCGTTTGCCACCACATGTATGGGGATTTTTAGTATAAGTAATATCACTAAATTTGATTGGGAGAGTGTATTCAACAAAAATGTCCATTTCCTTAAAAGTTTCGCCCCGATTTCTGAGCATAACTCTAATCACAATTGAGCTATGCTTTATTCTACCCACTAAAAAAGACCGAAAGTTTATATCAGAATATTATTGGACACTTACTGATGACGGATTTTTAGATTTTTTTGTTCTTTTTTCGTATTTGGTTATGTAGCAGTTAACGGGATACAAATATAATGGGATGCTTATGTTATCATCTTCTTAACATTCTGTTCTACGAAGACATAACAAAAGTTAACAATTTGCAGGACATGGCATGTCAGAAAAGAGTTTATTTAAACCATTAAACCACTAGAATATGATGCACTACTATTTTTATGAACATCACCAATTTATGTGAATAAATAAATCAAAAATAATAAAATTATAATAATTTATACTCCATTTTTTATCATTTCAGTTGCAACCAGACTGCAAGATACAGACCCAGTATGGCAGATGGGATATGCATATTGTGGGCGCATTTCATAGTTTCATCAGATGCATATCTTCTTAGGATGAACAAATCTTGCTTAACTCACGGATTTTGGTGTCTTGTGATAGTGATAGTGTTTCTTATATTGTAGTAAGATGCTTTTCTTTACTTTGTCAAATACAAGAGTTTGTCATTCTGAGTTATACATATTCTCTATTTTACAGATATAATATCATCGACATTTGACTTACACAAAAAATATAGTTGTTCCATATGTTTGGCGCCGCTTCTCTCATAACATACTATGTACTTGATTACCGACATTTATTTCCTTGGTTTTGGCATGTGTTTTGCATTTGATGACCGTTGACCGTTGATGATGTTGACAAAACTGTGAGTATAAGTATATTTATGTTTCTATCTAAGTATATGAATTGTGAATTCAAATCATAATTAAGATTTTGTTATTGATAATGATTTTATCAATTCAGAATTGAAAACTTCTCTGAATGTTATATGCAAATCTATGATTTTACAGGAACACAGCAACAACATGGTTTTTTCAGGTTGCTTGGCTTATTTTAGGTGTCCAATAGTTTTTCTGCTGTAAAGATTTGCAAAGGATAACCTAAGCAAGATTTTAGAAAATTCAGTGATTGTCCATATTTGAATGTAAGAAAGAAAAGAAGAACGCTTGCTATGAGATTAGTGTCCTATAACATGCAAAATGTAAATTTATCAAGAAAAGTAATATCGCGGCCAACAATATCTATAATCAATTTCTTAAGTAGTTAACTCTCAAGAAGAAAGTAGTGTCACATCGATTTGATGTTCATTTCGTCTGTAGTGGCGCTAGACCAAATGTAGAAGTCGGCGGGGCTAGCTTTGCGAGTCCTTTTTCGTTTCCTAGTCAGAATGAAAACGATAAATAGACAAATGTATGAACATATGAAATTTATTGCTAATCAAATGTTGACAAAAGTTACATAAACAATTGTGACTTAATTTTGTTACTACATTTGTTTTACAAACAATCGAACTACTGTAACACTTTTTTCAAATCCTGTGTATTACGTAATGTAATATGTCAACAGCGATTGCCATAGTTCACTTATAATGTTCACACGTATTAAAATCTCCTACCACAAGTGAATTGTAACAATAAACTCTAAAGTTTCGTATAAGACTGCTTCACAGTCACTTTGAGTTTCGAAATCATCAGTCATTAACGTATTCGATTGTAAAAATATCGCTTTTTCTGATCCGACTCTACTTCATATCCCTTTTGTCGACAGTGTTCGATATCTAGAACATATCTTTCAAGTTCTTGTCATATAGTATTTGTTAAATACTCACCCGTTGTTTCTGCGATGCTAATAAAATGTTCCTCTATCTCTTCAATTGAGTGATTAAGAAATCTTAATATTATTGACACGGCTCGCATCCCTGGTGCAATCGAGCAAGAAGTCATAGTATTTTGCTTTTTTAACTCTGTTTATAATTTCGTCAATAACGGATTTACGTTGCAGGTGCTCTCGTAGTGTCAGATCATATTTGTATAATATTTTAAAAAGGTCTATAAAATTGACATGGCTGGCGCTATTCATTAGGTTAAGGGATGAGTCATATCAATACTTTGCCACCACTGCATTTCGTATATCATTATAAAGCTTTTGTTTTGCAAGTGAAATCACAATCGGACTTTAATGTTTCTTTGTCCCAAGTATATAGGATGCTGCTGCCTTGTTCTACTTCTGCTTAGGCAAAAATGGCCCAAATATCCAAATAGTAGGAAAAATTAAAAAGAACCAGAAACATTGTAGATTGTAAAGCCAAAATAGTTTTAATAATATAAAATATAGAATACCATTCACAAAAAATTTTCATTTACACTTGTATTACAAAGTTTTATATACACAAATCATCTGCGGTTAAAAACTGCTAGAGATACGTTATAAGAATTTATAGGAGCACGTAGTTACTAGGAATCATGGTAGTCAAATCAGGTTGATACTGGTACTAAGAAAATTTCAGATTTATGGCAAATAGTATATGGACCATTCTAATGCTGGAAGAAGATACAAAAATATATATAAATACAAATAAATGTGTAACTAAAACAAACTTACACAATCATCATAAGATATGTAGTTAGGAGTTTTGTAAACATTTAAAGAGAGTGTATTTCGTAGTCACATCAGGGCGGTAGTATATCAAGAAATGAGTAACGTACGTTTGCTCCTCTCTGATATTGCAAGTACTGAAAAGAATTTATTGTTGAAAGAATCTACATAAATACATGTAAGCAAAAATTAACATGTATCTATAAATACTGTGGCTACTCACGTAGTCATAAAGAAATGGTTAGTGAAGTTTGAAAAATTCATAAAGTTTGTGATATCATTGTATAGTCAAATCAGGGTGGTATATCAAGGTAGCCTCTCTGGTATTCCGATTGCCTAAAATAAAATAATATTAAAAGAATATAGTACAGCACACATAATAAATAATCTATTACTAGTGTGGTTACTTACATTTCATGGATTAATCCCCCTGCCAATATATGATTAATCGAATGAAAACAATTTTTAAACAAATTAATGTTTGCTAAAAGGTTCTTAGTCCACAAAACTATAAATCGCATCAAGGGAAAAATAGATTGACATGTGATTAAGTGGAAATTAGTACTATTGGAAGAATATACTCGTACCTTAACATTTGACTTGCCAAATATTTCATTGCCAGTCTCCTTTCGTTTGCTCGTTTCAATGTACAAGGTTTCTGCTCTTCTTCCATTAATCGATCAAATTCTTGTTTTGTCCATAACATAAAAGCCTCATCCTTTTCCAACGATTTCTTGGTCGGTCTCCAATTTACCTTCAGAGCTTTTTTAGGATTCTTTTTGGATACATTCTTTTTGTTATGAATATGTTTTGATTTTTTATTGTTAACTCTTTTTTTCTTGCAGGCACCAGGTTTCCGCTTAATAATCGGAACATTTGCTTTCGAACGAACTTTCTTCGGTTTTTTGCATTTTTTATATTTGTATCTAAATTTCAATTCAAAATTACGACAGCACTTTCCACATATGTGTTTCTTATGTTTTTTATTAGAATTCACAGTTTTTGAGTGTGTGTGGTTTTTCAAATTTAAGCGTGGACCAATTTTGCCTTTGGCATAGCAACGTTTTTGTAACTTACGTAACGCTGCAATATTTTGAGAGGCCTTACACCGTTTTAATCTTCTACTGTTAATACTAAACATGCTAAATGTCGCATTTACACTTTCTCTTTATAATGCCGTCTTGTGTAAAATATACTTAATCTACGTGTCTTCCAATAGAAGTTTATAAGAACTAGTACAATAAATGACAAATAACAAACAATAGAAACAAGACTAACTTTTATTCGATTTAAAATTTGATTCCATTAGGAAATGTCATGGCATACTAAGAGGAGGAGGAGGAGGAGTCTATGTATAAATATGTATTTGTCAAATTCATTTAGGTTTCCATTATATCCATATTTATTAGTGTGAAAGATTGATTCTTCTTAAGTTGGCCGGCTTGCATGAATCATGAGTTTGAAATACACTGCCCGACAACTGATTAGCACACCCTATGCTTCCTGTCTTTGAAGCTTAATATCAGCCAACCGAATAAAGCTTTCAAGATGCATTTTTTTGCCAATAAAGTTTATACACGAGAAGAAATAATAGTCAGGATATTAGTTTTATTAATAACATTTTAAATGAATTTTAAAGAACTTAACATAAAGAAAATTAACTTTTATTTTTGCGTCAGCCGATTGGCACACCGGCTTGAAAATGTCGAATAACATACGATAATGGGCACAGAACAACACAAAATAATTTGTTTTATTTTAATTTATTTATTTTCAAACTTATGTATAAAAGAATTAATAAAGTGTTGAGTATAACCTCGTACATCCTATTGCGTAGGGAGTCATATAATTTTTTTTATGTAATTTAGTAAAATAGTGTCCTAGGCACTTTTTATTCCTTGAATGAGTTCAGTTGACTATTGACTCCCGCAGTCGTACACTTTGCGCAAGCATTTACCATAATATTCAGGTCGGGCGAGTATGGTGGTCAAGTAAGGAAAGGCAAGTAAACCCAAGGCTTTAGGACCCTGGCCGTATGCTTAGGTGCATTTACTTTGTTGCAACTTCCATTCCAAGGGTCCAAAAATATCTTTGATTGCAAAGAAAGCCGATTTTAGTACACCATTGAATGCTGCGACATTCACACGACACGACTAGACTAGACTGCAGTTCCATGGTGCTCTAAATATGTAATAGTTGCCCATACCATGACATCACCTAATATAATGAAAGTAATGAGCATAGACATTAGGACACTTCAAATGGAATTTTTTATATTCGAAAAGACTACACGCTCCCACTCCTTGATCCAGGTCATATTCGATCAAAAGAAATCGAGCCGTTGCATCTTTCAGAATTGGTTTAGTGGTGTATTTTTTTTAAATTTCAGAATAATTCTTTGTTAAGGTCACTCTTACCAGTCTTGGGCAATTTTTCCATGTAAGTTGGCAGTATTTCGATAATTTCGTGGTTTTTTGTGAATGTCAGGTGTCTTCTTCTTCCTCTTTTGTTGCGTAAAACAAAAAACAGCTGTTCGTCATACTGTGATCACGTATTTTAAGAATAATTGTAAGACAATATAGAAGCTTGATGCTGATGATGTTGCTATTCTACTTATACCTTCAAGGAAGGTTCTTAAGCTAAAATAGAATACATATAATGATATATTTTATTATGTACATCTACATTTACATGTTTCTGTTTCTATTTATTTTTTTTGTTATCCTGTAACTAAACAAGGCAACCTAAGCAATCATCATCCATATCCATACTCATACTCATATACTCTATGACAAATACTACAACCAATCCAATCCAATCCAATCCAATCTCAAGCCAACCAACCATTGTAATTCAATGAGCCGTTCTTCAGATCCTTGGTAGATTCATGCATTTTTGCTTGAGAAACATTTTCCATTTTTTATTTCTTAAGTTTATTTTTTTTTTGCTTCCAATTTTCTGTTTTTTGAATATAAATAAATTCACAATTTTTTCCATTTCTTTCTCGACATTTTATTGTTATTGTTATGATTTGGTTGTGGTTTTTGTACTTGTACTTGTTCTTGTTATTGTTTTTATTTTATGATTGCCTTTGTTGATGGTGGATTTTATATCGGGTTTTAGGGCATACTTGAGAAATTTGATAAAAGAAATTGCAACGAATTGAAAAATCCTTTCGTTGATGCTGCTGATTTCATCATCATCATCATCATCATCTTCATGTCTTAACAATGTTGTAGTACAATATTTGTGATGGAAACTAAAGAGAATTTTTATTGCAGGATAGCATGAGGAATGCTTCCCCTAGCAGCCTTAAGGCTGATTCTAATGCCAAGCTTAGACTGTGTTTAGCTTAAGTGCTCATCTTCGAACTGCAGCATTGTTGTCCTTACACCTAATGAACCTCTTCAATACAACAAGGAGGTAAACCAGCGAGGGCCATCAAATGGTGGATGAGCTAAATTACTATTTTTCTATAATTTTCCATTTATCTGATACAATTAGCTGATATTTGTTATTCCTAAAACTTTCTCCACAGATGTTAATACAACAATGTTGCCTGCTAGCCAGCCAGTAATAGAATGTATTTTTACCATATTTATTGATAATAAGAAATTTTCAAGGCTCAGTCACTCAATTCATTCAAGCATATTGCTTTTGGCTTATTCTACATGCCATACAAAACAATACAATACGTTGGCATAAGCGAATCTTCAACGCAGATATGTAAGTATGTACACAGATACATCATTGAACAAACATAGTTTGGTGTACTGCTATCTATGAGATACACTCAAGAACGATTGAATCAGTGAGTCGGCGAATCAGTGAGTGAGTGAGTGAGTGAGTGAGTGAGTGAGTGACTGAGTAAGTTTGGTAAAGTAAGTATATTCAATTTTAAAATATCTAATAACAAAAAACAAAATAATAACGATTTTTTTCTACTTCAGAATTTACATACACCATTTTCCATGAAAGATACAATCGCAATCGCAATAGCAATAGCAATCGCAATCTGTTTTCATGGTAAATAGATGGAAGAAGAAAATATAATTTCAGTTCATGGCAATATACTAGAATACACTGAACGATCTCCATAAATCGTAGCCACAATTATGATTTTAGGGATGCCAACAAAAAAAAAAAAAAAAATTGAATTTAAAAATTCATTTGTAACATCATAACTAATTTGCATATAACCAGGCACAGGACACACGCACACACACATACAGTAGATACAAATGCAGACAAATAGATATGGATAGAACAGTTACAAAGCAAAGCGGGCAGGCAGTTGAATTCATCAGATACAATACATATACATACATATAGCTAGCAGGCACGCATCTAAGCAGTCAGTCAGACAGTCAGTCAGGTAAGGATTGTTTGCTTTGTCCACAATAACACTCGAACTGGCATTGGCACTTGGGCAGATGTTTTTACTCACGCCGATTCTAAGTAAGATTGCTTATCGTATCACGCATTCCAGCATTGCCCAAATAAAAGACATAACCCAGCATAGCATGGGTTACATAAAAACTTATGCCAAATGTATAATTAGAATATTGAAATATTGAAATGTTTTAACTGTTTATGCAACGCACAATCAGTTTTGAAATCATTTACTAATATATTTGCAGTTGATTCGTTTAGCTTTTTTTTTTTTAAATCATATTTCCCTATTCAAATTTGTGAAATGCCTTGAGCGAATTTTTATCTTTGCAATATTTATCACAACTTATATAAGCAATAGATGATTGTTACTCACTAAAACTCAAACTAAAACATCTACTATATTATGTAGTGTATCCTAAAGAAAGGGTTGGTATTGTGTTTGTCTTGTCAAGATTTGTATATCACAGATCTTTCTAAGTTAAGTGTAAGGTGCTTAATGAAACTAAATGAAAGTAAATGGTACTTAAAGACTTTTTTAGTTTATAGCTACATAAATACATAAGTATGTGTGTTCATAAATCATTGAAATTATGCTTCATAAATGGAGTTCAACATTAAGGAGAGCTTCCTTGTGGCTTAGCCAAATCAAATAACCTCCTTTTCATGGATTTATGTATGTACTACTACATAACCTTACCAAAGGATTTGTTAAAATTTTTCCTGTTCTTTCAAAATTCCAAGTTTAAGCTTTCTAATTCTCTTGTCCTTCTTATTTTCAGTATAAGCATAACAAACAAGTGTGGCACAGATTAATTTTCAATCTGTTCCAGATCACACAGTTCAGTTCGCAGTGTTATCAAAGCATGATCATAAGAAGGCCTTTGCTTGGTGATTGATATGAATTCTTGCATTATCTCGCTTTCTCCACATTTGCATTCTTAAACTTACAAAGCAAAAGAATTCAAAGGTTGTGAATTCACCCCATACCTTATAACTATATTTATAAGTAAGGTTATTCAAATAAATATAAGAAAATGGAAAGATAAGTAGGTTCTTCTACCCTGCACAAAAATATTTATCATAAGTCTTACACATACATATATCAATTAAGCCCTTCATCCCTAAATGTGTCTGCATGTTCTATGTTTTTATTTTTCTTTTGAAAATCAGAAAAGACATGAGATCTCTGTGTGAAACTCTTAGGGATCAAAATTACAATATTATACAGGGAATCCGGCATTTTTTATCCACATATTCATAGCTATCCTTATCCTATTCCCCAATATAGTTAGTCTAGTTTTAATAGATTCCTAGAAACATGCTCTTGAGTCATATCAATAATACTATATATCTTCCACAGTAACACAGTTTTTAAACTTTTCACGGGAGTGAATAGTATTATAAGTTGTTACACACAGAAGGAGACATCGCAGACCACCAAGTATATATATTTGTGATCAGCTCGTTGAGACGAGTTGTCTTAGCCATGTCCGTCAGTCCGTCATTCCGTCTGTATCAAAACTTGTCCCTCAGTTTTTGAGTAAAGAGCTGAAATTTTGCACACATACCATACCCTGTTCATTTGTCGGAATCAGCCGAATCGGACAACTAGGGGGTACCACCCATACAAACCCCCAGTTAACTAAAGTTCTTATTAGAATTTTTTTTTTTTTTTTTTGACGTATCCAACTTAAATTTAGTCACTATAAGTTTCTGGTCCATATCCATCAACCATGTAAATTTCATTATACTTGGTTTACCAGGAGGGGTACCTCCCAGACAAACCCCCACTGAAATTAATGTTCTTATTTGAAAAAGTTTTTTGTTTTTTGACTTATCAAACTAAAATTTTAACATTATAAGTTTCTGGTCCATATCCATGAACCGTGTAAATTTTATGATCCTAGGGTTACCACGAAGGGTACCTCCCATATGAACCCACATTAAATACAAACATATAAAGAGTAAAATTGTACCATAAAGTCCCACTCAAACTGTGCTCATATTTGATACTCAAACTGTGTTCTTTTTTGATACTGAAACTGTAACAGAGAGAATTAAGAAAGGAAGGTTGAATGAAACCCGGAGGAGCGTGAAGAGTATTACATATTTGGCATAGCCAATGAGAACCTTTTTTTCTGTTTTTTTTAAATTTCATATCAAATTTGTTGGTTTTCGAATTAGGTTCTTTATTCGATAATATACCAAATTTAATAAATGAATAAATAATTTTTTATAATATTTAGAGTTTTTCGAGTTATACACAAATAAAACTGGAGGACTACCACCGACTAGTATATGTGTATTTGGACCTCCATGCAATTTATCATTGAATCATTCTGATAGCTTGGCCAGGATGACTAGAACCAAGACCAGAAACGGGAACACATATAATTGTCTTGATTTTGTTTTTGAACAACAGTTTGAGACATGGCACCAATAGAGCCAAGACTAGCACAGCACATCATACCACCAAGTTCATTGCCAATTTATTGTTTCAATGTATTGACCATGCCACTCATATTCCTGCTATTTGTTATAACTGATAACCCATGTTGAATAAGTAAATTTTTAAATTATTATTGTAGTAGTGGATACCGTACTCGCCATTACACCTACATCTACGTTCAGCTTTAGAGATAACAACACACACAGGTGGTGAAGCTTACATCAACAGCGAAACAAAAGGATTTTCCCACAAAAATTCGACTTAAGTTTGCACGTATCAATCTTTTAGTATTTGCTTAAAAGTGTTACAGCAACTCGATTCGGTTTGAGTTATAACAGTTCGAGTCATGGAAGTGTCATTGTATATTGTGTTATGAATGCCAATTGTATGAGATACAAAAGAAAATTAAAAACTAATAAGAGTAAGAAGTTTGTGCGTATTTTTACATATTTTTTTCCCATATTTAATTTATTTTGATTGATTTTTTATTAGACAAATTCACCATTTAAAATTTTGAAAGAAAAGTATTTTATTTCAATATGTGGACGAAGAAATTGAGCATATGACTTTGTCTGGTAATGAAACTCATGATGATTGGCAATGGATAAATGTGAGTAAAAATTATGAGTATTTTTATTATTATTATAATATTTTTTTATTATTATTATTATAGAATATGAAATCTGGTTCTGACGCTCCCAGTATATTGGATATGCATCGGATTATTAGAAATGCAGTTTACTACCATAGTTAAGGTTATCAATAACGGTATTATTATATTTATATCTAACAACAAAATCGTAAATAGCAAAATCTTATTATAGCCAATAAGAGATTTGACACATCATTCTTTTTTTTTTAAAAAGATCCTATTGAAGCAAGAAATACTACAAAGAAATGGTTGTGTTTCAACAATCAGGTATACACACTACACATGTGCATGATTACAATCAAACTGACTTTTAAATTATCTACGTGTACTCTAAAATGCGTATGCGATTTGCTGTACACGATTTGAAGTGATTTTAAGTATGTGTTGTATTTTGTTTGTGCAGTATGAATAACCAATTTTTGGGTGCGCGACAAAAAGAGTACAAGATTTTGATTTCCAAATGATTAAAAGTATTATCCATACGTTTACAATAAATATGACTAAATATTTATGAGTACATACAGAAGTAGAAAATGTGATTTTCAGAAAGGATTTTTGCTTAGAAGTTTTTATTGCTTAAGCATTGTGCTTATTTCGTGTTTAAATGGCAATTTGAACAATTTTCCTTATTAAGGCTTATTAAGTCATTTTGTTCGAAAATAAAAAGATAAATTTCCAACTTTGTTCAAAAGAACAATTCTACATTTCAGTTAATAAATAAATTCTTTCTGGTAAAGATATTGAATTCGTATATGAAGTGTTTTATTTAAATTCAATGCAGGAATTCAGTATAACAAGGTGTTTGTTAGTGGTCTTCAATTTTCTACCCAAAGATGATGCATTTGACATTCCTTTCGCATGGATTACACTGACTAGCAAAGTTTGTGTGTTCCAAAGTTTCCTTATTTTTAAATGCAGAAATAAGGGAAACTCCTTACAGAAATAAATGGCATCCAACAGAGCTGACTTGTTGCAACATACATACTGTCCTGTGTCGTCTGCAGATGTTGAAAGAAGTTTATCCGCATATGTCAGCATCTTAACCGAAAAACAAAAGTCTTTTGTATTTGAAAATTAAAAAAATCATTTAAAAATTTTATTGTAACAAAACAGTAAATCCTTATGTACATGATGTATTCATAGAATTTGAAAGAATGTTAATTTCTAAATGAAATAGTTTTTTTTTTTATTCAAAATAATCCCGCTCAACTGCAATACACTTATTTCAATGATCGTTCAATAATTTTATCCCAACTCTGTAGTGATTTTCTGGAAGCTCTGCAAAATATTGTTCTATAGCTGCAATAGCTTCTTCATTCGATGAAAAACGCTTCCAATGAAAAAATTGTTTCAAGTTTCTAAATAGAGCCAAATCCGGTGAATACGGTGAGTGTTCTAGCAATTCGATATTTAATTCAATGAATTTAGCCATCGTTAAAACACTTGTGAGAGTACTTGCATTGTCTTAATGAAAAATGCTGTTTTTCTTCTGTAAACTTGGTTTTTTTTTCACGAATTTTTTCATTCAGCTGATCCAAAAGGTTCCAATAATAGTATTCAGAGTTAATTGTTTTACCTTTTTCAAGATAATCAATCAACAAAATGCCTTTTGCATCCCAAAAAACTAATGCCATAAACTTTTTTGCCGATCGATCAGACTTCACTTGTTTTGGAGCTGAACAACCAGCTTCAGTCCAATGTAAACGTTATTGTTTCATTTTAGGATCGTGGTGGTAGATCCAAGAAGTCTCACCCATAGTTAATGTATTTTGCTTATTTGAGTGCTTATTTTTAAGTTCTTAGGCTTTTTGTAAAGTTTTTCGTGCTTAAAAATATCCACTTTGGTGATTATGCACAAGTGTATTACATGCATATAAGTAATATATGTATATTGATATATATCATTTTTTTTCTTTCTTATTATTGCTACTTATTATTTTTTACTACCTGAGGGAAATAATATGTGGTACAAAGTATTTTTTGGTAATAACAAAAAAACCAATTACTGTAACTTGCCATTTATATTTTTTATTTTAAATACTACACTAAGAGAAAAAATCGAGAACATTGGATTTGAATCGTGCACATTCGGGCACGATAGTTCGTTAATCACAAATATTGTCATAACAAGTGAAATGTTCTCACTTCAAGCACGTATTTTCAAGAACAAGAAAACTTGAAATGATCTTGTACCACATATTATTTCCCCCAGGTATTATTATTGTAACTGTTATTAATATTTTTATTATGAATTATAAATTTATTTTGTTTAATCATTTTCAAGTTAAGCAATGTTTTTATATACTCCTACTGCTACAATACATTCTTATGTATATTTTGTCAAGATACTCGAGTGTTCGACTAAGAGACTATGTTAATTTAAACTATTGTTGATTTTAGTACGTAAGCTCTTAAATTCATATAAATAAACAAATTTAAGAAATTAAAACCAAAATAATTATAATTGATTAGCTGAATACTTTATTGGGTGAAGTGCGCTTATTTAAAATAGACGAAGCATAATTGGAAAATAAGAATGAAACACCTTAAACACTCAGATTGAATTGCCAACAATAAATTAATTAGCTATTTAACTGAAGTGAGCTTAAATCTTAAGATTTTTCTTCGAATTTTTTGTTTTAATATTCAATAATTTAGATTATAAGAAATTTGCAAATTGGTTTTGCCAAAAGTTTTGTTAGCCATAATATAAATTGAGATAAAATCTACAATACAAATACTACTACAAGTATGTATGTACACATTTACAAACTCACATATAGTAAGATAGAAAGAAAGAAAGAACGAAAGAAAAAAGACAAATCGCATAAATTCTTTAGTTAAAAAATACCATAGAATACGAGGAGGAGTAGCACAATATACTACTAGTAAGACTACTAGTAGTAGATATACTGAGCAAAGCTAAGTATAGAGGTTGATTTGGATAAAAGTTTATGTTCAAGTAAAGTGTATAAATCAATTGTAAAGAAATCGGTTCGACATCGTCTTAAAAATCAAGCAATCCAAATAGATTGCAAACACTTGAAATGGAATCACATCTATTGACATAGAATGGGTCGTGAGTGAATGAATCAATGAATGAATGAATGATTGAATGAGTGAGTGAGTGAGTGAGTGAATGAGTGAGTGACTGACTGACTGAGTGTAGTAGGAACGAATGAATCCGATTGCATTTGATTCTTTTACTTTTATACAATTTTATACAATATATTTTTTGCTTTTCTTTGCTTTGCTTTGTCAATAGACTTCTTTCTTTACAACATATCGATAGGTATTTCACTTTATCTATACATACATACATATGTACATACACACATGTATGTATATTTGTAAATCTGTATGTGTACATATATAGATACATAAATACATTCTGTATATGTGCTTTGGCAATGTTAATTTACGAAAAATTTGCATCCCCATTTATTGTATAATGGAGTCGATAGAAGAATGGATAGATGGATGGATGGATGGATGGATGAAGGAGCCAACTGTACATACACACACACACATAATGTTGTTAGATACTTTCTCATATACACATACGCATATGTACAAACATACACACAAACAAAATAATATTGACAAGGGACAGAAAGTAAACGAAGACGACAAGTTTCGTCGGTTGGTCGCTGAGTAGAATGTTGGGATGTTGGGACAATAAGAATACAAAACTTGAAAATGAAGACGAATATTAATAGAGAAGGGCGGGGAGAGTGGGGTTTGGGGGGATTAAGAAAATGATGTGTGTATACATACATACATATGTATGTATGTATATGGAAACAACTACATGCGCAGTCACGTAATACAACACATGAGTGGGCTGCAGGCAGGTGGTGATTTTAGTGTTGGCCGGTATTTGGGAGTATTGAGGTTTGTGTATCTGGCTTTGTATGAGTATCTCTACATGTGTATGTGTGTGTGTGTGTGTGTATTTCAACTTCACTTAGCATCCATCTTTTATGTTTGTTCGTATTTGTCTTCATCTTCATCTCCATCGTCGTCGTCAACTTCATCTTTATTTTGTTCTGCTGCTTTTGCTCTCAAAAATCACCGAAAATTTTGCGTTTTGCGAAATTTATTCGCCAACTTAAAGTACATGTATGTGTGTGTGTGTGTGTATGTATATAAATGTTGTGTTTGTGTGCCATTCTCCTTATCGTGCGGTTTTTCTTCATTTCAGTTCAGTTCAGTTCGCTTCTTTTGCTTTTCTTTTTTCTTAAGTTCACACACTTGTTTGGCATGTACATACTTCTCGTATTCCTACTAGTATAATGAACATTAGATATTTTCTATATATCCACAAACTCACATATGTGTGTGTGTGTGTGTGTGTGTGAAGAATTGGCTCTGCATGCATGAAGGACCTTCATTCTTATCGGTTCGCTTTGGTTCGCTTCGGTTTAGTTCGTTTCATTTTGGGTCGAAATCCATATGGGCGCCCATCACAAATCGTTTGATGAACAAAAGAGAAGTTTGAGGTTAAGAATGGGTAATGTATCTGGGTATCTGAGTGCGTGTGTGTGTGGCTCTGTGTGACTGTGTGTATCTATTGTCTGTTTATGCCTTTTAAAGGCGTTGCTAGTCATTGGTATGGGGGCCAGGAGCTGGGGGGCTTATGCCATATAAGTTTAGCCGAAGCGCATTCAATTTTTTGTTAATGGTGCCTGCCTGCTGATGTCGGGTTATATATGAGATTTCACATGTGTACATCCATCTCTCTTTTTCTTTCATTTTCTCTCTCTCTCTCTCTCTCTCTAGTGCTCTATCCTTCTTTCAGTGCATGTGTGTGCGTATGTGTGTGTGAATATGTGTGACATTTATATACAAAATTGTGTGGGTGACTATGGCCGAGTTTGGTAAAACGTACGAGTTTTAGTAATTTATCAACTGAACGCCATCTTGAAACGAACAGAAACGAACCGAACTCAACTCAACTCAACTTAACTGAACTGAAGCCTCTTTCGAAACTGGTCCCCGTCACCATTGTTTTGGATCTTCTTATCAGCGATATAACAGTACATTTTCCATGACAACGACTCCTCATAGTCCTTCTAGTCCTCATTGTCATTGTCTTCTTCTATCCCCCCACCTCAGCTCTTTATTTGTGTGAATGTGAAAAAGTTTATCTTTTCAATTTAGTGCTATGGGCAAACACGTCGTATGAGCAACGAAACGCAACACAACGCAAAGCAACATAGGGACAGAGAACAATTGCAAAGGATAATGCTAAATGGAAATGGGCGTCAATTGGAATGCACGATATATCGTTGTGCGTCGTGTTAGTATCTTTCTACTTTCTACTTATCATCATCATCATATAGATAGATAGATACATACTCATACTACTTACATAAATATGTATACTATATGCGTGTGTTTGACACTTTGTTTTCTGTAGGCCGCCTTGCCTTTGTTATGTTTTCTCATTTGCTAAGAATATGGGACTGAGTGAGTGCGAGGATTGGGGTAGATACTTCCCTGGCATTGCTATGGTTTCTCTAAGTAAGTGAATGACTGAGTGAGTGAGTGGGTGTTTGCTAAAGTTATGGATTGGCGGCATGTTGCTTTTGAGACAACACATGATGGAATTTTGCATACAAACCAAACCAAACCAAACCATATCAAGAAGATTCTAAGGCATTGAAGGACTGTGTGATGGTTTGGGCATGAGTAAATTTATAGAAAACTATATATGAATGTATGTATGTATGTATGTATGTATCTATAAGAATGCATGCACGCACAAAACACAATAACAACAACAACAAGAAGAACAAAAACAATGAAACATTAGCATAAAATATTAAGTGTTTGTCATGGTTTCTTTATCTTAGTAGAATCATGTATCTCATTTACTTATGCCGCCCGGGTTATCCCTTACAAGTATGCATATATTTAGCACGTATTTCTGGATACAAATATATCCATACACAAATACAATATATTGTATGAAAGTGGTATTAGTGTATCTACATATGTAAGTATAAGAATTATGCATGTTGTTCTACGTTTATTTAGTGGTAACCAATTGGATTTAGGCTATTGAAACCAAATACATAATCTATTCCATTACTCAAGTATCTCTCACTCATTCATCTAATTGAATATTTTATTCGACATATTTACTTAGGGATTTAATTAATTATTTTTATATAGAAGTATATATTTATGTGTTATAAGTGGATAATGGATGTTTTTCTTTCTTATTTATTTAATCAAATCTTTATTCCATTAAACCAACATCCGCAACAACAACAATCATATGGTATTTTAATGAATAAAGTAGGTTACAGATATTTCAGTCAAAAGATAGATCGGTCTTCTTTTTTGGTAGAGTTCTTTCTATTGTAATATTATTCGGGAATTAAATGGATCATTGACCATCAAAACAATTATTGAAAAATTTTTGGATGAAGACAAGACAATTGATGATTAATTGGACATATCAGATGGTGCTGGTGATGAATGCATGCGACTTTATTGCGTTCTTATTGAGAAAGAGAGACATAGAACTGATCTGGATTTTATAAAAAGTTTTGCAATGATTTTTTTATTATTTAATTCATGAAATAATTGAGAAAATGATAATAAAGCAAATGGCAACACTGCACAAAATAACATTTTGCAAAAAGAAAACTGAATTCCAAAACGTTTTGAAAACGTTAAGTGTTTATACCTACTACATTTCATTACGTTTTACGAAAATAACTATGGGTTTGATTGAAATGTGCGCTCATTGAAGTATCTTCGCGTGTTCTGAATGAACTGATCTCAGTGAAAACTGTTTCGGCTGTCGCATAAACGGAGTAATTGCCTACTCTTCAAAGATTTTGATTTGATTGCTTCGTGACATTTTGGATTATCAAAATACTTATTCTTTTCTCATAATTTTTTCCTTTATTTCTTGAAAGTAGTACGTCACAAATCGTTATTTGATTTTCTGCTTTCAATTGGTGTGGTATCCAATTATCCATTCCATTGTGATTGGCTTCCCATAAGTCTTAGCAACCATTCAAAAAGAATTTATCTGCAAATGAGTACTATGGGTACCTAATAATGAAATATGTGTATAGATATATCGAAAATGCTAGAATCTTAAACTGATGATTGATAGATTTGTATGATCCAATGCAATATACATATTATTCGTACTTCAAGGACAATATTGGTCCGATCACACCGGAAAAGGTCATTCAAAAGATGACAGAGACTGAAGTCATCAGGACCTTGATTGCTGTGGTTGATGAAAAGGTCCTTAAAGTGAAGAAGATTTAAATGGATGCTTCTAAGATCGCTGACGGCAATATCAGGAGCATGATGTAACCTGAAGGGGCAATGGGACTCCCGGCAAGAGTCACGGGTCCAAGGACCAGCGTTCCCCAAGTCGACGTGTATGTGAAATGCAGTGAAGCTGTACGTAGGTAGGTGAATAGAAGATTGACCTTTAATTTAAGAATGCTCAAAGGATGCCTATTCTGAAGTAATACGTAAGCAGTTCCGGAGTAGGCATACTGCCTAGAGGACAAGAAGGGTGGTTAAGTGGAGACACCACGCACGTAGGTCCATTATAGACAAATATTATATACAGAATTATAGGTTTTCACTGGAGTATATAATTACTTCAATTTTATTTTGAACATCTTTTGATATCTTCGTATTATACTTGTTTAACAAGTTTAACAACTGTATGGTTTGATAGAGATTAATAATATTAATTGAATTATTTAAATTTGAAAATTAGGTATTCAGAGAGAGAGAGAGTTTTTCTCATTGCTGTTTGGGTCAAAATGAAGGCTAATCGGTTGTAAATTTCATGTTATGCAACCTACTAGAAGGTAATATTCATATATAAACTATAAGTTTATAAGTATATCTATTGTATTTGAATAAAAAAAGTTGACAAAATTAATGGAAATTATTTATTATTCATCCGGAAAAGGGCAACGCCCAGTTGGGTTCTATCATATGCTGCCCATATGCATATAACAAATCACATTTTCTCATATAGTAGGTACAACAATAGTATATGTAGTATGTATCAGAACAGAACAGAACAGGAACAACAACAATATGAATTACTCAAACTACAATCCATAAATAACCCAAATCCAGTAGCTCAGCCCAGCTAAGCTTAAAACAAAGCAAAAGTGAACTCCACCAATTAGAAACGTTTCAAAAACTTTTCCGAATTAGAAATCTCGTATGTACAACTATAATATTTATATTTAAGTGTGGGTTACACTACCTTAACACACATACATATGCACATACACGTATGTACATACATATATATGAATGTAAGTATCTAAATACATTCACTCATATAGACAAACAAACAGACAAAGAAACGAACGAACGAACGAACGAACTTACGAAGGAACAAATAAACAAACAAACATAGATTCATATGTGTACGCATATAGTAAGTATGTAATATGGTAGTACATTGATTAAACGCTAACTCATCAGCATCACAACCGCACTTCTACTATTTCTACTAACAGTTACTACTATTACAATACTACTATATAGTAGTAGAGTAGATATTCATGATAATAGCAACCAACCAACCAACCAACCAACCAACTAAGCAGCCAACCAATGCCACCCATTGCCACCCAAATTCAAACAAAGACATGAACTGACTACAAGTACTATACGGATTTGTATGTGGTGCACCTCATAGACATGGAGAGAGTATAGAAATGAACACTTACAACAACAGTAATTTATTCTATATGGATGTGCATAGATACATAAATCTTGTATACATATAACTAACTACATGTGTGTAAAGATAGTAAGATATACTATATTGTAGATGGATGGATAGATAAATAGATAGATATTGTAGATAGATAGATAGATAGATAGACCAGCCAGCATATACGCAAACTCTAAATAAATGGGTAGATTTGAAAGAAGAAAACTTTCTTGAGTTCTTGCTGCCGGTTGATGTTGTTATTGCTGTTGCTGTTGCTGTTGGTTTTTGGTTGCAACTTTTGTAATTAATAAAAGTTTGAATTGTTGTTAATGGCAACTTTTCCACTGCACACAAACACAGAAATACACACATGCACAGTCACACACAGTTACCATGCATAATCAAAAAACTTTTCAATTTATGCATGTATGTAGAAATGGTGGGGGGGTTTTTGTTTTTTGTGATGAAAATAAATTTTCCCGAAAATTCTTAAAAGAAGAAATTAGTTAGAAATGCATTTTGTAGAATATTATAAAACATAATTTAAATATTCTCCTTCAAAACCCAACACTCTTTAGAAAAGATGAATATTATCATTTTGTTCTTATGAATTTTCATCAAAGATATTTTTCTTACACACATTTTCACAATTCATTTTGGAAACAATTTTCAAGTCAATTGATGATGTTGATGATGATGCCGTTTCATTACTTTATTTAAAAGTAAGTAGGGTACCACCAACCTTTGATATGTTAAAGTATACCAAGAATACTGATCCTAATGATCCAAAACTATTAGTTTACAAATTCTAAATTGATCAAGGGATAGTGCAGTAGTTTCAAAAGATAAATATTGGATGCTGATTTAACCCTGTTTAGTGATGTGAAAAATTCCTTTCAAGCTTGACACAGATTAGGAGGACAAACCTGTGTTAACCAAAAACTTAATCTGATTTACTGATTAACAATGATTAATCAAGAATTTTAACTTCATTCAACTCCAACTTCAACATTTCTTATTTACTATTTACTTGAAGATAAGCAAAATGGTCTACATGAGTCGCGATCTACATGTGGCCATCAATCGTGTGGCAACTGATTTCAATGCTACACGTGTCAATATACGTAAGATAAAATGGTTATTGGACCATGCTAACAATGAAAAACATCAAGACAATTTATCACAAGACCAAAGAAGGTGAAGAACCGAAAACCGTGTGCAAAGAAACAGTCAAGTATTTCTTTGGCTGTTTAGACAGTATTTTGCCATCGGTGTTCTTTGGCCATTTGCAGAATTTTATGAAAATCATACCGAACTCAAAGCACAAACATTTGGCTAGCATCATAGAAGCGCTCAAGTTTGAATTCAAGGAGATGGCGTCTTTCTTTATCCAACTTTCAGCATTATCAAATCTATCACTTGTTGCTTGAGCCCATGTATATGTCAATCTTCAATACCCTGGGCTTGCCTGCAACCAATTGCATGATTGGTTTCGATCGTCGCATTTTACCAATGGGTATACAAGTGGTAGCTAATCCTGGTCAGGATCATCTTTGTTTGACTTCATTAAATTAATCAAATAATGATAAATGATTAAAATCAAAATAAAAATATGTATGAAAAATTAATATTTAAATCATGATTAATTTAATCAAATTAATTAATTGATTAAAAACTTAATTGGTTAATGCCAACACTAAGACAAACTATGATTCATTGAAAGTAAAGTGATTTTGGAATATACAATAATTTACTATAAGCACCAATAATGTTGAACCTTCTTGTGGCCTGATTTTGTTAGACCATAAACGTATTACCTGCCTTAACAAAATGCTTCTGAGATTTGCATCAAAAGCTAAAGTTGTAACATATTTGAGACCAAATAAAATATTGTATATCAAATGTTTTTCAGGAAATGTCTTGAAATTTTACAAAAGCTTTGATGAATTACTTGTGATGGATCATCATCCTATGACAATGGCATAATTGAATACCTCTCGTATAAAACCAATTACAATATTTGAAGGGATAAGTTTTGTGCCTTTTACAAAAGATCGAATACCTAGTAGTATTAAATCGCATTGCACCATCATGTAACTCTATGCATGTTAAGGTGTCATCACTCCTTTGCAACCTTTACAATTTGCGGGAAGCGCTGCTTTTTTATTTCAATTTGAAGAAAAGTGCTGCTAATAGTACTGGTTCTATTATTTTAAAATAGTGATTTTGACACCAGCGACAAAGAACATGACGGGAGGCCAGTAAAGTTTGAAGACGCTAAATTGGAAACGTTATTGTTGCTAGACTCATGTCAAACTCAAGAGGAGCTTTATGAAACTTTTGGAGTTGCTCAACAAACAATTTTAACCCGTCTCATGGCCATATGAATAGTGCAAAAACATGGAAATTGGGTTATGCATAACTCAATACCTCTTGACAAAGTCAGGGGAACGGCAGCCATTATGATAACAGGTGCCCTTTGGACCACTTCCACTAAAGCGCTGTTTGCAATCCTCAACTACATACCAACCAGTCATCTGGCTGAACAGAATGCCAAATGTTCTGCTATTAGACTAAGCACCATAACTCGCTGGACTAGTCGACTATGTATGTCCCTTACCCTATTTTAACCGGAAGTTCACCACTCACATAACCAGCAGGGAGGGCTGGCTGGACGGTACAGTTCTAAAACCTAACTCCATTGACATCTACACAGATGGCTCCAAATTGGAGAAGAAAGTCGGCTGCGGCATCTTCTCGAACAACTCAAACTTAAAGCTAAGAGGTATTGGGCATACTAATGGCCTCCCGTTTGCTTCTAGATAACTACACTCCGAGGTCACATATAAAGATCTACACAGATAGCCAGGCGGCAATAAAGTCCCTCTCGGGTGTATACACTACATCCAAGCTTGTCGCGGACTGCCGCTCTTCCCTAGATACTCTAGCATGTCACGTACCCACACAACTATGCTGGGTGCCCGGACATACTATAGAGACGTTGTGGGCAATTGTGAAGCCGACGAACTAGCTAAAGAAGCGACGCTACGTGAGGATGCAACGTCTCCGACTGCAATTCCGTTAGCAAAAGTGAAGCTCACTGTGAGAAAATTTTATCAAGTAAAAGCCAATGCTTTCTGAGTAGAAGAAGGCACTTGCAACATAGGTAGGCAAACCTGGTCTAATATAAATCTCGATAGAACCTCAATAAGCAAGACCATTGCGTCATAGGCAAACATTCTGGCAGACTCGGGCTTCCTCATTACGATTTCTGCCGCAGCTGCGGCTCTTAAGAGGAGGAGGAGACTGTGCTTCACCTCATGTGCCAGTGTCCATCCTACGACAGAAGAAGATGGAACCACCTAGGCTCTGGGTTTCTCTCCAGCTTAACCGAACTATCTTTGCTACCATTCAGGGACATAGCTAGGTTCATTTCGGAATCCAAATGGTTCTCTGCATCGGACTAAGGGGTGCCGTGTCAACTCTTTGTTGGTATCACAATGGGCCATACTCTTTTTTGTGCCTAAGTGAGCCTCTCGTCTGAGGGCTGCCACTTAACCTAACCTAACTCAAGCTAGCTTACAGCTTTAAATCTATACATTATTAGGAGAAAATATTTTTTTATTTTTTTTTTTTTTTGGTATGTTTGTAATGAATTAACTCAAAAACTACTTACATGATTTCAAAAATTCTTTCACCTGTAGAAAGCTACATTATAAGGGAGTCATATAGCCTTTATTTTATTTTCAAGAAAATTAGAGATTCCTATGAAAATTACAATATGTAACCCATGGTATTAAAAATCTATTTCTATACCATTCACCAAAAGACTTTGCAATGAATAGGCTGGACAAATCGGTCTTCAAAAAAGCCTCTAACATCAACAACAACAACAATTTATACATAGCATTTCGGAGTTTTGGTTTATCTGTCAGGATGGATAGTTATAATGTAGCCGAATCGACGATCTTATTGCAAGAGATTAGTTAAGTTGACTTTAAGTTTCTGTTAGGCACTATGGTTCCACAGTTTTGATATGCTTGCATCGTAACCAGTTGTGCCTTGTTCCAGCTAAAGTTTCAAAACTTAACTTTGGCTTAGCTTAGAGATCTATTATTATTCCTAGGAGAAACTCTTTCTCAACCCAAATGTTCTTAAGTACCAACATAGTAGCACTTTTTCTTTCCTTTTTTAAGGGTCAAAAATTGATATAATTCTATAAGCTTAGATACCACAATTCAATAAAAATCTTCTAAAAATTCTTCATGATACAACAAAGGGAGTAATTTTGATGTGCATAACTTTTCTAGAACAAAATTTATAGAATTTTTGGATTGGAACATGTGCAAAATGCATATAACTGAAGACTTATTGACTATTGTAATGGAAATGAAAATGAAAAGGTGTCAAGGTAATAAAAAATAACACGCGCTAATACGCATATCTACACATTTGTATCTCTCATATGTACGTGTGTGTGTGTATATACTATAGAGTTATGGAAGTGAAGTGGAACCGTGAAGACAATAAAATGTAAAACAACTGAAAAATATTTGATATTATTGCATGTTCTAGAAAAGGATGAGTTGTGTTGCGTTGCGTTGCGTTGAGCTGAGCTGAGCTGAGCGAGAGCGCATGTTATGAAAATCATTCAAATTCATGTGTGTGCATTCGTTTAGCAATGACAATTTCGTTACGCAATCAATAATTTGAATCAAGCGCAAGTTTGCCAATTGTGAAAATGTATTTGAATCTGAATCACAAAATTTATGCGCAAACATATAATAAACGACTGTCAGATACTTGCAATGCGCAACAGACAAATCGACATTCATTCAGTCTGTCAGTCGATGAGCCATTCAACCATATAGTATGTACGTATACACGTATCTCGATACAATGACACACGCAAATTTTGTCGTTTGTCGTTGTCATTTTACATAGATACATTATTTTTTTGAATTTTACATTTCTTACTAAGATTCACTCATAAATATTCCATGCTACCCCAGAACATTACCGTAAAAAAACGTGAAAAAAAATATACATATACGACATACACAAACATATAATAATAAATTCGAGGTAAAACTGGCAGGAAGGCAGTCACTCGAGCAGACAGAAAACCATGTGACTATAAAACCATGGGGTGCCAAATAGTACATTCATGTATCTATTGTCTGGGTGAAAGGGTAACAACAACTGCATACTTTTGGTATGTAAATCAATTTTCATTGTTCGATTACAAATAAAAAAAAAAAAAAAAACAACAACAGCATATTTGAATGCGTTCAGAAGCCAAACAAAACAAAACAACAACAACAACAATATGAATACATATAATAAATTACCAAATATAAAAATAAGAAAATTATAGGAAGGACAATACTTCATAGATATAAAACTATAGGATACATATATTGTACATAAGTAGATGGTGTGCTTAGGAGAAGAGTTACAATGGTTTTGTCAATTAAATTTTAAAACAAACAGAAGAGAATATTAACTTTGGTTCTATGAAGCTTTTAATCGTTTTAGCATATCCTTGCTATTTCCTAATGACACTTGAGTTCTTTTGGGCAACAATAATAACCATAAGATAGCGGAATTGTTATTAAGCTTAGTCAATATTAAGTTTAAATTAACAGCTTACAACGGCTCCCGGCATTTGTTAACATTTGTGTTAGCGCTAGTCAATGTCCCATATAGGATAGACATAACATTGAAGGCAAGTTGTGACTACACTGATCAGATCTGTCGCAAATCATCTTCACTTGCTGATCAAATGCTGACAAGATTGATCTTCAGTCCACTCAAATATCATGAAAATTACTATGCATATGGAACAAATTTTTGACTTGCTAAAACAAATAACATACCATTCATCCATTCTGTTAATTATTGTACTTATATCTTTTATCCTTTCTTTGAAAGAATTTTATCTTATTAAGAGGCATAAATTTCTTAGAAAATCCTCTTTTCTTTTCTCTATTTTAAGAATATTTAAATATTCCAAGTAAATATTCAGCATTAAAAAAGGTGACACTAAACAGTGTCTTTCATTAAAACAGATATGTTAGAAAATTTGTAAGCAGATAGGGGAACTCATTCTAATGAAATTCCCAAAATTTTAACCCATAATAATATTTATTAATACCAATCGCAAAGTGTGCTGCCGTATGTCCTCGAATTCCATCTGTGAGGTCTTGAATCGACACTGGGCGTTGACCTTATCTTTTACATGGCCCCAAAGCAAGAAGTCGGAAGGTTTTAAATCTTCGAGAGATAATACGGTAAAGAAACTTTATACCATCCAATTCCGGCCATAAAAAATCATTAATCATCTCTCGACAGCGCAATCCATTCACCGTAACTGTTGCTCCAGCCTTATTTTCGAAAAAAGTTAGGTCCAATGACCCCGCCGGACCATAAAACGCACCAATCAGTCACACGTTGTGAATGGAGAGGCTTTTCAACAATAACTCTTGGGTTTTCCGAACCCCAGATGCGACAATTTTGCTTATTCTCGTAGTCACCGAGGTGGAAATGGACCTCATCAGTCAAGATGATTTTTCGATGGAATTCCGGATCATTTCTATGCATTTCAAGGACCCAATCAGTAAAGACACGACGTTGTTGATGATCGGCCGGCTTGTGTTCTTGTGTTAACTGAACTTTATAAGCCTTAAGACCCAAGTCTTTATGCAAAATACGGTGTAATGACGTTTGTGGAATGCCCAATTCCAAAGAACGATGAGGAATGGACAAACCTGGATGTTCTTGAGCGACGTGCACGGGTTTTATTCTTCACATCACTAATTTGTCCCAACAGCTCGAATATTTCCACCAATTTCTGTATTGCTGATAAGGTGCTTTACGATGACCCAAAAATGTTTTAGTTTTACGAACTGTCTCTGCCAAATTTTCACCATTTTAATAGTGAATTTTAATAATTTCAATGCGTTGTTGAAGCGTGTATCGTTCCATTTTTATTAATGGTGTAGTTTCTACTTATCAAATGCCAAAAAATGACATCTACCGAAATAGCGGGCTATTCAAAATAACACCTCTTATTGGAAACCCCTTTATAAGGTTCAGGTTCACCCAGAAGCCGTACCGTAGTTGATGGTAGTTGGATATCCCTAATTGGCTTCAGAGGTCTCAGCTTCTGAAAACAACCAACGAATATTTAACGAAAAAAGCCAAGTTTCCCAGTGCCAATTTTGGCAAACTGTCCAAATCATCAAAGAAAGGTTTACCGAGAAAACGGGTTCATATTCCAAGAAGAATAGGCTAGTAATACAATATGTGGTATGGTGTTAAACACTTTTTGATTATTCTTCAGTACCACAGCTGCGTCAGAAGTCTTGACTTGAAAAACTCATCATTTATCTCTGAATGGTTTACGTGACATTCATCAAATGTGTATCAAATATTGATTCAATCGATCCAATTCTTATAAATTCTGTACAAACAGCAACAGCAAAAGCTGAGCATGATGTTAATTATATAAGATGATCTTCCTAACACCAAAGATGATGAAATTCTAACTCTTCTGGTGATCGTAGAATTTCGTATGTAAGCACATAAGTAATATTATAAGCCTACAGCAATAGGAAGAATCGAGGAAATTATAATAAATTTTTTCCGAAGTTCCGCTCTATTATATTGTATTCTCAAATATTTATTGGATACTGATTAGTCAGCTTGAACATAAGTATGTGTAATCATTTCTCGTCATATCTTTTAGAAAATCCTCTTTATTCGTTAAAATTCGTGGTAACTTTTTACTAAATCTCCCCATATTATTTTCTCCTTCTTCTTCCTCGTATTCTTCTTTTGCGACCATAATTGAGTAAATGCATATTTTCCTGGTTTATATTTTAATGCACTGCACATTACTACCGCTTAATACATGACCAAAGTCGCTTCATGGTCATGTTTTGTCATAGTTAATTTATTTTTTTATAGATATAGAAATATTTATCTAGATAAAGGTATAATAACTATTACACAATATGAGGGAAAGATTTGTAATCGAAAGACCTAGATCCAAGATACAATACTACCAATGTTATAAGTCTGATGGCCTTTCTAAGGAGAACTGCTTTCTGATTAACGCAACGATCTTCAGTTTATAAGTTGTAAATTAAAGATCAACAAGATGTTTCGGATGCTCTTACTAAAATTGTATGGAAATCTCTTAAGTGTCCTTTCTGATTTGTCTGCTTCGATTTGAAATGTATTATAGACTCATATTATTCTTGTACATAGTAGTACATATCCAATACTATCTGATTACTGCAAGAAAACATTGTTTTTCTTAGTATGGTTTTTGTCTTTTCTATTTTAAGTAAGTGTACTGATGTTGACTGATATTATTGTACTATATTGCACTTTTGAAGAACAACAACTAGAGTACAAGCACATACTATTGACACAAACACATGAGCGTATTTTAATATACCATCTAAGATGATGAAGATATTTTATAAAGTTGTATATATATACATATATACCTTTGTAAAATATTATATTACTTATGAAGGAAGAGAGGACTACCAGGATCACAACCACGACCGACCCCTACTCTAAATTATAATAATGTATGAATGTACTTTGATTTGACATTTGCATGCGCTCTTTTTTTTTTTTTATTTATTGTATCTATGTATGTACATAAGTGTGTGGATGTGATGTGTGAAAGGGTAAATTTTCTAATGGGAAATTTGACACAGAAATCTTCTAAAACAAAACCCAATCAATAATAAAAACAACAACAACAACAACAGGAGTAAGGTACAACAGCAGTAGCATTTATAAGGCAAAAAGATGCAAGGAACCGTGAAAATGCAAAATACGAGCGCAGCGCTACTGTCAAAGGCTTTCATAAAAAGATACATTCGTTTTTTATTTTTTTTTATTTTCAAAATCCAAACCATAAATCGCAATGTTGCCAAAATGGGATAACAACCTCGGATAAACATGACACCCAACTGTCAATAGATATTTCGCGGTTGTTTCCATTATGTTCCTGTTCCGTTGCTTTGCCTTATGAAGAAACAACCCCTTCCCCTTTGCTAAGGTTCATTTATTTACTCACATACTCACTTACTCGATTTTGGTTGTTCGACCTCATATGAGGCTGGTGAGATGAGATGAGTTCGTTGCGCATTAGCATCCGCAAAAAAAATGTTGTCGGTCGGTCTTTTTGGTAGTCTGTCAGTCCGCAGTCCTTGCGTTCCATGTGTGTGTGTGTGTGTGTGTGTATCTTGATGTGATGCCACGTTTACGGATGAATGTACGCTTATTTGATTTATGTCAAATAAGTTTTTTTTTTACTCACTTCATCTGCATACCCCTTTCTCTCCTCATCCAATCGTTTTTCCTTCCTCATCACTTTCTCTTTAACGAGCTACTTTGGTATGCAAACAAAGAAAAGGCATCCTATATGCATCCTTTATTCGTCTATCATGGATCTCGTTACTTTTTGCGTTTTTAAGTGTAGATGCTGATGATGATGATCATTTGAAGTTGGTTGGTTTTCACCCAAAAAAAAAAAAAGGCAAGGAAAGAAAAAAACAGAGAAAATTTCTTATCATTAATCAAGGTTTTGTCAATAAATGTCAAACGTTGTGAAATTTCAATTTCACACTTACGACATTCGAAAGCAATCAGCTTTAGCTACTTATCAATGACAATATTATCATTATCATTATCACTGACAAAAAATGGCAAAGGCAAGCGAACAATAAAAGAATGGATAACTGACTGATGAAACTACTTCACAGATGCGTATATATAGATTGTTAAGACAAATTTCATTCAATAAAATTGTACTACTTATTAGCATAAGATACTTATAAAATACGTGGGGGAAAAATACCAACTTTGGTCTCATCAAATGTTTTATACAATTGACATAACTTAATGGATAGATTAGAAAAGAATAGACAGGTTGCTCACTACCGGAGGTGAGTTAAATTTGACGCCTTATAACCAATTGTGGTAACTGATTTGGACTGTCTTAGCATGATTCTTCGCCTTTAATTTAATATTATTTTTTATTGGCAAACCATCCCAATAACCAAGGCTACCATCGGTATTGCTGTCAGGATCCTCACACCTACTTAGCCTCTTTACCATAATAGTATTGAGGTCTTGGTATAATCTTGATATACATATGTAAGCAGTATATGATCAATAAAAATCCTTGTATGAAATTAGTCTTATACTTTTGGATTAGATTAGATTAGATTAGATTAGGGAAAGTGTGGTAACCAGTACACCTCATCACTGCGGTGACAAGTGGGCCTATTGTGACAAACTCCATAATCACAGTTCCTCTGAGATTCTGTTATTCATTAAGAATTCCAAGATCCTTTTCGGACACAGATCTGCAACTTCAACTGGTCCCAAGTACTGGTTTCCAAGGTGACGGAGTCTGATTTTATATGTACTTTTAATTGAGTTTTATTCCAAAAATTAATAGTTTAATGTTTCTAATATACACGTACTTTAGTTTTAATGGACAAAAGCTTTTTCCTGGAAGGAAGGGAGCCCAATGCTCTTCCCAATGGAAGTACACATCGATAAAAATGATTCCTCGACCTTACAATTCGGACAACCTTGCCTGAGTCATATAGACCAGTAAGTATGCTTTCAATATTTTTCTAGATATTTAAGATTAGATTGTTGAAAGTTTGACACGTAACGAATCATCAATTTGGATTTAGGGCTCAACAGAGTAACTACATTGACTTGTCCAGCACTATTACTGTGTTTGAAAATAGACAATATTGCTCCGTTGTCATCTTGGATGTTAGGCAAGTCTTTAATAGGGTTAGGCCAGACGGTCCACGGTCAGATCAACAATTGTCTGCAGTGATTCTAGTATGCTTGGGCCAAGCGCTGGAATATGGGCATCAATTCGAGCAAATCGTTAAATTGTGATTTCAAAACGAGGTGAGACATTTGCCCATTTCACCTTAGAGAGAGAAAGAGAGAAGAGTAAAATTTCCTGGAGAAATATAAAACTCATTTTCAGGCAAATCACTTCCATATACAATGTTCAGACTTCCCAAAATAAGGTCTTAAGACAAATCACAATAGCCACATGGTTTGTCCACAACACTACCCTACATGCAGAGAGAGAGAGAGAGAGAGAGAGAGATCAGTAAACTTTCCTTATCACATTAACAGACCAATAGTGACCCCAATTTGATTGTAGGCCACACAAATTTCGGGCATCACTACAGTATACCATAAGTAAAGTACAGGCTTCCCAAAATAAGGTTCGAAAATAAATCATGGGAGCCCCATGACTTGACCGCAACACTACCCTCCATAGGGATCTAATGATGCCTATAGTACTTGAGGAAATTACTTTACATGGCAGCCTTTACAATCAGCAGCCAAATATAATGGACCATAATGCGATACGACGAAAGCTGAAAAGACTCCATCCAAACAACATTTTACCAAGAAGAAGGTGATCCACAGAATTTTATATGTTCTTTTCTGTTATTAACACCCAAGTTGAAAAATATTTTTTATCCGATTAAATTTCATAAAAATTATGATTATGTTTCGATAGTTGAAAAAAAGGATTGTTTCTCTTAGAAACTGTTCGTGCCAAAAACGTGATTGAGATAATTTTTATTACAACCTTAACAGTACATGGATCCAACAATGGTTGGTTTATATGATTTATTTATACCTTTTACGGAAACTAAATAAAAGATATTCGGGCTATATAAAAAAAATGTCGTCTATTCATGAGGATAGGTAAAGATTGATAACAAAAGAGTATACAAAATCTAAAATTATGATGGCTCCCATTGGCAGTAACTGGTTTTTATCTGTAAATCAATATTAAAGCTTGATATCTCAAAAATCAGAGAACTAAAATTATTGCAAAAAATTCTAGGGCAATTATAGATTTGATTTGAAAACATTTTGAACTTCTGTGAAACATTTAAGGTTGATATCTCAGAAATTGAGCATTAATTGATCATTATTTTAAACATTTCAGCTTGATATCTCAGAAATTAAGGACTACCATGGGGGCTAATTGATGACTATGGTATTGTAAATATTCCCAGACAATGGATTACGTAGCATGTTACAAACCTTAGCATAAATTTAATGATCCATTCGCTTTTTGTGTAAATCTTAATAACTAACAAAAATATGTATCTAGATATTGTTGCATGTGGTACTACTAGTATTACCTCTTCACATGTACAAATATTCTGATTTTTGTTGTTTCTTATTTCTTGTTGTTTTATTTTCATTTGAGATATGTATGTATGTACTATACTTCAAGTACTATCTGTCGCTCATCTACATCTAGATAGTAGTATATACGTGTATGTTATGTAAAGGAGATCCATCAATGTTGTTAGTTATCGAAGACTAACATAAGTTGAATGCATATTTGACTCTAAATTGGATGACAAATTCGATTGCACTTCAAGTATTTCTTCACTGTGTGTGTGTGTGTGTTTGTGTGTACATGAATGTACATATGTGTGTGTGTGTATATCTAAGTCTTTTGTATCTGTGCCTATGTATCTATCTCCCGTTGTGTTTGCAACCACAAAAGCATAAAAACAAACAAGCAAACGAACCGAAAGAAGAAATGATGGAAGGATGGAAAGAAGCAAGGACCCAATAAGTACTTTGGCTGCATTCAAATTTGATTTCATTGACTAGGGTTGAGCACCATACGGTGGCACTGTCAAATTAATTATACGTGCACAAATACCTTAATCCGCATTCATAGTTAGATAGATAGATAGATAGATAGATACAAAGATACACATACATGCTTGCGCAAACATTGTGTAACACAATGTTAGATACATATATAAAAAAATGATTGAATAAGCAAAAGAAGGAGACTAAGAAAAGTCTCACGTTCCTTATTCCAGTGTCAGTCTGTCAGTCAGACAAAGATACACAAAAATTATTGTTGTATATTACAGAATATAATATACTAGTAAAAGTTTTCTATCAAAAGAAAGAGCATCCTTAAATCTAAGATTCTTTTGAAATCGCATCCTTTGCTAAGGATTTGCTTGCAGATTTGAATTATTAATACATATAGATATTTGTAGATAGTACTATCAACTATTATGGCAATGAAGCTGTTAAGGTGAATAGTAAAGGGTCCTTAGGTGAACACTGAAACTAAGTCAGTCCAAATCATATATTACAATAGGTAGTAAGGCATCTATTCTATCCTATCTATTGTTGATTATAATAATAAATTTACTATAATTTTAAAGCAGTATCTATGTACATTGTCTTTACAATAATAACTAATAGCCTTTACCATCATCATCATAATAGACCAAGCGCATCTTATATTTTATGCTATGTTGCACTTCATAACTTCACATTTCACCTATTATTTTGCAGCTACCTAATTCATTAAAAACTTGCACTCGAAACGTGATGTTCAATATACAATATACCATACATACAATGACAACAGGCACATGCATAGATAGATAGATAGATAGATAGATGCTGATTTTGATTGTGATTTATTGATGAATGCACTAATTTTGAATGTAGAGATAATAACAGTAGAAATAACAATGAGTTATTGTATCTTTGTTGAATGAATATAATCGGATAGACACCTTTTTGCCTTCCTATTGTTCAAAGATATGTTCATACGAGTGTAGTATCTTTTTAAAATGTGATATGTGAGTTTGTGTGTGTGAGTGTGTGAGTGTCAAGAAGGTTAAAAATTATCAAGGAAGTGAATATATTCAGATTATCAAAAGCAAAATAAAGGTTAATTTACAATTTAATTTAATAACAAGAAATTTAACAGGAAAATTCAGGTAGTAGATAAGACATAGGAAAACGATAAATAAAGAATGTAGAAAGACAGTCGCGATCTCCAAGCATAGACCTCCACTGTCCCAATGGCGTGCAAATTTAATGGCACCAGCTCAGCGAGGTCTAAGGCAGCATCTTCCGATACGGTGCTGAAGGCGCTGATAACCCGGAGAGCGCTCAACCTATAAAACATCCAAAGGGGTCTCCTGTATGAGACCTTGTCCACTGCTTTGATCCAAATTGCTGCAGAGCATCATGGACTTGGTTGCATACATAAAGAATTGCCTCCGTCCTTGTCTATGTCGACGTTAGGTGAGTAGTATCTTCAATAGAGCCTTACAAGAGTTAGTATATGAGTATATGTTGATAATAATAATATGTAAGCTACTTATAAGGGATACACTTTGATCTGATCAGGTTGCAGATATACTCATATGTATGTAGTATATAGATATACAGGTATTGAAAGTGTAAACTCCATATAACGTTACTCGATTTAATGATAAACTCCCTTATACGTCGAAATTATTTGACTTTGGCTGGTTTACCTTGTTATCCATACAATGATTTTCTTCTCTCCATTTAACGACAATTTTCAATAACACCGTAAAATACGCAGTCCCTTATGTGTCCCCCGAATCGCGACAGTGTTTGGTTCCTTTATTTGGGAGCTAAAGCTATAAGTTAGTAAGCTATCATGTTTTGTAATAACAATGCATATATTTAGGATCATATTATAATGAATAATAATAATCTTATATATTTAAACGAGTTTGTATATAAATATTGTATATAAATACTATCGTTACCCGGCGTGCTTTGCACTACTTTCTCGATATGATTATCAATACAACAGCGTGTCAATCAAATATTTTCTTCTATTAATTATAAACAGTATAAGTATACATATTTCATGAACAGTTCAACGGTGTAGAAGGTGATCTCTGCAGCGCCATCTAGTGACAAGTTACAACAAAGTTAATAGCATAAAAACCTTCTCCATAAAAAATTACATAAATACGCCGAATTTCATGGTGATCTGTCAAACGGTGGTGGAGTTTAGCACCGTCAAACTATGTATTTCCTTCATTTATATATATATATATATATTTATTTATTTATAACTTATGACAAACTACCGTAATACAAGAGAACATTATCAAAAAACCAGTCTGTCTCTGACCCGGTGGGGGGATTTCATTTGCTAAACCAGCTAGCTGTGCCCCTACTCATAGCCATAAGTGGTCAGAGACAAATACTAGCATCAGAGACAGTCGGGATAGGTGGACCAATAAGCAACGTCCCACGTCTAGCACTATCCGATTCCTGTAGGCAGCGAAGGACGATGCTGGGAAGCGCAGAGGGCGAAATCTCAGGCGAGAGCGTGATGCAACTTCTTATAAAACGTGCATAAAGCTCGAAAAGGATCGTGTAGGGCCTTGCTAGTAGTGCAAATATCTACAGCTAAAGGGACAAAATTTGTAGTAGGACGTCTAGGGAGGTAGAAGTTCAACTGATTTAATAGCTTAGGAGAGTCAATTTCTCCGATTTGGAGCTTATGAAGAAAGGTAATCCTTAGACCTATCCTATGATGCGCCAAAGATGGAAGACTGGTAAGAAGAAGCCTATCAGAGTAAGAAACGGGATTCCAGTTTAGGCCACGGAGAGCAAACAGAAGGAATTGTTTCTGCACAGATCCAATTCCATCTTGATTCTTTATGAATTATGTATGTATGACGCACAAGAGATACAAAAAGAAACTTTGTGGTATAAGGGTGATTAAATTCAATAGATCAACATTTAATGAAACCGAAATCACCCTCGCTTTATTTATAACAGAAAAAATATGCTTAGGATAAGATAGGACACCAAGGTCATTAAACGTAGTAAGCAAACATATTAGGCTTACACCGATGATACATCATGAACTTACATTTAGAAATATTTAGATATAATATAAAGAATCAAGATCTTCTTGAAGTCTAAGATGAGAGGCACCATCATTAAATGAAAGGCACAATTTCACATCATCAGCGTACATGAGCAATCGAAAATGTGAGATGGACAGAGGCAGATCATTAATATACAGATTAAAAAGAAGTGGTCCAAGATGACTAACTTGAGGAACCCCGGAAGTAACGTGGACAGTTTATGAAAGAGAAAACCTAAAGTAAGATTTAATCCAATTTAGAAGGTTATGTGGAAAGCTCATAATATTAAGTTTATACAAAAAAAGGTCATTAATAGAATCAAAGGCTTTAGTAAAGTCAGTATAAATGACATTAGTTTGTGACCTATTGTGGAAACCTCGATTAACTAACTGAAGGAGGTTAGTAGTTGCGGACCTACATTTCACAAATCTCTGCTGTGATGGAGAAATGATTGCCTTACAAAAATGTTGCTTATTCATTATGAGGACCTTTTCCAAAACAACATAGGGATAGCAGACAATTTGGACAATATAGATTTATGTATCTCGGAAACGGCTCTACCGATTTAGCTGATTTTTCTTTTGTTGTATTCACCTTATTACTGAGGTGGTTTAAGAAAAACTAGAATTCGTAAAACCCAGCTGCAAAATCGAAGGCATGGTTGTAAAGATGAGAAAACTTTGGTCATGTGTTTGTATGATGGTGCAGTTATGTATAAAATATGATGTGACTTGCACATAAGAATAATTTTTTTTTTTTTTGAAAATTTGTAGTTATATCTTGATTATTAGTAATATAAATGTGATTTGTATCTATATGTATTTTACGAAAAAACACAATACTCGAGCAAAGCTCGGTCGCCTGTTACTAGCATATTAATTAAGAGAGTAGTTAGGATCAACAGATAGATTGCTAAGCAAATTGACATATTCTAATTGCTGATTGTTTTCTTGTGTTCAATTTACTGTTGAACAAAATGTTTTGAATTTTCAGTTTATTAAAGTAGAATTTTTAAGGTGAACATAGCAAGGCAAGTGTGTTAAAGATAAGAAATACGATTACATTTCATTTAAATTGTTAATGTTACTTAATATTAATAATCATTATTGTATCTGCATTAAAGATTATTATCTTAATGATAATAATGAAGTTGCTGTTGTTCCTGATGCTGCTGCTGCTGCTGTTGGTGATGTTGATGATGATGATGATGATGATAAGATGAATTGCTCTTTTGTATAAAGTATGGTAGGTATGTACTTAATTGATACCAAGTGGCACTTGTAACAATGTTGCTTGCAAAAATCCGTGCAACAAATAAGGATAACGCATAATCATTGCAGGCTTTTAGTGATGATTAACCTGAAGCATCAAATGTATCTACATACATACACATACACTTTCATATGATTATAAAACATGGATGTGGTTGTGTGCATGTATGGTAAGTGAAATGTGTGCATCTCATGGTAAAGCTAAAGTGGCTTTTGAGTTTGTGACTGCTTGTGGACAATTTTCTCATTAAGCAGATTTTCGCTATTTTGAATTCAAGTATCTAAAGTGTTGGGCGGTTTACAGGTCGCAAGGGAAATACTTCTAACAGAAGTAGTAGCAGTAGTAGTAGTAGTGGTATGTATGGTACATACAAACATATAACCTTTGACATTTTTATGCTACCAATTATACATGGAACTGAACTCATGGATACATGTATATACATACAATCACATACATACATACGTACTACATACTCTCGTCGTATACTCATATACCTAAATGCAGCTTTAGATACATTCATCCATGAACTAACTTATTCATGGTCCTCTTTTCCTTGTCTATCTATAGTTGTTGTATGTATGTTGTATGTGCTTTAGATCTTCAATCAGATGTCAACCAAAAGCAATGTACACACTACTTTTTCTCCTTTCCTTTCTCATAAGCTAACACACAAACCCAACTGAAACCAACGCAACGCAACGCCACCGAACCCAACCCAACACCCTTTCCTGCCCAACGAAGTAGAACATTTTGAGCCAACTTTGTTGCTTACACACATAACTTTCTATAGTATACGAGTATATGCAAGTATATACATATACATATGTAGATGTTGCTTCTTTGTCCTCTTATTGGGTCTGCTCTGCTGTTAACCACAGTATTCTTCACTAACTTAGCACACATGAGCGGCATAACGAATCCTGTCAGTTCCACTTACCACATGGACACCAAAATGCTGTTAACTGAGCTTCCACGACCACATACCCCCAGCACTTATAAATACACGCCACATTCATATCTCCTTAAACATACCAATAAAAAAAAGGACGATACCAATGACGATGACTACTATGACGACTAGGACGACAAGGAGAACGACAAAGACGTCGACCACACAAGTGCTTTGGGACTGGGTTTGGCTGGTTTGCTCTCAAGACCTGAGCTCGACTAGATAGGGTTTGGTTGCCTTTTTTTTTTTTTTCTTTATGTTTTTGTTTTTGCCTTATTTTCCTTTTTATTTTTGTCTGATTTTCGATGAGTTCGAGTGAAGTCTCGGTCTCATTTCTAGAGTTGGAGTCTGCCTCTCCTACTGCCATTACCATTTTTCTATGCATTGTAGCACAGTACTATGATGTCGCTGAGCTGTCCCATGTTCATTTCGTGGCTCACCGCGCACATTCTCGTTCAAAAATCAAGCAAAAATACAAAGAAAAAATAAATATAGCATTAAGATTCGAATATAGTAGAACTACTCCAAGTACTCGTACTACGAGAGAAGCGAGAATGTTATTCATGCAATATACAGTGATGAACATGAATTTAAGAACACCCACAATCCATCACAAGCAATACCATGTATCTTCATCATATAGGAATGTTAAACATAACAAATCTCCGGAAAGATGAGCTCTGATTATTTTGCGAGTAAATCTATTACATAGTAGTTCATATACCATAGTAGTACAATATTCACATTAGAATCCATTAGGATTCCTTTCATTTGAATACTTTTCCCATACGCATGTGATAGAGTCCTTCTTTTTAAATAAAAAGTCGAGTCAAATCTGTTTGGACCAATAGAGTTCTAATGTTTTATCTTCAAGTAATTGTTTTATTACTCTTATTGGTTCTACTAAACATTGATCTAAGTACATATGTATATACATTCAAGAATGTATCCTAGTTTATTATGTCGACCAATTTGAATTACAAATCAATTCAATCGTCATCGATTGATTGCCACCTGGTTAACCTTTAGCTGATTTTATACTTCCGATTAGATTTTGATATTTCTAATGCAATAGTTGAGTCTGAGCTTCATCTGGTACCAGATTATTATTCTATGTATCCTGTGGGTTACTCGTATTATTAATTACAATTCTCTTAATTTTAAGAATCTTATTTTTTATAAATAATTGCTATTGTACTTTTGTAATGTGTTGGGTAATCAATATGATTTACCAAGACAAGCCAAGAATAAATACATGTACAAGAATCAGTATTCCGCTTTCATGATGTTCATGGGGGTTGGATAACTTCAAACATATACAATGCAAGCAGTTTTAGCCGGTGTTGCCAGGAATTCCGAAAACTTCTGCGTGAATTTTTCGTGTCTATTCACGAAACACACTGTCCCGCTCTCAGTGAGCATCATATTCAGAAAGAAAATCATATTTTCCTTTTGCTCCTTTACAAGCAATTTTATGAATGGTATAGATATAGTTTTTTTTATACTTTGGGTTAAATTATTGTAATTTTCGTAGAGATCTTTACTTTTTTGATAATCAAATAGAGCCAATGTTATTTGTTGATAATGTAGATTTCTATAGGTGAAAGCATTTTTAAAATCCGTTAAGTAGTTTTTGAGTTTATTCATTACAAACTAACATACAAAAAAAAAAAACAAATCTTTCCTCCTTATAATATCTGCACAATTCCTCATTTCTTATATATATATTTTTTAGGCATCTTTACAATTTTAGAAAACCAATATTTAAGGTATCTAATGTATTCATCATAACTGTAAGGATACATACATAAGTGTATCTAGTATGTACATATATGTATGGGTTCGAATGGACCGACAAACGAATGAAATGTACGAATAAACGAGCATACAACAACAACAAAAACAGCAATGATGATGATGATGTTGCTGCTGATGATGATGATGATGAAGATACGACAAACAAATAAAAACAAAACAGCTATAAAATGAATCGAGGAGCTAAGTTTAGATTGAGTGGGCGAGAGGAATTAAAATTTCAACATGGCGAATATGGTACTAGTAGTACGAAACGAATGAATAAACGAAACGAACAAACTGACAAACTGGTGGCCTGACAACTCTGGATAAGAGTTGCGAGACTGCGCGGGCGATGGCGATAGCAATGGCTGGCTGGCTGGCTGGCTGGCTGACGGACTTTTGTCGGGACTTTTGCAAACGAAGGTCTGCATGGATTGTGAGGGTGTTTCAACTAACTGATTGGTATGATGGTCGTATACCACGGATAGGATTGGGTTGTTTGGGTTCGTTCAAGTAGGGCTGCTGTACACACATGAGATAGAAAACAAATATACACATGAATGTACTCATATGTACTATACACATCCATAAACGTATATTGTATATATGTATGCATGCATGTATGTACATATAGTACTATATGCGAGTAGCTTAAGTGAAGCGTTACTCAATGTTCTGACGGGGAAAGTAAGGTGGATTTTGGGTGGATGGGGTGAATTGGTGAATGGGTTGGTGGATGGAGGAGTGTATGTCATGGGACGATGGCTGCTGATGTTGTCGACGGCAGCCATGATGTCCTTTGTGGCTATCAAGGGTGGCGTTTTGGTGAAAGTGTGCATTTGTGGACGTGTACGGCCCCAGGATGGGGGTGCTGCTCACTCCACTCTGCTCTGCTATACTCATATGAATTTCTGATTGTTGTTGTTGTTGTTGTACATGCGTGTGTCTGTGTGTAAGTGGATACATGTATATGACAAGGTAAGAAAATTAGAGGTGTGGGTGGTGTTAGTGGTTGTTTGGTTCATTCGTTCCTACTTCTGTCTCTCCGTCTATATGTTTGTCTGTCGATTTAGTTAGTCTTCCTCCAATTCTACTTCTCATATGCATTACCATTACCAAATATGGTATTCAATTCGAAACTCATGCCAATCCTTTTGCTGTTATAACCGGGCGTTGGTCGCCCAGTTAAGCCAGCATCGCTATTGCCTTCGACATCGTTCGGCATCTTTAGAAGCCTCGTTCAGGGTTGCTGATATCCATGCTGAACTGGGTGTGTGCGTGTGAAATTTAACGCATTTTTCTTGGGAATCGAAAATTGTTTGGAATTTTCCAAATGTTGCCTTTTGGTTAAATTGGAATTTTGGCAGTCTTCAGATCATAAAATACTTCATGGAAAACAAAAACTATGAGCTTTGGTATTTAAGTATGCTTACATTATAAATCCTTTTTAATTAATGCGCGTATCTTAGAGCAAAAACTTTTAAAGTTTGGGTTAAGCTTTGCTCCCTATAAAAATATCGTTTGCATTTTCTTTATACACGAATGCTAAGTTCAGTTATTCTATATTCATTTATTCTTCTCTTAGTGTTCATTCTCTACTATCTGAGAAAACTATAAGCCTGAATCTCAAAAGAGCGATAACTTTGACTTTAATTGTAGGTGGCTGGCAAAAAAATTGTGGTCCATTCGATTCTGTTTGGTGTAAAACATCTTTCCTAACTATCAATAATCCAACTATAGAAATGAAAATTATTCTTAATTGTGTAGATTTTCCAAAAATATTCGTTCATATTCATCTAAAAAGTCAAAAGGGCAAGCCGTTCTCAAGCGATACGCTTCTAAAGAATAGAATTTTCACAGGTCTTTTTAACCTCTATAGAACGCCCTTCCCTCCTTGATGAGGGAATGTTCAAAACTTATCTAGCAAGCATTAATGCTTCCTCTATTTTCAGAATATATAAATTATTTGGCGCAACGGCGTCTCGGTCACGAGATATATGAAAAATATTGGCGACAAGGTTTTGTTACATTTCTGAAAGAACTACAGGTTCGAATATATGTATGTCCCATTTTTAAAAACGTTTTCACGCTAAAAGTACTGTGAAACTTTTCTTGCTTTGATCTTTACTGCTCCCCCCGGGGATTGCTATCTTGATGTGATTAGGGAGCTCAGTAGATATGGTGATACAGTGAGCAATGCCGGCGGTAGCGTCTCAAGACGTTAAGGTCAATGATGAATATTGATGATAAACGCAATCCACAATGTATCGACGTCTGCTACCATAGGTACGGCTAAAAGCGAATCTCTGTACTTGCATCAAGCGATTCATTTGGAATGATGGAAAACATTAAATCCTTCAGAAGGCAAAGGGAAACCACCGCAGTAGTTTCCTAGAATATCATACAACAATGACAGTACAACCACAACAATGGCCCTCAGTCTCTGGCGAATCGTGGGTGCTAAATATTCACAAACTTAAATTACACCATGTGACAAAAAACATTAACATTAACGAAAATAGTTGCTTATTATTAAATTCGACCTGCTGATTAAGAAAATGTAATCGGTTTTACGTTAAAGTATCATCTATATACATAAAAGTGGATGCAGTATGTATGACCCCTATAGATTCTGCAACTGCTGGAACGATTGTGATAAAATTTTCAATGGAACTCAAGCATAGTCATAATAGGTTTTCAAGAAATTGGTGGATAAACTAGAAATTTTTTTTTTATTTAATATTATCATATTGAAATTGATTGGTTTCACACAAATTCAAGGAATGATTCGGTTGACCGGATATACTATCCAATTTTTCGACAACAGCGGGTCCGATTTGATTTTTTATCGCACAGTGTTATTAGAACAGAGAATACTAGAAGTTTACTTGGAATAAGCGACACATGGTGGTGCCATTGTGGAGAGTTCTTTTCGCAAAAAAAAAAGTTAAAAGTTTGTTATATGATCTCATCAATATATGCAATCAAACTTAATTTAAAATCGGACAATAAAAACAATTTAATAAATAAATTATGCTGCACTTAACCGAAGATTTTGTGATCCTGTAAGTTTATAGAATCTACACTATACACTAGCTGAAGGATGGATCACTGAGTTTTTTATTTAAGTCTTAAGTATTAAGTAGTTTTTGTTTTTACTTAAGAAATCACACAAATGATTGCTTATCAGATTTCAGTGCATGTAGTACACTCTTAAAAAGTTCTTAATTCAATCACGACTACAAAATGTATCATAGCACAGTCTAGGTTTTCCTTTATCTTTTCTATCTAAAACGTATGTTAAATAACATTGCTGGCTCATATCAACAATCGACCAACACATTCGAATAACAGAAATGTACTGATCACTTAAACATGTTTCATTAAAAGTTGTCCCTACTCAAGGTTCGAACGCTTGAGGATCAAACAACCCTTATTCATTGAATCAACTTGTAGTTGATTGCAACTAAAGATCGCGGTAGTATTCGAACATGTTCGATGAGGATCATAACATTTGTAAAATTCCTTCAAACACTTTTCATAAATGGGTAGAATGTTTAAGTATCTCAATGGCACACTAAGGAAGCCCTTCAACGACACAAAGCTGTGAAATGAGTTAATCGATGATGAATTTTACTTTAAACTAATTGTGGGGTAAAATATTTCGAAGTACAAGTCGATTTCTACTTTAGTGCATCCCCCTGAAACTTTTTTTCGCCTAATGTGGGTCTTGAATCTAAGCGACTTTTTGGCATTTGGAGAACCCCCCTCAATCAATTGCAGCAGTGTCTTAAAATTTAGTAAAAATAATAAATTCTCACTTCAAACTGTTTTATTATTCAACTGCTAACTCACAGATTATCTACATACATCGGATGTTTTTACACTTGTTTTCTCCATATAATATTCAATAAACACAAGAATATGAATATGATGTGTATAGGATTATAGAATTTTATTATTAGTATAACATTGTCATCATTATCATCATAATTGTCATCATTATTCGCATTGGCATTATCATTATCATTATCATCCTGTTTTATATGGTACATGAAAGATATATAAATGCACACACTAGATACAAAAAAAAAAACACACATATACATATGTATATAGAGCAAAATAAAGCAAATACCCCAAAGCTCATGTTGGGAAAAAAAAGAAGAAAGTATTAAGCTTTGACTTAGTTGAAGAGTCCTCTACCCGCATTTCATCTCATACCCTCATGTGCTTAAGAAATTGGCCTGCAGCTTAAAAATGGAATAAGTGAATGAATATAAAATATAAGATTTATACTCTTGGTAGAGATGAGATGGTGTTCTAAAAAAAAATTCATAATAAAAATGATTAAATTAATACAATACGAGTATTACATAAGCCTGGTCAAAGGGATTAAGGGATTTCAAAGAGATAAGAAATTTTTAAATCATATATGATTATTAGTTGAATATTTATCAAAATAAATACTAAACAATAGGCAAAGGTCACTCTACGTTTTAATAGTGTAGTCATACCTTAGCTTTTAAGATATAATATCGAGCTTAAGACTTCCATGTTTAGGTGGGTTACATCTAAAAAGTATGGAATGAAGCCAAATTTCCCTTGAAGTGGTTCAGGACTCAAAGCTCTTGTGAATAAGAAACTTTGAATTTCATTGGTTTTATATAGCATCTTTTAGGTTTATATTAACACATGGATTCCTAGTTTGGTGGGAGTCGGCGAACAACAAATCCCACGTGAATAACCTTCATAAGATGCAAAGAACAGCCATAACTGGATCTCTTAAATCTCCTCCATGTAGTGCTGCATGTCATTCTCAATCTCAAGCAGGTAGATGTGCTGTTAGACTCTTAGGCATTGTACTGCTGGCCACAGCATCATTGTGCAAAAAGTGTGGTTGCAAGCCACAGTTACACAATTAATTCCTTTGATTAAATTAATCATAAATAAAATCATCATGATTAAATTAATGATGACTAAATCATTAATAAAAAATTTTCATTATGATTATTAATTATGAATTGATTAATTTGATGAATTTTTCAAGTTATAGAATAGTCAATAGGTAAAAAAATGTTCAAGTAAGCGAGTAGTTGAGTGCAGTGAATAAAGTTAATCAAAATTATTGATTAACAATTAAAAATCATATCAAAAATGTTGATTAACTTATCAGTTAATAGTAATTAATTGTACTTCAAGCTGAGGAATGAGAATGCGTCTACTGTGTATGATTTTAATTTACAATTTACATAGATGAATCCAAGATGGGAGATGGTACTAACGTACCGTCTATCAGACTGTTGCATCATGATGCAGTGTTTTTTAAGCAGATATCTATGCAGTCTGATAAGCAATAAAATTGTTAAATATCATAAAACAAATCAATTTGATTTATGTTGACAGTCAAGGTTCTAGCGTCCCACAACAACTAAGTCAATGAAACCTTGAGCTATAGACCTATGAAAACCTCGTCTAAAATAAATACATAATTTAACGGTTAATGGAATAAGTGATTCGAATTCTAGAATAGTATTTTGCAAGGCTCAATTTCACAATTCACAGACCAGACTTCATTCTATATACATAGATCTACCAGATCTTTAGTAAGTAGTATAAGTAGTCACTTAGTAGAATTCCGTATTCAAACATGAACTAATCTGTTATTCAATAGTATGATAATGATATATTTTGTATTGTATAATAAGTGTATGTATGATATATACAATATAAATATTTTAATGTAAATTTTATTTCTTTCGCTTGCTTTTAAGATCATATATTTTTATCTACTTTTATACATACCACTACTTATGTACACAAAATGTTGTTGTATGAATAAGTGTGTATGCCTAAACATATTAAATCTCCAACTCCATAAGAAAATTGTAACACAAGCCCTTAGTCAAACTAAAAAAAAAAAATAAGAAAACCCATCCACACATCCACACTTCCACTTCCATACATCCATGCCATAGCCAAAAGCCCATAGGCTGTAGTCATTCCCAAGACCATTTCGTTTATTCGTTTTTGTTGCCATTGGCAAAGCGGATATTTTCGTTGTCATATCAAAGTCCCATATGCCCCGTAAACGTTTTTGCAAAGTGTCATCAAAAAGCCTCCAGCGCAACTGATGGCATCAAATATACTGTTTGCCACACATACTCACTCGTCTATACACATACTCTTACATATAATATAACATGCATACAATAGTATACTTTACTCCGATCCGATAAAACAGTTGAAACATCACATCAGTACAGGAAAAACGAAACGCAAAAAGAAAACCGGAAAAACGAAACGAGAGAAGAAAACTCTTAAACGAAATGAGAAAATAAAACATAAAACCAATAAAGGAAACAGCTCTTTACACTTCACTGGCTGTTTACCAAAAAGAAGAATCGAAGAAAAACGCTTTTCACGCGAAAGCGTATCGGTTATTTTCCCTTAGTCTTCGTCCTGCTCATGATTCTGGCCCTTGCCAACAAACTAAATGACAAACCATCCATTCACAACCATCCACATCCATTCACAACCATCCCAATCCACCCACCACCATCATCATCACTACCTATCTACCTTTCAACTATGGTACCTCCTCTCTATTTGCCAGCCTGCCTGCCATCCTGCTAGCCTACGGTTATTTGGAGCAACCAAGCGAGTGAAAGTTCATGTGGGCAAACAAAAACGACACTGGATCATCATTTTTTATTTTTCCGCCATCAGATCCAAAGCTAAAGCCAAAGCGTATTAGAAACTTGCCAAAATCTGTATACGTACATGTGTATGTATGTATGTATGTATCTATGTACGAGTATCTTGAAGCAGTAGAATGTACGTAGTACTTGTTGTAGAAAAGTAGCTAAGGCAACTGGGTGAAGTTAACCATAGAGAATATGAGCAGCTTGGGTTTCTTATTCTCGTCGCCATTCCCATTCCCATCCCTATCTCGTCCTTGTCGTTGTTGTCGTTATCACCCATTGCTTGGCCGAGAACGAAGAAAATAACAGCAACAACAACATCGATTCAAAAAGTCATCCCATTACTTTTATTTCTTTTCTATCAGAACATTTTAGGCTTGATGTCTATCCTTCCCTTTACTCTTCTCTATTCGGTTTCGAAGAAGCCCCTTTTGCTCTTTAGAATATTTTGCGAAAAAAATTGCCAATCCGCCCGACTTGATATCAGCTGTCAAGTATACTGATGCCGTTTGCCAAGGATATAAACATTTTTTATCATAAGCGCATTTTGTAAAAAGGGTACCACATTCACCCCACAAACACCCAATCCACTTACCCAGCCAAATAAGCAACCATTCAACCAACCACTCAATCCTCCCAAAATGATTTCCAATTTCCACGAAAGTTTTCTTCCTTTTCTTTTTTTTTTTGTTTTGGTCTTTACTCGATTTTCTAGTGTTTAGTAATCTTAAAGAGGAAGAGATAGAATTTTGGATAAAAAGTCAATAAATCTAGAATGTGCTACTTGTGATTTTTCAACTATTCGGATTGGTGCCCAGAGCAAAAGACGGGGCAAAACCAAAACACTAGTCAAAACTGGCTAGCTTCTTTATATTGTATATATACAATACATATGTAAATCTATGTTTGTATGTTCCCTATGGATTCCGAAACTGCTGGACCGATTTTGATAAATTTTTCAGAAAAACTCTAACAGAGTCTGGAGAATGTTCCTTCAAAATTGGTGAATACAATTTTGCATATAATTCTTAGAGATGCATGTTAAAGTCAATTAAACCGTCTTTGTCAAACATTTCCTTTTAATTTTCTTTTATTGATGATTGCATTGAAATTGATTTGATGCCGGGTCGGGTGCACTAGTCGTTAGTACTTGTATTTACATTACTTTAACTCATACATATTTTTATAAGAATTGCAAAAAAACTAACCAGTTAGTAGTAGACCCACTTGTTTTCTTCCCATTTTTTTCATTCTTTCACTCGTAAATTGGTTTTAGCATTCTATATGATCGACCTGCTATCTGTATCTGTTTAATGCCACATTTGCCCATTTCGACTATCAAAAGAAGGATGGAAAGACCTTTGTGTTTGTCTCTTTGTCTCTAAGACTGAGACTACTACTTTCAATAATAATAATAATAATAGTAATAATAATAAGGGTGAGGTGTTGGGACAAGGGTGATATACGTAGATGTAGATATGTATGTAGTAGATGGTTGGTCGAGGGAGGCGTGCAGGCAGTAAATTTTTGAATATATTATATATGCAAAGTATTTGCGAATTGGTTTTTTTTCGCTTATCCAACTGCCAATTTTTTGTTTGCTTTATAGTACTACAATAACAACGTGTATCACTTGTCCGTGTACCCGTAAACGAAGTGAAACCACCCGTTTCGAAATCGTGTTCGTTCCTTTATGGCCTCTTGTTCGTCCTTCTGTTCTATTCTATTCTGTTTAGTTGTGTTCTATTCTGTTTATAATACACATATATATATATACATACATTCATATATCGAAATGTGGATCGCCACCCTCTCAGCCAATAGAGCAAGTTATTTTAAAATGGTTGCCATTTCTTAGTACTATCTTTGTTGTTTCTGTTGTTGATGCTGATGGTGATGGTGATGGTGATGATGAAGAAGTAAACGAATGTACTAAATCCATAAGAATCGCAAACGCTCGCTACGGAAGCCAAAGATAACATTTTTGCACAATTCTCTGTTGTCATTTCCATACAACACACGCCAATTGATGTGTTTGCTATGCACCCTTCAACCCATCCATCCATCTACCCATCCACCCACTTCCACACTTCTTCCCTTCACGTGCAACAACATCCAAAACATCCAATAGAACTCTAAAGCAATCTCTTTTACCTTGACAACACTCATCATCATACCCTACCTTGCCCTGCTCTGTTCGCCTCATGGTCCATGTTATTTTCATCCTTCCTTCCAAATGTCCTGTTGCCAAGCATTGTCTGTCGTTCAAAAATATATTATATAGACAAAAAAACAACAAAAAAAAAAAACACATTTCTTTGGCTTTCAACTGAACCAAACTGAAGCTGAGCTCAATGTTCTTTTACCTTTCTACATACAATATTACACTACTACTCGTATATCCTAACGACATTTGCATTTGGTGTTGCTTGCTTTTAAGTGAATGGATGAGTTAGAGATACTACACAAGATACAGATGCTGTACGAAGTGCAAAACATGCCCATTTGATTTTAGAGCCATGGATTACTGCTTTTGCGATAACACAAGAAGCATAAGAAGTTCTCTGAAAGCGTTAAGCTAAAGTTGATATAAAAATAAATATAGTAAAATAAAGTAAAATACAATAGAAATAAATAAAATAAAATAAAAAACAATACATTCGAATTGAATATGCAGATACTATATGGTTGGAGATATTCTTCTCTAACAACTAAAGATAAACAAATTTATCGACACACATTAGCCACATAGAATGGCAAACGTTTGTCTTACACCAAACAGTCATCAATTATGAGACACATGAGATAATAGCAATATTAAACCTAGGAATGGTTATTCACCACAGAGTATATAGACAAAGTGAAAAGAAACAAGAAGAGTATCCAATGATTTATTTTTAACAAACATCTACACACGTGGTGCAGATACTCGTACATAAAAAACAGATTGTTCCAATTATAAGCATACATTTGTAATAAATAATTCGTTTTGATTCGTGATATTTGACTATACATCTAGGCCTATAGATGCCAATTGTCATATCACCGGATTCTTTCTGAACGACCCAGTGGCCTGTAGGAATATACCAATTGTTGTTAACATAACATATAACATACCTACTAGCGCACCAGGCACGGCGTTGCTTGGCTAATCGAAACATTCCTTGAATTTGTATGAAACAAAAAAATAATTAATAAAAAGAGATGTTTGACAAATATCTCCAAGTTTTATATACAAAATTTTATTCACCAATTTCGCGACAACAGCGCCACACACCGGGTCAAAAACTAGCCTATGTTTTAGGCCGGCAGCAACCATACAAAATTGCATTTATTAGATTCGAACAAACGAACATTGGTTTTTACATATGAGAATCATGTATTGTTGAGCGACTAGAAAATAGACTCCTTCAGTTGTGACTTTTATTAGCGTATAATCACATATTCTTGAATGTTACAACAGGCGTAAGACATGAAGCATACACGTTGCTATATGTGTGACGTTAAGAGCAGCGTAACTATTGAGCCAGGAATATTAAACAATCTTTTACTGAAATCAATAGCCCGAAGCTCATGTTGTCAACCTTATTTAGCCCTTGAGATTCGACAATATATCTTGATTAAAGTAAAAACCCACATCGATTAGCCATTCGAGCTCCTCTTGTAAGAGCTCGAAACCTAATCTCACCAAAACAAACCTATTGCTGTTATAAGGTCTTGATTTGTTGTTCGTAAAAGAAGAATGCTCTTCGTATTCAAGTACCGCGCTACCGAGCTTTGCTTTGTCGGTACAAAACAATTTTAAGTAAATTTGAAATTGCAATATTGTAATTTAAGTTTTAATAAAACATACACTGTACATGATTATTCCCGTTCATACACGACCAAAGTTTCTTCATTCACTCATTTACCCAATTCCGCCATTCAGAAAGCAGAAGCATACATGACCGGAAACCACTCATCTTAGCAACAAGCATGCTGTGTGCCATCTCACTTGCATACCTTAATTTGGATTTTCTGATTTTTCGGCTGTTCGGTATACTATATGTCTACAACCGAAGTGCAGGGCTTTAACCGCGCTAAAAACTTCCGCCCCATGTCCTATTGTATACTATATGTATATATATAAATGTGTATATGTAAGTATATCTATATATTAGATAACCATGGAAACCAAGGAAACTACTAGAAGGAATACTTAAAACAAAAACATATTCTTCTCAATCTAAGTATGCCATACTAAGATTGAAAATTTACAAAATCAAAATCTGGTTATTTGTTATTCAGTTTAACTTGAACTTTATCCGGCAATTTTTTGCTCTTAAAATATTTTAAAACAAATACACAATTATATTTTTTGAAAGAAATGGATATTACCCTCAGACTTCAAGATGCGAATATTATCGAACATGACAGCCATATCGAAATAAAAGTCGATAATGTTGAACAGTCTAGGTCAAGCAGATTGGGCAGGACAAACAAAACTGGTAGAACATCCAGAAATAGCTCTGCCAGATCAGCCCGATCCCAGTCGGAGGAAAGTAGATCTGAGAGAAAAGGCCGATCGCGGTCGAGGTCACCTCTTTCTGGCAGAACAGCCCGATCACGGTCGAGGGCACCTCTTTCTGGCAGAACAGCCCGATCACGGTCAAGCGGACGTCCCGGCAGAACAGCACGATCACGTTCAAGCAGACGTCCCGATAGAACAGCCCGAGCACGGTCGACCACACGTCCCGGCAGAGCAGCCCGATCACGGTCGAGGGCACCTCTTTCTGGCAGAACAGCCCGAGCACGGTCAAGTAGACGTCTTGGCAGAACTGCCCGATCACGGTCGAGCACACGTCCCGGTAGAACAGCCCTATCACGGTCGAGTTCACCTCTTTCTGGCAGAAAATCCCGAGCACGGTCGAGGTCACCTCTTTCTGGCAGAACAGCTCGATCACGGTCCTGCACACGTCCCGGCAGAACTGCCCGATCACGGTTGAGCACACGTCCCGGTAGAACAGCCCAATCACGTTCGAGTTCACCTCTTTCTGGCAGAACAGCCCGATCACGGTCGACCACACGTCCCGGCAGAGCAGCCCGGACACGGTCGAGGGCACCTCTTTCTGGCAGAACAGCACGAGCACGGTCAAGCAGACGTCTTGGCAGAACAGCCCGATCACGGTCGAGCACACGTCCCGGTAGAACAGCCCAATCACGGTCGAGTTCACCTCTTTCCGGCCAAACAGCCCGATCACGGTCGACCGCACGTCCCGGCAGAACAGCCCAATCACGGTCATGTGCACGTTCCGGCCAAACAGCCCGATCACGGTCGACCGCACGTCCCGGCAGAACAGCCCAATCACGGTCATGTGCACGTATCGGCCAAACGAGGACTGGAAAATCAGCCAGGGGCCGTAGACCATCTCCACACGGTAAACCAGGGAGCCACGCTAGATCAACTCGAACGGGCAGATCAACCAAATTCAATCCGAGACCAAACCCAGCTTCCAAAAAGGGGAGGGCGAAGAAAAAGAGTGTTGCCAAAAAAAAACGGGCTATGCAGAAGAAAAACAAGCGAAATATCAAAACCTTACGAAAGAAGGCACCGGCCGAAAAAATAGTCCTCGTCGCCTTACCATCGCCAACTTCGTCGGACTGTTCTTCGCCAACATCGTCAGAAACAGATTTGAATGCATCACGAGAGAGACCGTGCTAAGTAAACACCATAATTATATCGATATCTACTATTTACTTGTATCAAAAAAACCCTGACTTACAAACGAACAATTCTCAACAGTGACCAATCGATGTTACCTATATATCGGCAACAAAACCACCAATGTTTTGACTAATGTTTGAATTTTAATTTTTGATCTCAAAATTGAATAACAGAATCAAATTTGAAGTGTAATCGAAATATTCCATTGTTCCCGTATTCCAAATTAATACTACAAAAAATTAATAAAATCAAAATCTGTAAGAACCAAATCTTATTTTAAACAATTTGTTATGTGAACCATTGAACCCAGAAAAAGCAATGAATTCGCACAGCTTCCTTTAATTTGGCTTCTTTCCGAGGTTATGATGCGGCATAAATGTTTTCTGGCAAGTGCCTGCAAATTGCAGTCTATTCGGAAAGTGTCTTTCCACACAACAATTGGATTGTCATCTATGCTGCTGCATGGCGAGTGGAGCTATTTATTTATCTCAACTTGCTTGGTGCTTAGCCCTCAAGTGTCCCATAAGTTTTAAAGTGTTTTCAGTCGTTTTTAATATTAACCGCATAAATTGCATAATTCTTTTCAGCTTTGGTGAAATAGCTCCGAACTTTGCTTTTCGTTAGCATACAAATACATCGATGTCGATGTTTCAACCTTAGCTGGACGTACCAGCAAAGCAGAAATTATTATAGCAATATATTTTTTATGAAAAAAGTATCTTTCAATTTATATAAATTTTAACCCTACACATTAATAACCTAAAATTTGTTGACTATATTATTGTATACCCAGATATAACTATATAAGTATATTACCAATGGGTTCTTAAAGAATTATATAATAACAAGTGAAAACAATGAGAGTAAGTAACCACAATAGTAATAGATGTAGATATATTGATCTATTATATATAGTTTTCCAAACACTCATTGGTTTGTTCAGAATTTTTAGTCATCATGGTTAAAATATGTTATACATTCAATAATATTGAAATCACACCAAACAAATTTACGATGATGCATTTTTTCGTTCAGACCGAATATTTTGCATCATGAACAGCTGTTTTTTTGTTTTGGTTATACACACACGTGGAACTTTGGGAACACGTTGGCTAAATTAAAACTAAAAATTTGTAAAAAATAGAGTATTTAGAACATTTGGCAGAGCATATGCATATAAATCTTGTAGCTTCCTTTTTCATTCCTAATACTTATATTGTTCGAATTTCAAAACGAAGTTAACAATTTGAATTTTACTTAAAAATGTTATTTCCCATCATCAGCTGTTTAATGCTGCACATGGCCGAATGTGGCAGGTAGAAATCGTCCAACGCTTCGGTGTGAAAACACTATTATAGCCTATCTACAGTGAGTTAAAATCTGTGTCTAACTGACAATAGACTCGTGTCTAATTCTACAATAAACACAAGGGAAATGACGAAATTGTGGGGTTGTTGTTGTAGAATTAAACACGAATCTGATTTGTTTCTAGCATAGACACAATATTGACACAACTTTCAGAATGGTCAGTCTGCGGCAGTGTTAGAAAGTGTTGGCAATTGTTGCCAATTATTTGGCGATTGTTACCAACTTTTTGTGATTGTTGCCCACTTTAAAGCTGATGATGGAAGAAATTAATTGTATTTTTTTATGGTTGGGTCAATAAGACACAGATTTTGACACAGTGTAGACGGCTGTGTCAAATCGGTTATCGAAAGCGATTATTTTTTGCTTGTCTTTTCAGATAGAAAGTCTAGCTCTGTTAAAAATTGTAGTAATACCAATGAAATACTACTTTCACGCAAACTATACTAAACTAATTTTAATAATTTTTTTTTTTTAAATCCTACAATTGGCTAAGGAATCGAGTGGCATACTTACTTTTCGGATAGAGCCCGCTGTTGTTGAGAAATTGGTGGATAAAATTTTGCATGTAAAGCTAAAAGACATACTATTTTAAAATCAATCAAGTCGTCTTTGACAAACAAATCAGACAATTATGTCAATATTAATATTTTATTCGTCTGATATTTCAATGCGCATTATACTACAATTAAAAAGAGAAGAGCATCACGCACTAACATCACGTGAGGGGTCTAGCGTAGCAAGCCGGGTTCGCTAGTTTTAAATAATCCAAACAAAATCGAATAGGCTTTTTTTTGAAAAACCTATGATTATATTTTATCTTTTTATCAATTCTTTTTTTTAAAAGAGACGTTGTCCCGTATTTAGAAATGGCGTTTCGATGGGGTTATGTCGTCATTATTTATCAAGATTACATTAGAGCAGAGCCAAATGGACGTCTCCAATTCTAGCTTGAATTCTAATGCTGGCATCTTCATGCCGGTAGACGTTCAGATGCGTTAATTCAATTGTTGATTTATTCCAATAAATATCCATTGTTGTCCCTAACAACACTGGCTGCTCTTCCAAGAATGGACCACAATATCAAAATACCAGAAATTACCTCGGTTTCAACAAATAAACAAAATTCAATAAATTCATGTTCATTTGAAAATCTTATTATTCTGGATTTACATATAATAAAATAGACAGAGGGTTATTTCTTAAATTTTCCATAAAATCGAAGTTCCAAAGTTGGATTTTACTCAAAAATCTATAGAGAAGCTATGAGTTAGTAGAATGTCTTTTGCGAAAAAATAAGGATCATGGACGCACCTCAGTGACACTTGATTCTTGTCGATGGAATAAGGCCAATGGGATATTGTCTTGGTTGTCCACTCCTAATGTGGGAAACTCTTGAAATTCATTAATTTTATTTATTGTCTGAAAAAGTATTTGAAGTTTATGTTCTCCATGTTATGTTTTTTGGTAGAGCTCTCATTCTACAACTTTGCGGCTAGTATTCCAAGACTTGAAGATATTAGTGTCGTTGGGTGGCATTATTGATGTACTATATCTTTTTTAACTCTGAATGGTAGAAGATACTTTAGATTTTGCCTTGGCATCGAACAAATCATGTTTTACAATTAATCATAGGGACTTTAGAGTTCAAGATCTATTGTATATTTATATTTGAGCTTTTAAGTCATAAGTATTTGTTGGATAAGGAAAATATCTAAGTATGTACATATGTATGTACTTATGTAAATAAAGAAACTTAAACCTTAAGATAGTATTTAAGATGTTTAAATTGAATTGTGTTGGATATTAAATAATGTGAATACTAGCAACTATTAATAAATTGCTTACAGGGTGTTTACTTAAATTGATTTTAAATTATATTTTCTAATTAGTTTTCTTTAATCCTAATTAAAGTGAAGCTTGTATCCTGATGCTACTGCTGATGATGATGATGATGATGTAGGCAATACATACAATAGTGCTTATCTTAATTGCTTAAAGAGGGGGTGGCATTCGGGGATTATGTGGTAGTACAATATGAATGTGTTGACGTGTATCCTTATTGATATTTTAGAAAAAGGGTATTATATTGTATATATAATAAATGTGGAATGGTTAAAGATACTACGATATTGTTCTTTATAGTACTGGTATGTGTATAACAGTAGTCCTTGATTAAAAAAGTAATTAGAAAACTAACTGAAAACTGTAAATTAAAACAGAAGGAAAAGTAAGGAAAACACACGCACATTATTTAACTTTTCTTTTGATACACACACGTACACGCTCATAGATACATATGTATATTCATATATGGTATGTGTCAGTTAGTGAGAGTGCGTGTAAGTGAGTGCTTTTTTCCGTAGCCAAAGGGTTATTTAACGCCCACCCTATAAATGACTATGACTCCTATGCGTGTTCAGCCCAGTTAAAATGTTTTGTTCTGTTTTTTTTTTTTGGAATTGAACACATATGAATGCATGCATGTATGCTTATATACAAAGATGTACATACATATAAACATACATACGTGTATACCATATAAGGAGTATGTGTATTCTTTCGGCAGTTCGTAGATTTCATTTCGTTTGTTCATTCATTCATTCGCACAATAATGTTTTCGAATGTCATTTAGCAATGACTATATAGCAAGGGAAAAAGGGTGGGTGATGGTAGCCGGTGAAGGTGTGGGTAATATGAGGACCCGGTCCCTTATGACTTGAAGTTTTGTTGGAGCTGACAATGAAGATGGCGGCTGCGGCTGCGGCGGTGGTGTCGTCCATTAATATGAAACGAAAGGATTTGTTTTAATTTTGTTGCCCGTAGCGAAATGATGAAATTTTACATGACGATGGTGATGGTAATGGCAGTGGGAAGTCAAAAGAAGAAAAGCGTAACAATGGTAAAAGTTTGCAAATGAAATAATGAGAATACTAGTAGTGAGAGAATACAGTACACCTATACTCGTACCTCTGTAGTGGCCTATCTAAAATTTTACAATTTTTCGGTGCACTATAGAACCTTTTCTAAAAAATTCTGGTAATCGAGTTTTTTCTCAACTTAAGAAAAGCTCTGGAGTCGGCCAATGAATAAACTTTGAGACTCAAACAACATCAGGGATGGATGACGGGCACAAAATAAACAAATCGTACAAGCATATTAAATCAATCACAATATATCAATTGAGGATACTCCAAATTTCAAAGAACTTCGATACAATGGTTAAAAATAGGTGGTGGTCAAGATGTTGTCAAAGAATCTGTTCCAAACGGGTAGTTGATCTACTTATAAGAAAATGAAAAACCACTTCATGAGAAGTTGAACATTGGATCAATAAAATCTTTACACAATATAATAAAATCGTAGACGAGCAGTTTCTGTTTGTTTGTGACTATTGTGCACGCTAATCTCAAAACCGGCTTCACCGATTTCAATGCGGTTTTCACTGATCTATTGTTGCAAGCTTTAAGTAACATTTAATACAATATATTGTAGGATTAAATTTTTGCAAAACCACACACAAAGATTTTCATAAGTTTTTTTTGTTGTTTATGCTTTGCTGCTTCTTGAATTTTGTGTGTTGTTGTTATCGTTGTATTTATCCCTACGCTCTTCGTTCTTTTGTTTCTCTAAATGTCACCATAAGATAAAAGGCGATCTTCATACATATTGCAGTGTTCACTTCATAAAGTACAACAATAATATAAGTTGCATCATGGCAAGGATTGAAGCAACACTACAATTAATCCCGAAGCTTTATGCAACATCAAACCATTTGCTAGCAAAAGATTTCGCCGGCATCTTTAAGCAAAAACGGCATTATAAATGTCTCTCTGCCATCAGGTGCTGTGCCATATATTGCAAGCAACTAGAATTGCCTCCACCAAAGTTTTCCAACAGTATTATCCCCTCGCCAGCCGGGGCTCGAAGTCAGCCAAATGTTATCACCTGTCTTCACAGTTCAGCCAAAAACACAACCACCAGATCCGAGTATGTGCCACGTTTCCTATGCGAAAAAGAGAAACTGGGTAAATAAAATTGGCTTTACACTGATGGAACAAAAACCGATCACTCCACGGCTTTTGCAGTCGTAAATAACAGGGAGAAAACAATTACTGGAGGCTCACTGCCATTATATAATTCCATCTTCATCGTAGAGGCTTTTGCAATTCTAAAAGCCTGTCAATTTGCTGTCCATAACAACGGGAACTTTGTCATCTGCTCTGACAGCCTTTCCGCCCTGTTAGCCATACAAAATTGTCATTATAATGACTCAACGATTCGTGAAATCCAGAAAATCTCCACTCAACACTGCAACAAAATTACTATTTTCTGGGCTCCAAGTCATCAAGAAATAAATGGAAATTAATGTGCTAATATGGCTGCGCGGCATATTAGCAATGCCCCGTCTCACTACTTTACGCCGTCCAACGCAAAGGATGTAATGAACCTCGTCACATGTCACCTTCGTTGGAAGAAGGTGTCTGAAAAGGCACAATTCAAACATCGGTATTCTACCATCAATACGTTGTGTTCGAAAATTACCCTACCCGCATACTCACAGGACACCCATAAACATATTCTCAATGGAACAACTCGTTCAACATGTCCTTTCTGTGGAGCCGATCTGACCGTTGATCATCTCTTGGACGCCTGCCAGAACTTAAGGAACATTTGGTTCCCAAATTCCATCCCAATTATAAAAAACTCCTACATCCGTTAACATATCCAAATTTTAAATTTTTTTTAAGTTTTCAAATATTTACATATATTTAGGACATAGATATAATTCAATCACGAGTCGAAAGGCCCCGTAGCTAGTGCTCGTTAAACTTTATATTAAGTCTAGTAGGTATTAAAGTAAGTTGGTATTATGCATTTTTAAGAAATCGATTGAACCGATCTCTCTGTACCTGCATTTCTATAGTATTATAAAAAGATTATTTTAGATTAATTTAAATAAATTTTTAGCTTTAAATCCAAATTTACCGGAATCTATATAGAATCTAATTGATACGAATCCATATTTATTTATAGGATTTGTATTTAGATTATAATAAATTGATTAAAATTAATAATTATTAATGCGTTCTACGTCCAACTTTTCCGAAACTTTTCTGGGCCGTAGAACGAGGTAAGTTTATGTATGTGTACAATAGTACAGTCAAACAGTTAAAGGAAGATAGGGTGAAAGGAGCATTATAGAATGAAAGTGCTGCTCATTGTAGAATAAGTTTGGAAAGGTGGTACGTTACCACTTACTACAGTACAGTAGTTTTCGGTTGGGCTGTAAGAAAATTGAATGGGTTGAGACAATTTGATGGCCAAATAAACAAACAAACGAATCATGTACATATGAATGCATGTACGTATGTACGAACACATTCACATCATACTCATGCCAGCACACATAGGTATATGTACCTATATGTACATAAAGAGTTATGTATGGATATACAATATGTATATATACATACATATGTATCTATGTATCTCGACAAAGTGTGTGTGAGAGTAATTAAATCCACGGAAAAGCGTTTTCTGTTGATTTTCATTTCGTTTTACTTTTGACTCTGTCATACTAGTTACTACATAAAAGAAAAGCAACAATGGTAGTAGTAGATATTGTATGTACATGTGTGCGTGCAGAGGTAGAGAGAGTGGTAGTGTAAGTGGTATTGGTAGTGGGTGAATATTTTCGACAAAATCTTAAGACTCATCAATTTTCATTTCACATGTAAGCATCTCGCATCGTTATACATACATATGTGTAATTTCCTACATATGAATACATTCAAAATGACATATGAATGTATTCATGCATACCGCTAATGAATATGCGTATCTGTGTGTTTCATATATCCGCAAATGTCAGTGCCAGGACATGGCTTAAACAGCGCATGACTTGGATTAGTTTTAAGTTCCCAGTAAATGAGCACATACATATATAGATACATATGTATATATCAGTTATTTTATAGTGGTGTATTTGTATCTTTGTCATCGTCATGATGTCAAAATGAACTCGTTTAGTTTTGCAATTAATTTTCCAAAGAAAATACAAAGAATCAAAAAAAAAAAACACAATGAAACTCTTTTCTTTTTTGACATTTGTTACCAACTTCTTCTGGTTTGAAGTGTGTTTTCTAAAATCTCCATATCCATACCAATATTGTCATATCTCTATCCTTTCGAATACTACAATTCTAATTGATAAGCCCATTTCTTAATGAAGGACCCTCTAAGAACTTAGGTTTGGTTATGTTACATGTAAGTTCACTCATAGAATGGTAATAGGGAGGGGTGTTTGGTTAATTAAATGACATCTAAAGAAATACTATCAGAAGTCTCCCACAGCTTTTAAAATCAACCTGAGGAGTCCATAAACAGAGCCAAGTCCCCAGTGGTTATTTTGTCAAGCTGCACAACTCATCAAAAAAAGGTTTCCCGGGTTCACATAAAACAGCTACGTCTGAAGTGCATCCATTGAGTTAGTACTGCCGTCAACATTCTACTCTTTAACTTGCTAAAGCGTAGGAGCTCGGAGGTGCATTTTAGTCCTAATAGCGACAGTACAGCTAGACCCATTCGTCCACTTCATGCCTGCTAGCTTAAGGATACTTAACTTGTCCTAAATTAAATCGAAATTGTTGTGAAATTGCTTACTGCTCTTGACACACAAGACTATTAACAAAAAAACAGATTTCATCTTACTGATCTTGTCGATGTTAAGAATAAGAACATATAACTACAGCCATGAGATTTCAGGATAACCTGAATGGATAAATAATCCATTCGAATGTGCTAGTAATAGAAAAAATATATATAAAGAAAAAATGATGTAGAAGTGTGGGTTATGGGCATTTTGAATTTATACTGTGGATACACAAATATACTTAACATTAAGACACATAACACTGAATAGATACCACAAAAATCACATATATAACTACACCGTGGTGTGGTCAATAAAAACACACCGATTGTAGATATGAAATATTGACAGATTATTTTTATTAGATCACAAGCTTTTAACAAAAAGTATATCTTATCTAGTAAAACGAGTATATTGGTTTTTGAAACAGTAATAAAGAAAAAAGGAAATAAAAGATTACTAACATTTCCGTCTTATAATTTTCATAATGAATCTATCTATTGATCTTCTCCATTCTTGATTCATAATTTCTTCCATACTCCTTACCAACTCTTCATTCTTTAGCTTCACATCTTGTAGTTTTGTATCTGTCATGATCTTTTTATTAGTTTTCTTTTAAAATTAGTAACTTTGTTTTCTTCATGGATCTTGCCAATTGATTCATTCGACTTGTTCTTCATCTGTTTATTAATGGAAAAAGAAAAAGATAGAAAAATGTGGTTCTTATAGAAAATTCACACAAAAAAACTTACCTTCCTCTCCAAGTCCTTTCATATATCTCCATCTAATCTGTAACTCCTCCTGAGTGCGCTTGTAATGGCACTCTGACATACCTACAGTAATCTCCGCCCAGGCTTTTTCTTTCATCTCACGAATCATTGGGTCATTACCCTTATTAGCGAGTGTTTGTCTGAAGAAATGGCATAGGCATCGTAGCATCATCGATTCATGCTCAGACCAGGGTAGACTTGATGATGCCATTTTTCTGTTTTAGATAAAAATAACACAAATGTTAAAATAAGTTGTAAAATGTGAATTAAATGAGATGAAAAAGCCGTGGTGTCATAAAAACTGGTGTGGAGTTTCCTAATAGATATTATAACCATTTTTTAAATTTATTAAATTTGCGGAAACAAAACCAAAAGTTTGGAAATAAGTAGATGGTCAAATCGTCATGGTCATATGCAACAATGTCATCAGTGCGAGCAAATAGGTTGTTTTGTTTTTGTTTTCTATCCACACAAATTAGAGAAACTAAATCTGTGTACATCAAACCCAAATTTGATGGATACTATAGATTAATGAATGAAGTGGTACGATAATGCAGAACCATGACTGATGAGGAAGTTGGCGTCCGATCTAGCAGATAGTCAAGACCACAACACAAACCGTCTTCTGCATGCTGCAACAATTCCAGCGAAAAGATCAAACAAAGTTAAAAGCAAACCGATTGGAGTTGAACCCACTCGTCATATCCGGATTTACTAGAATCTATACTACCATGCAGACCTGACGAAATTGTTTATTCCGCAAGTGAGGTGCAGGTATCCCAACAGAAAATATTACCGCATACTTAAAATGCAACAGGAGTTCTTAGAAATACCTCCCAATGTCGTGCATTCCAAGTTTGTTATCATCAATTGATTTGATGGATCCTCAGGCCACAGCATATACAAACAGCGTTTTGACAGTCTTCCACTTGCTACTTCAATCTTTGTTACCACAGTTGTCCCATTAAAACTGGTAAATCAAATGCAACAGCCTATTTGGTTCAATAAGAATCCTCAATCCGTTCGATTTTGGCGGCCTTTGCAAATAGAATTTGTGATGGAAAGTAGCACCCTTATATTAAAGAAAAAGGAAAAGTTAAATATTCAGATAAACAACCTTCAAATATATTTGTACTTATAAATGTGTATACTGGACAAATGACACTGTTTGATGGTAAAGTCTTGATAGTCTTGTCCAATATGTGGACAATACTCTTCAATATGGAATAAGTCCTCAACATGCTTGGATCCGCTCCTTCGAGTTCGTATTAAAAATCTCATAAAGAGTTGAGCTTATAGTCGCTCGTCAAGGGTTGTGACAAACATCAATTGGCGGCTAGAAAACAATAGAAAAAATGTTAGAAAAAATGGGCCTTCATGTGGACAAACCGAAACCAAATGGCAGTGGAAACACAAAAGGCGGAAATACGACCAGAAGATCGTTGTCTAATGCAGCACTGTTATCACCGATATTACATATGGATTACGAATTTCTAAAATTACAATTTCCTACGAGTACGAAATAAACTCAGAAAATTTGATAGTCTTCTGTGCTAATGCCATGTCGGTACATGGACACCAAATAAAAAAGTTGTATGCAAGAAAATGCAGTGGACTAGACAATATTACAGATGTTTTTAACAGAGCCATGGATACTTCTGATCCCCTCTTGTCCAGTCTCTGTCTGAAAGAAAGGCAAAATAACAAACGAAAAAAATTAAAAATACATGCACTCACAATGTCACTAACACACACATGCACATATACTACACATTGCACACATATAGCCACACGAAGAGACACATAACTGCACCGTGGCCTGGCCAGGCCTTCTAATCTTTATTTATTATTTTTATTGAACGTCACCTTATTTGTTTTAACATTTTAAACATATAGAATTATAAATGCAACTTACTTAACAATTATAAGAACACAAACAAAAAAACACACGCCGATTGCTAGAAAATATTTTGTAGAAAGAAAAAATTGTTTATCGGTCGTTGTGCCGAACTGCCAACTCAGCGCATTATACATTCAAAGCAAAAATTTTAAAAAGAATATAGCCCTGGTCAAATGCAACGCGCCCTCTACAAATGCAGCGCGTCCTCTTTATATTTTATTACCTAAATTTGGACATTGAAAACGAAATTGTATGCATTCGCGGAACAAATTAAATTGTATATTTGATTAAAATGGACACCGTGAGAGAACCTGGTAAGTCTTTTATATACACGTACATATAATCACCATATGCATTTATTTAATTTACACGGTGTGACATTAATTCTTTACAGATTTCAATGGTACGCCTGAGGAAAACTGGGAAGAACTTCAGAGATTTCTCATTACATCTGATTGTATAATGGAGAATAATAGAAATGAGTGGTTCGAATTCCTTAAGCGGCATGCTAATCTTCTTGCTCTTTATGAAAATGCTATGGCAATGGAGCAGGAGGATAGTGACCATGTTTCTCAAAATAATAACTGACTTGACTTTGCAAGCATTTATGTGCATAAGTGTATGTTTGATAAATCGGTGAATAAATGAGAGAATGAAAACATGTAGGAGTGTGTACTAAATGAACAGCATATTGAAAGAATTGAGGATAATTGTGTGTTTATTTTTGTTAACAGGGGGTAAGCCAAAGCAATTGATGATAGGAAAAATGGATATACAGTTTGCAGTGCAAAACTATTGTCCACATTCAAAATCTTATTACACCACTCGATAGCCAAAGCATCAAAGAATTGGTTATGTGTGTAACACTTTGGTGGGCGAAGTGGAAAGCATCGCCATTTTGCTTTTTATTGGCTGTAAAAATTTTCGTCTAATTTGCTGTTTTTGCTTTTTGTTATTGTGTTGTGTGTATTTTGTTTTTGTTCTACTTATGTATATTTTTTTTTTGCTATCGCTTTACACACATTTTCTTTTGTTATTGCTATTTTTGCTTTATGTTTTTTCTTGTTACTTTACTTTTTGTTGATCATTATCTTTATCATGTTTGTTTGTTGATCATTATCATCATCATGTGTACAAAACTTAATCATTTCATTTTTACTTATTTATATTTGTTGTTGTTTGATATTAAGTGAGTAGATAATAGAGATCTAAAGCAGCAATAACATGCTTATACTCTCTTTTTTTGGTTATGCATGCTCAGCTCACTTCATTCACACAGGAGGAGACATCGGAGAATCTATAAAGTATGTATTGTATATACTTGATCAGCTCGACAAGACAACGATATTGACATAAACATTTTCGAAATGAATTTACAGATCAAAAATCCAAAGGTTCGTGGCGTCTGTCTAGTAACAGTAACAGTTAATGATATCTTCAAATTCATGCTCCATCCGCGCTGCAGCTTTACCAGAAATTAAGTTTTGTATGTTGTTAAAACATGAAAATCTGAAGGACTTTTTAGAGTTATAACACACATAGATGTATACACGCAAAACAGACTGCAGTGTCCTCGATACCCGATTTTTAACACAATAATTTGTGCGTTTACTTAACTCCTAATTTGTCAATTCTACAAAAAACTTGTGTGCCTGCAGTTGTTTAAAGTAAGAAATATCTTTGCAGTTTTCATTGTTCTTTGTGTTATTTTTCTAACTACTTATATTGTCGGTTATTGTTTTTTGACATCTTTTAAGAGATAATTCCTCCATAAGATTTCAAGCTAAACTGAATGAACCAAAATTATTATGATGGTATACAAAAGTTACGGGAGAACTAATCAATTGACAAATAAGAAGTTGCATGACTTGTCTAAAAGTTTTGAAGCTGTGTAAATTTTTAATTATAATTATCAGTCACAGTGGATGTTACTTATGTACTTATGTATAACCTCACCACACCAAATATTATTTGTAAATGTTTTGAGCAATCTATCGATTGATATTCATTTATTTTTTGGTGGTCTCTAAGTAAAGAGTTTGAGATTTGTAATTGTTCGTCGTCATTGTTTTCAATGTAGTACATAGTTTGTAGGAAATTTCATTGTAACTATAGTATTCGGACGAAGGCATAGACACATCGTGGTTGGTATCATTTGATGTTTGTGGATGGAGAATGAATGGATGAAAAGTGTTTTTTGGGTTGGGTTTTGATTAAATGAAACAAACGTCTTAGTATGAATTAAATAACAAACTTTAGATATTTAAGGTGTGTTGTACTATATACGTGTACATACAGATACAGATATGTACATAGATGGACAGACAAACAGACATAGATACACCACATAAGCATGGAAACCCATTGAAGGTGGACGAAGGTCGCCCGGCAGCCATTTTAAATAAATAACCGTCGTCGTTGTTGTCATCATCATCATCGTCCTCGTCGTTGTCGTTGTCGTTTAAGTTTCGCCATTGCCATTGCTATCGCCAGCATTTTCAGCTGTACTGTCCTGTGTTGTCCTTTTCCAAAGGTGTAGACATTCAAAGTTTTGTTGGGGGTGCTTAACTTTCCAGCTAAGACCGCAACATATATTTACTTGTTTGTCACGTCCCTGGACTTGTTCTGTGGTACAATATAATAGCTTTGGCCATTTTCTTCTTTCTTGACTCCTCTATCATTCGTTTAAGTTGCTATAAGCGCCGTTTCATGTCCTGTCCGTCGTCTATCCTTTTCCGTTTTCCTCTACAGTAAAAGAGATTCATTCCATTTTGTTGTGACTCCTTAACTATTTTCCTTTTTCGAATTTGTTCGTTCATTCCGTTGGTTTTTTGGTTTGTCTGTCTGGCTGTCTGTTGGTCGATTGGTCTGTCTCCCCTGAATGTTGTTGAAGTGTTTCGGTTTCGAATCGTCCTTTCGTTCACTTTGGAAAAGTTACTGATTGTTATTGAGTCCCTGAGGTAACAAAAATATTTCCAATTTCGACCAGCAACAGCAACAGCAACGGAGGCTTCATATGCCTCAAAGTCGATAGCCAGTATTTCCATTTCCATTTCCTTAGCTTTTAAGTTAGCGTCCAGCTTAGGGTCGACACCAAAGGGGTGCAGCAGCAGATATTGATAGACAAACAGACGCACAGACGAACGGATAGACGGAAGGAGAGACAAAATAATGCTTTCGTGTAATGTCAATTTACTTTAAATTGAAATGATTCAAGGGCGAGTTAAGGCAAGTCTCACCAGTCCAGTCGCGTATGGTTGAGTTAAGATGAGTTCAGTTCGGTACGGTTTGGTTTTGTTCGGTTTAGTAGAGTTAAGTTGAGTTTGTGGCTTCAGTCCGGTAGCAGTGTTTTTCTGTGCCGTGACCCCAGTTTCCTGCCCCCACCCCCGCCATTATAAAGTTGGCGTTCGCTCATGATATGAGAAATTTCCATGGCTTTAGTTTGCCTTAGTCTCCGTTCCTTTTGCGCATTAAGCGTAAACATCATTGACTGCAACACGGAAATATTGTTACTGTACTCCTCCTCCTTTTGCGATGTACAATATTTGTAGACCAAAACTTTTTATATGGCAACTTGTGGCCGTCGATGACGACGGACAACACCAGCAAATACAACAATGACAGCAACGACCAGACCAGCAAACATTCCACATACATTTACTTGTATATATGTAGGTATATGTACACTGGATCTCACCATTATCCAATGCCAGCTGCCCATTCCTTTTTATGATTGAATGCCTAGCTTGATTTGGGTCTTTTATTACATTGTATGTATGTCGTATTCTTCACTTGCCTGTCTCTTCCTCCCCTCTCCCCTGTATTCTACTTACGTAAAATATTTATTTCTCATCCGCAAAAACTTGAAGCACTTTACTAAGGAACATTGGTTAGATAAAATGGTAAATGGGGGGGCGGGGAGACTTTAGTGCTGCTGGTGAGTGATTGACAAGAGCAAAACTTAGTTGGTGGGGTTGATTTTGCAAATATTGAACTCACGCCCTCATCACTTTAGTTTGGTTTGGTTTCGTGTCTCTTTTACTTTTTGAATTTGTTTTTCTTTGAGTAGAAAATATGACCAAGGGTCGATACCATTATTGAGACTTAAAAACATGGTCCAGTTCAATTTGGTATATACATGGATGAATAGATGGATGGATATATAAAATACACTATATACTTATATGTATGTATATACGCTATTTGTATTTGTACTATACATAATAGTATTTTAAGAAAAGTTTTGGCTTCGTTTGGCTGACCCTTAAGTATCTCAAATGCCACCAAATAAGTTTAAGGACTAAAGTAAAATGGTTATTATTGATTTTCTTTGTTCAGTAATTCAGTAATTTGGAAGTTCTTACTATAAAAAATGACTACTATAACCTCCAGTAATCCACCAGTTGAAGCAACTGAAAGAAATAATTTGGTATATACAAAAATAACATTTGATTTTAGTTTTCTCTTTGTGATTTATGTACACCACTTTTCAACGAAAAGGCAAGAAGAGAGGCTGCCATTACTGAAATCCCCTTTAAGGTCTATCAATGGCAATGGTTTGGCAATAAAAATCATATCAAAATTAATAATATAAGGTTGACGAAAAAGTTTATGATTCCCAGCTCTTGAAGATGAACTCTACTGATATTGGGGACTTTATTCGGAAGTGCTGGATGCCACACACACAATAAACTATATGCGACAGTGAGTGAATTGTTTACTAGATACCCATTTTCTCTAATCTTATCTAAAGTGAAGCTTTTAATTTTTGTGATAAGGTCCTTGCCTTGACTGAGGGAGATTCACACAAAATTTCACAATTTGACAAACTTATAAAGAGTGAAAGTACAATAAAAGTGCAGTGCCACTCAAATTGTGCTCATATTTGATACACAAACTGTGTTCTTTGTTGATACTCAAACTGTAACAGAGAGAATATAGTAATGCTAAGAATGGAAGCATATCTGATATCTGGCATTCGATGCCGTTCGGTTGGATGCAACCCGGAGGTGCGTGAAGAGTATTACATCTTTGGCACAGCCAATGATATCCTGCTTTCTGGTTTCTTATTGTCGATGAGAATGAGACACACAAATTTGGAGGTTGCCAACTCAGTACATTAAAGATAACGAAAGAATTTTAGATAAATATTATACATAACCATATATTCATCATATGCTTTACATTGACATTGATTCTTTGTAGATCTCAACGATACGGCAGAGGAAAACTTTCAGCGACTGGACAAATTCTTCTCAAATTTCCAATTGGAAAATGAAAAAAACGAGTGGCATGAAAAACTTGTTGAGATGATGGCAAAGAGGAAACCAAAAGAGAAAACCACTCCAAATGATGATGAAATGGATAAAAATTAATAGTTGCAACGTTTTCCCAGTGTTTTCTTTTTTAATCCATAGTGTTAGTGCTACAGTATGAAGGTAATGACATATGTTTAACATTTCCTGATTCTTGATGATAAAATTTAACCTATTGTCACTAAAACTAAGATTTGATAGCTTTTTTTTCGGAAGATTTCTTTGATTATAGATTTGGTGAAATGTTGCAAGGAACATAGCTTGGGTAAGAGTTGCTTACTGTATGATTACCACTAGCATCACATTGCGATCTCACTTCGAAGGTTCAGTGATTCAGATAGTGATGTCGGCAGTAACTTAACTACTAATGGGGTCTTCCAAGCCGGTAAGGTTAAAGTGAGTACCGAATCTAATATCAATCTAAAATTTAGACAGAAGACTACGACAGAAAGTAGCATTTGATCACCGGCTAGTGGCAGCTACAACACGCGTTTGACTTGTAGCAAGCGGCTTGCGATTTAAACGCGAAAACACGGCAAGTCTGAATAGGCCTACCATCGGACAAGGGAACCTGGGTAAATTGGCCTTCTTCCTGAAACAATCTGATAACTGAAACCAAAAAGTATATAAAGAAGACAACAATGCTTTTCCCCCAAAAGCTGCAAACATTCGTTAATTTTTGCCTGGATCTGGTGGCCCGGCATAATCTCTAACCAATACCTACTTATAATCTACTAATGTACTTTCCAATTGAGCACCTAATCAAATGTAGATGATTAGGATGGATACACCATACTTTATGTAAAGATGCTGGTGAAGTGTGCAATTCAGGTCTGCGGTGGAACCCGCAAGGTTTGAGAAACTTTCGAATGGACGCTGACTTGAGGAATACCAATACCAATACTGGTACACTCTGAGGTTTCTTGCATAAAATTTGGAATGTCTTAATTCAATAAAGATGTCAGTTGTTTCTTCACAGATGTGAAAAATATCCCGGAAGACTGTGGGATCTTAGCAGCGAAAGGCAAGTAAACGGAATTACTTGTGGAGCTACATTTTCATTGATATCTGATGAGATTTCCAAGCAAGAAAAAAAAAATACCAAAAACTTGAAGCAGTTGTTATGAGAATTAAATTTGTCATATAATTATTTAAAGAAGAAACTGTTACAAGATATTAGCTAGAATACAGTAGAATGTACAATAGCAGTTATATGTACCCAGTGTACTAAAACTATCATAAGCGATATGTTTGCGATAGATTTGCTGATCTTTTTCGGACAAAACTATCGCGGTCGGATCCGAAAACGATAAGCGAATGAATCATCTGTCATTCAGCAAATGTGGCAGCAAATCTATCATTTGCGATAGTCGTAAAAGATACTACTCGTATATTGTATCTTTTTTCGCGTGCCATAAAAACCGTTTTCCATTTCTTTTGCCTATAGTTTCTTATTCATCATATTTATACCCGCAAAACTATCTTTAACAAGTACTTTAGCGGACTTAAAGCAATGTCCGTATTTTCTTCGCAAAACGCTTGTTTCTGAGCCCGTTTGTGATAGTTTAAACGGACGTCTGCTCAACATTCGCTGCTTGGTCCACTGGGTAGTTGTAGTAGTATATAATAGTAAGTAGTATTAGGTAATGCTAGTCAATTTTTCTCCTCTGCAACAAATCTTAATTCTCCTTTTGATTGACTCTGCTGGCACCTCATCAAAATAGTTCTCCAGCTTATTACCCCCACAATCCTTTCTATTGAGTTGGATGATCCAAATCGATGTTTCCATTATTGTCTTTAGCCCAATCAGTTGGTTTTGATTGCATCTTGGCAAAGCAAGCTTCTATGAGTTGAAGTCTTTCCTTAAATCGACTGATCTTGTCTATCATAATGGTTTTTTGTTCTGCAACAATAGGGCCCACACTTGGATAATCATGTTTTAATCAATCATGTACCATATCGATAAATTTTGGTTGGAGTCAAAAATATCAAAATGAATTTGATTTCAAGCACTCAATCAACGCCACACACAATCAATCAACTTTGAATCAAACCAAATTGGTCGATATCGTTGTTGATTGATTCATTTATGTATGATTGCCCATAAAAAATAGAAAAAAATTTCTTTGCCAAGTGTGAACACCAAAAAATATTGAAAAATGTTACTGGGCAAACTTGACTTGGTTTGTTAACATTCATATGTATATTATGAGCAAATAATTTTTGGGCAAATATTTGCCTAGTGTGCAAACTTAGCGTATTATGTAACTGATATTTGCATATCATAAAAGGATTCTGAATAAATTTAAGTAGGTTTTGAATTAGAAATAGAAATTAAATTGATAAAATTACAAAAAAATAAAAAAAAATTTCCATATCAAACGATAAACGATTGGCGCAATAAGTAAATTTAAAAAATTATGTCGAATCCGGGAGTACAGCAGGGTAAATTTAATATCTTAACAATAATGATTGCTTTTTATATATGGTACGTTATGTAATTGGTTTATTGTAGAATTGATCCATCGCCTGGCACATTGCAAGAAAAGTAGAGAAGATTTCGATTCCATACAATTCCTGCTGGAAAACCACGCAAATCGATGTCAAGAGGCTGCTAATAAGGAAAGAATTGAGGATACTAATATTATAATCGAAGAAAAACTTAAAGTTTTTAAAGATGATAAAAAAAACAAATAGCTTTTAATGTTCTTCAATAAACTGGATTGAAATCCAAACTTATGGGTTAAACAGTCTTTTTTTCTTCTGAATATTTGCGCCTAAACAATTGTGATGCACGAATCAAACGTTTTTTGGATCCGGATGTTTCGAATCCGAATCCAAAAGGATTCGAATACTTACCGACGAATCCGAATCCTACTGTATGAAAAATTCAATTCAATTATTACTAATAATTAAAAAAACTTAATATTGTACAACATATAATATTTATATTATATTTATTTTTATGTTTATTTATCGTGATTAAATGCTAGAAAAACTATTTATGCGTAGATTGCTATCACTACTGGACGAAGGTTCCCTGATTCCTTAGCACCAGTTTGGTTTCAGATCCAGTCATGGGACTCCAGAATAGTGCCACCGTGTAGTACATCGTATCATCGAAACTTTCGAGACAAAGAAATACTGCTCATCTGTCCTCCTGGACATAAGGCAAGCATTCGATAAAGATAGCCACCGTGGTCTACTCTTCAAGTTTAAAAATATTCTGCCGACACCATATTACCTCTTTCTAAAGCCTTACCTAAAAGATAGGATAGGTACGACACAACGTAAGCACATCAAAACAAAGCCCTACGATGCATAACTGGTGCATCATGATATGTTAGAAAGACCATACTACATCGTGACCTTTAGATGCCTATGGTAATTGAGGAAATACATTGTTTCAGCAGCCGATACAACGATCGTTTGCTAAAGCACCCCAATCCTCTGGCAAGTTGTTTTAACCGCAAAACAACTTCATAGTCTTTTCATCTATATCATTGATTCAAGAGAATCCAAACACGGTGTTAATAGAGCGGACAGACAGACACAGAGTATTAACTTCGTATTTGATCGTGGGCTCTTTCCTGGTAGATTTTCCAAAAAATGTCTTTCATATTCTTCAAATTGGCCTATAATGAATACACAAAAAGACGGAAAATCTTATAATCAGCTTACAAAGAAAAAGCATTTTCAATATTTGTTTTATCGTTTTGAACGTCCCTCCCCACTTGATGACATAAGCGACCCAAAACAAAATGCCCATTACTGGCTTCTTCGCTTCCTCAATTTTCAAAATATGTATATATTTATATAATAAATATTATTTATATCAGGAGGTAATTGAAAAATATTGGTGACGGAAAATCCTATAATCAGCTTACAAAGAAAAAGCATTTTCAATATTTGTTTGACTGATAAAAGAAATATACATATGTATGTGGGAGCTAGCTATACAATACTACATAAGTGCACTTTATTCTAATCCTTAATTTTATATTCATCCAATAACTATGGATATAGATACTAGATACTTACTACATTTTCAAATATATACGACAATTCATTTCAATTGGTGTCGAAAAACGTAAACAAAACAAATGAAACGAAACGAATGTTATGTATTTGTATGTCCTTCGCACTTGGTTTATTCGAAAAATCAAAATACAAATAAAAACTAAACAAATAATATGAAATGCCGCCAAATTTTTCGGCAACTGCTTTGACTAAAGCACTCTGCAAGAGACAGTCTCCGTAGTCGTTCACATATTTCTTTCGCGACCTTTATAGAGGCACTGATCAGCGTAACCAATAGCTAACGAACGAATTCCATGTTTTCGAATGTTTTCCATTCCATTTATTTGATTTGAAATTTGGTTTATTCGTATTTGATCTGAATATAAAATAAATCATTTGGTTCATCTGATCAAGTATTAAGTATTTGCAAAATTTTAATTATTTTATTTGGTCGATAGGAAACGAAAGACTCTATTAGATGGGTACATATGTGCATACAACATTTACTAAAGTGCTGTTGAAGATCAATTAATATGTACTAGTGAAATATCTTTAGTTATTTTTACTATTAATGTTATAGCAGAAGTATTCTCTTCTATATATGCAGGTATATACATATACATTGTCGGTGTTACATAGGATAGAAACGAAAACAGTACATTTGCACCTGAAACAGACCAGAAACAGCACCGCAATGGAAAAACAGCGCGGCCAGGTTGTATTAAACATGAAACCAGATCTCAGTTGTATTTGCACCAGAGCCAGAAATATCTACTTTTGACTTCTTTCCGGTGCTGTCGACAAATGTTTCTATTAATTTTTGCAATTTACCTTACACCTTTATTTTTAGCTTCTATCTGAATATGACTTTTCTTTTTCATTATGATCAAAACAATAATAAACAGTTCTGGTTCCGTTTCTATTCTATGTTACACAGTCTCACAGAACCAAAAGCAGACCAGAAACAGGACAGACCCAAAACATTGCGTACTGCAGTCTAGTACTATTCCCGTTTCTGTCCTATGCGACTGACACCGCGCCAGAATCCAGAATGGTCACTCAAAGCAGCGCTGCTTACTTACTGTCTGAAACAGCTGATGATGGCACATAACATTTTAAAGTGAAATGCAAATTGTTATCTTTTTTTAAATTTTAACAAAATAAGTATTCGATTGAAAAAGATCTGCAAGAACTATATGCATAAGTATACTGCAAAATGTTCTAAATCATGTATTTTTTTACAAATTTTTAGCTTTAATTTAGCCAACGTGCGCACAAAGACTACTTGTATTGAGCTGTTGGACCACTTTGATATATGGATAGATGAATTCATCCGCTTTGTTTGTAATACTCAAATCAATACGAGTATTATACATATATCTTGATCTGTTTATCTGTCTGGCTGTGTGTTCTTTTGTCTATAGTATTTCTGATCCAGAATTAATTACTAATATCAATGAATTTTATATCTTAAGTTAATTTTACTAAACCTAAATACATGACTAAAGTTGCTAATGAAAAAAGAAAACAACCAAAATAACGAATTTATGAAAATTTATGAAAACCATATATGTATGAAAAGAATGAAGGAATTGTACACAATTTTATAATGCATGTATGTATATGCATATATCACCTACACAATTCGTTATTTATTTGTATTGTCAAAAATAGAAGTAGTAACCGTTTTGAAAACGCTTATTTATTCATGTATTTGTTCACCGCTTCTGTCCTCCATAAGTCATCTTCTTCTGCGGCTGGCTTCATCGTTCGTTGTACTGTAATTTGGATTTTGTTTTTATTCGTTGTCGCCCAATGAAATGGAAACATTTATGCTCAATTCACCATTTTTGATAAACGGTTGAGCGATTGAAGTATCGAATACGAAACATTCCGATCTATGTATGGCAGAGGCGACATGTTCTTGTATGGAGAGCGGCTTTCCCACCCATTGGAGGCGAAGGCGATTGCTTTTTAATTCAAGGCGATAGACAAAGTTCTCAGCTTGTTGTGGGGAGCCAATCAATTTAATAGCTGCAAAGAAGTTTTGTTGTCCATTGTACATCTCTTGTTTTTCCAAAACTATCATAAAATGCTGACCGAAACATGATTGCATCATGGTCCAGTAAACGGTGCCAGGTAGATTTATATTGCTGGCCATGCATACGATTTCTGGGCTTTGCAGATTTTTAATGCATTTGTGCGACATCATTAGATGATGTGAGACTAGGCCCAATGGGCCTTGCCATGTGCATGAGGAACCCGGGTATGGGCATAGACAGTCACGATACTCGCATGTTTCTTCGTGATTGGTTTTCTCTGTAATCAGTACTGAGGTTGTGCAGCCGCTACCCGAGTACTTACATGGAAATTTTAAAATAGATGCCACTTTTTCCATGGCCAAGTTACGTGTAATTGCAAATAAGCCACGGCATGTGGGACAACATGCGAGTTGTGACCGACACGATTCGCATACCAAATGACCGTTTGTACATGGAAATATTGGCGGTAGTACATAACCAAAGCAGACAGGACATTCAAATAGCGATGTTAGTTCGGTCCACATGTCGGCATCACCGCCACCACCGAAACTGGACGGGAACGATGCATTAGTTGATGTTGGTGTGGCGCTCCTATTCATATTGCTGACGACACCTTGGTCCGATAATATCCCTCTGACAAATGCCTCCTCCTTCGAATTATACAAAGTACTGATTTCTTTCTAAAAAAAAAAAATATATATATATATACATATATAAACACATACTCATATCAATGTTTCTTTTAAATTATATATACATACATGAGTTATTGTTGTGACAAATGCAGAAAGAGAACTTCAATCAACACTTTTTTCTGCTTGTTTGAACTAACCTATCGCTGCGAATTTTATATTTAACTAGCTTTATGTTTGTGTGCAACAACAACTAGAGAAGAGCAAGCTAAGCCAAGCCAAGGAAAACAATATACAACCTCAAGCAGGCTTGGTTCCCCAATTTTCTTATTTGCTTTTAAGCACAAACCTTCTCTGCACATCTCTGTTTGGTACACGACTACCACGCGACCCTCCCACTACCTTATAAACAAAACAAAATTGATCAATAACCTCAATCTCGAAACACAAACAAAGCAAATCACATACAACGAAACACACAGTCTTACTTTATTATATATAACTATTTGTAAATTCTTAGAAATGTGCGCTGACTTCTTCTTCTTTCGTGTTGTTCATAATTCTTTAGCGTCCAAGACACGGTGCTGCATGCATGATCAAGCATAATAAAGTATCATTGTAGGGTTAGTGAAATTTTAATGCGTGCGACTCACATACGATCATTGATCGTCTATCGTGAGTGCTCTCAGTTCTCTCTTTGAATCTCTCACTTTGCTCTATCGTGCAAGCTATCGCATTTACGCTTGCACAAGGTGAGTATGTAAGAAAGCGACAAATATAGGCATGTGCTCACATTTTCAAAGTGCCGACGGCTAGTGTAAATTATTTGTGAATTGCCGTCGGAACTTTGAACAATTGAAACTGCACGCATGACGCACCTTCAATCACTTCAACTTACACATAGACAAATGCTTGATCACGCATTCAGCACCGAGTCTTGGGAGCTTTTGGCTTGCGTAGAGTGAGAAAACAAAGTTGCCAATAGGAGCGTAAGGTGAAGAAATTTGCTCTGCACACATACATCTTAACCTATATCTGCTTTGCCTATTTCATTCTTTCATTGTTCTCTCTTCCCCCCTTGCATATACATAAAGCAGACTACCGAAATACTCACTTGCGCTCACTCTCACTCGCGAGCGAGAGCGTTTTGTTTTATTTTCTTTTGCTCATATTTACGTTAGAAACAATTAAAAATATTATTCTCTTCCCACTCACGAGCGCCAGAGAAATTTTTTTTTTATTTCCTCGTACGCGAACGTGAGTGATCTTGTTCATAAATGAATCGCTCTTTAATGGAGCGTTCATATTCGAACGACTAACATATATGTGCATGTATGCATGTGTAGTGAGAAGCATCAACCAACGGTTGAATAAAACCAATAGAATAGACAAAACGAAGCTCTTCTTGTTATTTTAAATTTTTGCATACCCAACAACAAATTATGTGCAATTTTGTTGTTACATATCCCGAGATGACGCACTCTGCAATGTACATGAGCAGAGCGCATGAGTGCACGTGAACGCACATACATGAATTGTTATCAGCAATGAGCTGAGAGCATTTTACCGTTTGTTCATCACTCGCGTGTGAACAAAGAGCAAAATGAATGCTCAATTATCAAGAGTTCATAAATGAACACGAGCAAAAACAAGAAATTTTCATTTATGAAATTTTTCATTAATGAGCGCTCATGAGCGTTCGCGTATGAATATTTTTGTATTGTGCTATAAAGACACACGATGCTTGGTAATACGCATACTAACATATTCAATTTAGTCTGCATTTAAGGTAGGCATTGTCCATAGAAATAGTTGCGCAAATGTTACGAAAGGAGAGAGAGCGCAAGCCATTTGTGTCGTCGATGGCATTGTTTTTGCGCTTGTGCAAATGTTTGACGAAAATGAAAACGTTTTCTCTGATCAGCTGATTCTGAGTATTATTGTATCATGCTGCTACATAGTAATCTTTTTAAACTCTTGACAGATATACTCAGAATATAAAATTTAATAAACAACACACAACTTATCCCATAAATTTGTGTCAAGAATTATTGGATTTTATTCAGAAATAAAATAAATTAAAATATATATAAAAAAGGCAATTTCATTATTCACCGAACTGCACCTCACAATGTCTGAAAAGGAGGAAGGTACGTGTGTATTGATTGTATTATTATAGTAGAATGATCTTCTCATGTGTTTAATATTTTATTTTATACAATGCCATACAATATGTTGATTCTTTGTAGAGCAAGAGAATGGCCAGTTTAACTATTGTAACAAATTCAACACTATTTACGATAGTTTAATAAGGAACGTTCCCATTCTGAATGCGAATCCCGAAAGTTCAAAGAAAGATGAAGATGCCATTAACGCTTTTATAAATGAAAACTATTTATCTGCTTGCTATAGCAATGATGAAAAAGATCCAGAGGTTTTGGGTTTAATGGATAAATTGAATAAAGCTTCTTTGACTGAGAAAATGGATATACTTAATGTTCTACACGAGCAATCAGATGCCGTAGATAAAGATGCCGCAGGTTGCAATGGTACAAATGGCGAGGATGAGCAGAGCGAGGACGACACCGAACTGGTTGAATTCATGGAGCAATTCAATTATACATCTGTTCGATTGACAAAGAAGATTAATCTCTTAGATACAGATGCGGAAAAGCGAATTGATGATACCATTGCTGGAAATCCAAAAAAAATTTTGGATTTGGATCAAAGTTGCTCGGGTGTAATCGACGATAAGTTAGAATTGTTTGAAAAACTTAATGAAGTGACTGATCGTTTGACTACGTGCATTAATCTCCTACACGAACGTCCTGCATATCCAGAACTGCCTGAACTACCACAAAAATTATTCGATTTGAATAAAAGTCGCTGGGGTGTAGTCAACAATGATTCAGGATTGTTTAAATGCTTCGACAATTTTAACGATGTGTCTGATCGTTTGATTAGGTGCATTAATCTTTTAAATGAACGTCCTGAATATCCAGCACCGCCCCAATTTCCAAAACAAATATTCGATTGGAATAAAAGTCGCTCAGGATTGTTCGACAAACTTAACGATGTGTCAGATCGTTTGATTAGGTGCATTAATCTTTTACATGAACGTCCTGAATATCCTGAAAGTTATGAAAATCAATTTGCATCACATATCTATGTGGATTCAAGTACTGGTGAAGTTTATGAAGATGCATGTGACGACGATCCCGACATGCTGAAGTTTATAAATAAGTTCAACAATGCATCTGATTGTGTGACTAAAAAAATTGATCTCTTAACTAAAACTGGTGATGACAAGTCGAATAACGATGCCATTGGAACTATTGTAAATGAAACTGGAGGCGATTGCAAAAATACAAATACTGAAGATGAGCCTGAGTTTTTGGATTTTGTTGAAAAATTTAATTATGTATCTGGTCGTGTGACTAAGAAAATTGATCACATCAATGAAAACGGTGGTCATGGTGAAGGAGGAGCTTAAAAAAATGTTAATTAAGAAAGACAAAATGGAACAAATTTCATTCCATTTTGTCTTTGACTTTGAATGCCACCTGTATTGTTAAAGAGAAAATTTCGAGGTCTTCACAAAACAAAAAAAAATTCATTGTTATTGTTATGTAATCAGTTGTATCATTTTATCCAGAACAGAACGTCTCAAGTAGGGACAATAAAATTAAAAGCATTAAAATGTTGGTTGTTTTCTTATTTCGATCATGTGTAGGACTTTTTAAATCTACTCAGATATGTCACATTGGGTGACATTAAACTTATACTATTAGCTTTCTACATCTCTTGACATCTTATTTTTCAATGTACAATTTACTCAAAACAATTTCACAGCTGATCACACAGTGTACAGGTAATGGGGTTGCCACCAGATCATTTTTAAATTGCAATGAACCCATTTCTTGCGACTGCTGCGAATACGAAACATAATTTCAAACTACTGCTGTATCATTTCTATGAAACAGTTAGAAACATCATCTTACATTTTAACAAAAGATAAAGATTCAAATTGTGATCAAGATCGGATCATATTTTCATATTCTTAAGTACATACTCGTACCAGTGAATATTGCCAAATTCACAATTTTTTAAAATTTTGAAAATAACTCAAAAAATGTCCAAGGAATTAATCGAGTTAGCTTTATAAAATGAAAATATGAGGTATTGGCTGTATCTATGTTAAATTTCATGACAATCGGTGTATCGTAGAAGAATTTAAAACTTATATTGGGAAAACGAAACATCCGTCGAATGTGTTGACTATTCTCCTTGCATTTTCTATGGCACACATTCCTATAAAATGTTCATTCTTGCAAAACTTACACGTTTTGCCTTTAAATATTGTAACTTCTGCTGTGCGGATGATTACCTATTCCAATTTATTCCTTATGGTAGTGTATCTACTGAGATGCATCTTGTATATGGCCTCGTTGATTATTTTCCGAAAAAGATTCGAAATCCACTACGCAATCGTCAATGTTACTGCCAAATTAGATGGATATGCGTGCTTAGAAAAGGAGTGTTTCAAAATGTTTCACACAACAAGGAAATGAAAAATGTTTTGATACATTAGCCATTGTAATCGCTTGGGTACAGGCTCAAAAACCCACTTAATGAATATTGGTTTTTTATTTTTCATATTTTTTAAGTTGTTTATGTTGTATTCAATCAAACGAAATATAAGACTCTATGAATTTTGGTTTTAAAGGGTCTCGAATTTTAATAGGTTAATTTCAATATTTTAACATGCAACATAAGCTCCTCCAAATTAATTTAAATAAAAATTAATTTGTGTTGTTTGTGTCATAATCTCAAAAGTTAATAAAAATTGATTACAGTATTTATTAATTTGATTTACACTTAAGTATCTTTGCCATATGTTGGATATTATTATACTATTATACTATATACAATTTATGTGTGTATATATACTCGTATATATGTGTGGGTGTGTGTATCTAGTGAATCTAACAACCCTAATATGTATATACCACTTCATCATTATTTGACTAAATTGTAAATTTGTGAGTATATGATAAAAGAGAGAAATGTAAGCTAAACACAAAACAAAAAACAAAAAACAAAAAAAAAAAAAAAGAAAGGGTTGAGAGCGTGGGTGTGGGCGTGATATACACATGCATATACATATACTCGTATGTCGTAGGTTGATTGGGTTCAGCTACTAAAGTCCTTTAGGCATAAAGTGGGGTGGAGGACAACACACTAGCTTAACCAATACAAATACTACCTACTACTATCTTTCTGTGTGACATATGAACCTTAAATTGTAAGTTTCAAAGACAAAAGTTGTAAGACATGGAAGAAAAGTGAGGCAGAGAATGAAGAAGTTGAGTTGAAGCTAAAACGAATGTTCAAATGTTGCTGGCAGACCACAAACTGTCACAAGTTCTACATGAAAGACTAAAAGGAAAAGACGCCAAAACTACAGGCAACAGAAATAAGAGTAGAAGTGGAAATATAGGAATAGGAATACGAGTATGTAGTACCTACATATGTATGTACAAGGAAAATGTCTTTCATACATGAAAGTAAAGCTGCCATGCAACGTCCTGTCATGCCTACTACAATACTTTTCCAGTAGTTCTTCAGTTCGGTACAATTCAGTTCAGTTCAGTCTTCCTTACAATCCCTTAACCCTTGCTGTTGCTGTTGCTCCTGACTCCTTTCTCCTATTGCTTTAGACCACTTTTTAGCCCTTCAGCACTTATCCTTTGTTCATTTATTTTGCTGTGTACAAAGTTATCTGCATGGAACATGAATGTTGTCATTATAAGTATATGTACATATATAGAAAACAGTGGCTTGAAAAATTGAGTACTATACACTCACGCCCGTTTAACTTTGTTAGTGAAAGCTCTATTGAATTTTGCTAGCCTACTCTTCTCTAATGATGACCACAGATTTACAATGGGATTGGACCAGCCATTCTATCAACTAACACTGAACTATAAGCTTTGGGTTACCATCTTGCTGGGAAATCTTTCCACATATAACGGGGATTGGAAGAGGTGTCAATAAAGTCATTGCAGGTGGCCTTATTTTTTCATGAGGTTAATTAAATTTCAATTATGTAAAGCATTCCCCTGCTACTATTTCTATGATTATCATTATAGTATTTCTGCCGCCAATATGAGAGACGACTGGACATGCTTTTTTTGAATTCTCTCTCATTTGGCTAAATTTGGTTGACCACAAATTAGTTAGTCTTAGAATCATGTAAGCTGTAATACACCATATATTTTTGGAGGCGCCCTGGTTCTCAATTTTACAAGCTACTGTATCTATTCGTATGGATATGTAGAATAGTAGTCGTTCTTTTACTTTGCGACATACCAAACTTTGTGTTATACAACACACACACACACACTACTTGCAAACACGCACGCACGCACACATTTTATGCTAGATACAGATACTGAAAGCTCCTGTATCTATGAATATGTTGTATGTGATGTAGAAAGTTCGCTTGCGTATTGCGGTGGCAAAAAGCGATATACACTTGCTCAACTAACGTCCTGCCTGCCTGCTTGACTGCCTGCCTGCCTGACTGGCTGACTGACTGACGTATGTACTCTGCACAAAATGAGGTCTAAAATCCTTTTTGAACCATACACACACACACACACACACATACTCGCACATACTTAAATACTCACACACATGCATAAAACTAAATAAAACAAAAAATGAAAAAATAAAATTGAAGAAAATTTCTAACTTACTTGTGAATTTTCGCAATTTGAAAATCCTTTTTTGTTGTGTGTGCGCGCCTTTTTAACAAAAATCCAACCTCAAACCTATGCCCCGAAACCCCTACCCCAACCCCAACCCAATCTCATTTCTCAAACCTAAACCCAACCACAGAATCTTTGTACCATTCAAAGAGCTGCTTAACTTTTGGGCTTGCACTGCAATGCGATGTGATGTGATGGTGGGGTGGTGCGCACAGGCTTGGTTTCGGGTGGTGGAGTATTTATTTGAGTCCTACTACGTACCTTACTAATTTTGCTCCATACCAAACCTATCTTCATTCTTTTGACAATGTGTACTCTATTTCCTCCTAAATCCATTCGTCAGTCTTCGTTCGTCCTTATAGTCCCACATCGGTCTCTTTGCTCTTCTAACCAAGAGTTCTACAACTTTGACTACTACGACGACGACAACGACGACATAGAATCGTTGGGTCTTGTCTGCTTTGCTTGGCTCCTCTTCGGTTCGGTTCATTTTGGTTTGGTTTGGTTTGGTCTCCATGTGTACTTGTCGCCATCGCCATTGCTAGTAATGTCCTGCCTCTTTCTCCTTCTCCTTCTCCTTCTCCTTCTTCATTTACTCTTACTCATTCAGATAAATTCTACATCTACTTTTCATGCTTCTACTACTTTTCGTTCATTATTATCCTTCAATGACAATATTTTCACCCTCTCCCCGCCCAAACAACGCCGTCACTGCCGCCGCCATAACCATTATTCTTTGGTGCTTTATGCAGCAGCAGGTGCCCTGAACTGAAGCCATGCTACTATGGCTATGGCAACGAAATCCTTACAAAAGTTGTATCCTCTTACATACATACTACACATATGTGTAGTGTGTGTGTGTGTGTGCTCACTAGACACACACACACAGATCATACTCATCCATACGTGATTATGTTCTTGCTTCTCTGTGTTTGTATAGGAGCAACGTCAAGTGTAGAAACGAAGAACCTCAAATGTACGATATCTAGAACCAACGAATATATGACAGGACAGTACAAGATGTGCAAGCAGGCAGGCAGGGTGGCAGGTAGGCAAGCAAGATAACACAGCGTACATGGATGTAAACCAAATATGCTGGATTTTTTTTTTTTTATTGTTTTGCTGTTGCCAGAAGCGGCGAGGACACTAACAAATCTTATAAATAACAGTGGTGGCTATTGGAGAGCTTCTTTAATGATGTTGTTTGTCACCGATTCAAGTCCTGTCATTCCTTCTCATTGCGTATGGTTAATAGAATCTACTATGTACACATTGCATTAGTTCTGATGAGAAGAGAATTGAAGGGATTGATGTATTAGTCCTTTATACATATTGTACATATGTATCTTTACAAACAGATAGTATATATGGTCTTAATAGAATAGTATATGACCATGCTCACAAATCATAGCAGCTCAAAGAGCAATTGATAAATCAATATTGAAAATAACCAGAAGATACAAATACTTGTATAATCATTTGACCAAGAAAATGATATAAAAATCGAATATTGATTGGCACTTAACAAGAAACTGAAACATCTTAGGATATAGAGATTTGTAAGAATCTATGTTCAAATAGTGGCCGTAAAGACGTTATTGTTACAAGGGGAATGAACAATTGCAGCATCGTTGCAGGTGTTAGTGGTTCTTGGCCGTCTATTGTCGGTTAATTCTGGGACATAGAACAGACCATTCAGAAAATCAATGATGGGTGTCAAAGAAGAAATACTTTGAAATGCAAGTCATATGCACAAATGTACATATAGTATATTAATCGCATAGAGTACCCGGCTTGGCGTCACACGGCCAACTGAATCTTTACTTAAGTTTGTGTGAAGCAAAGCAATTTCAATTGGATCATGAATAAAAATATAAAAAATCAAATGATAAATCAATTTCGCAACAACTGTGCCACATATTAGGCTCAAAAGTACGGTATTCAAAAAATTTCATTGCAATCAAATCAACGGTATGGCAGCGCATAAGATACGAACAAACAAGCATTGATTGATATTAGATTTTATATTGATTACCACATTTTGTTATTGAATAGTCTTAGCAGTAGTAGTATGTAGTGAGTAGTGAGTAGATTTTCTTACTGTTCTATTTAATGTCATTATTTAGTACTATGATGTTTCATCCGAGCTGTAACTTTGTTTGATTGCAAGTGGAAGATACAATCGTCAATAGTACTACTACTTATTTATGTATGTATGCATGATATGTATGAGTAAATATATATGTATGTATGTACATGTGAATATGTTGGTGTGTGTATATCTCCGATTTGTAGAAAATAAATGCTATTGCGTAGGTGACTTATTCATTCGCTGTTCATCATTTCGTTGCTTAGTAGCCTTATAACATTCATGCATATAAATATATATGATATACAATACATATATACTTATATCCAGTTTTATGTTCCTTGGATGCAATAACCATTTCTGTATTTGTTCTGTTTTATTCACTTTTCTATCGTTTTAGTATATCTTTAACAAACATTTCTTACCAAAAGTCGCAGATCCAATTAAATATTCCTGTATGGACTATTCTTGGGCATAAACATTCGCATATGGGAGCACTTAAATACTTTTCAATCACCGATGGGTAAGATAAACACGTATTTGTAATGACCGGATGCCACAAAAGAAATTATATAAAAAGAGCTTGAAGCCACGTCATCGACGAAATTTTTCGAATTAGGTAGTTTGTGAACTAAGACTAATATGGATCCCCTTAAGTAGTATATGTACTAAACATGACCACATACATATGTGTCTTATTAGGTGATATATGTACATTATATAAATCAAATTTCTCTGATTACTGGAAGAAATAGCTCTCATGTACTTACAAATACCTTCAAGTCCCAATTTGACAACAACTACAGAGAAAATGACAAAATTGAGGGGTTGTTGTTGTAGATGTGATTCGAGTGAAGTATTTGAATCTCAAAATATTACTCTGATATTCAGTGTTTTCTGTCACTCTTAGCAGTGTTGGTTAATTTTTCCATATAAGTTGGCAACATTTTGATAATTTCGTCGTTTTTGGTGATTGTCAGGTGTGCTTATTCCTGTTTTGTAGCGCGCCACACAAAATTAAAACAATAAACAGCTGTTCATGATACGAAATGATCATGTCTAAACATGTCGGCTTTTAATCAATTGATAGATTGACAATTAAATCAATTTACTATTAACTACTTATTTGTGTAACGAAAAAAATTGCCATGTGAAAGGTATGTAAGCTTCGGTGTTCTGTCTGTTGTTTTCATTTCATTTTGTATATATACATACTTATATACACATACATACATACATATTTGCTAAGCTCTGAGCCTTCATTTCTTGATGTTGATGTTGATGCTGATGCTCATAAAGAGTTTGCATAACATCTTTCATTTTTCCTCTAACTTACTTAGTTCTTATGGATTCTTTGCCTTCGTCTTTTTGCGCTTCTCTCGTTCGTTCGTTTGTTTGTTTGTCGTTCATTCTGTATGTATGTACCTACCTACTAACTAGTATGTTAGTATAAGTAGTACATATGAATATCTAAATAGTATGTCGGTGCCATCATAGCTGGCTTTGCTTGGCTTGTCTTGGCTTATAATGAACGAAAATTCCTTAAGTAATTCCTATCTAATTCAGCATTTCTTTTCATTGGCATTTATGAGCGAGCATTTGTGCATGTGTTTATACATATATGTATATGTATGATATAGATACATATTCATGCTGTGCTTTCTTTTTCAAAGGATTTAGTTTTAGGTGCGCCCAAGCAGGATCATATCCGTTACAGTTAAGCTTTAATACCAATGTATAATACGTATGGTGTATGTACATGCATATGTGCGAGTGTATCTACAAAAGTATCTATGAGTATATGTGTTGTTATTTGTGTAGTCATGAGGCAAAACCTACTCATAAATACAATTTACTTTTCGTTGGGATTTAATTTTATTTTATTTTTATTTTTTATTTTACTTCTTGTTCCTTCTTGTTCATCTATTCTTTAAGCTATTATATTTTTTTCTCTAGACGAGTGTTTGTTATCAGGATGCAGGGCTCTCTGTCACCATGTCTTAACCATTCAGTTGGTAGATTCTTTTTACTAATAAGTTTGTTGTAAGATTGTTAGGGTTTGGTATGAAGGATTTTACATTAGTATAGTCCTTGACTGGCATAGTTACCTGTATTTGCTTTATTTAATTTTTTGTTTTTTGTTCAAGAATTCATAGTTATATGTTTTAAAAGAAACACATTACATAATTGTATACCCTGCATATTTAAAAAAATTCTGAAAGGGTATAGTAATGGTGCAGGTTATTCGACAGTCGTGTTCACTCAAGTATTGTGTACTAACTTCATTACATTCATTTGTTGCTATCAGTTAATTGAAAGAAGTCAATTATTTTTTAATCATATTATAGTAGTAACTAACAAAAGTTCCTCCCTCTCATGTCAACAGTATAAGTTCAAATACAATCATTTGGTATCTTAGGATATGATTGCTTACTCTACCACTTACAATATATCCATTGACAAAGAATACTAGAACCATATTTTTCTTCATATACACAGAGTTATTTATATGTTCACTCGTACATTCTAGCGCCTGCCATTATGTTGGCAATTTCTGCAGAGAAGAATGCACAATCGTCCACAATCTCCTGGGAGCTGCAAGGAGATCCGAGCCGCCCATACATTCTTTTATATTCTGCTTCGTAACGCGGGCACTCATGAACAAGGTGTTCCGGATCGTCGACCACATCTCAGCAGAGACTACAAAACGGATACGCAGCATGTCTAAACCTGTGCAGGTATTGCCAATAGCATCCATGACCAGTTACGAATTGGGTTAATTCGAACCCCACGTCACCAAAAAGACGCTTAAGCCAATCTTTGATGTCTGGGATGACCTGGTGTATCCTCCGTGGTGTCCACCTGTGCTGCCATATATTCAGGTATCTGGTCTTAATCTCCTCCATGTCTACTACCTGGGTAGATGCTAGCGCTAGGTACTTATCCTTGGCATCCAGAGCTTCCATATCAATTGGGAGTCTCCCTGCAAGTACACCCGCCGCATCATCTGCCACAGTTCGGTACGCCCCACACATCCTCAGGTTAGCAACCCTGTGAGCGATGGTATGACTTGGTTACTAGTGCCCCAGTCAGTTTGGAGCCGCATAAAGCAGTATGGATTTGCTCACCGAACCTAATAAAACCCGAGATTGTTGTCTGGGTCACCCCATGTTTGGGAGATGGCAGCTGCTTTTTTGGCTGACTCGTTCAAGTGCAACGATGCGACCTCACTCAAAGTTTTTGCTACCACTACAATAGCAATATCATCTGCGTACCCGACGATCTCAACTACATTGGGCTTACCAATCCGGAGGATGCCAACATACATGACATTCCACAGGATTGGACCTAGTACCGAACCTTATGTGACACCTCCAGTAATGCCAAATGTCCTAATGTCTTCTTCCATGTCGCAAACTATGGTTCTCTAACTGAAGTAGGACACCACCATCCGGATTAGGTAATATGGTATGTCCAGAGTGCTCAGCGCATTTATGCAGCTCCATTCAGCGGAGTTGAAGGCATTCTTTACATCAAGCGTGACAACTGCGCAGTACTTTTTGTCTCTGCCAAGCCATCTAGTACCATTCACGACCTCCTTTGCAATGTCGCAGGCCTTCTGAATTGCTAATACAGTACCCCTTCTCGGCCTGAAGCCAAAATGCAGTGCAGACAGACCATTTGGCATATCCATGTATTGCTGCAGTCTGGTGCAAATAATCTGCTCAAAGATTTTCCCGGTAATACTCAGTAGACACTTGGGTCTGTAAGACCATGGCACCTCTGGAGGCATGTTTCCTTTCGGGATGAGAACCAGCCATTGATTCTTTGGGGAAGAGTCCTTCTTTCATGCAACTTGAGAAAAATTCGAAGAAGACATGGGGTTTCGCTGCAATGGCTCTTTTAAGAATGGCATTGTGGATGTCATCCAGCCCAGGTGATTTGTTTACCTTCACCCTTCTCAATGCCGCTTCAAGCTCAGGGGCCGCAACTATTTTGCCCGTTAAAGACACTGAGGAAGGGACCGAGAGGGTTCCACTTCTCCTTTCAGTCTGCAAAAGGTATTTTGCTTGCTCCTGCAGATCTCCTTGCTAAGTAAGGACTTCTTTTGCCTAAATTCTTCGAGGCGGAGAAGAGTGTCGTGAAAGGGTACTTTGGCTAGAGAAGTCTACATGTGCAACAGTGAGAAAGCAGGCGAACAAAAAAGTGCATACGCAAAAGACAGTTTTTGTCGATATATACATATTTTCTTTTCATCCCTTTTAGAGCCACTGATCAGCGTAACCAATAGCTGAAGAAAAACATGAAGTATAATCATATCGTCTACAATATGGTTAAAAAATCTAAGATACAAATATAATCATTTTGATCTTAGTATGCCATACTAAGTTTATGTTTTTTTTCTTTAGAATTAAATCAAATAGTAGTTCACCTGGTTTAGTTTGATAAAATTTGTATGCCATTTATATTTTTTTATCACAAATTGAACAGTTCTCTGTGTACAAATTTTGTATTATATACAAATTTTGCAATGTCGATCTTGGTGAACTTAAGTATTCCAGTTATGCTGGAATTAGTCAAAACTGCAGAAGGTAATGTTGATTAATGCCAATATTTTTCTGATATAAAGTCAAATCAAATAGGTCCACAACGAGTCAAATTGCGTGCACATGCCAGAGCAGCGAAGAAAACTAAAAACAAAACAAAAATCCACCGTCATCACCATCAACATCGTAATCATAGTCTTAAACGTAAACATCGCCGCCATCATCGAAAATGCCGTAGTTATATAACTAAACGTAGATGGTCTAAGCGTCTGGAAAGGCATGGCAAAAGGCATGGCCGGAGTATTAGAGGTCATGGAGGTTTTAAGTACCAAAACGATTCTAGAGTGCATGTGGGGAACAAAAAAAGATCGCAACAGCGTAAAACTACTATTGAACGCAAAGCGCCAGCTTGTGGCAAAAAACTACACAAGCAGCGGGTAAAGGACGCTAAAAGAAAGTTCGGAAAAAAACACACAAAATCTAATCTTCAGACAAAACAAGGAAAAGGAGTGGTAATGAAAATGTCGGCCTTTCTTAAAAGTTGTTTTAAATGTAAGAAAAATCAAAAAACAAAAAAAATAAGTGTGAAGAGTAAGCGTAACAAGATATATCAAATTTGTAAGTACCAAGAAAAGTAGTTATACAATACTTGATATCAATTTGTTTTTATCTAATTCTATTTATGTAGTAAGTTCTTCTCGCAATATGATGCTTGCGCTTCCATTTGATGTTCCCAGATTCCCTTTCCGAAATATTATACTACTGGATAGGAGTAACAATAGTAGTTATACAATAAATATCAATTTGTATTTACCATACTTAATCATATTTTATATTCTTCTATGTAGTGAATTTGTCCCCCAATATGCTATTCGCTCCATTTGTACAAATCTTACCATACTGTGTATTCTTCAAGCCACGAGCTACTTTCTTTAATATTTACAATATTTACAAGTGTTTCCCAAGCATAAATTTGTAAGTACCATCAATAGATATCAATTTGCATTTATACTTCATATCATATGGTATAATTTTCAATTAGCGACTTCTCCCGGCAATTTTCAACCAACCGAACTAATCGATTTGATGCTGTTATATTTTCACTATAAGTTTATACACGTATTCTATTTATTCGAAATTTATAATCAATATACACGATTTAAGACTTTACCAAAAAGGGATCTTAAAAAAAAGAAGAAAATACAGATAATCACGGTAAGTAACCATTAATGGTTATAGATTGTAAATTGCATTCATATTTTTATACTAAATTATATTTTTTATATATTTTTTCAACAGTGAATTCTTTGAGGAGAAGACCTGGCGCTATTATGCCACATTGAGAAGATCCTCTCTTTTGGTACAATTACTTAGCTCAAGTGTGTGTTTATAGCGTGTAAAATTTTCGATTAATACATGTAAAAAATACCGACAATCACGGAGAGTAAGTAACCATTAATAGTTATATTTATATACTAAATTATATTTTTTATATATTTTTTCAACAGTGAATTCTTTGAGGAGAAGACCTGGCGCTGTTATGCCACATTGAGAAGATCCTCTCTTTTGGTACAATTACTTAGCTCAAGTGTGTGTTTATAGCGTGTACAATTTTCGATTAATACATGTAAAAAATACCGACAATCACGGAGAGTAAGTAACCATTAATAGTTATATTTATATACTAAATTATATTTTTTATATATTTTTTCAACAGTGAATTCTTTGAGGAGAAGACCTGGCGCTGTTATGCCACATTGAGAAGATCCTCTCTTTTGGTAAAATCAACTTAATTCAAGTGGGTGTTCATTGCTTGTACAATTTTCAATTAATACGTGTAGTATTTGTTTAACTAAAAACAACAAAAACCTTAAGTCAAAATTTTGTAGTCAAGATGTGTATATTTTATAATAAAACTATAATTATTTTGGCTTAAACAAAATGTACAATGTTTGATTTTATTTTATTATTTTATTTTATTTATTACAATTAATTGAGTCGTTAATTTTGAAAGTGGAATCACTTTGGTCACTCGTTTTTTAAAACCAAAGGTTAATAAGAAATGAAGTATAATATGAAATTTCTAATGTTATTTAAATAAGATTTTCTAATTAAGAGTTCCTCAGGAGCTCTACAAAGTATGTTAAGTTTGGCTTGATATCGAATGGGGTTATGGATTGTACCTTGAGAGCAGGTGCTGCACAGAGATGGCACACATCATTGTTGAGCCCACGAAGTAAGCTGTTGATGAGTAACATAAGTGCGGTGTGCCCAAGTTGGAGGCAGACAAATAATTTAATTGCATTTCGATGGCATTGAGTAGGCTAAATTAATGTTATGGGACCTGGGTTAATGTGCTTGTAGTGGGTTAATGTGTTTGCGTTATCCCATGAAATCCAATGAGATTTGAATAAATGGAAGATGTTGGCCCTATCAATAAATGTTGACGGATTGACAATGGGCTTAGCATAACCAATAATTTTGGCATTGCCATGAACCCACATGATATTAATATGTTTGTCCTGGTTAAGTTGGTCATGTATACAAGTAGCGATTATGCCGTTTTTTTTAGAGTTTCTAATGGAGTCAATGACAAATAATGAGCTTGCATGATACCAGCAATATGTACTACTTGAAGGACCGCATAAGATTCTGGTCTTAGTGTAAATTATTTTCTTATAGTCATTGAAAAATCCCCATTGACATATGGAAAATCACTTACAATATGAAATTTGTCCAATGAAGTAATGTTTTGAAGGGACAGTGATTTAAGAAAATTGATGAATATAGTAGATTACATATATTACAATTATAATAATACAAAGTTTCCCCAAAATAAAACTTATCTGGGTTCTTAGCCACACTGACATCAAAGGCAATGAAAAAGTAGATTCAATAGCAAAACTCGTTAATAAGTTACCACTTGTATACACACTCAACTACTTATAACATTAGCGATATTATTCATATACTTAAAAACCACACAAATCAGGATCACAGCACTACAACAATATCTATCTGGTATAAACAAATCCAGTCTCTCAATAGCTCAGCCACTCCACAATTAATTCTCCAACTTTTTATCGTCCATCTGGACTCAATCAAATAAAATTGACTAAAATCAGACAGACAAATCTAACAAACATGCACCTCATCGATAATAACCTATGCAACATCTGTACCATTCCACCTAACAACATTCACAACATTATCACATCCTACTCCTCACTATACCACCTCAGATCCTCAATGTTCACTAACATTGACCACATCATCTTACTCATTGCTGATGCATTCTTTAATAACATTAATCTTATTCTTAATTTCCTCAAAATACAAACTTGATTATGTGTATATTTAGACTCTACTATTGTTCTCTACATATATTGTATCTTAGCTGAAGGCCATGGCTATTTTATGAGTTTTGTTAACTTTTAGTTTTAACTTATGGTTAGCATTGTATAAATAAATAAATATAATTTATATTATGTACATATTTCATATTTTATGGTTTATTCAAGATTTTTTATATTAATATTCATAAAAACCAAATATAATTAGCACATTTTCAAACATAAGTACAGCATATAACCAATCCAATAGGTGGTTCCATTTTTAGTGACAAATCCAAAGTTAGAAATTCATTCTTTTTCATTTGAGTTTAGTTTACTAAACATTTTATAAGAATTATCATGGAAAAATCTTATCCATTGAAGTTGGAAGCCATTAACTTTGTTTTGGTTGGTATTATGTGTTCTTTTTGAAACAAATTTCTTCAATGATTGTGTTGAAATACAATTATTATTATTATTATTATTTAGAAGTACATAAAACATTAATTCTATCAATTTTCCAATAATACATGTTTCTTGAGTATAGCGACTTCTGTCACTTTCAAAATAAACGTCTCAATTACAGCTGTTGACAACTAATTGTAAACAAGTACCTTGCTTTTGTACATATTTATGTATTTGTTATTCTTCATTAAAAGGCTGATGTAGTATCAGTAGTAGTATTTGTATCTATGTTGCAATCTATGATTCATGTTTGACAACTAATTGGAAACCAATTCGACTTTGTGTAAATCTTTATATATTTTAAAATATTTCGCAATTTATTAAGTGAGTTTTTATTAGCATATGCACATGTACACATATGGCAAAAATAATAAGTACATGCAGTTTTCATTTCTTTGTACACATTTTTTTTACTTTTCTGGGTTTTCGGATATCGTAAGCCGTTTTAAATTAATAGATTACGATGTGGCAAAACTTTTGCAAGCAAGAAATAATTTGAGACTTCCCCCCTTTGTTATGATAGCTAAAATTTAGTTAAAAAAAAGTCAAAATTTACCTGACAAAAATAATAAGTACATTGCGTGATTTTGGACTTTCTTCTTCTTTAATTTAATTGGTTTTTTGGTTAAGGTTCGTATTGTTAATTGTGTTAAAACAGACACAATTACAGTGAAATTAACAAGTTACTTTTTAATAAATGGGTCGAAATCCACATTGTACCTCCGAGGAGAGGATAATCATTTCGACACCAAGAAACCAAGGCAAAAGTCTTGGATCCTTTGCCAAAAAAAATAAAACGATCATTGTTTTTTGTGCTGAATGCTTTGAAAGCTAAAAAAAATAGAGAAACTCTAGGTAGGCCAAAAAAGGCATCGACTATATCATCACACTCGCTAAAAAGGACCCATTCAAATCTTCAAGATGCATTTCAGCTGAAATTGACCAAGTAATTTCAGCCCGAATGATTCGTCACACACTACAACATGCTAACATACCTGGCCATATAGCCCAAGGAGTTCCACTGCTTCGACAAAATAATTTGAAGATAGTGCTTGGAATGTACGGTGCTCCAAAGAAAGGAATTCCACCGTTAGGAAAGGCGGCGTTTTTCCTGGTATGGCGTCTGACCAATACATTGAATTTCTAATACCATGACCAGATTCCAATACAAAAACATCTTGGAAAGTATCATGCTGCCCCTGTGGTGGACTTTTCAACATCGAAATTGGTCAAGGATTGGTTCAAAGACATGAAAGTCAATTTACTAAGCTGGCCAAGTCAATCACCGGACTTGAATCCCATCAAAAAACTTTGGAATGTGTTGAAGAACAGAATTGGAAAGGAAATTTCCAAAATAGGGTCCAATTGTGGGAGTGTGTACAAAAAACTTGGTATGAGAGACCAGTGGAAACTTGCCAGAAACTGATAATCAGAGTATGCCAAAAAGGACTGAACTGAAAATACCAGTTATTAAGGAAACAATTATGATATCTGAAAAAAAATTAATTAGAGATATTTTCGTTAATTTCAATTTGATGTACTTATTATTTTTGCCAGGTAAAATTGACCTTATTTTTACTAAATTTTAGCTATCATAATCAATAAATTTAAATCGGTTTACGATATCCGCACAACCAGAAAAGTAAATAAAAATGTTTGCACAGAAATGAAAACTGCATGTACTTAGTATTTTTGCCATATGTGTATATTTCAATTATGTTTTGGTTACCAGAACATCGCCAATCATGAGTAGTGGCAAATGCTGTACTCCAGCCATATAAAAATTTATCAGGCGATTGCAATTCAATTAAATTGATCGAAAAAAATGGTATTTCATGCAATTGATCAAATAATAGCGCAAAGAAAATGTTCAACGTAGGAAAAGATCATGCAAAACATAGAAAATTACTGAAAAATTAAAATTGGATCCTCGAAAGTGTGCTGCCGACATTCGGCATGAAATAATTGGGTGCATCAAAACGGACCGCAGGCCTTCGATTGGCAGAGGTTGGCCTCCATGGGCGTATTTCATGGAAAAAGCCATTTGTGACGAAGATCAATCGTCTTGATCCAGATGGAAAATAATATGTTAGTCAGCCAAAAAGGTGCCCACACAAAATACTAAAGATAAACATATTGAAAGCAAACCCAAACCTTCGTTTCCAATTAGTTGTCAACATATTTATGTTATATACTTAGGAATTATACTATATATCTAATCTAGTTACTAGGGTCTTCGACTCTTCTTATTTATTGTAGACAATATTTTTTATACTTTGCTGAAGGAAAAAGATTTTCAATATTTATGGTATTGAAATCTTCTTGATCATTTGGATGGACTAGTGTTGAATTCTGTATTGAAAGATAAAAGAAGAATTGGTTTAGTTTATATAACAAATAATATCAATTAATTACTTACCTACCGATTCAAAATGTGTAACCATTTCGAGACTTGACATTTAGATACATCAGCATGAAATAGTAAATTTAAATAATTATTGGATTTTATTAAAAATAGAATATAAATGTTCTGAATTAACATAAATCAAAAAACACTTTACCATAATTGTCCTCAATTCATTTGAAGGCAATGAATTGCTTTATGAGCTCATAATTCAATTCCAATTATTCAATTACTCACTCACATAGTAGTATGTTATGTGTTATCTTGTTAGCCGCATCCAATTCTGCTTATAAATCCCAAAAGTATACGACAACAGCAATTAAATATATCCAATATTTTGTAAAAACAACAAGGCCATAATCTCCAGAGTATCCCATTTTAAATGCACAAGTTCACGCGTCTCGCATGACGCACATTATCATCTCTCAAAGTGTATTTATTGTGTGTGTCCCATGCCCCTTTTTTTATTTTGGTTGTATTTTAATGCGCCTTGTACTTGTTGCCTCATAATTCATGTGCTGCTACAGATTGTTGTAAGCATAAAGTTAAATATTTTTCAAATAGGCAACCATATTTTGACCATACAAACAGCCCTGAGTGCCCTTTACATGCGCAGGCCATTCCAGTTCAGTTTAGTCCAGTCCAGTCCAGTCCAGTGCAATCCAATCGATTTGAATCCATGACACTGAAACGCATACTAATTTGTTCTGGGTTGTTTTAAAACTAAAAAAAAAAAAAAATAAAGAAAAAGGGAGCCAGATCATAATAGAATGGAATAGAATATTTGTAGAGGCCATTGGACTACCGACAACGGCATTAATTTTGTGATTTATATTCTGTTTAATGTGAAAATTCGTTGTTTTTACCAAAACGATCACTCCCATACGTTAGCACACTTCATTATGTGCAAACCGAAGGTTTGACGTCACCAAGGGTTATTTTCCTGTTTGCCAACCATCCCTGGAAGGAGGCCAACAACAACAACAAACTAATCACATTTGACCACTGGTCAAGCGAACGTTCACAATCAACCCAACCAAAATAGTACAAAAAGTAATTTTTTGAGAAGGGATGATGAAGGGATGATGATGTGTGTGACGTGCCTAAAAAGAAGGGTACATATTCATTAAAACTCACTCTGTTGATTGACAACAACGACATTGAGGGTTCAAATTTTAATTCAAGAAAATTTCATTTTAATTTGCATACCAATTGCTGACATTGTGTCGCTTTGCGTTCTGATCTCATTTCATTTCATTATTAATGGCGATTCGGGACCATGGTCAGGCCATGACTGGATGGACCTTAGTCCATCAGGTCCATCAATGTGTGCGACCTTAGAGCAACCCCTAAAGCCAAAAAACAACATAATGTTGCGCAGCTGGATGTCATCAATGTTTTTTCCCAATAAAAAAATGAAACAGGTCAGGAACTGTAATTCGGGGTTGACAGAGTTCGGCATGCGTATGTACAATTGACCCAACAATGAAGGGAGAGAGAGAGAGTGCATGCATTGGTATATATGAATATTGGTGAAGCGCTCTACCATTGCTTGACCATACGTTTATGAGCATGATAATGATGATGGCTGACCTTTCATTTCGTTTGCTAAGTACGAAGGCAGTTGTGTCGCCTGCCAAGCACTCGATGTTAAAGAAAAATGGTAGACATTGACTTAACTTTTGACCATTGGTCAAGAACGCACGTGTTTCCTTAATCTACCTTTCTTCGAAACAATTTTACAAATCAACTCCTCACAGCACCGGTCGTATTAAACCGAACTGAACTGGATTGAGCGCCTTAAGTGTCTAGAAAAAGAATATTAAGAGAGTGTTAGTGGACTGGTGGTGGTCAGTCGTGCCGAAAACATCATTTAACAAACCATTGAACTTAGGCCCAGGGGGTCATCCAAATGCTTTCTTTAGTTGTTGTTGTTGTTTATGTTGTTGCTGTTGTCCTTGTTGCTGGTCAGTTTGTGTTGTCAACATTATTTCTCAATTAATTTTCCATTTTTCATAAAATTAACTCAGAATTTAATGACTCTCGATGGCTTCAAGATTTCTTAAGTTAAGTTGAGTTCAGTTAAGTTGAAATTTTGACACGCGTCTATGAAAAAGTACATTGAACTTATATTATAATTTTTGTTTCTGCTTCGTTAAATCCTCTTTGTGTGTTTTTTTTTCTTTTTTGCTATTTATATTTTTCAATTGAATTTTATTATTAATTAATTATTCCACAGAGTGATGAGACTTTGAGTAAAGAGAAAGAGACTGCTGGAAGCCATCCTTTCTGTGAATTATTGTATGAATATAAAATTATTATGAATACCAAAGATCTTAAATTTCAAATACTTACTCTATTAGATCAACAATAATATTGTAAGCCAATAAACTACTTTTCAGAGTAGAATAGTCATGTCTCAGTGCAAATTGTACAGACTTTTTTCAAATGACAGGACAGTTTGTACAGAGGCCTTATGGTCACAGTAAGATACATGAAGGTTTAAACAATAGCTCGGACTATGTTATTTCCCAGGCCAACTTCAATGGAAGGCCTAGTGTAGTAATAGAACATAATGGGTGGCAAAGGGGACTCCAGTTTGGGGGTCATACTTGCAACCTGTTTACAGACGGATCTAAAATGGCAAGGGGAGTGGGAGCTGCAGTATTCTGCTCAGAGCTTGACCTTAAACGGTCATATAAGCTTCCAGGCTACTGCAGCGTGTTTCAGGCCGAGATTTATGCGGCTACAAAAGCTGCAGAATTAGCAGCCAAGCTAACTCCTCTAAACTCCCAAATAAACATATTCATCGACAGCCAAGCAGCCATTAAGGCAATAGCGGCGGTGATGTCGAAATCGAACTGTGTTCAACAATGTAGAACCAAAATTGACGAACTCTGTTTGGACAGACGAGTCACCATCTTTTGCGTACCGAGGCATAAAGGAATTGAAGGGAAAGAAGAAGCAGACGCACTCACTAAAGCTGGCGCTAGCTAAGCTGAGGTAAGTGCGTCATACTTACGTCCCTCTCTGTCCACGTTAAAAACAGAAATAGACGCAGCAACGATTCAGGAGGCGAAGAGAATGTGGAATGGAACACTCTCTTGCAGAACCGCAAAAATCATGCTTCGCTCTGTTAATAATAAGACTACCAACTACATCTTAGCTCTCCCAAGAGAGGATTGCAAGTTATTAGTCGGAATACTCACGGGACACTGTTTAACACCTTCCCACGCAGCCAAATTGGGCTTGATACAGAGTGATGCATGTACAACATGCAACGAGGTAAATGCTAGGGAACTCTAGAACACCTACTTTGCCAATGTCCAGCTCTCAACAGATCACGCTTTAGCTATCTCGGATCTGTATCTTTCCTCTCCTTGGAAAGTATCGCGGATCAGAAAAGTAGCAATTTATTAAAGCTCGCAAAAAAAGTGCATAAAAAACAGTATTTAAAGAGTCTCCATACTACTTCTTGCCAACACAAAGGACCATTATTGGTCTATGTGAGATCTCTTGATCAGCCAAGCAAACCTAACCTAACCTTTCTAATGACCGATGTAATACTGTTAACATAGTCATGGACTGCTACTGCCATCTGAAAGAAAAACTATAAATTCATCAGATTTGAATAGATTGATTGATAAACGTTAAATGTTCATGTTTGAAAGATAGATTCAAGAAGCTACTTATGATATACTTCTCTCGCCATGTTAAATTCACCAGCTGAATACATGTGAAATGAGAAAATTGAAACTATTACTGCTTCCAAAGGTACTAGGCATAACCCAGTTTTAGACCAGTAATTCATACCTAAAGGGTTACTATATACTTTAATAAGTAAAGGCATTAGGAATATGTTTTATAGGTGGGGGATTGGATTTCATTGACAAGAGCAATGGCACAGAGACTGGTGAAATTGCAGTGAATTTTGTTTGAAATGAAATTAAATCCGTGCTGGTATTTATAACTAACCATATGTAAATGCATTTACATATGTATGTATGCAAGTATTTAGATACAAGTGCATTCAAAGATAGTTATCAGACATACACAGTATACTATCTGTGGTGATTTTATTGGAGTAGTATAGGAAATCAACAAGAGAATATATAAGGCACTTAGAATATTTAGTTAACACGAGATGACGATGATGATGATGATAATGATGAGGACGCCATAAGGGAAGTGAAGTAATGATTGAATAAATGAGTGAATAGACGAGTGACGGAAGCTTCCGTAGAACCATCCGTCCTTCTTTTCATTTGTTGAGTGCGTCGAAATGCGACGCAGTCAAGAGCAAACTGAAAAAAAAGAAGAAGAAAAAAAAATTTTAAATTGCATAAAATGAAAAGCAAAACAAAAACAAAAAATGAATATAAGAAACAAAAAAAAAAAAAAAAAAAATTGCACAGACAGACTTCCTGTGGATTTTCCGGAATTTAATTTATTCAAACAGCAATGACAACAACTATAGAGCAAGAGCAACAGCCACAGCATCAACAGGAGCAGCAGGAGTAGTTAGAAGCAGTTGAATTGAAACGAAGTGGCAGGAGCAAGAACAAACGCCATTTGTAGCCGCAGTCGAATGAGGAACGCTCATGAACTCACTCACTAATTCACAGCAGTTTGCATTAGTAGTGAGTTGAAGTAAGTAGGCTGTGCTCAGCTGGCTGCTATCGCTCCATCATTTCGTTTGGTGGCCTTTTGCTATGTGGCCGCCGCACATGAGTACATTACATTACACTATGCCATCACCACCATCACCATCATCACCATTTCTTCTACCATAGGCAAGCCAGACCAGATGTCAATTGAATATTGATTTTGTTTTTATTATTACTTCCATACTATGGAACTTGCCTATCCTGGTCTGGTCTGGCCTGATCTAATCTGGTGTGGTCTAGCCTGGCTAAGCTTTTTTTGTCTTTTGTTTTTCATTTTATTACTATTTATTTTACTTATAGCATTGCCTTCTCTATTGTAATCCATGTCCATGTGGATGTCAACTCATTTGGTCTGGTTTGGTTTCGTTTGGTCTGGTCTCATGACGCAATTCGACCGATGTCCCGTGTGGATATTACAATATAGTATGGTACTATGCTTTAAGTTAAGTTTAATATTAAAACAATTCCACAGCAGGAAGCACAATTATGGACAAAGCATTTCAAGCCAATGAGTTTTTTTTTATTCTGTTAAAGGATGTTCGCTCTCATAGTATTCCCGGACAGAGGATATCGCACGGCACGAATGCTGGAATGGTGCAATGTCAAAGTGTCAATCAAAGGAAAACAAAGAAATGAAAACGACTTGCATTGTTTCATTCATTGTCATGTTCATTAATTCATTGAAGCCACCACGATGACGATCCTTAACGATCTACAGACACAAACGCACACACATACATACATACATACATAAATTGTATAAATATCCTTTACACAGTGATCTCAGTTTGGTTTGGTTTTGATCTCAGTTTGTTCTCATTTCAGTCTCAAGCATGCACCCTTTTTTGTAGTACCTACTACTACTACTACTACTATATTTGTTCTTCCTTAAATTACATACTTATTATGTATGTATGTATGTATGTGTGTATGTATGTGTTGAAACCCTTTCCCTGTGAAGTGAAAAAGAAAAATTAATGCGCATTTTAAGATATTCTCAAACAGGATTCATTCAATTCATTCATTCACTTACTCATTTAATTCATTCAGGTCAGGTCAGAAAGTTGCCTTGCCTTGAACCATTTTTAATTTAAAATTTAAATTTATAATTTCCTGAACTGTTGAATTTTCATCAACCTTCCTTCAACCTTTCGTCTTCCAATGTCTTCAATATTGTATTTTGAGTAAATTTTCAATCGTAGTGGGTTTCAGGAGATCTAGAATGACCGATGATGATCTCATGAAAGAAATACTAAAAAAATACTTGAAATATTATTAGATTTATTATTATTAAGAACTAAAGATTATGGCCTATCTTAATTCGAAGACCTCTTCAATTGAGCATTACTAACCAAACATTATTCATGGGTTTTTTGAAATTTCTCTGAAATTGTCTATTATAAAAGAACTAAAATTGTATGCATATTTGTCTAGATTAAATTAAATTTCGCGCCGGAATTGCAGTTCATATTGCACCCAACCATCTGCATGCAGGCTGCCCTCAGGTATTATAGTTGTCCACGTTATTCTATAATAATTATACTTCTGAGTTCCCATGCCTCTATTGGGCTATTATCATCTGACTTCTCTATTAAGTTGCAAGTTGCTTTTGAAACCCTTTATGACTACTTTACTAAATGGAAGATAATGATGAATCCAGACAAAACTCAAGCCATCTACTTCACTAGGAAACTGAAAGCCACATATAAACCAACTAGCCATATAAATCTCCACAACGGGGATATCACCTGGGAAAAAAGTGTTAGATACCTCGGTGTTATCTTAGATTCTAAAACCATTTTTAAGAATCACATAGCACATATCATCAATAAAGTAAATGTCTCCATTACAATTTTGTACCGCTCGAATATTGAAAACAAAATGTACCTTTTCAGAACAGTTTTCCAAGCTACATATAAAATCCTATGGGGACCCATATTTGGGCATTTAAACAAATTACAAGTTATGCTTAACAAATTGCTTAAAATGATTTTCGGCCTAGCATGGCACCCACTCTACCATCGACTTGCATAAGCAACTCAATGTTGAAATAGTTGTTGACAGGCTAGTTCGGCTTAACCAGAACTTTAATGATAGATGTAGATACTCTCCTTATTCATATATCAATGATATAATAAGACGTTATTAGATTTAAGTTAAAAACCATTTCAGGTGGGTTTTTGATAAATTTTTCCACACAGTAGCTCGATATTATTAATTAATTACTCTGATAACAATGCTTGAACGTTCTGAAGGTGGCAAAAACCTAAACTCATTATTTTTTACGATATCATAATCATAAGCAATGCTGAATTGAATTGAAAAATTCTCTAGATTCTAAAATAATGCAATTGGATTTCTCTTGAACCTAATAAAATGATGTTTGATCTGATTTTCCAGACTTCTTCTCTAATACTAATACAATATATACTATTTTTTAATTGAAGTCTTTAATGTATATTTATAATAGTTTCCATCTTCATATGGTATAAGATAAGCTATGGAAAAATATTTGCCTAAATTTATTTTCAATTTCTTTTTGTTCATTTTAATTCTAATGAAATTTCTAATTGTCCATTTATGTGAAATCAAATTGAACTGTTCTGATCCGATTTGATCTGAAAATTCTTTGCGTTTGCTTTACTACAATATTTCTGCTTTCGAGTACTAGGATATGCATATGCTATATGAACTTTTCACACCTCTTGCCCATAAAAGGTAACCAACCTTTAATCAAACCCAAGCGTTTTTACAACAGCAGCAGTACCTACAATATTATTCAGTTGCTCGGTTGGTTATTTCGGTACTTTGATGGAAATGTGTAAGTAAGTACTTTCATGTAATTTGATCGATTTGAATTCTTTTGCAAGGTGTGACTGCCATCTGATTTCTTCTTTCCTCATATGCTTAAACTGTCCTGTATACTATATCAATCTGTTCTGTTCCATTCTATGAAGAGGGAAACGGGGTTGCATGCAATTTGCATTCGCGATTTTGTTTTTAGTTTTGTGACCCTTAATATGATTTTTCATTATGTATTTTTTTTTTGTTAATTTCTAGAAAGCGGCATGTGATGGTAATTACTTGTTTGTAGTATGCATATCCGGGCTATGCTATGCTGGGGTTGTATTGGGTTGGTTAATTTGAATCCTTGGGATGCAACGCAATGCAATATGCAAAATAGGCAAAATCAACAACAACAGCAACAGCAACAAAGGACTAAATCTGAAATTGAAAAAAGAGAAATGAAAGTAAAGGATTTGCTTTACAAAAAAAAAAAAAAAAAAAAATGTAAATGTAAAAAAAGGATGCTGACAAAAAAAGAAATACAATAATACAATGGCGTCGTCATACACTATAATTTGAATATTCAAATTTCACAAATTGAAATTATTTGCCAAATGATTGAAATTTAGAAAAATAGTAGAAAGGATTCGGTAAATTCAATTCGGTTCAATGTGAGAGAGATGAAATGATTTCGCATCTACTTATTACCTGAAAAGCAAAGGTGTGCATTTGCAGCATGCAAATTATTGATTTGCTTTAAAAATTTAGGGTACCAAACAACAAAAGAAACAACAACAACTATAATAAGAATCCTTGCAATTTACATTTTTATTGATTGGAATGATTGGAAACTTTACTTGCCACCACATAGTATTTGCCGTTGCCCCTGCCTCCTCACTCATGTTCACAACATATGACAATAAATTTTTTGCAGTTTAGAGTTTTATTCATTTTTATAGTCCTTTTATTTTTAATTATAATGCAAATTCAATAATATTTTCAGGTTCCTCATCATTAACATTATTATCATCATCATCATTATCATAATAATCTGCTTATGTTTTAGTTCTGCATCATAAGTACATATACCATATGTACATATGTAGATGATGCAAAACAAAAATAGCAAAAAATAAAATAATAGTAGTACGAGTATATGCAACTATCTATACACCCAAAGGAAAGGAAAAGAAAAGAAAGGAAAACATCTCTTGTACTATGTATGAATGTAGGTACAATATTCTGTTTAACATTGTAGTATATAAGCAGGACCCATGGCCCAGGACCTTGTAGTTTTATAGATTGCTGTGACTATGTGACTATGTTGGCTTTTTCATATGCAAACGATGTGTCGTACTATGTTGTATGTATGGTAGAAAGGATGCTTTATGTTACACACGCTTCTAGTAGTAAACAATTGATTTCTGTTTTTTTCTTTATCCTTATTTCTTGTATTTTCCCATTGTTGTTCTACTTAATCCTGTATTAGAATTTTTTCATTTCTTTTTTTATTTGTTTTGCAAAATTTACATAAAATCTGTGCAGTTCTGTGTGAGCGCCGCTTCAATATAAAATATCAAATACTAGAATAAATAAGAATGATATACATAGATACATACATATAAACTACTACTATAACAATATTAGATATGAAGAAGATCTAATCATAGTGACACATCTGAGACTTTTGTATTGCATTAGCAGATGTTGGTTGGTTAATGTTGAAAAAGTCTCCATAGAATGAATGAGATTATGTGATATAAAGTCACGTAGAATAAGACAATGTATGCCATGGTTAGGTTAGGTAAGGTGAGGCCACACTTGCTGTTCAGCCCATTGCAAACCCGACCAAATCATCGAAAAAAAGGTTTGCCAAGAAAATGAGTCCATCTTCTAAGAAGAGCGAGGCATTCGTATAAGGGATATTGAATACTTTCAGATCTCCACAGCTGCAACAAAAGTCTTAGTGTGGGACATACATCTTTATATGCATTAACACAATGGTGCAGTGCCCATTTAGGACTCCTGTTATTATACGAATCCTAGTTTTGTTAAAGTAGTAGTAGAGACTAGTAGGTCCATTTCAGTTGTAAGCTAGGCCAGAGTGTCCAAGTAGGCTCATTTCATTCAAATATTAGAAATGGACAGATACCCAGATTAGCGTCATTGAGTGCTGCAAGACGAAAACTCCTACAATATAAGTTAGTTGATGCTTCTTGATGGCAATGAGATTAGATTAAAACTGTTCAACAGAAAAAATGTAATACAAAATTATAGACCAACGGGATTCTACTTTAATTTCGCAAGGAAAAAACACAAAAGAAGAATTGAAGATAAAAAGCAGTTTGTGAAAATCGGGTCTTTTCTTTAACACCTTTTTTTAACTAAACCACTGTACCGATTTTACAAATCTAGCAAAGAAACCACTTCAATTGGAATTTTTTTGATCAAAATCAGTACAGTGGTTTAAGCAGGAAAGGAATCACAAAATATATGATTGCTGTTTAATTATATATGTAGATGATATTCAGAATTTTAATTTATATCTTTGGTATTTTATTGGCTTTTCCATTCAATTGGATTTTGTCTTAATTACTCAACCTTCTCACTCATTAAACTGATTTTGATAATAATTTATACTCTAAGATCCCCATATATATATCATCATACATTGGGGTTCCACAAAAAAGATGGTTGTGAGATGAGAGTTCATGTATACAATTTAAAAGAAAGGAATGCAGTAAAGTGTGTTATGTACTAGTACATAAAATGTAAATATCTTACAATGGTTTGTAGAATTTTGACCCATAATATTGTTAAAATGGTTTTCTTGAACATATGTACCAATGTATTAAATAAAAGCCCTTTACTTTCTTAATGCTGCTGCAAACTGTACCTTGTTATATACTAAGTACTAAGTACAAATTCTAGTTATATGGTATGTATATATGTACATGCCGATATGTACTATTACTTATATATATGTATTGCTCCATTGTCAATGAGAAAGTATTGACTTTTAACATGATTTTGCTCGCTCATACTACAATATATTGTTTTTGTTGTTTGACTACGTACATACGAGTGAGTGAGTATATCTATGTATCCTTTAAAAAGCTTTGTACATAGTTAATATATACTATACAAACATATAGATATGTATATATGTATGTATGTATACCATACATGTGAGAATGCCCATATGTGTATTAGAAATCGCCATTCATCGCCCTCAAAAAGCGTTCGCATCCTCATCATGTATCGTTCGTGCTTGGTCGTGCGTCCATTCGTTTCGTTCAACACATTCGTTTGTTCCTCAATTTCTTCCTTCATCCACCTTCATTATTATTTCTTCCTCCCTCCCACCATCATTTACCATATAGTGTGTTGGTTATTTGTTTGTTGTCAGTGGAACAGTGGAAGTGGCATTCGATGGTGGCACTGGCAGTGGCTATAGTAATGGTTCTGGTTCTGGCTCTGGTTATGGTGCAGATGATGATGATGCCGATGACGACGGTGACGCCAACCAAAAAAAGGACGCCAACGCAGAATGTCCTCTTTATTTGCTGGCATCAAAACTAATTTATGTGAAAGCAAAGTCCACACATGTGTATATGTATGTATGTTCAATATAAGTAGATACATACATACACGTATGTACATACATATGTATGTATATGAATGTTTCATATCCTTACATGTCGTTTATTCGCTCACTCATGTACATACCATGCTATGACATACTCTTTCCCTTCTTCCCCCCCAGTTTCAACGTTCTCTTGTTCGGTTTTTTGCTCGTTTGCTCTTTCGATCTATTTTATGCTTGCTTTCTTTCTTTCTCATATCTTGAACGTCGGAGTCGGGTACAACAAAAAGCTACTCACCCTCAATACAACACAACACACAACAAGAGCAATCCCACACTCCCTTGCCACCCGCTTTAGTGCCACAAAAAGGACGCATGTGCCCAGGACATGCATGCACATAGTATAACGCACGCATACATCTGCATATATAAAACCATGGATTTTCGCAAATGTTCCTAAGGACATTCATATACATACATGCACGTATGTACATGTGTGTACACATAAAGACAGCAGTGTTTGTGTGCTGGTCGCCATTAAAGCATCAATTTATCTAAATTTTTCTTGTTTCAAAACGAAAGAAGAACAAATAAGCTTAAAGGCAGGCAGGAATGGCAGGCAGGACATAAGGCGGTCAGAATAAGGGGGAAACAAATCTCAAAGGACCAAAGCACATCGATTTAGTATTATTGCCGTTCTTCTTCTTTATCAAATACACTTTACTTTCTTTTGCTTTTCGTCCTCCTGCCACTACTCCTCCTCCTTCTACACCATTATAACAACATCATGTACATGCACATAATCACTCGTGCATTTTTGGTCTTAGTCTTTAAGTCGGTAGGTTGGTTGGTCCGTCAGTCAACACCCTTCCCCACCCTAGTTTCATTTTGTCAGGACTTTGGATGGTCGGTTGGACGTTTTTGCGCAGCAATCATAGCCAGCAGCCATGACAAAGCAGTTTCGCAAACCAAAAAACGGAATCTAATTCAAAAGCAAAAGCAAAAACAGAACCAAAGTCGAAAGCACCCTTTAACTAAAGTTTTATTCCCAACAAAGAGTTGGGGGGATTTATCATAGTATTTTATGCGGGCGCGCAGAGTCCAATCTAAGGGTGATTGGATGATGGCTATAAGGATGTACATATGTACATATATATCTATATGTTGTATCTTTGTATGTATGTGTGTATGTGAATGAATAAATGAATAGCTTTGCTTGCTGTCTTCTGCCCGGTTTTGGGATGCATGTAGTATTTTAGTATCCCTACTATATATATATATATACAAACACTGTGTGGATGTGAATGTACATACTTATATAGAAAAAGTAGATGAGCTTCAACACACACACACAACATTCAAATCATGTATGCACACATGCGTCCTCCAAAAACCATTTGAATACACATGGCACGAATAGGAAAGGACCACAATGCGAAAAGCGAAATGGTGAATAAACCGAAAGACGACAACGATGACGACGATGAAAACCAGACACAACCCCATTTTTGGGGTCCATGCCAGCGTTCACGTTGTTCATGTTCATGGTGATGTTGAAGTTGTTCATCATGACGATAACGATGATAATGATGAGCGGATGGAGAAGAGAAGTTAAAATGTATTGCTTATCGAAGGATATCGAATGTGGTCGCCGCCGTCGTCGTCGTCGTCAGTCAGTTATGCTGCAGCTTCTTTGCCCACTAAAGCTGCTGCTGCTGCTGATGATGTTTTAGCGTTGGCGTCGCTGCTTTGTTGTCCCCTTTAACACAACAACAACAACAACAATAATAACAGCAACATCAGCAGCAACAACAACAACAAAGGCAACATTGGCGCTCAGTAGAACTAACGAACTCCAAATGCACACGATGCCACAACCGAACGAACGAATGAACGAAGCAGGAACATTTGCCTAAACAATGGATGACGACAACGTCTAACAACCGAGTGAGTGAACGACCATATTTAGAGAAAAAGAGAACACATCAGTAATGGAGCATATAGTTGGAGAGAGAGAGAGACAGAGAGAGATGGATAAATGGAGAGCATAATAAGTATGCATTGTGTGGGAAGCAAACAAGCAAGCATGCATGCATGTGTGTGTGTGCGTGTGTGTGTAGTTGAATCAGGTGGCGGCATCGTTTGGAGTTTGGCGCCGGCTATGGACCTACGAGGACCGAAGAACATGTTCATATTACCGACCGACCGACGACAACGACGTGCTGTCCATTTTGCTTCGTTGTATATTCTCATATGCGTGCGTGCGTGCGTACATACACTACATAATCATTTGCATATCTAGCATGAGTGTGAGTGAGTGTTGAGTGTCGTATATGAATTGAACATTGAAATGAGTATGAGAAATGAACTAACAAACAAACAAACAAACTAACAACAAAGAGACGAACAATCGAACGAGCAGCAGCAGTAGCAGTAAACGAACGAAATGAAAACGAAGCGAAGCGATGTGAACTTAGCCAAGCATATGAAATGAAACGAATGAATAAAATGCTCACTCTCACTCGGTGGAGTTCAGCAATCATATGTGAGTGAGTATCCACATACTGATACACATACAGACACATAGGCATGTATGGCACACTCATACATTCATATCTGTCACGCTGCATATGTATTTTGTTGTGTCTATTCGCTTACGCTTTTGGACATTTGTATTGATGCCATCTCGCTTATATTGTGGATACACTATAAATTGTTGCTGAAGACGAGCAACGACCAATATCACACATGTATGCACATACACATATGTATGTATGTACAAAATTTTGCTCACATCTCAAGTTCTCTTCTCACGACTCATTCTGATGATGATGATGGGGCCAATGTTGCTGCTGCTGCTGCCATTGTGGAGAAATATCCGACATCCTTTAAAATGTGACCTACCATCGGTCGGTTGGTCGCTCTGGACGACAACAAAGCACATGTCAGATCTCTATAAAGACATATTCCAAAACTCCCGCCTTTTTGTTACAATTTTAAGCTCCTTTAGCTAATCAGACAAAACTAAACTATGCCGCCACAGAATGCACCCGAAATACGAATGTATATACTTGTTCTTACCTAAGTACTCAGCACATTATAGATCCCAATAATGACAGGAGCTCATCTGCCATCAAGCATCCATCCAAAGATTTAACTTCAGTAGTCTTGCTTACCAGTCTGTCTCTCTGCCTTTTTATATGAAAACAAAAAGAAAATAATTAATGATACTAATCAATCTCCTTACCTTGTAGCAATTGCTTGGGCAATGCATATCAAGTCCTGAATGATTATTTGAACTCTGGTTAAATTTCATAACTAATGAGAAAAATATTTTTCTGTGGCATATGAATGTATGTGTAGGTGTTCGCTGTCTAGTCCAATCCATAATGATATGTTACAACATGCAGGTGTCCAGCGGAATATATTTACCATAGTGACGATTGTTTTTATGTGCAGGATCGCTCTTGCAAAATAATTTAGGCACATGTTTTTTTGTTGTAAAGTACACAACAATGGGTGGGCAGCTGCTTTGTTGGAAATGTTGATATGTGTTTGTTTTATATTGGTAAAGGATGGCAAGATGCATTTCACTTACTGAGATAACTAATTAAATCACTCACTATTACCAAACTAAACTAGATTACATTCTTATTAGTTTTGTACATGCTTGTACAAAGAATCAAACATATGTAAATATTTGTTTATAATAAGAACATGTGAATGCCTACCGGCATTTGATATTTTACACCGGAAATTAAAATTAATCAAAAATTCTATTGACGATATTATTTGAAAAGGTGACCATTTTTGTATGCGAAAATTCGCAAACGCACATACTTAACTTAAGCCGAAAACACCTACGCAATGACCACCCCAATGACCAGTTCTCAATCAGATGATTGCGCATGCCCTCTCAAAGACAAGTTCGATTTTATTAAGAAAAAAGCTTAAAATTTTATTGTGATCACATTTAAACCAACTCAGTGAATTCAGTTCAGTATTTGTGTTATTGTGCTCTATAAATTTTTGGGATATTTGTGAGATATGTCATCATATAATATGGAAAATCAAGTTGTACAAGATGCCACTGCAATTGCATCGTCAGGTGACAAAACCATCAGTGTTCAGAAAATACGTGGCGATCTCTTGTTAAAGGATGCTGCTTTTAATTATTTCTTGGTTTATGGAGATATTGATAAAATATACTGGAGTAAATGTGGTGTTTTTTTGTTCATCACCTTTAAGAATGTCTTGTCTAAGAACTTAGCCTTAAGACAAAACTATCACTTGGTATCAGGAGTAGAGGTACTTGTAACTCCATCAGAACTTACAAATAATCGCATTTTTATGAGTGGCTTCTATCAACTAAAAAAAGAATGCGTGAAATTGCATTTCGAGAAATTTGGTGGTGTTTTACATATTCATGTATGTGATCAATAATTTTTTGGTTTTTTTTGTCTTATAATTTTTTGTTTTGTTTTTATTTCTATATAGTCGCCAAAAAGCCGCAATGAAGCCATGGCAGTTGGGTTCTGCTACATTTTATTTAGCTCAGAAAAGGCTGCATTCAATGCTTTGCTTCAAAAGAATCACAAAATTAATGGGAAGAGGGTGCGTGTCACTCGTGCCTTACCATATCAGGCTAAGCAGAATGGAAGTGGCGTGATCATTGTAAGTACATATAAGCATGTTTGCATTACTAAATATTGGCGGCAACTATTCATTCATTTATAACTTTATAATATTTAAACAATAAAAAGGACGAAGCTGGCACTGAGAGGGTTGGCACCCAGGAGGCTGGCACTGATGGGGTTGGCACCCAGGAGGCTGGCACTGAGGGGGTTGGCACCCAGGACGCTGGCACTGATGTGGTTGGCACCCAGAAGGCAGGCACTGAGGGGGTTGGCACCCAGGAGGTTGGCACTGAGGAGGCTGGCACTGAGGAGGCTGCAGTCGAGACTGCATAGACTGGAAGTACTCCAGACTTGTAATTCAACTACATGAGATTACCGTGGGTGATGGAGGGCAATGGAAATAAGGATAGATTTTTTTTCGTTATTTTCTAACTAAGTAGATTTGAACTTATGTCTTATATAAAAACGTATTAACCACCAAATGTAATATTAAATATTTTTTTTTATGATAATTTTTGGATCGAAGTACTTTATGAAAATATTTAACCGATTGTTGTACAAATAAAAAGTATTCATTAATTGTCATACAAACCTTGGAAGATTTTTATTTTATAAATAAATTGGACAGCATACTATTGGATGCATCTAAATTTGATCAGATAATTTGTGGAAATATATATATTTAAGAAAATGTTTGGAAAGATTCATAGCGCCATGCTGAGTATTTGAAGGTGGTTTTCACAATACCAAATTTTACTTAGCTTTTAGATGTTTATCTTATATTGTATTATACTAGAAGGACAGTATTGGAAAGATGAATTCTCAGCATCATACTGTGGATTTGGGGTCTTACTTACATAATCAAATTTCACTTAACTTGCAGATGTTAAGGTCATATAGTAGTAGGACAGTATTGGGGACAGATGGTAGGTCATAACTTTGTAGATCTGAATCTCAGCATCATACTGTGGATTTGGGGTGTTACTTACTCGTACATATGACCAATATTTACGTATGTAGCTTTCAGGTGTTTAGCTGTGGATTTGGGGTCTTAATTACTGACTTGTTTGACCTTTTTTGTGATAAAATGTTTGTGGTTTTTGTCTTTTTTACAATAATCAGCTTGTGATGAGATGATGATGATGTAATGAATTGACAATACTGAATGTAACTGGATAACACTGTAAATTTTATCACATGTAGGTTAGGTTACGTTATACAGGCCGCTCGCGAGTTCACCCAGAAGTCTTTAAGGCCCATTGTGATACCTGATAAAAAAAAAGTGAAAGGGGATTAAGAGGGGGAGGGGGCAATCCACCACTGTCCAAGGTCGGTCACAAAGGTCACCATCTTTCTGTAAAACCAGCCTGAGGAGTCCACGAACAGAGCCAGGTCTCCCAAAGGACATTTTGGCAAACTGCCCATGCCTTCGAATAATGGTTCGGGTTCGTCTACCGAGTAGAGCAGGGCAATCACAGAAGAGGTGTTGGATGCTTTCCGGTTCCTCCTCGTCTTCACAGCTACGACAGAAATCATTGTGTGGAACTTGCATTCTATGGGCCATCAGCCCGATGGTGTAGTGCCCCGTCATAGCTCCAGTCAATGTCCGAACCCTTTTCTTGTTAAAGTGAAGGAACTCGGAGGTTTTCTTTGGTTGATAGCAAGGCCACAGTGTTCTTGCAACAGTACAGCCATTTGCCCACTTCCTGCCTGCTAGATCTCTGGTCTTTACGTTAAGGCATAATAATATATCCTGTAGGGGTCTATGAATATCGGTACTCGCTTGAGAGATAGGCACTGTAACACACACATGTATATATATTTTGAAATAAAAAGACTTTTTAGCTCAACAGGACGGATCCTTTTTAACCTTTTCCTCGGACAATGAGTTGCTGAAGGATTAGCAAGAGGATTTGGATGAAGTAATAGTAGTTCACTATATTATTGCTATGAAAATTTATTTGGTTGCCGACAAATTGAATATTTAGATCTATTGCAGATATGCCAGTGCTCCACCAGTTATTATTTGTAGGATTTGTTTTTGTAAAACCTGGATTTTCCTTTTACATATGTATGGGATGGTGCAGCAGTGCCCCATTATTGGATTCCGTATGATCATAAAGGAGTAACGATAGAATCATAGATAAGGATTTTGTTGCTAAGACGCAGCTTATTTTTTTCTTTAAGAAGCCAGTTAAGTTTCTGAATTTTTGTGGTGCTCTTAGAATGGCTTCTTTTAAAATGAAGAGCACAGGCCGTCTATTTGTTGTTTAAATGCACTGATGATGATGAATTGAATTGGACTGCAGGAAAATATTTTCGTCTGAGTGCGTATACATGTGTAAGTTCCAACGCTTCGACCAAATGGTTAATTCATCTACATAGGTAGTTGGCTAGTTTGAAGCGGATAGTTAGTTAGCTGAGGCATTGCAAATCAAAATTATTGGTGTTGCGTGCGTTAAGTGCTTATGATCCCTCTGTTAATGTATGGTAACTATCGGATCCTAACTAACTATGTAAACTAATCTAAACTTAACATAATTAAGCCAATGCCTACCCCAGCACAACAGTTAAATATCAAGTAATGGAAAGTCGCCAGCTTCTTATTGGCTATTTCGGACAATGGGATAGGGAAGAAACATGTAACTACGGACCATGTGCATATTATTGTAGGGTATTTGTAGGGAGGTAGATGAGTTATTTATGTGTCATTAACTTAGTAGTATATTCCAATCAAATTGGTGCTTAGAATAATTGTCGTATAGATTTGAAGGAAACAACTAGACTGATGATTCTCCGCATTATACTATAGATTTGGGAACTAATGTATATTGATTGATAAGTTTTACATAGCTTTCAGATGTTTCACTCACAAAGTAGTAGTAGTACTAGTTTTCAAACAAACCAGTGCTTAGATTCTTAGTGGTACAGATGGAAGGATATACAATATCATAATCAAGTTTTACTTAGTTTGCAGATGTTTACCTCATATAGTAAGTACTCTGCAGTATGAATCAAAACTAGTTCGTGGCTAATACCTTTGGAACCAGTAGTAATTCCATTAATATCCTTTTACATGTATACAATTGGTGAATTTAACATGACGATGTTATTGGGGAAGGGGTTAATTGCTACCGCCTGCATTACCGTTCACCAGTCATGTCACCGTTCATTGTCATAGCCTGCAGTACCTACGACTAGTGAATTCGCTAACCATCAGAATTGCAAAAAGAGGCTACTGACTTATTATAGAAACACGCACTTGGTTCACCTATGCATAACCTGCGACTAGTGAATTCATTAGTAGCAAGGTTATAAGAATAGTAGTAGTTGTAGTAGGATGGATTAGTGGATTAGTAGTGTCGTACTCTAGGTACTAACATTATAAATCTACTAATCTAGAAGGTAAAAAATTGCTTTGGTTTCTTTTCCCTTCTGTGTGCTCTGCTCCGCTCCTTCATGATCATGTAAAATTTCCATTGCATTGTCAAATTGATTTTGATTTTTGCATAGTTTGGAAATCTGTTATATGATATCCGATATTAAGAAGCATTCAAATTTGTAAATGTAATATAACGGAACTTTTGCATTCTAAGGACTCACACCCCTTTTTTTTTTGGGTTTTTGTTGTATGTGCTTTCATAAAGGCGCGTTAATTAAACTGAGGCACGCAATGAAGACGACGATGATGATGATGATGATGATGGTGTGTCATTCGTCCCTTTATGCATGCATGGGAATTTAATTTTTATTTTTTATATTTGTCAATTTTTGCATAAGCTGTCTTCCATCCTACCGGAATGTCTAATACACATATGTGTGTATATGTGTCTGTGTAAGCATATCCTGCTTGCTCTATTTTCCTTATTTGCGTTTCAAAAGAACTATCCCGAGTCCCGTATCCTGAACGTTTCGTTAAGTTACATTTCTCGTCTTCGTAATAATCAAATTACTTTTTCACAATAGAATTTCCATTAGGATAATAACCCCTTTTCCTATTCACTACTCATGTTTATGCTATACTTTTTTCATCTTTGATATTTTCATTTGTTTTCCTTTCCTTTGCTTTGCTTTGCATTGCTTTTTCTTCTAGGATTCTTTCTTATTTTTCAACTTTATCGATTGCAAAAGGTTTTTGATTTTGCATGTCCTTTGCTAAAACTTCTAACATCTCATCATGCACACATTCACACACATACAAAAAATGTACGAATATCCTTTGCTTGTATATGCAGATTTTAAGTAACCTATGAATTATATCCTGCTGCTGCTGCTGCTGCTCCTGAGACACCCTTCTTTATGCGCCTCGTTTTAAAATGCAGACAATGCAAGTGAGAAATTTTTCTTTTACTTTTCACAAACATATATGGCACACACATACATACACATATGACTTCTGTTTGTTGTCTGTTTTTCGCAAGGAAAAGATTAGAAGGATTTCAAGTCAAGGTATACATACATAGTACATTCTAGGATCAGAAGGGTGAAAAATCGCGATGTTTTAGAAAATTTTTCACATTTGCGTGTGAAAGGCATGCGAAAAATTTGCTTGCTTTCTTCTAATTGATGTTGATGCTGTTATTGTTGTTGTTGTTGTTGGTTTTCCTATCCTTTACTATCCTTTTTTTTCATTGAGCTTAGTTTCCTTTTGCTGCTGCCCTTTCGCCCGCCCTTTCGCAATCAACGAACAACATTTTTTTTTTTGCAATATGCAAACATGCCTTTTAATTAAAAAAAAAAAAAAAAAATATAGGAAAATGGAAAAAAGAGAAACTGAAAAGTTATAAATTTCCCTTTGAAGTTTGTTCGATTGACAGGCGAATGAACCAACAAACATACGTACGGATGAATGAAGGAAGGATACCATAACGGCACATGGGTAATGTTCCAGATAAAACTCCTCACCGTCCTCACTTACCTTCTTTACCGTCCTCATAGTTTTCGTTATCCTCGCAGTGTTCATCATTCTGGTTGCCGTCGCAACGTCCAAAAATTATTACCCATGCAAATTGCAATGAAATATTTGTATCCCCTTTCATGGCAACATAGAGTAGTATAAAAAAGGGTGCTTTGGAAATGTATCTTCACATAAAAATAAATAAATATAGATACATATGAGAGTGTACGTGCATGTGTGTGTGTGTGTGTGTGTGTTATTATGTAATCTGACACATGTGGCATAAATAAAATTGAAATCTACTCTTGGACTAAATTTATTACAATTAATAAGTATATGTAGTAACATACATATATTTGAATTTACATTTAGCTTACAGTATCTTACCATATCTTATTTGATCTGATGACACTAAACAGTTTAAATATTAAAAATTTAGATATATTTTTGCAAAAGTTAAACTAAGCACAATCTAATTCTTACTCTTTCGAAATTGAAAGAATCAGCAAAAGGCATTTAGCTCACCTTAATGACTTTGCCATAGGCCTATTAGATTCTAATCCGCCGACTACCATACCATCATCTCACTAGCTAACATTTTAGGTTCCTTATTTCTTACGAAGCTTCATTATTATTCATTAGTATAATATTCTTACAAACTTCGATCAAGAATATCGTTCAGTCAGCATCATGCCTCATTATGGGTACATTTGGATGCCTTTAAGGCCGCTGATTGCAACAGTTAACAGGGGTTCTTCAGTTATTCCTGGTTCGATTATGCAGTTGAACGATCAGACTTGGGGGCGCTGAACTTAAGAAAAAGTAAATGCCGTTTAATTAAATGCACGTAAAACCAGAATGAGGGGTCGGAGCTTTGCTTTGGGACATCTTCCCGTTGGTGAACCATAAGGCGGATTTTCCCGATGAAACTGAAACACAATCATATCCCCTCATATTGTGATATTGTTCGCATAAGAAGGCAATACGAGACCGTCGGTTGCAGCAAGTCTTGGGTTGACACACAGTGGTTGAGATATAATTAGGCGATTTTTATTGCCCTCCTGTTTTCTTAGCCTTTCATTTAATTTTTTGTCATTTTTGCAATATGCCACTTGACCGATGACCCTCTTCTTTACATCTCCTGCTAAGATTACTGTGGTAAATATTTTTGCTTGCTATTTTGTGCCAGATGATTATAGCCCCAGCACTTGAAGCATTTTGTTGGTGTTGCACAATCACGTACCCTGCAATGCACCCATCCGATGCAAACTCATTGTGAGCTTAACACTTTTTAGCCATCAGCTACTGACAGTATGATGTAAACCGTCTGCGTACCTCGGCATATACTTCCGATGATTAGGACCAATGACTTGAGATCTCGATGCAGGGTAGTGTTGCGGACAAACCATGGGGCTACCGTGATTTATCTTATGCTTTGTTTTGAGAAACGTACATTTTTTGGTTTTAAGGTCAAGTTATCCAACTATCCAATGATTTGTTAACACCAGTGCCAATGAGTATAAACAACAACTAATAGATCTATTAATATTCTAAGGCTGGATGAGAGAATGTTATGTGCTAAGAAATAAATTTTTAAATTGTATGTATAAACCATTGGGTCTAATACCTAATGTAATTAAATCTCTGAGCTATTCCGATCAGAACTGGCTGAGAAATATTGATTGGATTTAGTGAATATCTTATATGGGAACTGTAAGATGTGGTCTTTTCGTTATCATTGGACTCAGACTCAATAGACCAATGCAAACCTAGCGTGTTTAGTTGCTAAGTAATGCCACAACCTCAAGGAAAAACCAAAAAAATAACAAAATTTCACCATCAAACTGGTGTATCAAAAATTTGCAGCACAGGTGGAGCAGTGCAGAGCCACGAAGGATTCATCACCTTATTCCCAATATAGCAGATAACCTAAAGAGGAGCGGCGGAGACGTTAGTTTCGAATTTACCCAATTCGCTACTGGACACGGATGTTTCAGGCAATATCTGCACAGATTTGGTCATGCCGAGGATCCGTATTGTGGCCTCTGCCTGAACATTGTACAAGACCCAGAGCATCTCACTCATGAGTGTCCTCGGTTTGAAGCACAGCAAAGCAGGATATACGATCGCCTTGGATTTCCCTGCAATTCACAGGAGATCGTAAGGCGTATGATGTTTTCCTTGGAAGAGTGGGCATACTTCGCTACGAATATAGCGAATATCGTTCGTGAGGCTCGAATGGCGTCCAGATAAGGGCTATCTTCCCTCCCTACGAAGTATTGCTTTGGAAGTTCCGGAGGGATTATAGGGTTTCGAGGCGATAGGGGGCTTTTTAGTCGGTAGAAATCCGACATAACTTGTGGCTCGGGCCATGAGTATCTTTTTGAAGATTTTCTCCTCCTTGTTTGCATAGAAAACAAAAAAACATTTGCATACGTGTGTTTGATACAATACACAGCGGAGCTGGACAAACGTTAATTGCTTCTAAGAGACGCTTTGATACAGCAATTTGATCGTTTCCACCACTACATTTAAAATTCATCAATTCTTGTCGCCCTATAGAATGTGTGTGTGTTTGTCCAATAAAATGGAGAAGGAAGCAAATTTTTAATGTTGTCGAACAGTTAAGAATTTAAGAATTGGAATATATTTTATATATTGTACATATTTATTTAATTAAGATTTAAGTTAGAAATGTATCTGCATCTGCAATCTAGGGAGTGGTATAAATGTTCTTAGCAATTCAGTTATCACTCACTTCTAATTTTCACAATTTTCCTTTTTTCTTTTCTTTACACTCATGTATGTATATATGTATTGTATGTACAATATAGAAAACATACTGTTTCTGTTACTGTTACTGTTAGATATTTAAGTATCTCAATCATGCCACTCATTTATTTACAGTTTAACGCTTTTGGTTTCTCTTACTTTTTTTTTTCTTTTTGCATTAATTTTCAATCGATCAATGATCATTGATAAAATTTTACTGAACTTTGTGTGTGTGCGTGTGTGTGTGTATGCGTGTATGTGTGTATGCGTGTATGTGTGCACTTCAACTCAACCGTTTTTGGTTGATTTTTGTTCTTATCGAAAAATTTAAATTATTCAAGGACTTTTCGCGCCATTTCGATTTGAAGTTCATAAGCTAAACAATTAGAAATTAGGCCACATGAGATTGCCATCATCCATCAGCAGCATAAGACCAAAGACCGACCTTCGAACAATCACCCCAAATAAAAAGTAGAATTGTTAACTCAAATTCAAGCGTTCATCTGCGAATGCCACCCAGCGTGTCTCAAGTGCCCTCGTAAAATACTTGGAATAAATTAAATACAGAATAATCCTTTGTATTTTTGTACTTATTGTAACAGTTTCAGATAAAGAAGAGGATGATTATGATGATGGACAGATGGACAGATGTAGAGAGAGAGACAGAGAGAAAGAGCTGAAAGAGAGCAGAGTGTAAGGACATACATAGTTTCCAAAAATTGATTTACTTTATTAAGTACTTACTGTAATAATAATGCACTCTAGGATTTCATTAAGGAACAATAGTATCTCTCACACTTTTTAGATAATGCAAGCAAACCATTGAACAGCATAGACTAGTATATATTTAATAAAATATCTAGGTCTTATGATATTATGAAGAGATATGAGCACAACCTTTAGGACTTTACTTTACTTAATTTAAATGATCTTTTGGAAAAGTTTATTGATATATGCCCAGGCATGTTCATGATGTGAGTGCATTGCTTTGACCAAAGATGGTTCCCTCATAGTATTTGTAGCTAAAAATCAAAGATAAAGCAGTACCATCCATTCTTTTACATATGTTAAGCAGCAATCAAGGCTTTTGATGCTCTAGAATGCACTTTGCTTATAAATAATGACAGGTTCTTTTTACATGTGGATCATTAAAAACAGTATTCAATAAAGGATACAAGATATATAGTGTCAAAGGTCCGGAAATTCCTGGCTGCCGCCTACTGATTGTAAAATATATAAAGATTCATAGATATGGGACGGCTGAGCCTCATGTGCTGTCTGCCTCAACGCAGTAGATAGCCAAAGTGTAGTCTTGTGAGCTCCTGGATTCGACTTGCATCAATTGGTGGTTCAACCAACCGACGGTCATTATATTGGCTAGTGGCTGGCATGCTATCTGGTGCTTAACTACCGTCTGGTTCATATCTTCCTGTCATATCATGGGCATTCTGTCAATAGGTGCAATGTCACTCTATCAGTTAACTTCTAATAACAATAAAATAGTTTATGAAAACTAAACTTTACTATTCCATACTAAATGCTCTTTCCGCTTTGAACATTGAAGATGAAATTCGGTAAAAATAAGGGACACTATCCAAGGGAGGCAAGAAAGGTGGCAAAAAGAAGGTCATAGATCAATTCTCACGTAAGGATTGGTACCCGCCAAATCGGCAAAACTTTGGTTAACCGCACCAAGGGTCAGAAAATCGCTTCTGACTACCTGAAGGGCCGCGTCTTTGAAGTCTCCCTAGCTGATTTGCACAAGTATATCAATCCAGAGCATTCTTTCCGCAAATTCCGTTTTATCGCTGAAGATGTCCAAGATTGCAATGTTTTGTGCAACTTCCACGGCATGGATTTGACCACCGGCAAATACAGGTCAATGGTTAGGAAATGGCAAACTTTGATTGAAACTATTGCCGAAGCCAAGACTGTCGATGGTTACTTGTTGCATGTTTTCTGAATTGGCTTCACCGCCAAGGACTAACAATCCCAACGCAAAACCTGCTTTGCCCTGCACTCTCAGGTCCTCAAGATCCTAGCCTGCATGACTGACATCATCTCCAACGATGTTAGGGGAGCTGACCTTAAGTAATTAGTCAACAAACTGGCATTGGACCCAATTGCCAAGGATATCGAGAAGATCTGCCAACGCATTTAGCCATTGCACGATGTCCACATTCGCAAGGTAAAGGTTTTGAAGAAGCCACGTTTCGATATTTCCAAACTTTTAGAAATGCCCGGTGATGGATGCAACCAGCAAGAGCAGCGATGCTGTTGTTTCATCTGAAGGTGCTATCGTCGACAGGCCCGAAGGCTATGAACCACCAGTACAGGAAGCTGTCTAAAGCGTTTAAATCAAAAATGAGCAACACTTGCCAAGCGCTACGATTTGATTTTGTCGCAATAATATTTGTTATACGTTTTTTTATTTTGTGGGCTGGTTTGGAAGTTTCAAAGACATAAAACTCAAATAATGGTTTGGTGAATCGCAGCAATACTCACGGAATACTTAAAAATATAAGAGTATCGAAAACCTTCATGTTTTCAGCTTTCGCAAAAGAACATAGGAAATACTAAGACTCAATCGAAACGGTATCCGTGCAGTCTTTCTCAGAATTCTTAATTTCTTAATGTCCATATGAAGTACACAAAACTTAAGATGCTCAACTTCCAAGAACGTTTATAGTAAGGTGAAATCAAAGCAGACGCCCATTTGTCACTTCAATCATGGCCCACACTACAATCGACCATCGGCATTCGGCTGATATTCAATTACGTGGTTGTATGTTAGCCTTCCGAACGATGTCCAGCTAATCTATTGTTCAAAGAGCCAATGTTTCTACTCTCCAGTAGTTCATCCTTGTCTAAAGCAAACATTTTCAAATATGTGTATATATAACAATTGATTATATTTGATGTCGGTAGAAAATAAACAAAACCAATGTACTGAATAGAATGTATTCTTATGTGATGCGCACTTGGTTCATTCGAAAATAACAATACAAATGAATCAAATGAAAAAAAAACCCAACCAAACAAATGAAATGAAATACCGCCTTCTGTGCCGTTTAGAATTCATTCATGCTCTCTAATTCGAACGTATGACTACGACGCTTACATATGCAAACAAACTATGACATGTTGTCAAAAGTATGAAAATTGAAATATGGTGTCCACAATAGCAGCTTCATTGGAACTAAATTTAATGCACACACAAGTGTATGAAGAAAAACATGAAGTATAATCTAATCGTCTACAATATGGTTAAAAAATCTAAGATACAAATATAATCATTTTGATCTTAGTATGCCATACTAAGTTTATGTTTTTTTCTTTAGAATTAAATCAAATAGTAGTTCACCTGGTTTAGTTTAATACAATTTTTATGTCATTTATATTTTTTTTTATCACAAATTGAACAGTTCTGTGTGTAAAAAATTTGTATTAGATACAAATTTTGCAATGTCGATCTGGGTGAACTTAAGTATTCCAGCTATGCTGGAATTAGTCAAAACTGCAGAAGGTAATGTTGATTAATGCCAATATTTTTCTGATATAAAGTCAAATCAAATAGGTCCAAAACGAGTCAAATTGCGTGCACATGCCAGAGCAGCGAAGAAAACTAAAAACAAAACAAAAAGCCACCGCCATCACCATCACCATGAACATTGTAATCGTAGGTTTAAACGTAAACATCGCCGCCATAATCGAAAAAGCCGTAGTTATATAACTAAACGTAGACGGTCTGAACGTATGGAAAGGCATGGCAAAAGGCGTGGTCGGAGTATTAGAGGTCATGGAGGTTTTAAGTACCAAAACGATTCTAGAGTGCATGTGGCGAACAAAAAAAGATCGCAACAGCGTAAAACTACTATTGAACGCAAAGCGCCAGCTTGTGGCAAAAAACTACACATGCAGCGGGTAAAGGACGCTAAAAGAAAGTTCGGAAAAAAACACACAAAATCTAATCTTCAGACAAAACAAGGAAAAGGAGTAGTACTAAAAATGTCGGCCTTTCTTAAAAGTTGTTTCAAATGTAAGAAAAATCAAAAAACAAAAAAGATAAGTGTGAAGAGTAAGCGTAACAAGATATATCAAATTTGTAAGTACCAAGAAAAGTAGTTATACAATACATGATATCAATTTGTTTTTATCTAATACTATTTATGTAGTAAGTTCTTCTCGCAATATGATGCTTGCGCTTCCATTTGATGTTCCCAGATTCCCTTTCCGAAATTCCATACTACTGGATAGGAGTAACAATAGTAGTTATACAATAGATATCAATTTGTATTTACCATACTTAATCATATTTTAAATTCTTCTAATATGTAGCGATTTTGTCCCCCAATATGCTATTCGCTCCATTTCAATTAATCTTACCATGCTGTGTATTCTTCAAGCCACGAGCTACTTTCTTTAATATTTACAATATTTACAAGTGTTTCCCAAGCAAAAATTTGTAAGTACCATCAATAGATATCAATTTGCATTTATACTTCATATCATATGGTATAATCTTCAATTAGCGACTTCTCCCGGCAATTTTCAACCAACCGAACTAATCGATTTGATGCTGTTATATTTTCACTATAAGTCTATACACGTATTCTATTTATTCGAAATTTGTAATCAATATACACGAATTAAGACTTTACCAAAAAGGGATCTTAAAAAAAAAGAAGAAAATACAGATAATCACGGTAAGTATCCAGTAATAGTTATAGATTGTTTGCATATTTATATACTTAATTATATTTTTTATATATTTTTTCAACAGTGAATTCTTTGAGGAGAAGACCTGGCGTTATTATGCCACATTGAGAAGATCCTTTCTCTTGGTAAAATCAACTTAATTCAATTGTGTGTTTATAGCGTGTAAAATTTTCAATTAATACGTGTAGTATTTGTTTAACTAAAAACAACAAAAACCTTAAGTCAAAATTTTGTAGTCAAGATGTGTATATTTTATAATAAAACTATAATTATTTTGGCTTAAACAAAATGTACAATGTTTGATTTTATTTTTATTGTATTTTTAAAGCCAGATATTTAATGATTAAAAAATATTGATGCCAATTTACTTGAAGATTTATTTTGTATATGTTCCACAGGATACTTGTATTTGTCTTAGCATAAATTATTATTATTAAAAGTAGTTTAAGAATGTTTTGTTAGAAAAATAATAGCACTAGTAGCTGTCATGGCTTTCAGCTCTAAGGTTAATAAGAATTAAAGTATAATATGAGATTACTAATGCTATTTAAATAAGATTTTCTAATTAAGGGTTCCCCAGGAGCTCTACAAAGTATGTTAAGTTTGGCTTGATCTCGAAGGCATTGTTATGGATTGTATCCTGAGAGCAGGTGATGCACAGAGAGATTATTGTTGAGCGTAACATAAGTGCGGTGTGCCCGAGTTGGAGGCAGACAAATAATTTAATTGCATTTCGATGGCATTGAGTAGCGTAAATTTATGTTATGGCACCTGTGCTTGTAGTCGCATGAAATCCGATGAGATTTGAATAAACGGATGATGTTGGCCCTTTAGAATATGTTGATGGATTGATAGTGGGTCTGTTAAGGCGAGCTTAGCACGGGAGTCTGACTAGTTCATTGCCAAGAATTTATTTTACTTGATCGTCCGAGTACCTGAACTTGCTTTGCTCATAACGAAACAAATACCTTCTGTGCTGTTTAGAATTCATTCGTGCAAGGCTCTAATACCTACCTGTACGATTATCAGCTTAATATACTCACTGAAAGAAGCTACACAACAATTGTATTTTAATTGGACAGAGATTTCATTCCATTGGAAGTCAGAATATTATGGCAAGCATTAAGGGGGCACTGGTAAAGCTAATAGCTTTACATAGATTTCAATGGCGTGAGTATACAGGAAGTGAGACTATGATCAAGCTCAGTCAATTCCAGGTTTTGAACCATAAAGTAACAAGCATACAAATCCATTCGACTATGTTATGACTTGTTGAGTAGGCAACAATACGAGTAACATGACAAATTTCCAAAGCAGCAGCAGCAGCAATAGTATGAAAATAGGTGACACAAAACAGTGTTCTTTTCAAGACATTAACTTCTTTTTACATTGTAAAACAATGATGACAATAGTTCCCATTCACTTTACTTAGAAATTGCAAAAAATAAGGCCCAACCAAAACAAAACAAACCGAATCAAGTTAAATAAAAAAAGAAAGAAAGAAAAACAAATTGACTTAAGCTAGGAGCAATTAAGTGCTTAATTAAAATTACACTTACACTTACAATTGTCATTAAAAAAACAACAAGAACAACAACAACAATAAAGGACTAAAAAGGATAAAAAGATAAAATAAAAAGGAGACTTAACCATAAAAAAAAAGGAAAGGAACAAAATGAGAACAAAAAAACAAAAATATAAAAATATTGTTGTATCCAAACAAAAGTGAAAGCAAAACAAAGCAAAAGTTAGTAGTCAGTAAGGGACAAAGGGAAAAAACAAGAAAAAATCATGAAAAAATTCTCTGGTAAAATTAATTCCTCAGCCGTCGTCCGTTAATATTTATGAGCATCCTCCATTCCATTCAGTTACTTTAACAACTTTTTCCCATACCCCAAGTCACAAGTCACAAGACCCAAGACCAATACCAATACCAGTAGAAGCAACAACACTAAAAGCACCGGCAGCAATTCATGATCTTTCTTGGCAAAATGGAGGAAACTTGTTGCGGATTTCCTCATTTTACTCATCTTAGTGTTTCCACCTTCTCTGTCTCACTCTTCATTCGTTCATGTTCAACGGTCGTTTATCTCATTTAAAATAATTCGCTTTAATAGCCGCGTAGACGGCAAATGGAAAATCCTTAAAAAAACGCGGAAAAAAGAAAATATTTCATCTGCCAAATAAAAAAGTTTTTCATTACATTTCCGTTAAGTAGGCAAAAAGGAGAAAAAAGAAATTCTCTAATAAAAAAAGAAAAAAAAGAAAAAGGCGAGAAAAGAAAAGAAAAGCGTAAGCGACCTTGAAATAAATGAGAGAAAATAAAAATTATATAGAAAATAATAAAGGAAATAAAGATTTAAATAAAAAAGAAAAGCGCAATGTGCCCCATCTCTTCATACTCTTTAGTAAAGTACTAAGGCACAGGATAGGACAAAAGGACATGGGGAGGAAATATGTTAAGAATTGTGAAGAAAAACATTCTTTAAAATCTCTCACTCGCATATTAAAGGCATATAATTTATACAACACAATTTAAGTTAAGCACATACACCTCCCCCTCCCTCCACCTCCTCGCACTTTCTTGTTTATCACTAAGCACACAATCCATTCCCCCGACCAGCGCGCAACTATTCAACCAACCCTCGAAAGCGCACGCCTCGGCCCAGTGTCGTCAATTAGAGACTCATTACGCACTCATTGTAGACGTCGAGCAGACTTAATTTTTTTTTTCTTTGCGATTGCCACCCCGCCCCCTGTGCCAAACCACAAACAAAAAACAATTTAATTCTAAAACATAAAAAAAAATCCCGCGTAAAATTTTTGAAAGAAAAGAAAATGAGGAAAATGAGAAAAATTCAAAGAAAAAAATGCTAAATAAAGAGAAAAGGCGAATGTCCTCGTAGTAGTCGTGAGCCAACTGAAAAAAAAAATGAACAGAATGAATTAAAATGAAGAAGCCAACAACAACAACAACAACAACAAATTATAACAACGACACCAGACGACGAGGACTTTTGCTTGAGTTCGTTACCCCCACTCCGCCGCCTGCAACTCAGGACCATGGTAGAAGAAAGGCATCCCTTGAATGTTCTCTGTTATTTTTTTCTCACATTTTTTTTCATTCTTTCTTTCACTTTTTTTATGTTGTATTTGTTTTTATGCCAAGTTTGCATAGTTACCCCCAATAAAATGACGTCATTTGGCCTTGACTTTTTTATTAGTTCATAAAAAAAGTAAAAAGACACAAAGTAAAAAGCAAGAAAAAAAATTAGTGGATACAAGGATAATGATGGTGAAACATTACAACAACAATAAAAAAATGAAAGAAAAATCAACCATTAATTAGCTACAATTTTGTTGGTGTTGGTCAAGAGAGCAGTTGAGTTTCCTAACACTTGTTGCTGCTGCTGATGGTGCCCGTTGTACCATTTGTTTGAAAATTTTGGGTGAAAAATATACATACCCTTAAATACTTGTAAATGAATAATGATAAGGATAATGATGATTACAAACACGACAAAAAAAAAAAAGAAAGAAGAAAACAAGAAAATAAAAACAAAAAAAAAAAGGGGGAAACGTGATTGAGCTTGATGGCATTTTCCATGCAATTAAAATGACTACTGTTCATTAGATACTAAGGATATTCTTAAGGAATGTGCCATAGTATGTAATGAAATACTCGTACTGTCACTCTGTCACTCAGTCAAGTCAAGTCAAGGGCAAGTTTTGATTTTACTGTTTATTTAAAAACGGATTGACTTCTATTAAGTATTTTTTATCAATTTGTGAAACTCACTCAGTAAATGCAAATATAATTTAATAATAAATACTTGCTCTTTCACTTTCTTTCTCTGTCTGAATTTATAATTTCATTTAATGTCTTCATTCTGCATCAGATATTACAGTGGCTAATGCTTAACACACATCTTGACCGACTCTCTAAAGAGTAACTCTAACTATTTTATTGTGATCCACACATCCTTGTGCTTTTCTTTAAGTTCTTTGGTTACAGCTCTCCAAGCGCTTATATCTCACATACTAAGGACTTCAATGCTAATATCTTAATTGCTCCCAGTACCTTAGGTCTTAAAAGTATCTGAGATGATGGGCTATAAGAACATGATAACCATGGCCATGGCCAATGCTGGCATACTCAAGAGAACCCTTCTACAATATTATGCCCTCTGTCGACATTTAAATCCATTTACATTAAATTGATGTAATGTGTGTGTTTCAACAAGACTGGAATACAGGAAGTAGCATTAGGATATACCCGCGATATAAGTGACAGCCAAATCGGTTTTTCACTGAGATCGTCTTGACACAGATCAATGTTTTTTAGGTGTTTATGCATGCGACATCATATCGCTTTTAAGGGCAGTCATATCGGTCGACAGTTCAGTTTCTTGTCTCAATTCATTCGTTGTAGCTTAGGCCTTTGGTTTTTTTTTCATAATGTAAGGGACAAATTTTACATTCTTATTTTTATTTATTTATTTATTGGTTCTTATATTTCAAAGAAGATCGTGCAAGTTTCATCATATCTTTGTGTTTTTTTTTTTTTTTTTTTTTTTTTTGGATTCGCCATGGAGGTGTAAATCTTCTAAAGATGCTAGCAGACCGACCTACTAGCATGCACGATTCACCGGACAAACAGTCTCATGTGATGCCTACGTACTAAAACCACCCCCGGCCTACGCTGGCTCTTTTTTCAACCCTGGCGGGACTGCCAATAGAGGCATTACTTCGCCAGGGAGAGCTAGGTTAGACCACTCTTCTATTTATTTCTTCATCTCTGCGGACCTGTTGCATTATAGCAACGATTATGCTGCAAGCTTTGTTCCAGGAGTCTTCATCCTTTAGCATAAAGTTAATCACGCCATTTGGTGTAAGGTTCTCACCTACCTCTGACGTGATTAACTCTCTAAGATGCACAAATCGGGTACACTCCATGAGAACATGGCGAGCATTTTCCGGCTGGTTTGTGCAGTACAGGCAATGCGGGACATCTGCATGTTTGAATCTGTGCAGGTACTCCCGAAAACAGCCATGCCCTGTGAGGAACTGCGTGAGGTGGTAATTCAGAGTTCCATGTTTTCGGGCCACCCAGACTCTGATGTTGGGTATTAATTCAAACGTCCAACGACCCTTGGTTGAGCTTTGCCAACGCTCCTGCCAGGAGGCAGTTAGTGTGTCACTCTGATCATGTGTGGCAGACTCTGCCCGTCTCGAAGCATATATCGCCGCCAACTCATTAATGTCCATGTCCACCGGTTTACAGTTTGCAATGACGCTTATTGCGTCATCTGAAACCGTTCGGAACGCGCAACATACCCTTATCGAGTTTAGTCGATACACGGAAGCAGCTCCTTTAATGTATGATTTATGTTTCGTTGCACAGGACCACACTGGTGCAGCGTATCGGATGATCGATTTGCTGACTGCCGCAAGCAGCTCACGCACTGGTTGTCTGGGCCCTCCAACGTTCGGCATAAGCCTTGCTAGGGCTGCGTAGGTCTTTGACGCTTTCTCGCTTGAGAATTTGAGGTGATCCCTGAAGTTGAGACGACAATCCAGTAGGACCCCTAAGTACCTAATGAAAGGTGCGGACGTTATGTCTTGTGCCCCGACTCGTATTCTTAGGGTTTCAAGTTTCTTCCTGCTGCTGATTAAAACTAGCTCAGTTTTATGGTCCGCTAACTCTAGACCAGTCTGCCAGAGCCAATTTTTGATATTTACCACGGATGAGTTGCATTTCTCCTGGAGTTCCGGGAGCGTCTTTGCCACTGCGACTACTGCAATGTCATCTGCGTAGCCAATTATCTCTACTTCATCTGGTAGAGACACGCTAAACACTCCGTCGTACATCGCATTCCATAAAATTGGACCGAGCACAGATCCCTGCGGTACACCAGCAGTAATGTTGTATCTTTGTGGGCCTATTTCAGTGTCATAAAGAAGCGTTCGATTGCTCAAGTATGACATCACCATTCTAAGAAGGTACTTTGGTACACGGAGATTCTCCAAGGAGCGTACTATATTGTACCATCTTGCCGAGTTGAACGCATTTTTAATATCCAGGGTAACTACAGCGCAATACTGTTTTGTGCCCCAGAGCCATCGTTCACCAGCGATTGCATGCAGAGCGATATCACGGACTCTGCTTACTGCATCGATGGTACTCCTGTCCTTCCTGAAACCATACTGGTTTTTGTGTAGTCCATTCGGACCCGCTGTGACCAATTCGAGGCGCCGACATATGATACGCTCCAGTATCTTACCCATTGTGTCCAGCATACACAACGGCCTATATGATGATGGCTGATCCGGCGGCTTGTTACCTTTCGGTATCAGCACCAATCTCTGCCGCTTCCAGCAAGAGGGAAAAATACCCTCTTCCAGACATGTATTCAACACTCTAAGGAAGACGTCTGTATTCCTCTGTATTGCATGTTTTAGGACACTGTTGGGGATTCCATCCAAGCCAGGGGTCTTCTTGCTGTCTGTTTTTTTGGAGGCGTCCAGAAGCTCATCTGCCGTAATTGTGGGAATGGGCTCCAAGACAGCTTCCCTTGTCCAATGTGTGCGCTCATGTTGCGGGAAGAGGTTTCGCACAATATCTAACATAGCCGCTGCACCGATCGGCGCTGGGCCGGCGACTCCTCCCAGGCGTCGTTTGACAAGTTTGTAAGCTCCTCCCCAAGGGTTGTTGTTGAGGTCTTCACATAGGTCCCGAAAGTGTATGCTTTTACTCCTTTGGATGGATTTCCGCAACTCAGCACGTTTCGCCTTGTATTCGGCCTGCCGACGTACAAAATTTTCTGATCCCCTTGCTCTTTGTGCTTGCCTTCTACATCTGATGCACTCCCTTCTTAGCTGCGCTATCTCAGCATTCCACCAATAATTTGGTGTATGCCGATTATTTCTTCCTTTTCTGGGCATTGAGGCATCGCATGCATCAGTAACAGCTTTCATTAGGCCCTTAACTTGTTGCTGTGCAGATCCCTGCAAGTTAACTCCTTCCAGCATGTAGTCTAGCATGGATATGTCTAGATCATATCTTTGTGTGATTTTACATATTTGTAAAATTCAATGCCATCTGTGAAAAAATCCTTTCCAGTTGGAACTTTGGATACTGAATATTAATGACATAATTCGAAAAATCTTACGGATTTCATTATTGGAAAACCATTCCATGTTTTTCTTCTACTTCTCAATTGCACTCATACTTTTGTCATCAAAAGACTTTTCAATTTCTAGTCTATTTTGATCATTTGAAATTCCTATGTTAAATTGATCGGTACTTAACTTACATTATGAAGGAACACAAAATACACTAAAGTTTTTTTTCTCCTCTTCTTCGGATGTAATAATGTTCTCCTATAGACATTCGTCGCGAGATTCGGGTCCTTAAAGGTACAAATGACATGTTTAGCAATGGTTTTTGCTTTAAATAAATTTCTGTTCTATTTTTCCTTTGCTTGATACACCAGCCGAGAGCACAACCAATTGACTTTGTAATATGATGGAAAACTAATTTTATCATCATCAGCATCGCGTTGCGTACTCGTGAAATCGGTTAATCAACCGAATTGAGATGGGTTTTTAATAGTAAATCAAATAAGGTTCAAATACGGGACAAAGCCTGTCCTGGTGGGACGTTTGAAATTATGCCTGAAATACAGGAAGTGCCGGGAAATACGGGACGTCTCTGGCAACTCTACTTAGGCATAAGAACTGTAACTTTTAGCAACGCTAAGCGTTTTTGCTGGATTTCAGTATGTTTGAAACGTGCACTTCGTAAAGTGGTTTCGTGTGTTTAATGCGCATTGAAACAGTGTATGCGTTCTGAGTCAAGAAAATCCACAGAAAAAACCAATTAGACTGTCACATAAACGGGTTCACTATTAACATATTAACTTTGCCCTTCCACATATGATATCGCATATCTCTGTATAGTAGTGGTAACTGATTCGATGTCAAAATCGAGTTGAATGTCACTGCTATGGACATACCAGGGTGCATCCAAAACACATCTCATATTGCTTAAGAACTTCATCGGCAGTGACTGCAAAGATAACCAACCGCCCGGTGGCAGCCCTCACCTTTTTATTCTATATAACCATAAAAATAATTAATGCTATCTTTGTGACAAGTCTTCTGGTCTCCTCATGATATCTCCCTCACATTTGATTGCAATTATCCATGAATTTTCATACATACTGTAAGTTAACATCCACGTCTCTGCGCCTGGGTAGCGGTACTGCAGTAGTAATAAGTGCAGCTGGCGGCTTCTCAAGACATCAATATGGATTTCGTAAGGGGCCCTCAACAATCGACGCAATGAAAGTGGTCAAGGACATCGCCGAAAACGCCATTAAAGGTATACGATGGAAAGGTGGCGCTAAGAAATACTGTGCTGTAGTGACGATCGATATTCAAAACGCGTTTAACACTGCAAAGTGGCAGCACATTATTGAGGCTCTTAGAAGGTTCAACGTTCCACGGTACCTGATCCGAGTAGTAGTTGACTATTTTAGCAAAAGACGGTTAACTTACTATGCAGGGGACAGGGGGCACGAGTATGATTTCTCAGGAGGTGTACCACAGAATTCAGTTTTGGGCCCCTATTATGGAATGCTTTGTATGATGGCGTCCTAAATATTGACATGCCCAACAACGTAAGGGTAGTGGCTGTTAGGATAGTTGGTATTTGGCTGAGCGAAAAGGTTTTGCGCCTTGCGCAACACAAAACAGAAGTACTACTTGTCAGCAAACGCAGACTGGGGGAACACCATAGCGCAACGATTGGCGACCTCGAGAATGTGTCTCAGCCATCTTTGAAGTATTTGGGAATGGAATTAGACTCAAAGATGACGTTCAAGCAACATTTCACGCGAACAGCTGCTAAAGCATCAAAAGTATCAAGTCCTCAGGCTGATGCCGAACTGTGGAGGACCCCGAGAGTGCAAGCTACGACTGTTGGCAAATGTCGTAACGACGGTGCTAATCTATGCTGCGCCGATCTGAATGGAGGCTTGTAGAATAAAGTCTTACATGAGAGAAATGAATGCAGTCTACAGATCATGTGCCATCCGCGTCTGTTCTGCTTTTTGAACGGTATCCAGCGATGCAATCCTGGTAATGGTAATGGCGAGTAAGATGCCTGTTGACTTAGTAGTTGCAGAGATAAGTCGGATGTTTGTCGGTAAGTGGAGCACTGGCAAGGTGGCCAGATGAAAGGGCCCTCAGTATGGTGGTGTGGCAGCGGAGATGGCAGAGTTCTGACAAAGGCAGGTGGGCCCCATCAGCTCATAAATAATGTCGAAGAATGGATCAGAAGAAAGTTCAGCGAGGTCAATCATTACCTTGCGCAGTTCTTGAGCTGTCACGGATGCTTAAGGAGTACCTACATAAGCGGGGATATGATGATGATCCCTACTGCCCGGATTCTAGAGGAGTAAATGAAAATGCAGAACACGTCTTTCTGCATTGCCCGAGATTTGTTGTTGCCAGGTCAATGGTCGCAGCAACGTTTGGAGAGAAACCAATCGCAGCGGAACTGGGATGCGGTCAGTCAGGCGGCAGCTCAAATTATGACTGACTAACTGATTTACAAGGGGAAGGAAGCAGACTTTCCTCCATTCTCAATACTTAGCGGTAGTGCCAGGAGGACTGTAGGACTTGGGGCGATGGGGCTTAGTGGGTTGGTCAAGTCCCACACTTTGAAAAGTAGATTTGTTTGGCTGTTAGTGCTTCCCAATCAAGAAAAAAAACAACACATACATACTTGGAAAACGGAGAATAGAATGGAATATGATATTTATTATTTATAAGTATATATAATATTTTAAAGATTTAAGACTCTTGAGCGAGGAGTTGTTCATTATGAAGCTTAGATTGGAAATGAGCAAATAAATTTTTACGCGATAAAAACCATTTGTCGCATACATCACAACTGTAACGAAAATGTAATGAATACGTTATTAATTTCAAATAATTTAAATATACTTACTGGAATTGACGTAGTCCAGTATGTACGAGTTGATGTTGTTTACGTGTCCCTGATGTTCTAAAAGATTTGTCACAATGATCACATTTGTATGGTTTTTCGTTGCGATGAATTCTGCAAATATAGGAAATCATGTGAAGACAACGAAAAGAAAACATAAAATTCACATGAAAATTACCTTTCATGGTCAAGTTTTGATTTTTTGTAATTGAAAGTTCTATCACAAAATTCGCAGCTGAAAATTGGCATTGCACTATTGATCCGTTTTTGGCGTTTTAACAAATGAGCCGTGCAAAACTGGGAGCCGCATACTTTACAACTAAAATTCTTTATACCAGCATGCTGTATCAGATGCAATTTTAAATTGCTGGGTTCATTAAAATCCTTTCCGCATTGTTCACAGACACAATCACGTCTTGGTTCCGGGCTCTTCATTTCTTTGTTTTGTTCCTCTGTCAAGGAACGCCAGTTAATACATTTTTGTTGTTCGTTTGGTGGAGGAATCTGAACTGGCGGTTCTGAGATTGTTGTGTCTGGACTATTCACTGGTTGTTCTTTAAATGAAATTTCAAATTGTTCCGCTACACATTCAGCTTCCAACTTATCCTGTATGGAATCTTTGGACTCTTCCCCATCATCGACAACACAGTCATCAACACCGAGGTCGAATTCAAAATCAGGAAAATCGTCGTACTCATCACTTTCATCCGACGAACTATCGATTACGATTACATCAAATATTTCTGGTGTCGTTGAGGCACGCTTTTTCTCATCTTCCAGTTTACATTGAGTTTTAGCGAAACGTTCACGAAAAGCTATCGCCACTTTAAGATCTTGTTCACAACCAATGCATATGAACATGGGTTCATTATTGGCATATTCCAACTAAGAATATTATTATGCATAATTTTATAAAGAAAAAACTCATACACATGCACTTATGTACTCAAATCTACCGTACTCACCAATTGACCAGTCAATAGTTCTATGTGAAAAATGAATCCAACTTTATCATCTCTAAACAGATTTTTGGCATTAGTGCCTTTAGTACTTTCAAAACACACACGACACTTTTCCTCCATTTTTCAATGAATTAAATATTTTTAATTTTTTTTAATATTTTCACAAGAGACTTGTTTTTTGTCGTCTTCTTCTTCTTCTTCTTAATTAACATTAAAGCTCAAACTACACGGAATCCGTCAACTGCATAAGTTGCGTTTCGTGCGGGGCATACGTTAAACTACACGGCAGCATTCGACTGCGTAAACAGAAAAGAGTGGGAAATTCAAATTGCAATTACTCAGCACATCTTACTTATTTTAATTGTCAGTATAACAAAAAAGATAAAAGTGATTGGGGCAAACATTAGTGCAATTTGAATTCTTTGTTTACATAAATAATAAATATAAAGGTATGTTTCATTTGAGGTCAGTGTCATAAAAAGAACAACAAAAGAGTCTTTGTCATATATGCAATTGTGTTTCTTTATTTCTTCCAGATTTATGCAACTTCAAACTAAACTAAACATAAGACAAACTAAATATTTGTCATTCATCAAAACATGAAAATACTTGTTTGACGTATACAAAAATAGTTCATAGGTGTTTTTGGTTCACGGCACAGTTCTTTGTAGTTCCGAATCCAATCGACGGATGGCAAAATTGAAGTTGACCAACTTTTACGTAGAATCCGTTGACTGCGTCGGCTATGGAGTTTGCTTCATACGAATCAATACAATTGAACTATCTACGTCACAAACGGAACGCACACAGTCGACGGTACTAAGTACTGAAATGAAATGTGAATGGCAAAATTCTACTTGTTTCTTTGCTTTTACATGTGAATGTCAAATTCTATCATATCAGACTTCGAAGCCGCACATTTTAAAACGCCGTAATTTTAAAAGTAGTCAACAGTGCTGACTCAGCACTGTAGATTTAAAAAAAACAAATCCTATGAAAGGTAAAAAAACACAATTGATTTCTAAAATTTATTTACAAAAAGAAGTGTGCATAATCAATTGGGTGGATTCATTTTAAGTCAAACATTTCTAACATTTTTTCCACGCACGTTTGTTTAATTTTTAACGTGAAAACGTTTTTAAAAAGAGGACTCATGTCGCAATCTGACGTAGCGCTAAGTAATTTACATATTCTGAAAATATAGTATGAGCTGAAGCTTATAAGAATTTTGTCATGGTGTGCTTATTCCAGCACGTTCAAAAAATTGACTAAAATTGAAAATTATCTTTTCTCTTGTAAGCGTATTGCTTGAGTAGGGCTTGCTTGCGATACTACTTGCCCCCATTTTTTTTTTTTGTTTCACTGTGTTTCAAAATTGAAACCCTTCTTGTGAAGAACCTCCCACATAAATTCAGTTTGCATTTATAAGTGAAATGAATAGTTTTCCAAAAAATACCATACATGACTATATACTATGTATATAGTCCCCTGAAGCTAATCCGATTCATAATAGCGCTGTACGAGAACCCTGAGCTGGTGATTCTTCACAATGGCAGCATCAGTGACTCGTTCAACACCAACACTGGTGTACGGCAAGGCTGCCCTCTATCCCCGCTCTTCTTCGCCATCGTTCTGGATGACGTCATGAACAGCCTCACCCAACACAAGAGAACTGGTATTATGTGTAATCTCACACGGCATCTTGAGGACTTGGACTTTGCCGATGACATTTGTCTCCTCTCTCACAAATTCTCCGTTTTGCAAGCGAAGACGAACACCGTCTGACTAGTGATAAATATTGCAAAGAATAAAGCCATAAGAGTCAATCACTCCAGTACAAGCCATATAATGATTGACGGCTGTGCGATTGATTTCGTAGAAAGCTTCTGTTACCTCAGTTTCACAATATCAACAGATGGAGGAGCTAAAGCGGATGTTAACTGCTGGTTGAGCAAAGTAAGTGCAGCATTTGGCCGGTTAAAATCGGTATGGGCAAATTCCCAAAGCTCCAGACGCACGAAATTGTGAATATTCTCCGCATGCGTGAAATCGACGCTACTATACTGAAGCGAAACATGGCTGGTCTCAAACTCCATCACGCTGAGACTTCGTCAACAAGTGTTTAAGGATCATATGCAGAATATTCTGGCCTAACACTATTTCCAAAGAGGCGCTATGGTGTCTAACAAATGAGGAGCGTATACTGAAAGACATTAAGCGTAGGTAGTGGCGCTGGATTGGCCACACGCTAAGAAAGCAGCCAAAAAGCATCACGAGAATGTCGCTTGAATGGAACCCGCAAGGGAGCAGAAGCTGCGGCCGGCCAAAGAACACTTGGAGAAGATCAACCTTGCGGGAACTAGCTGATGGGATGGCGCTAAAAAAATAACAGCCCAGAAGCGTGTGCAATGGAGAAGCCTATGCTCCAACTAAGAGTTTAAAAGGAATATAAAAAAAAAAAATTGTCTAAGCTGCCCATTTTTTTTTCACTTATGAGAGGCTTCTTTTATGAAATTTGGCTTTAATAACCCGTCTTTTGCACGGGAGAATATGTTTGTTCGTAATACTATTAACGATGTGTTCCAATAGTTTCGGGACACTTACTCTTGGATTTTAGTGCATTTGCTTTAAGATACAACTAATATTTCATCAAGAAATGTTTTCTTTGGTCATCCGATTCTATTCTAGTTTCAATAATTATCCTATTTCTCAAAGGGATTTTCCTTCTTTGAAATTTGAATTTATAATTCAAATTTTGGATACTTGTTTCTATTTGTTTTCCGACTTGGCCATGGTAATTCATATGTATGTATGTATCGTTGATCACAATTATTCAGTATTTTAAACCGCATACTTATGATCTTAATGTTATTGGTTTAACTAGTTGTATACCATCGTATATTTCCTTACTATACTCGTACTTTTTCTATTGTAGATTGATAAAATGATTGCATAAATACTAGGCTTGGTCCCACCATTGGGTTTAATGTGGATGCCTTTAGATCTAAATATTTAATATTGTATAATCATTGCATCTTTTATGCTTATATATCTTATGATAATTTTATTCCACGCATTTGTACAATAATATAATAATCACTGTTTATACATAATATGTATGTATGTATGTATGCATATGTATATGTAATTGGACATATAAAAATTTTACACGCATGTACAAGAGTCCTCGATAATGAGAATCGAACAATTTAGAAACAAAAAAGGGGCGATGCATTTGCACACAGAATGAATGAATGGAATGATAGATTGCATTCTCAATTCATTGGCCAGTTTGCACATATTACAACATATAAACTACTGTAAACAACCCGGAACTCATACATGTATGTAGTATATGCAACACACATATACACACATATGTATGCAACTGAAACGCGTGTATAGCAAGCGTCCTTATGGCCTCAGAACAAAAGGATCAAAAGGCGTGCAGATCTTTCAACTCAGTTATTCGTTTTATTTCATTTTAATTTTTCATTTTCTGTTTGCCTGAGTTTCAATTCACTATTGTGTTGCTGTATCCTTAGTCCTTTTTTAGACCCTTTAAAAGGGAGGGTGTGGTCAAATGCGGTCGTAGCTGTATACACAAACACACACACACACACACACACATCATACACATATCCTGTTTTGTGTTATAGATTGAATGTTTCCTACTTCTATTCTACAACGTATAAGCCTTTGCCTGTGTCGTGCCTGTGCGTTTACCTATTCTATTGGTACCTGACCATTGTGAACTTTGACTCGGGGTTGAAAACACAACAAAAATCCCTTTTTCTTTGAGTTTGTTTTTCATTGTTTTGATAGAAAAATGTCGAATTTTGTTTTCATTTCTATTTTTAATAGGGATAAATTAGGCAGAGAAACGTTAAAAAAATGGCGTCACTCTCTTGCTATTAATATCAAAAGATACTTTAGTTTATATTGTAGAAAATTTAAACCAGGAAGTCAAATAGCACATATGATATTATTGGTTACGAAGATCTTCTGGAATTGAAATTGGGTATTGAAATCGTTATTAATTTCAGTATATTGGCACGTGAATATATGTATTAAGAAAACCCATTGCCCAATGTCATAGTTAATTGGATATATATGATACGTGGAGAGCATGAGTCTGAACCTGTACCTAGGCTTATGCAGAAAGGATCATTTAGATACTATCTTTACATACTACCTGATCCCCTTTGAACACGCAACTATGTCAATGCAGAAAAGAACACTTTGAAACAATGAAGATTCATCCTTGATAATACCGAGAATATCGCGAAAATAACGTATGCGCCAATGAAAAGTGAAATAGGCACAAAAGCAACTTAAAAACGCATCTACGTGTTTTTATCACTCTTGTTGAAGGCTGAAATTGAAACCACTGTAAAGTCCAAGCTCGTAAAGGAATGCAGGATGGCAATAACCGAGCTAAGTTGTCGAGCTGATATCACTCTCTTATGAGGAACATTGAGGGAAATGATAAACTAGCTCGTTTTGGTGCATCCATTGATATATCGTTAGCGGAATAGGTTTCGATTCCCCTAGTGTTAGTCAAGAGGAGCAATTTCCTACATTTCCGTCAGCAGAAAAACAAACGGTGGCCTAGTTACAACGAAATAGGTCACTTAGATTCATCAATGCAAGACACTCAGATACAGCTCCGATACTGATGTGTAGGGACTCACGCGGAGAGACTGGATATTCCGTTCAGAAGCCATTGTAGAAGTTGTGGAAACGTAGAGGAAATGGAGTCACTCACCCACTTTCTATGTCAATGCCCATCACAGGCAAAGACTAGAAATAAGATTCTGGGCAAATACATCATCTACAACCTCTCGGACTGTTCAGTCACATGTTCGGGTGATCTTCTAAAATACCTAAATTCGATGGGTTGGATCTAGTAATACTGATTGCGTTTGGCGAGGAAGTTGTTTCAAAACGGCTCTCTAGTGCTAATTGTGGCTTGTAGTGAACTATGCGAGTCAGCCTCGGTAACCAACCAACCAACCAACAGACTGGCTCTTTTTGAAATAGCCGTACTTAAGTTTTAAACCATATTTGTCGAAATTGGCGGAGCTTGTAGGGTATTCGCTAGGCCTAGGCCCATACTGTTCGACTTCGAGTCAATGATTCTATCGTACTATGAATGGATCATACAAATACGAATTTTGATACACTTAATAAACGTGGATGAAGAAACAAAATACGCAATCATTTCCGCATTTTTTATTGCGACAAGGATTGGACATACATATATTTAGGCACCTTTGATACCAGTGAACCAAGTGCAGCATTTGTCTCGCTCTCAGTGTCATGGTGTACGGAACAAGTGACAAGTCAATAACCTTGAAAATAATATACAAATCTAAATGACAGTAAAAGTCACTGAACGTAACATATTTCATGTCTTTAGACTTGATCACCTTATGTTTTAAAAACAATAAACCACACTTGAAGCTTTTCATTATGGAGAACTATAGAAATATATATATTGCGATCCACAGCACTACACGTTTTCGCGAATGCAATATAAGTGAAGACTTATTGAAAATGAACAAACAAGTGAAAGATCCAATCAATTATACGTTCGGTGGAGACCGCAAACAAAATGATAATGCACTCATATTGGTTCAGTCAATCTGTATTTCCCTTTAATCTTTTGCTTTTATTTCTAATTCAAGGCTACTCTTAGTTTCCATTATTATTATACTCGTACTATTGGTTTTGCTGGACCTTGTGATTTTTTTTTGCGGTGAAGACAAAACTTAATATATAATTTATTTTTAATATTTGACGTATTTTCGCGGTTCATTCAACAACAACAACAACAGGGAGAATGACCAAATTGTAGAGTTGTCGAGTCCATCCGTGGTCATGTCAATAAATAAAACATGGAATGACTTGGAATGTCAACTGGTCACTTTGTATCAGTGGCCTATTTTGGGATCTTTCAGACTTCAATTAAAATATTGCAGTCACCGGCATAGATGTGATGAAAAAGCTTCACAATTTAATTCGGAAATATCGGTAACTCTTTCATAACTAAATAATTAATAAAATATTTCAGCTGTGAGAAACATAAAAGTTGGACCAAAACGTGGAACGCCGTCGAGTTGGGAACATTATACTCGCATTCACAGGCTCATTGACGGATACAAGCTATTTTATTGTATTTAAAAAAGATGCTGATCGATTATACAGGTATATGTTAACAATATTTCCTAACTCACATAGTATAGTTATTGTATGAGTAAGAAGTTTGATTGAGTTTTTCGATGAAGATGTGGAAGAAGATTTGGATGTTTCAAATTCCTTTATTTCATCGAAGATCAGCAGAGGTGCATTCCCAATGTCACTGGAAGAGGATATTAACGTTTCGGATTCCTTCATTTCACCGTAGACCAGCAGAGATGCATCATCAATAGAAATATGAAAAGACGACATGAAGGAGATGCAGAAATAGTAGAACGGATGCTGTAATAGAACAACATAAAGGAATGAGATATAGCAGCTTCTACAAAAATATATGTATATGAAAATGATGACCATTCTTCACATAGACAAACATAAGTATGTATATAACTAAAAGATATTTAATGATATGAAAATCTGAATCTAAAAAAGAATTGCTGATGTGTAAACAAGGAATTGATGTAATGGTGTTAATGGAGAAGGTTCAAAAAACCATTAAATATTCTCAAAAAATATTTTAGTACCAAAAACACCAAGTATTGTGGACACTTAAAGCAAGCAAAAAGTATAAGTATTGGGGAGGGGAGGGAAATATCTTAACTAACTACCAGCACGTATGTATTACTATTGTATATACTCGTACATAGATTTATTTGTGATCATAAAATCATTTCAGACCCTGACGTCTGTTTGGTGTATATGGTTTTTTTATGCAGATTAATATACTTTACTGCTGCTATCCATCCATTACTCTCAATTTCTTTAACTCTCTTTGTCTCGTTGTTTGCCCGCATGTCCTTTTACTTCTACATAGATCCATATCCACAACCACTTCTACTTCATATTTTGACTTTGAATTTCATCATCTTCATCTTCTGCATTTTCCATGGCTTCATTTTGGTTTTTACCACTTTTTGGACATTTGCCAATGTTTGCAAAAAATAAAAAACAACAACAACATAAACGTGGCGTGGACTTTGAAAACAATGATGATGATGACGACGATGATGATGATGACGACGACTACTAAAAAAGGACTTAGACTCAGACCCAGACTCTGATGGTGATGGTGATGGCAAATGTTGTTTGTTGCCCAGTTTTTTGGTGGTTGAAAATATATCGTATTGGCTTTAGAACATTGCATGTCCAAACTTTTGCCATTTTCATAGGGTGGTAACTACAATGTATGTTATGATATAAATGTGGGTGGGGTAGGGCGGAAAGGGGAAGGATTGAGTTTTCATGTTGAAGATGGAGCAGATTGGCCACCCTCCAAATAATTTAACAAGAAATGTAGACGTATATCGTCTGCATTACTATTGTATTGTATATAGAATCCTTAATATTTTTGTTTATGATTTTTAGCTTTTTGTGGATCTCATCAATATACGAGTATAATCGTGTGTATGTACACATTCGTATATGTGAAACAGTAGTAATCGTTTAAAATTCAGCATTAGATTAGAAAGCTTAAGAAAGTCTTAAAAGTTAGGAGAAACTTTCCGATATCTTACACACCCCTATAGCCACCGAAGCACAACCACCATAGTGCACAAAGGGAGACTTAGGACTACTGCAACACACAAAGACCATTCGTCTGGGATGTGTGGTTTTAGCTGTAGACTAAAATCTAGGATCACACATATCTAATTTTAAATATAGATAGATATATAGATAGATAGGAATATAGTAGATATAGATAACTGGAGACATCGACAGTTGCAACAACGATGCAGATCAGAAAGGTGAATTCTTTGCTCTCATTTGCGACAGATATGGTTTAAGAGTTCGCCGAGCCGATCGTCTTATCTACTGGTGTGCCTGTTGATTTCTTCCCAAAGAGAAAACATCTGAATATCATTGTGTTGTGTCGTGTACTATTTCTGACGAACCATGTCGCATTTAATTTATGAGTAAAATGCCAGACCCAAGAGCAGAATACCATATGTCCAAAACGGTTTGATGATTAATTTATAGATAGTAGTATGTTTAGCATTTAATTTTAAAGTGTGTAACTTTGTTATATGTTTATATATCATCAATGAAATAGGGAATGAAAAACATAAGTTGAATTTAAATAGTATGGGCTTATATGGTGGCTATGGTGTTATGACTTTCAATTTACTTGAAAAACTTATTAAACATATGATGGCAATATTCTTCCATTGACAATATCTACGATAAATGATTAGGGCCTAGAAAACAAATTAAATTCCTCTCATCTCATCATCATGCTTATGGAGCATAAAAAAACCAAACTGAATTTACATTTTCTGCCTTTGCTTTTATGATATGATGGTATGCAGAATTTGGGCCATCCGATTCATTCATTTATTTTACTCCTTGAATGGTAGAACACTTGCTTTTGAAGATCGATTTAATTTATAGCAGTCGCCTTCTCAAATTAGTATATCCAATGGCAAGAGATCGTCAGTTTCGATTATGATAGCAAAAAAACGAGGTTACACTTCTCACAAACACATGAAATGCCCCATTAATTTGATTTGATGCGTTTAATCTTATAGAATCGGAAGGAATCAATCTAGTCCAGTCCAATCCGGTCCATGAACTCCAAACAAAACGATTAATGGCAACTATGAGTATCGACATAAACTAATTGAATGTAATTGGGATGTCATACTATGATTGATAAATTACTAACACATCATCTGCCATTAGATTTCTCAAGACCTCAACAACAGTATAGTCTAGTATCTTGATTCAGTTTCAGTCAGAGATGGATAGAATGTTTTATGGACGCAGTAATAAGTAGTATGAATTTGTCTAAGACTTAAACTTGGATGTCCATTCTGATTAGAAGCTCTCAGGTCAGACTACAGAAGGCTAAATGAATTATTACAATCTCATTCCAGACTTGCCAACTTCCTAGGAACTTACTTATGTTATTCAATGCATGGTATATGCAATACTGGACATACGAAGAGTATAATTTATAACTAGGAATTTGTTGTTTTGTTCTTTGTATTTCATGAAGTTGGTGTTGGTTGATTTGAGTTTGTTTGTTTGTAGTTGATGGCGACACAACGTAACCCGATAATAACAACAACATCACATAAACATAACGTAACGTAACGTTACAACAATGCTAACATCAACATGAAAGCCTCTGTAAGCAGAAGCATCGACTGTGCTGTCAACAAAAGCAGCAAGGACTAACGACGTCGCTGCATGATTGAATTTGGTTTGTTGTATTGCCCTCCATCATCATCATCATCATCATCAGCGTCATCATCATCATTAGAGGGTAGACGACGCCAAAAAACACAAATTCCTTCTTACATATACATATGCAAAATATTGTATACCATACTGTAATATATACAGGGCGAAAATCTTAATGGTTTTTATAGAGGTTTATAAAAAATGTCCTTTTATTTATTGTATTTTCATTTTTCCTCTTTTGTGTTTGTGTGTGTGTGTGTGTGTGTTTTTTTTTTTGGCGAAACCAAATGTGCAAAAAAATTGCAAACTTTCTACTCCTTATCACACTCACACTCCAATCCATTTACGCCATCCAAGTCTGCCATCGACCTTAAGTCCACACCAGATCCTTGTTCACGTTTGCATTAATGTACTTTTGCTGCTCTTGTTATTTGTTTTTCTCTTTCTATCGTTTGGCTTTCTATCTTTCATTCTGTAATTCTTGGTCTCTGTCTTGCAATGGAATTATTGTGATTCTCTTTTGTAGTAACATACTCAAGCCAGTTCAGTTCAGTTCAGTTCCATTCAGTTCAGTTGAGTTCAGTGAGGCATTCAGTTAGCGAGCCACCCTCTTATCTCATACCATTTTCACAGTTCTACTGAATCTAAAAAGTAAGTAATGCTACTAACCATACAACCCACCCAAACACACGTCACTCGATTCGACTCGACTTGACTGGATGTGACTTAACTCGCCTCACTTGTGTGGCATGGCATGGTATGTGCTGGGATGGCATGGCATGGCTCATGGCTGTCGTTCAGTTTATTATGGCCGTCAAACTTTTGGTGGCCATATGTAGTAAGTCTGTGAGTCTCTGAGTCCGTGAGTGGTTGAGTGGGTGGGCAAGAGGGTGAGTTGTAATGGGATTTTTTCTTTTTGGGTGTTTGGTGTACGGCTTTGATGATGATGATGATGGTGGTGGTGGTAGTGGTGGTGGCTCAAGTATTGAGTACATGCAGGCCTCAGGACTTTTAAGACGTCCGTTAAGGACATACACGTATGAAATGGCAACACCCATACGCACATACACTTACTCTTACACACACACACACATGGTAGCCATATAAACCAACAATCACATATACTATTGTACTTACTCCCTCCCAGGCCTTAAGGGTTTGTCTTTTGTCTGCTTTGTTTCGCATTTAATACAATATTTTGACAGTTTTTGTACCCCACTACCTCGGGCCTTCCTTCCTGCCTGCTTGCCAATGTCTGTCTTAGATGTGTTTCTCTATATGGTTTCTTGAACCACCTGCTACACAAATACTCTATGACACACACACACACATAGATAGAGGGAAAGATACGCACAAAAGGCTACACAGATACAAAGACTTTCTATGTCCTTGTTGTCTCCTTTACTTTGCTTTGCTTTGTTGCCATTTTTCCCTTTTTTTTGGCACGGGCTCATGGGTCTTTAACGTCGACATCGTCAGCGTCAGCGTCTTGTGTATATTTTCTTATTGTAATATATTGGCCAAATCTCCTCAAGTAACATGTTTGTTCTACACACACACATATACACACACGCATACATATGTACATATGTATGTATTGTATTTATATTTATTTAAGGTAAGGGGGATACTTTCTAATGTTTGTTTCAAAAATCCATTAGTTACTTTCGCTCTTTTAAGGTAGATAGAAGATACATGCTTACATTATTTCATACAACCATACACTTCTATCTACCAACTGGTACAGTAGGCACCAAAGGTACTATAAAGTCCTATGTAGTAGTTGGTTAGCTTATGTGATGTTATTTGATGTGAAATTTTGAGAAACAAAAGGAAACTTTTATTTGTTTTGCATTCACTCGTATTTCTTCATCCTTGTGTACATCATTACTACTTAGTAGTAATTGTGTATGGAAAAGAAGAAGCACAATAAGCATTCTATAGATTGTTATTTCTTCGTTTATTCAATACATAATTGGAATCATTTAAATCCAAATCATGCAAATCCCACACCAATTCATTAAAGATAATAATGATAAATTGTTCCAACCAAGGGAAAATGTAGCTGGACACTCACACACATTACATACCATTGAGTTTTGTAAATAGATAGTTCTATTTTGCAATTTAATCAGGAAATTCAAAATCATTTGGTCTCACAGCAAAGACTTCAGAAATGCTTTTCCAACAAAATTTGTAAGCAAAAACCAATCAGCCGGTTCTCAAGTGAGCAATGAACATTTTTAGTCAGTAGAAAAGTCATACCAAAAATAAATTAGTATTGCCTATGCTATATAAATTAAACACAAGCACAGCGCTCAATCAAAGATTGTTAGGGTGCAACGACTGGCTTATGTCTATGTTACTGGCGTTATAGTATCGGCTCCAACAGCTGCCCTTGATACGCTACTGAAACTACCGCCAATCAAATTGCTTATAAAAAAGAGGTACTATGGTTTAAGCACAGCTCATCCTAGTAAATGTCAGTGACTCGGACCCTATTGAAGGATAAGCTCAACCAGAGCATTACCAACTCCATCATTAGTGACTTTTATCTGACTAAATTCAATTTTAAACAAAATTTGGAAGTTACTTTTTCAGACAGACAGTGGTGGAAACAGTTAAGACCTAAGCTCATCAGTGACACTCATGTGTGGTTTACAGATAGTTCTAAAACAGACAATAGTGTTGGGGAAAACTCTAAGTGTCGCCTATTTATCAGTATGGGCCAAGAGAACCCAGTTTTCCAGGCAGAAATCCATGCAATAGAAAAATATACATTCACTACAAGCACTCAATGAGTTCGAGTTCAATTCGAAGTTGTTATGGAATTGCTTGCTAACTTGGTAACGAAGGGGCAAATGAACTCCCCAATAAAATATCTGCAAACATCCTCATTGGAGTTCGACAAACATTAAACTTAAACAATGGTTTAATGGCAAATCACTCCGCTATTGGTTAGACACAAAGAATATTAGAGTAGCTAAAATCTTCATGCCAACTTGGTCTCGCATAAAGGAATTCCTGGGGCTATGTTTCTTGACAGAGCATAGACTATGTATTAAAGAAGAGAAGTCAGCAGAGCATTTACTATACTCCTATCACTGTGGGGACCTAATCTGGTCACCAGACTCTTTCTGCTTGAAAATCAGTACTAGGAATCAGTTGAAATTGTTGATTTGTTTCCGAATTAAATCTTGCAATTTCTGATAAATACCAGAATCTCGGAGGAACTGTCAGAATAGGCGCATTGACGAGGCTATTTAGTTCCTGTTCTAGAGCATCTAGAATATATTGCCTATGCTATACATAAAATAACTTGCAATACCTTCCGTTAAGGGTAATCATTGGTAAAGGCAAAACTTATTATAATAAATTATAGAAAATATGTTTGAACTTTCATAAATCTTATGGATTCTTCATGCTATGTATATACTTGGGAATTTGGTGATCTGTTGAATAATTAATAAACATAATGAACATACATTTTTATTTAATTAACATCAAGTTTTCTAATTGTACTGACAGTTTCTTATAATCGCACAAAATAATCTTGTGAGCACTTAAATATTGACAATCCTTTTGTTAGTATCAGTGAAAAGAGATTCTAATGTGTTTAATGCCTTATCCTTAGAAGAAATTCTTCCTTCAATTCGTCATCATCACCTTCTTTGGTAAAATTTACTTACTCTAAGCGATAATGTTCAACGCATCTTAATGTCTATATCACATGTTTTTACACACAAAATATTTTACATAATGAAGAATATTGGCACAAAAAACATGTAACTTAAGGTTGCACATGCAAATTTTTATTTTTTTTTTGTGTTATGGATATACAGTCGAACATTGTATAACGCGTCACTTTGATGATTCGACTGTTGTTGATGACAATGCTGTTATGAACTTGGTTATAACTGATTTGGTTTATTTTATTATTGTGCAAGAATTGTCTTTGGCAAAAGGCGAAAAAACGTGCCTGTACATTAATATTAAGCAGTGAAAAGTATGGCTTAGACCGTGTAGTATGATGCATTCTTTCAAAACAACTTCTGGGCTAGCCACTTTGTAACCACAACCGGTTCTATTTATGGCCCCATGTAATGTATTGAATCGGTGCATTTAACATGACAATGTCATTGAAAGCAGTCAATTGCACCAGGTCTTCCACCGGTTCTATTTTACCTGTTCTTATACCAATTAGATTTCCCTACCACCTGTTCCATTTCTAAAACTAGTCCCATTTCACCAGTTCTAATACCAGTTGACTACAGAATCTCTTCAAATCACATTTCAATTTATTACTAATTTCAGTTATTGTATATTCATATACACTTATCCTACCACATAGTGGAAAGAAAAAAAGAAAGAATGCTGATTTGGAGAGTTAATCTTGAGCAATCGTATGTGTAGACGACTCTTCTCGTTTTCTCTTTAGGTATTCGTTTTTATGCAAACGCTTCTTGTTTACATAAATTGCCCTTCGAAGCAGGTCTTCCTGGGTGACGTTTGGGTTGTCAAATGAAATTGAGTCTGAAATAGGAAGTAGTTTTAATGTGCTTAGCAATATTTTGGTTTAAGAAGTATGTTACCAAGTAGGACACTGTAGAAGTTTTCGAACCATGTACTTACTTTCTTATCACAGTTGTCTGCACTGATTTTCTAAGAAATTGAGAAAAAAAGAATTAAACAATTGCATTATTTAAAATGGTAAAAAATTGCATGAAATTAATGCACCACTCACTTCACTTTTCTACTTACCTGGCCTTATAATTTTTTGGACTTTGTTCCCACTCAAAATTGACACACATCTTTTTAAATGCACTGGTTCAATAATACATATGTTCCCTGCACTTCGTAAAATTTCAAAACGTTTTGTTATCACTTTAATTTGTTCAGAATTTCCGCTCTCGACACTAGTTCAAAGAGAGCAAACAAATACTTGCCTCTCAATTGCTCTCTCTTACTGGTAAATAACTGGTGCAACGGGGACAATTGCCTGCGAGCATACAACAGGGAAGTGACACTGCGCATCAAACAAGCTCCATGTTGAAACAATGTTGTGCCTATGCACTATGGGTAATTTTACCAATTTTTGTGGCATAAATTAATATATATACATGCATATATTTTCTCAAAATTCCTTAGTGGAACACAGGGCCTCAACAAATAAATTATAATTCGATTTATCTAAAGCTAAAAATTTAATTTGTTTCCACGAGCGTCCTGATTTTTGTGCTACTGCTTCAACTTGTCGTCTCCATGTATTGGCTGTTCTCCCTCGCCTGCGACACCCTTGAGGATTCCAGTCCATTGCTGTTCTTGTGATGTCATCTTGGGGCTTCAAAATGTGTGTCCGATCCACTTCCATTTACGGCGACGGATTTCTATTTGGACAGGTGTTTGTTTGGTTGCAGTCCAAGGATCAGCTTTGCTTATAACGTCAGGCAAGAATGTCCGTATGATCTTGCGGAGACAGCGGTTAAGGAAAGACTGCAACGTTTGAAGAGTGCATGCTGTTAGATTCCATGTTTCGCACCCATATAAGGCTAGTGACTTAACGTTAGCGTCGAATATTCTCAGCTTCGTGCGTCTGGAAATGTGCGTTGCTCTCTATACCTTGTCTAGCATAACAAATGCAGCTCGTTCCCTAGATAATCGGTTGCGTATGTCAGCTGTTGACCCGCTAGTTTTTGAAATAATGCTACCGAAATAATAAAATTCATCCACTTCTTCCATCAGTGTGCCGGAAATTTGGAGCACTTCTGTTTCGGTGATGTTGATACCCATTACCGTTGTTTTTGCGAAATTGATTTTATAACCGGTTTTTGCTGCGGCGTCGCTTACCGCCAGAAGTTTGGCTGATATGTGCCAGTGTTTATGCGACAACAGACAAATATCGTCCGCATAGTAAATTAATAACTCAAAGATAAAGCAAGATTTTTCGATACGGTTTTTTGCTTTAGGTTCTACATACTAGGAGGCATTGTTTTGGAAAAAAGTGGGCATGGCACTCAACCCCGCCCTTTAAAAATGAAGGTTTGAAAAATTCCATACAATTTTTAGGCACAACATTTTACATAGTACAATAGCTTATGTTTCAAGAAAAGCTTTGTAACTTAAAGCAAATCGTTATTTTGTATGAAATGAAAGAAATCTCAATAAAAAAATGTTGCATACACCTTAGAGATGACATTTCTCATACTGCAATATTTTAGATAAGGTTCTCATCAAAGTACGAGTTTTGAATTCAACTTTTAATTTATTTTATTACAGTTTAATTAAAGCTGCTCCTTATTTATGTATATTGGTATGTCCACTATACTCGCCTTACGTTACCTCTCAAGCTCTTCATTTTCAAGTTCGAAGTTACTTAGATATCCATATATATTTTCTAATTCAACGAAGCTTTGATCAACCTCTGAAATGTCTTTTACATTATTTGTTTCGCAATTTGTTTTCGTATGCGCCTGTCCAGATTTATCGATGATATTACTGGATCTGATGTATCCATAGCTCGCTGGAACATATCTGTGAAATTACGTGTTCTGTTGCATTATGAACAGTAACTTAAGTACCGCTGCCAGATCAATTTGTTTTCGCTTACGAGCAGCTGTGCTTGCTGGACATCATTTTTCATTGAGATTGACAACTTTGCAGCTTGTTTCCTTTGACCATTTGTAGTCTTTAAGATATACGGCAATGCAGGACGTCCAATATTTAAGACTGTTCTTCCATTCAACTACATGGCATGTCTTTTCTTTCTACCATTTCAACGACAGAGTTGAATAAAATTGTCTGCTTTTTTTTGTCAAAAAGGCATCACATGAATTACATGTGTTACTGTTTAAGCGTGCTTTGAAGCATTCCAAGATCGCAGCCTCTTTTTGAGTTCGACACGTCACTCCATGTAGCAAACAAGTCATCATTTTTGAAAGTGAGATTAAGTCCTAAAGAGTAAAATTGCAGGAAAAGTGCACATTGAAATAAAGTGCATTCAAATCAGAATTGATTTAATAAAAATACCAAAAAACGGCATAGTTCTCAAGTGCATTCAAAATTTTGTAGCGCTTCACAAAGATGAGTTTCATTTACAAAGCAGTTTTTTAAAGATGCTTCATATTGACACACTTTTATTTTGCAAAGTTCAAGTGTACCAAACACATAATATGAACCACAATTATAAGATTCCATTACAAAAAGACCAATAAAATACTTCTTTTTCGTAATTTTTAATCACTTGCAAATCACTCATAATAAGGCACTTTGAACAATTAATATTCTTCTTCAAACAACAGTTGATTTTGGAATGTATTTCCGTTATTTACACAAAAAATTGGCAAAATATCTCATAGTGCTATGGTAGGACCGGGTACAGTTTATCCATTACAAATTGTTTAAACGGAACCAAACAATCAATTTATTGGTTTTATGCAAAGAAAGAAGATGCCTAAAGTTGTGTTTTTTATGAAATTTCTTCTGTTTTTATTTTTGCATTTTGCAAACATTTATGTGTATGTGTGTGAATTGAAAATATATGTGTCTCTAAATTTCCCCTAACCCTAAATGTAGGCTATAAAATATATTCTCACGAATCGATCTACCATAAAATAAACGAGTTGATATAATTACAAAAAATTATAGCATGATCAATTGGAAATTAAAAATAGTAAAGCATACTTTTATGCGCATTTAAATAATACTGATTTCCACACGTGCTCGTGTGCTTTGAAAATATGGGGTTTGCTTAGGGATAATTTTAGTTGGGAAAAATCTTTTTGATCTTCAAATTTCGTTATTTTATTATAGCAGCTTACCATTATTATGATTATATTGAACAAAAACTATAAAAATAAGAATTCTCACAAATGAAGAGTAAACAATAACTGTGTGTGTGGAGATTTCAATAATTTATAAGAAAGTGAAAGAATTTCAGGAAAATAGAATTTATAGAAAAATCATTGTGAAACAAAATGAATGAATGGTTGTTTGTGGTTTCGACAACTTTGTCTGTTATTGTGCCTTAAAAACTCCATTTCTTATATTCCATCTGAAGAAAAGTGCAACAGAAAGTCATCGGCCCACGATGCTACAGCAATTAAAACCTGACCATACAGGTTTCGATTTGTAAAATATGGTGATTTTGACACAACTGAAAAAGAGCGTGAAGGAAGGCCAACAACGTTTGTAGACGCCGAATTGGAAGAAATTTTGTAAGAAGACCCGTGCCAAACCCAAGAAGAACTTATAGCAACGTTAGGCGTAACTCAACAAGATGTTTCAATTGCGGTTGAAGGTCGGAAACTGGGTGCCTCATGAACTCAATTCAAGAAATATCGAATGAGATGTCTCTGCTTCCGAAATGATCCTTCAACGGTACAAAGGGAAGTCGTTTTTACATCGATGAAAAATGGATTCAATCCAAAAAGCAAGAAGGCGTATGTTAAGCGCGGCAAACCCGGACCACTGCAGTCAAGCGTGCGACTGCGGAAAAATAGCCGGAATAGCCATTAATCTTTCACCATGACAATGCTCGGCCGCATTTCCTAAACGTGGTCAAAACCTATCTCGAAGCGTATTTCACTTCAGTTGAAGGTATCAAAAATTGGCTAGATGTTTTCTTGCCCTCCGTGCATTGCCAGAAATGCAGAAATGCAAGAACTCCTAGCTCTTACTATACTGACTGAATGCTTTTTGGCTATATTATCTTGCTCTTCTGTTTTTTTTTTGACCGACCTTGTCTGCATTGCAGAACATAGCGCTCCTCTTGTCCTTTAATCTTCAAATATCGCGTATTTTAAAGAAACTTGCCTGGGTTATTCCTTGCAATTCTTTACACCATTCATTAGATGTCCTGTTGTACCTACGAGTTACAATACTTTATCATCATGTGCTTTGGCTTGGTGTGAATGCTGTTTTGAATTTAATAAAATCTTGTAAGGATTCGGCAACTTTTACATATATCACAACCTAATGTGTAAATTGTCAATGCTAACCTATTTCGTACTTGGGACACTCATTTGAGGCGAAAACAGGCTCGTAGACAGAGTGATTGTTGTGTTTAATACAAAAAGAGATTCCCAAGTAATACGGGCTGAGTCGGTTTACATTGTTCTGGATTAACGAAGCTCTACTGAATTCCAATTTCCGCAAGGAATGATTAGTATTTTAAATGGGAATATAACTTATTATTTCATTTCATTGAATTAATTTCTTATTTTATAGTTATACCATACTTATCTAATTTATCATTTTTTATAGAGGCCCTTTATAATCCGGGAAGCGTTTTATTAGTGGATACTGCAATGGATCATATGATTGATGTATATCATAAATGGTTTGCATATCGGTTCTTTGTACTGTGTGCGTCAGTTGCGCTTTGACGCTCCTGTCTTTGCCTCAACGCTTTTGCTCGAATGGGATTGTTGTCTTACTCTTGACTTTCGGCTGCACGTATGTTTACATTGTGTCGAGTCAGATGTTCTTACAGCGTACTTAGAACTTGTGAAAAATTATAAAAACACCACTATTTTCTCATATCGCAGAATTCTCATTAAGCCATACTGTACCTGCAATATACATTAAATTAGTCCCAGAGATTTCAGATATACTGTTGAGAAAAGTTATTCCGAGGAGTATATAGAATCATAGCATAGCAGCTTGTCAATTACACAGAATATGACCAACTAACCTTCGTTTCTTTTTTTCATGACGATATCTTCAATGAATTCATTATAATTCATACTTTCAACCATATCCATTGACTAGACAATGACCCGCAAGTATAGCACCTACTATTTAAATCCCATTACTCTTAAAATGTTTACCAATTTATTAATTCTAAAACTTTAATTTGAAGAACCAACCCACATTGAAAGTTGAACATTTTTTGAAAGAACAAACAATGAATAAGAATTCTTAGATCTTATTTACAGGACCTTATACAGTTTCAAGACATTCGGAAATCTTTTTGTCATCGATAAATGACATGCATTATAATTTCTTCCTAATAAATCGATTGGAAGATGAAAACAACGAACTCCAAGTAAAAAATCAGTGAACAAAAGAGGTCATTCCCTCAGTAAACTTCAATGGCGAGTAAAAATCAAAGGTCGCAAAGCAACGGACAACACCAAGTAAGCGATTATCTGACTAATCAAACCCAGATGACATCGATTAAAGACCCACAGATTATGACATTTCTATCATTCACCGGTGCACACCCTACCTTAACATGACCATTTTTCATTTTTCATATACATACTAGCAACGAAATCATATGTTCTCTACATATCTATTTTACTTATAGTGCACATGGTCATCAATTGTAAGTGGACAAGTTCATTTATTTTGCGCAGTCTGGTAGTTTCTCCAAGAAGAAATTTAATTGTTCTACGCTCTCGTATATTCACACGGAATTAAAATTTTCATTTAGGAATGGCTGAAAGACCTCCACCAAGTATGTTCATATCTCTTTAAATCTCTTAGTAAAATAATATGATGCATTGTTTTTTTCTAGATATCGGTATTAGTTCACCGGGGGAACTCTACTTAGCTGAGCTTAAAATGCTGATGCAATGTAATCTGGAAAATCTAGAAAACATGCGCCGAGAAGTACTCCGCCACAACAATCCGGCAATAGGCACCCCTATGGATATTGATGAAGACAATGAAGGCACCATTGAAAATATGCAAATTGGTGCCTACGATGATAATAATAATATGAGTAATGCCTAATATTATAGAATAATAATAAAGAGGGCCCATGCCTATTAATACTAAACTATTGCAGTATGTTTTTGTTTGATTTTATTAAAGTTTAATGGTCAGTAGGTTCCGAGAGTTTTCACTGCAATTTTGCTAAGCCACTTACCTCTTTAAATGTATGGAACAGTACGTGTGTGTGTGTGTGTAGGTTATGAAAACAGTTCAACTTCTAGAACAATACCAGAAATACGAAATACGATTAGCACCATACAGCTTTATGTGAAACGCGCTGGTCACAAAACTATAAGAGTGTTGCTATTTTTTTATGAACATTTTGACGAAATTGTCATTGGACTTTCAAATACAATATTTCTAGAGAAGGGAATGTTGTGCTGCTTTCAAGTCAGAATTCATTATATGCTTTGGATTGACAACCAAACACTCAGGCATATTAGAACCTGTTGCCAATGCGTTACAATCAAAGACCATCGACATGTATACATGCATTGATCATGTTAAAAGAATAATATCTCTCATAAAATATCATCGCATCAAGGTGGAGAAGGAGAGCCGAAATAATTTAGACATTTCTACCAGCTAAACATAATCCTGGCTACGCCCATGGCATTGCATTTCTTTAAAAAATGCCTTTAAGCTTAAAGTGTATGCTCTGGGTATTGAAGAAGCAACCCACATTATCACCATATACAATATTAAATGTAATCGATATCCATCGTTACTATTTGGGTTGAGAGATTTGAATTTTTTAAGCAAAATCAATACTTTTAAACAAAGAAACAGAAATTTTGGTGCAATTCTTTTTAAACCTGAATTCGGTTAGTTTTCATTTTAATATGGGAGAAGACTTGATCCTGATTGCGTCATTAAATTACATGGCCTTGCAGGGCCGCCAAATACTATGTCCTAAATGTTAAGTACTAAATTATCTACAAAAAATTCCTCATCTAAGGCTACAGAAAATTTCTGATTTATCCTACAAATTTTTGTAAAAAAATCAAATCATAGTTAACCTGGCTTATAACGATTTGATATTTTGATCATAACATTTCCAGAGCTTAAATGGAAGACACTGAAATTTATTGTAGAAATTTTTTGTGTTTGTGAGCAAAATCAAATATACTCGTAATGGGTTTGGAAGTTACGTATTCGATACCCGCGCAACTTAAAACGATAAGAACAGTTGATGAGGAAAATGAAGAAGAAGAAAATAGTGAGCAGCGAAGCACCCAATCCAGAAAGCGCAATAAGACATCAAGGTCTATTAGAGAATTGCGCAAGAAAAGATATGGCGGAATCCGCAACAAAAAAAGCTCTAGTCGGTTCAATGTCCACGCCGGAAGGAGTTGTGGCAAAGCTAAACGCCGTCAAGGCAAAGGTGAGTCGAGGAGTAGACTTGTTGGCCGGTACAAACACCGTGGCAGCCGGCACAAAACCCGGGGCGGGCGGCAAAAAACCCGGAGTAAAAAACATAAGCATGGTGGTGGTATAAGCAGACGTGGAGGATGTGGCGAAAGAAAGTCAAATCAAAGCCGCCAGAAGTTAAGCGCAGCTAAAAGCCGATCGAAACATTCGTCCAGAAAATCCCGAAACTCTAGGCCTCGTAAGGCAAGAAAATCTCGTCAGGCAGCAAGGTGGGAGCGTGGTGGTATAGGCTCCAAACGCGGTCCGCGATTCAATGTAGGAAAGCGTCATGGAGTAAAAAAATCTAGATCGAACTTTGGTAAATCCAAAAAGCCAAAGATTGTGCGCAAAAAGCCCGCTTGTTCCAAGAGAAGAACATCCAAAAAAAAGGCAAGAGGTGGCAAACGCAAAAGGAACACAAAGAAAAGAACAATGACGAAAAGTCAACAGAAGCGCAAAGCAAACAAGAAAAAAGCGGAAAGCAGAAAATGTTTCCTTGTATGTCCGTCCACCTCACAAACTAGTGTGACTAGTGTAACTAGTGTAACTAGTCAAGAAGATCAACAACCAAATTGTTAAGAGTAAGTAACCATAATAGTTGTTATAGATGTATATACCATATGCTACTATAAGTAACCTTTTTTCTATACTCGCAATTATAGCAAGGCCTCCTTTGGCCACATAGTGTATGATTGTCTGCCCGTGAGAATGAGCTGAGACTTTCGACAGACCAAAACTTGTAAGTAGTCACAATATTTATTTGCTGTTATAATTGTATTTATACAGTCGAGTATATTGAATTGTATTCTTCGAGTAGTGTGTGCTAAGCCAATTTGATGTGTAAATATGTGTAAACCAAGTAGTTCCCCAATCAAAAGCTGTGAACTTTCAAGGATTGTCCACAATTTGTAAGTGACCACAATATTTATAGATATATCTTTGTATTTATTGTATTTATATTCTTCCAGTTATATGTGTATAAGTTAGCCCATAATGCCCATGCTCAAAACGATCCATTAATAGATAATAAATTAATTGTTTTAAACTTTCGGAATTTGTAAGTAATCCATAATATTATAAATATTTGAAATTAGTTGAAATTACTAAATATTATTATTTATATGTGTTTATATATTCTAGTAAGTGTTGCAATAACCAGAGATTCCCTGGTCATGCTTATATATGTGTTTCCAATGATCCATAAATTAATACTTAATTGATTAATTAAGTATGTAACAAGTAACAAGCCATTCAAAATTTAGTCCGTAATTTGTAAGTAATCACAATATTTATAGATATTCAATTGCATTTACCATATATTATAAGTATTTCTATACTTCCATTAGTAGTAGAAGTAAGCCCACATGTGTTTCCGTAACCAATAGCAGCGGTTCAAAATTGATTGACATACTTGTAGATATGTAATCAAGTGTATTGTCCGATATATGTAAGTAATCCACAATATTCATAAACATTTAATTGCATTGACTGTATCTTTGTACTTATATACCTACTTGCAGTAGTATAACACGTGTCTTGCCATAACGTGTCGGAGTCCACCAATGGCAGCGGTCACCAAAATTGATTCTATTTGGTTCCAAAATGTGTAATTGATTTTGGTGTATTCAATAAGTTGTTATGAATAAAATATACTTGTATAAACTTAATTCTTGATTATTTGTTGTTAAATATTTTTATATGAAAAAATTGAAAGCTAAAAGAAATGCTGCTTGAGGCTGCTTCCTCACAAATCATTGAGGTAATTTTGATCTTAATAAGTTGAAAGTTCCAATCGAAACTATTATTAGAATGATGACATGATAATGTTGGGGGCTCGCTTGCATTATTGATCAATCAATTAATGTATGTATGAATGTACGTATAATAATTATCTATTAGTGATATTGATTGAGAAAAACCCTATATTTTGTTGTAATAATGTATTGAGCAAAACTTATAGCGCCCTCTAGCGCATGGCTAAGCTTCAGGTAAACGTTAACAGATGTCGCCCAACATGTCATATATGTACATGTGTGAGAGTTGACATGGATACACAACCACAATCACAGTCACAGTACAAACATGTCCATTCATTTATCCTTTCGTATCCGACATCAAGAGCAACCGAGCGTGCGAGCGACCGACCTAGCAAATCGATGGATGGTTGGTTTCTTATATGAAACAATTGGGCAAAACACATATTCCAATCGGAATCCGTGCGCTTGAGAATGTTGCGATATTTTTGGGGTGGTTTTTTCTCTCTATAACAAACTACGCATAAGCATAAACAGAAGCAGAAGCAGCAGCAGCAGCACACATATGCATGTCACTAGACAGGACATAAATAAACGGTACACAGTTATACACACATAAACTTATACAGATACACACACACACCAATATATAAATATGCAGTATGGAGTTAAAGGAAGTAAGAGGTGGCCTTAGTTTGATATGAAAATAACAATAAAAATGTTATGTTCAAGTCACATTATCATTGAAATTGAAAATGACACAAATTATAAAAAAAAACTCACGTGAACGGCGGGAGAATGGGGAAGGGGCTCCAAAGCATGTTTTTGACAATCCATATGTACGTACATGTCACATACAATAATTTATGCATTGTTTTGTAACTCATGTATGTATTTTTCATTCTAAAACCTTGAAGTGGCAACCAATCTAAACTAAACAAAACATGCAGTGAATATCTTTTGATGTAAACCGAACATTGAATATTGTTGAGATCCAATCCAAATCAATCCAAACCCAATCCAATCCAAAACGAATCGAATCCAAGCATTCTCTGTTGTAATCAATACTTGTGGCAAGTTGTAGTTAGTTAATGCAACTTGATGTTACACGTGCAGAAAAAAATAAACAAAAAACATTGAAATACCGTTACAAACAGATACACATTCTGACATACACACATACATACAAAGGTCTTTACGAAACAAAAAGAACACTTGAAAATAATTGAAAAAAAATAACAAAAAGAAAAAAAAATATTGTAAACCGAATTAAGACTTCTTCTAAACAACACTAATGCTCGGCTCTCCTTAAGACAAGATATTAGACCATGGAAACGGACACATAGCTATATAGTAGACAGATAGAAAGACAGACAAATAGATAAATAGTAGTATGTACGTACTGTATAGAACAGGATGTTTATCATTGTCACTCATAGAGCGCGAGGGTGGAAATCATTCGCGTTTGAATTCTCATAAATATTTCAGCGGCTCCAATAGCCGAAAGCCGCCACCACTGACGTCTTACAGTAGCATAACATTAATATACTATTGTATCAAGGACCGACCGACCGACCGACAAATGAATTTTGCTTCTTCCGCTTTCTTGAAATGAAGAAGAACAACACAGCAACAGCAGCAGCAGCAGCCTTAACACTCGAGATTTGTTTTCATTCACTATTATATAATTTCAATTTTTCCTTTACATTTTCTTTTACCCAACACATACAATCTACTTGGAAATTGACTAGGTACAGTCCAATATCTTATTGTACTGTATATGGTGCTGATTGTACCTTGCATTTTGCATTACGAGTATAATATGTACCTACATATATGTAAGTAAGTATATATTTTTAGATCATGCTACTCAAGTCATTTTGAAGCTGACAAACGACGGAGCTCTAACTGATTTTGGCTGTCATTCATTCATAAGTGGCTCCCTTAGATTGGATTGTGTTTGTGTTGTTGTCTTTCATAGTTCTAATTCTAAACTATTCTTGATCTACATGATCAAAGACAACGAATTAAAGTACAGTCATACAAAATATAATCATTAAATTTGCACTATTTAAAATGATTCAAGAAAAACTATTGCTAGTATAACTGAGGATGATTAGGATTGGAAAAATAAAAGCTTTTAATGTTAAAATATCAGAATGGAATGACAGAAGTTGAAATGTCTTATTCACTCTTTTAAGTGATGAATCTAAATTTGGAAATATATATGCCTATTTTGAACTGATCGAAGGATCAAAATTCGCACGACTCAAATGCCGAGATAAAGGTAAGGAAAACAAGAATGTTACTGCTGCTAGCCTCTCTTCTAACCATTGTATTATTTCGAATGCTGGATATATTATATCTTCAATGTCTGTTTGTTCGTATCTTATGCTCTGCCATATCGTTCATCTGAAACATAGGATAATTTTGGGCCCGAATGTGGCATATGATTGCATATAAAACTTGGAGACATATATTGGTGAACAAATAAGTTTTAAGGGATTTTTTTAGTGGCTTTGAAACTTTATTTCGAAGAACTGATACAATGCATTTTATTCATAATACTGTCCATCTTTCAGGCAGCAAACGGCTTCTGCGTTGGAAATTTCCTCGTTTTTTGAAGCTATCCAAAACTCAACCCATATGAAGTGAAGTGCTGCTCGGCCAGGCCATGAGTCATCGACCAGAACAAGTGGTAGTCAGAAGGAGCAATGTTTGGTGAATACGGTGTGTAGGGTAGGACATCCCATATTAGTCCCTCCAAAGTTTCCTTAACGACTTTTGCAACATGCGGTCGTGCGTTGTCGCGAAGAAAAATCACTTTGTCGTGTCTTTTGGCATATTGGGAACGTTTGAGCTTCCATGCTCGGCCCAAATGCATCAATTGTTGTTTGTAACAATCCCCAGTGATGGTTTCGTTAGGCTGCAGCAGCTCATAGAAGATCACTCCGAGCTGATCCGACCAGATGCACAGCATTACCTTCTTGCCATAAATATTCGGTTTGGCCGTTGAAGTTGATGCATGACCAGGCTTACGCCATGTTTTTTTGTGCTTTGGGTTATAGTAGTGGATCCACTTTTCGTCCCTCGTTACAATTCGATGCAAAAAACCCTTCCGATTATGCTTTTGGAGCAGTTGTTTGCACGTGAAAAAACGACGTTCGATGTCTCTTGGCTTGAGTTCATAAGGAACTCAATTGTTTAGTTTTTGCACCAAAACCATGGCCATGAGACGGTTTGAAATCGCTTGTTGAGTCACTCCCAGCGTTTTAGCGAACTCCTTTTGACTTTGGCATGAATCTTGGTCTAATAACGTCTCCAACTTAGCGTCTTCAAACTCTTTACTGGCCTTCCTTCGCGTTCCTTTTTCGCGGATGTCAAAAAAATAAGCCCCGGAACCAGTCCTCACATGTTTTTGTTGAAGGAGTATGTTCCCCATATGCTTTACATAGCAATCGATGTCCATATTACTTGGAGCCAGCAGAGTGGTGAGTATCATGGTTTGGGGAGCAATCTCCTATGGAACTTGTGAGCTTCCACGACAATGAATAAGTTATTGGCATACTTAAAATGTGTTTTTTACTTTTTGTTGAAAAACTTTTTGGAAAATCAATTCATCATATCAATCGGGCAATCAGATTGGATGGAAGAGATTAAGAACAGATACCTGAATATATGGCAGCACAGGTGGAGTAAGGCAGAGCCACGGGGAATGCACCAGCTCATCCCAGATATAACAGATTAGCTTAAGCGTCATTCTGATGACATGGGATTCGAATTTACTCAATTCGCAACTAGCCATGGATATTACAGGAAGTATCTTCACAGGATCCGTTCTGTGGTCTCTGCAGAAATTTCGTGGAGGATCCTGAACATTTTGTTCATGAGTGCCCCCGTTTTGAAGCAGAGCGACGAAGAATGTATGCGCGCATCAGATCTAGCTGCAGCTCACAGAAGATTGTAAAGCGCATTAAAAACTTCTGTGAACGACTGGGCACAAATTGCCGAGAAAATGATTGGCGCTCGAATGTACGAGCTATCAATGATGTCTGCTTAATAAGGTTTACCATCCCTACCTATAAAAGAATTCTTTGGCGGTGCCGTAGGAATTTAACGGGATTTGAGGCGATAAGAGGTTTTTTAGTAGGCTAATGAATCGGACATATTGTGGGACGGTGGTCATAAGTATCTTTGGAAGATTTTTACCTCCTTGTTAACATAAAAAGAAAAAAAAAAAAAAATTCAATATGGCAATGCGTGAATTCACACAGCCCGGAATGTCATAGAAAATCATAGCTTAGAGTTTTTGAACTGGACAACACAAACACTTACCACTTACATGGTTTCTGAAAGAATTAAAATTTACCATAGAGTTCTCTTTTTCTTGTACTCAAATCATTTGTTTTTGTGATAAAGTTGTAAAAAACGTAAATATTTGATTTGTGAAGTAATTGAGTGGATGTCATTCTGTTGATAGAAAAAAAAGGGAATAGGAGAGACACCCCCGAGAAGATTTGAAGGAAGACTGAAGACCATGAAGTAAATGTAAATTGGGTATTGTAATTCTTGTTATACAGAGAATAAAACCAGTGCAAATTTCAAAATGATTTTATTTACACATCCCAAAATCAAAATTTTTTATCTTGTTTTCTAACTGTAAAGATTTTGCAAGGAATAACTCAAGGAACTCCATCCTACAGAAATTATGCAGTCGTAGAACGACTCTTAGTGCCACTTTTTCGCACAATCTAATTATTGGCAGTATCTTTTCCGCATGTTTGCTTGGTAGCATCAATTTTAATGTTCCTTCTCGGGTTACAAAGAATTTTTCCCCTATATTTATTTGGACCTGTAACACCATTTATTTGCAGCATGAGCCATTTTGCGTTTTATGTCAATCATACAACCTATGGTATACTACGCCCTGGTATTTAACTCTACATCTATACGAGTATAAGGGATAGCTGTGATACATTGGCAGTGAGTTAAAATACGTTAACAATTATTTAATTAACACTTCTATGTAGTAGATCCGAAGGAGCCTTCTTAACCTTCTCAGGCAGTCATTTCTTGTAAGAGCCAAAGCCGACTGGTATGACGGTTTATTTGCTCATTAACTAACAAAATTCCTAGGTTACGCAATGTTGAGAAGAGCTTTTTCTGCACGGCCTGGACTCGGTTAATTGTTGATTTTGTTGAAAATTATATATATATATAGAGATAATGATTTAATGATCAGTAACTTAATTATAAGGTTGGAGTTGCAATGTTGGAAATGTTTAAGAAAGAGGAAGTTTTTAAAAGATGGGATGAGGTTTGAGAACCAAAAAATCGTACCCTTTTAATCTTCAAATGTTGGTAACAATCCAGAACATAATCTGCAAATGACGTCAGTCCCGCAAAGTGGGCATGGTGGACGAACTGAAACTTTGAGGAGATGTTGGTGCATCATTTTAGTGTGCCCGATACGCAGACGAATAAAAACTGTGCATGCCCGTTTCGGATGAGTTGGTAGGTCACAAGTTGGGTTGATGATAGAGTTCCGTCAAATTCTTCATATGACGTTGACGAGTTACCAGGTTTCTTTAAATCTTTGAGACTGGTTGGAGTAAATATGTAGGATGGGGCAGTGCTGAATTTCCGGGCTGCCGTGTTGGCATATTAATTTCCATGTATTCCATGGTGGCTGGGAACCGAATTAATGGTGATTTTGTTTTGATGTTGCGTGCATAGTCTGTGAGATCATTGTGCTCACAATTTCGAATGGCTTATATGGAGGATAGGCTGTCAGAGCAGATTGTAAATTTTTCGTTTTTAGAGCCAATTTATATGACCGAGTTGGTCTTTCAGAAATTGGAAACGCGTCAGGCGTTCGGAGTTGGTAGTATCAATTTCTCATTGTTTATATGTTTCCTTAAATGATTTTGTTTTCATACAAAGGGAAAGAGTAAAATTTTCGCTATCAATAAACTTTATAGTCATTATTGGAGTTCTACAATTTCGCATGAATTGAAAATATTGTAAATACTACAATACTGATAAGAAAAAAAAATCAAAATAGTAAGTGGTAAGAAACAAAAGTTTATATTGTACTCAGGGTTTATTACTAAGTGTCAATTTTGGTCACCACCACCACAACTACCACCACCATCATCATCATCACAAGTACTAGGAACACCACCATTACCATTACCATTACAATTACCATCAGCATCACCATCACCATCAGTATCAGCAAATTTGTTATTATGCTTAGTTTCTCAATCAAATGGCAAATGCCAAATGTAAATTAGTGCATTCTATGCGATTCTTTGGATTTATATTGCGATTTATTTGACAAGTGCCTTCGCAATGGTTTATCATCATCATCATCAACAATAGCAACAGCAACAACAACAACAACAACAACAATGGTATCCGCATTCGCATCCATATTCAAATGTATCGATACGCCGGTCCATGGGATTACAGGCAATACAAAACAATAGCCAACAATTTAGGGTGCAAGCAATTAGCATGTGACAGTAGAGTAGAGTAGTGTAGTAGTTTTGCATATTCATAAAACAACAGAATCACATTCATAGATACAAAGATACAAATAGTACATTTGACGAAGGCGCAACGAATGCATTGTATGTGATTTTGATGGAAATCAACTTCAACTTCAACATCAACTTTATCAATCAACCCAATATTAGAACGAGTATTATTGTATAAGGAGCGAATGAGAAGAATTACAACTAAACTCATTGATTGTGTTTAAGAGGGGGATCATCACAGAGAGACACACAGATAGAGTGGAGAGAAGATGCTCTGGGATGTAAAGTACACACATGTTTATATCTACGTGCTTCAGCCGCTTGCCAAAACAATACAAAAAAAAAAAAGAAAAACGAAAAGGAAAAGCAGGAGTAGAGTATAGCAGAGCAGAGCAGTGCAGAAGTAAGACGACCACCCAAAATCGATAAATACTATAAATTGAATGCTTGAAATCAATCTGGCAAACGTGCAATACAACAATAGATGAAATGCATAAAAAAAGGAAAATCGCAATAAAAAAATAAAAACTAAATAAATGAAAAACCGCACAAAAATATTAAAAAAACCAAATGCTGACTGACCTCAAAACAGAAATCATTTCATGTTTCATTATCCTGACGCAAATACACGTAAAAAAATCTTCATAGTCCTCATTCGCATCATCATCATCTTCTTCATAATGATTATTCTCATGGTTGGGATGAAAGAAGAAGGCAATGCCAATGTTCTTTTTGGTTCAAATTGGTTGTCAGATGCTTAGAATCACTCTGACTGACAGACAGAGAGTGTAAGAATCTTATCTTCTTGGGTTATTGTTTTGACTTCGTTTTGGTTTTGCTTTTGGGTTTTACATTTTTACATTATCCTTATATGATTCCTAATCCGTTGCTTCACATGTTTATGTTGTAATTATTTGATTTCTTTGACGCCACACAGATACACACACATATACACATGCAAACAGTCATACATTCATACAATTTGGGTGGTCAAAGCGAGCCGCCATCAATATATGTACAATATACGAGTACTTGTATTGTAAGCGTATCTTTTATACGAAGTCCGAAATATTTCTATTGATTGACAGATACTTTTTATTATTGCATTTTTTGCACGTTTTTTTTGTTATGTGTTCATGCAATTTTGTCATTGATCATACTCGTATATTGGTTTGGTTGAACGAGTTCTTGAAATTATTAGAATACAATTTGCATAAGTCCAATCAATTTAAAATTGGAAATACTTCACCAAATCAAACTTCTGCAAAAGATTGTTAAAAAGGATGAATGATGCATCATAAATATTCGGTAATTTATTGAAACTTGAGCAGATTTTTACTAAGAGCAGTGCAGGTCTTGGTTTGTACTCAACCTCCTGCACAAAAGCATTAAACAAAAAAATCATTACCTCAAGAGGCCATTTCGCTTTGCTAACTAAACGACATCGTCTTCAGATGCTGATGCCTTATCTAATGAGCACTGGACCGACCACATATCAATAAGTACGATTCTTTAAAGAATTCATGAAAATTCCATCATGATTTTATGTCACCTATAGGGATTTTAAGAGCCATATAAGAGCATGCTTAACGTTTGCTACTAAATACCAATTTAAGGACATGGAATAGAGTAATGTCATTATATATTAGAGATGAGCTAAACAGTGACACAGTGATTTTAAACTGTGATTGAGTCACAGTCATTTGAAGGGAGTGACACAGTTTACTTCATTGATTGTGACTCACCTTGATTCAGTTGCTCCCTAAACTGTGATTACCAATCACAGTTTAAACAAACTAAACTGTGTCTCTCCCTTCAAATGACTGCGGCTCAATCACAGTTTAGAATCACTGTGTCACTGTTTAGCTCATCTCTATAATATATTGTTGGAAAAACATATTTACCTTGGACGAACTTTGATTGCTGTACAAAAAATATTGGCATCTCTGGGTCAGCCAAGGTGGACTTGTTACACTTGTGTACATGGTTGAGGATCGATCTTTGATATTAACAAAAATGAATGTGAATATATATTATAAAGAACTACTGGATACACTTACAATGCAAAGGTCACATCTAGAAATATTCCATTAATATTCTGGTCACCAATAAGTTCAGACCTTTACTCCATTGAGGATATCTGGAGTATAAGACAATTTGAAAAACAGAGACAAGACTCCTGGAACAACAAGAATGGGCTAACATCAACCAATGCCCTCCTGAAATCATCATCTATGTCTTTCCGCATCATAAGCAGGTTCCTATTATGGAATATCACAACTAGTAAAACTTTAAATCAAAATCCGCAGAGTTTCGTAGAACATCAATTATCAAAATTAAATAATTCACAAAGATCCAAATGTATTTTTATGAATAATTTGATGATTTCCAACAAATCTAGTTGTGCTTTGTAAGTTTGCAGATGAACTCATGTGAACTGATATTCTAATCTGCAATTCACAGCAATGTCAGTGTCTTAGTCAAAGTAAGTAAGAAAAACATTTTCATAATTTGTTCATCATTTTCATCTCCCCTCCGCCCTTAATGATGAAAATACGCAATGACAAAGTTATGCTCTTATAGGCAACGTGCATTCCTTTATTTTTAGAATAAATACATTACTTTGTACTACCACTTTTGAGTCACGAGGTACATTAAAAGAATTGGCGACACCAACAGCGTTTCAATGAATCCTTTTTTAAAAATGTTTTCACATTAAAATTTTTGTCTAAACATAATACAATAATAGGAAACATTTTCTTTCCTGTGACCTTCATATTTCACCTACACCTACATATCAAGTAGTTGCATTCAAGACTCGAATCAATGATCATATGTACAAAATTCTTTCTCCTTGTTCTGTATGGAGACGATTGATTAAATAAAACTTAAAACAGCGACCAAATTAAATGAAAACAAAATCAATTTTTCTCTGTTACAACCAATATTTTAATACCATTGAAAATTTCTAGTAAAATTTCATTGTTTTCATTGTAGCAGAATTACATTTGACTGATCTTGGGAGTTGTAGTACTTGTGATGTGTGTGAGTGTTTGTCTGTATTCACTTGTGATGATCAGGCATCACTTTCGTAAATTACATCCAAGAAGCGATTGCATAATCGAAATTGAATGCCCTTATGTAGGGTTTGATGAATAAGAATTTCAATTTTACGCAATTTGTTATAGGCCTCATTACGATCCCATTCGGCTTGGTCGAGTCTCTCTTGCAAATCATCATAAGATTCTTGTAACTCTTGCATGGTATCTAGCTCTTCGTTTGTATCGGTTGCTGCTTCAATATTTGTCCATTCAATGGATCGTGTCAATCTCACTGCAACTCTGGCAAGACTTTTCCTTTTTTCACCTTCTTCTGTGCTTATCAAAGGGATAATGTATGCCACTGGTTTATTTTTGAAAGCACTAAAGTACCCATTATGTTGTTCTCTTAGCCCAATGTCTCCATTAAGAGCATCGTATCCAACGGCTCCTTGGCTATCATAGAATCTTTTAAACCAAATAAGGAAATGATAATTATCCTGAAAACGACCTCTTATCATTTTTTCAATGGGCACAGATTTATCTACGTCAAGACGAAACAGAGCACTCTGAAGTAGTTTTAAATTGATGATTTTCTCATGCGCGAATCTTGCGGGGATCTTAATTAATTTGGCGCCAATAGATCCTGGGAACAGTGATTCTATGATTTGACAATAGGCGATGCCTAATGGTGATCAATCAGATCAATGAGAGAAAAAAAGAACAGATTAGTTTTAATTTTTTGTTAGTCATACTTTTTACAAACAAAATCAAATGGGAATTCTAGGTGACCTATAAATGCAAACTTTTCCAGATATCCTATAATTTTTAATAGGGATTTATCAAGTCGCAATGCTATAAAAAACATTGGTCACAATAATAGGAAACTGAAGAATAAAAGTATCATGTAATGTGATTCTCTGGTATGGTTCACTGGTGGGTCAAAAGGGATAGATAATTACTGAAGCAAGAATTTTTAAACGTAATCTCCCAATCCACCCAATTTCGAAATTGATCTATTTACTCCAGAGAATGTCTTAGACGTATGGTGAAAAGGTAGCATGCATTCGAACATAAGAAGCTCTCAAAACCCTAGCTTCATCTATATCTATATATATACATATAATCGTAAGCCTTTTTCTACCTGTGCACGCTTATCTCAGAAACGGCTTAACTTATTTGAATGCGGTTTTGACTGGTGGATTGGTATAGTAAGCTTCGTATAACATTTAGTTTATTTTATCGAATTCGACCTACTAAATCAAATGATATTCATATTTTTAATTCTATTGCCGACTTTTTGGCTGATTTTTGAATGTTTTCCTCTTTTGCTGTGCGACAATAATAAACATCTGATAATTAGGAAAAAAGTGAACAAAATACACGCTATTACAAACATATTTGACATACCACGCGTATGTAGTCGTGGGCACAGCTAGTTAACAATATATTTCCTAATGATGCTCTTGATGAACTAAGATTCTGTTATGATGAGTCCACTCAAATATTCGTGCTGTGTTTCAGGGTATGAAGGACATGATCTGGTTGCCTGGCCAAGTACTCCACCCATAGTCCACGTATAAAATAGAGGCTTCTGGAATAACTGTATTTTGGCCAGACACAAGCAAAATGTGTGCTAAAATCAGACAGGGAATGTTCTAAAAAACTATCTCCTCCTTAACAGAAATGATTCCAATTCCCACTTCCACTAAAGCGCTGTTTGCAATCCTCAACTGTATACCAACCACTCTTCTGGCTGAACAGTATGCCAAATGTTCTCCCATTAGATTTAGAACCTTAACTTGCTGGACTAGTATGTGACCATGCAAGCATTCTGGAACGCGGTCCATCTGTCCCTGAGACAGTTGACTACGTATGTCCCTCACCCTACTTTAACCGGAAGCTCTCCACTCACATTCCCAGCAGGGAAGATTGGCTGGACGGTACAGTTCTAAAACCTAGTTCCATTGACATCTACACAGAAAGTTGGCTGCGGCATCTTATCGAACAACCCAAACTTAAAGCTTAGCTTTCGCATATCTGATCACTGTAGCGTCTTTCAAGCAGAGGTAATGGCCATACAAATGGGCCCCGTTGGCTTCTAGATAACTACACTCCGAGGTCACATATTAATATCTAAACAGATAGCCAAGAGGCAATAAACTCCCTCTCGGGTGTATACACTACATCCAAGCTTTTCGGGGACAGCCACTCTGCCCTAGATACTCTAGCCTGTCACCTACTCACACAATTATGCTGGGTGCCCGGACATAGAGATATCGTGGGCAACTAGCTGAAGAACGTACGTTATGTAAGAATGTAACGGAATTCCGTTGGCAACAGTGAAGCTCACTGTCAGAAAATTCTACCAAGTAAAAGCCAGTACTCTCCGGCCAGCTGCTAAATCTCGGCTGAACCTCAATAAGCTAGACTGTAAACGCACTAACGGGCCATTGCGTCATAGGCAAACATGCAGACTTGGGCTTCCTCACTACGATTTCTGCCGCAGCTGCGGCTCGGAAGAGGAGGAGGAGACTGTGCTTCACCTCATGTGCCAGTGTCCATCCTACGCCAGAAGAATATGGAACCACCTAGGCGCTACGTTTCTCTCCACCTTAACCGAACTATCATTCCTACCAATCAGGGACATAGCTATGTTCATTTCGGAATCCAAATGGTCCTCCGTGTCAACTCTTTGCTGGTATCACAATGGGCCATAATCCTTTTTGTGCCTAAGTGAGCCTCTTGTCTCAGGGCTGCCACCTAACCTAACCTAACCTATCCTAACAGAAATGATCTTCAGATCCTAGAACTGCAACAGTTCATTTGCAGATGACCACTTTAAGCAATCTGAGAACTCTTCGGTAATACCGAATTGATGTATTTTTACTTTTACCATATATTTACCTGAACACAATTCTTCGACGTTCCTATAATTTGCCTTCACAATTTCATTGATCCAATCGAGCAATTCACGGCATGATAAATTCTCAATCGTACGGTTATAATTCAATCTATTATTCTCTGCCATGTTTTCAGTCAAATCTATTGAATGAACAACCACTTTAAAATTTTGTTTGTGTACAGTTAATAACGCTGAATTTATTCGTTTCAAATGTTCCAAATATTGTGTAAAAGCATCCAAAATTAAATCATGTAGAATTTTTTTTTTTTTCTATTTTAAATTTTCCGAAACGAATGTTATGAAGTAATGTTTTATACTGAATGCTCTCTGTGTGACATTTGATAAATCCAAAAAAATATTTTTTGCATAGCCTTCTATAAGTTTTTTTTTTTTTAAATCGGTATTCTGTGACTCACTTTGATTGAGTTGCTCCCTAAACAAAGTAAACTGTGTCTCTCCCTTCAAATGACTGTGATTCAATCACAGTTTAGAACCACTGTGATTTTGAAATCACTGTTTAGCTCATCTCTAGTCTCTACCCGCCAACTTAACGAGACGGGTATGCAGTACATTTATTGCCTGCGCATTGGACACTCACGGAATACCCACAAACATGTTTTCAACGGAACAGTCCGTCCACCATGCCCGCTCAGTGGAGTTGATCTGACCGTAGCCCATCTTTTGGACTTCTGCCAAAAACAAAAAATACAAATTTTAAAGTAATGGATTACTTGTTCCCACATTAATACTTAACTTCTTAGCTCACTCTTCGTATGCCTTAAATTTCTGATCTGATTGATGCCATACATACATACTCATTTAATGACAAAATGAACTTATTGTTAAAAAAACTACATTCGTTCCTTTTAATTCACCTCCAGGTCTTCCTATTTTTTCATCTATTCACCATCTTTCTTTTTCTCTACATCTACACTCTACATCAAAGAACGATATCGATAAATTTGGCTTGAGCCAATAATATTAAAATAAATTTGACTTTGCTCAACATGAATGACCATGTGTGTACCATATTACACCCTGGTATGTCGTAAACTCGATACTTAAGGTACAGTTAAACCACATAACATTTTTATCATTCACCGGTGCACACCCTACCTTAACATGACCATTTTTAATTTTTCATATACATACTAGCAACGAAATCATATGTTCTCTACATATCTATTTTACATATAGTGCACATGGTCATCAATTGTAAGTTGACAAGTTCATTTATTCTGCGCAGTCTGGAAGTTTCTCCAAGAAGAAATTTAATTGTTCTACGCTCTCGTATATTCACACGGAATTAAAATTTTCATTTAGGAATGGCTGAAAGACCTCCACGAAGTATGTTCATATCTCTTTAAATCTCTTAATAAAATAATATGATGCATTGTTTTTTTTGTAGATATCGGTATTTATTCACCGGGGGAACTCTACTTTGCTGAGTTTAAAATGCTGATGCAATGTAATCTGGAAAATGTAGAAAACATGCGCCGAGATCTACTCCGCCACAACAATCCGGCAATAGGCACCCCTATGGACATTGATCAAGACAATGAAGGCACCATTGAAAATATGCAAAATGGTGCCCATGATGATAATAATAATATGAGTAATGCCTAATATTATAGAATAATAATAAAGAGGGCCCATGCCTATTAATACTAAACTATTGCAGTATGTTTTTGTTTGATTTTATTAAAGTTTAATGGTCAGTAGGTTCCGAGAGTTTTCACTGTAATTTTGCTAAGCCACTTACCTCTTCAAATGTATGGAACAGTACGTGTGTGTGTGTGTGTAGGTTATGAAAACAGTTCAACTTCTAGAACAATACCAGAAATACGAAATACGATTAGCACCATACAGCTTTATGTGAAACGCGCTGGTCACAAAAATATAAGAGTGTTGCTATTTTTTTATGGACATTTTGACGAAATTCTCATTGGACTTTCAAATACAATATTTCTAGAGAAGGGAATGTTGTGCTGCTTTCAAGTCAGAATTCATTATATGCGTTGGATTGACAGCCAAATAGTCAGGTATATTAGAACCTGTTGAAAATGCATAACAGTATACATGCATAGATTATATTAAAAAAATTATATCTCTCCTAAAAGATCATCGCATCAAGGCGGGCAAGGAGAGCCAAAATATTTAGGCATTTCTACCAGAACTACAGCTGAACATAATCCTGGCTACGCCCATGGCATTGCATTTCTTTAAAAAATTCCTTTAAGCTTAAAGTGTAAAAGAAATTATTAAGTCTATGATACGGTTTCATGCAAAAATATTTGGCTACGTGCTGGTGTGATTTCTTGCTGTGAATGATAATTAGGATTTTCGGAATTTAACATAATTCGAATAAAGTTGATTTAATTCATTCGTTTATTGTTTCATATGCCAGTATACATAAGATTTCATTAAAGATACAAAATAAAATGTTCACATTAGAAGTTTTTAAGCCTTCAATTCCAAATGAGTAATTTCAAGATCAATTATTATTGATACTTTAAATAGATACTATATATGTATATGTATGTATATATTGCACACATAATAAAGCCAGATTATTGCCATTTTATGTTATTTTGTTTTGGTTGTTAAGTATAAATAAAAATAAAACAATCCACTAGACAATTGGAACTTGACCAAGATCTTTTAGTGGTGGGGTAGAGAAACTTTTCAGCGTTGCGTGGTCCTCCCAGTTTTATGGGGCAGGAAAGTCTTTCTGGCGTAAGCGCGTGTGTGCTCGTCTGTGAAAGTGATCAACCTAATGGGCTGTGTGAGTTTGAGATGATATTTTCAGTCAGTTCTGTTTTAATTAGAGGGACGTTAAGGTCTCTATAAATATATGCGTACTAGGGAGCATATGTTAGTTTCTGGATGACTTCAGATTGACTTTATTAAGCTGTTATATAGTATCACCTTTAGATCGATGCTTAAACCAGGTCTTGGGCTTAAGGGCTAGTAGAGGAACTATATAAAATTAAAAACCAATTGCATAAACTCTAGACTTTCAGCATTTGTGGGATTTAGGGTCATCATCATCAGACAAGAATGAAGCAAAATATGGATATGAAATGATTTATTAACTGTTTCAATCCATATACTTACCGAAAGAGCTTGTAGTAGAGAGGAGATATTCTCTAAGCTGCGGTAGCCAATTTTTTCTAGTAGGTGTATCCAGAGAAAGATCTGCTAACCTCCTCATTGGACCAGAGCCATTCTGCGGACTGCTTTGGAGTTCGACAAAATCCAAGCTCCAACAATGGCTGGATGACAAATTGCATTGTCATTTGGTAGATTGAAGGAATTCTAGAGTGGCTAAAATCATCTTGCCAACTAGATCTCGCAAAAGAACACAGAAATTACTGGGAAGTGACACGGACAGATGAAGTTTCTTGAAAGGTCATTGCAGAGTTGTCAAACATGTACTTAACAAGCGAATCAATAGCAGCGTCCAGTGTAGAATATGTAATGAAGAAGAGGAGTCATCAGAGCACGTGCTATGTCACTGCGAGGCCTTTAACTGGAACAGACTCCGTCACCGTGGAAACCAGTACTTGGAACCAGTTGATAAATGCAGATCTGTCTCCGATGAGGAGAGGTTACTGCCCTTTCCTTAATAAAATCTAAGTGTATCCAAAAACTTCAAGAACTAAATTACAATATATTGTTGTACACATAGATGATACTTTAGACTACATTTTTAAAGTAATTTAGTTCGTGTAAATTGTATAACTTAAGATGTGAATTTATTGTAAAAATCATCTCACCACAAATCCTTGTATATCCTTATTACTTGTGCTCCTACTCATTTAATGCAGTTCTGTTCTCTTCTGTTTTGTGTCGTGCTGTGCTGTGCCTTAATAATCCATTTATCAACACTTTGATGGATTTTCAGGATTCTTTTGTCTGTCCACAGTTGGCTTATTGAAATTCTTATGCAAATTTCAAACAACCATAAATTCATTGTCAGAATGTCGTGGTTGTTTTAATTGTTGCTCACACACACACACACAGCACACAGCACACTTCATTTGACCTCTTCACAGTTCTGTGTTTGACCTCTCAACGCATGCATAACACATCCTTTTGTGTCCAGTTCAATGGACAAAGAAAGTCATTGAAAGAACCCGAAGAGGAAAACAAAAAAAAAAAAACAAAAAAAATTATAACAGAAAATCACCCAAAAAATAAAGGCAAAATCGAAGACAAAAGGCATAAAATATGAGTGAGTAGTAGTAGAGCAGTAAAAATGAATAGATTGTACGATACGAGTATCTACTACAAGGAGATTGAGGAGAGGAGAGTGACACAAAGTTAATTGTTTTATTGAAATCCGCAATTTTCTATATGTTTACAATTGTTGATGTTGTTGGGTTTGTTAGTGTTTAGGCGTGAGTGAGTCAGTGAGTGAATGAGCAGCGCCCTTTCATATAATACAATACAATACAATACAAAACACTATGCAAATGTATCTAAGAGATATTCTCATTTAGTGCGGTGTGTTTTTGCGCTCGATTTGTTTAAGTCGCATTCAAATTCAATGCGTTTGCCGTCTGTTGGTCTTTCTGCACATTACTTACTTACTTCCACCATATGCACATACATATGTACGTATGTATGAACACTTCATGCTCTGACGTGTGTCAGTGGTGGTCAGTGAAGAAGGGATCTAAATGGATGTGAATATGGATCTGCATCTGAATGTGAATGTGAATGTGAATCTGTCTGTCATTCGGTTTCAATACTATTTGCGGTTAGGATTAATTTTTATTGCATATTTTTTCCTGTTATTTCGGATTTCGACTTGCTAAAGATTTGCATGGCAGAAAATTAGTAACGTTTGTTCTTTTTTTTTTTGTTTTCTTTCTTTTTTTTGCACCCCTCCGATTGATATTTTTGTTGAGGAGGAGTATGTGGAATTGTGTAAATACTAGTTTATGGTTCATGGTGGGTGGATGGATGAATTGTCGAATTTTTGGCCCATTTCTATAAGAGAACATATGGTTAGGACTTTCCTTTACTTTACTTAATTTTACTAAGAAGAAATAATAAGTAGTATGAGTTAAAAGGAATTTATGGAAACATAAAGAAACGGACACTAAAAATAGTCACCCTTCTTGAAAATAGAATCATCAACATCATCATCAGGAGGAGCGCATCATCATCATCAGCAGCAGTAGCAGTAGCAGTAGCAACAACAGCAAATTGTTTTGTTTTTATGGATGTTGTTTGTATGGAAATGACTGGACTAAGAAATCTCATCGCATCGCATCTCATCCCAGCTCATCTCATCTCATCTTTTATCATCGCGTCTCGTGCATAAATGAAACACATGCGAAATGACATGAAAGTAAACATACAAATATTGTAAAAGTAAAATAAAATGAAAATAGAAAAGCGAAATTTACAACAAAAATAAAAATAGAAATAAAAAAAAAAATATATGTAGTATCTATTGGGCAACCGGGAGACCAAGACACTGAAATAATCTGAAGCAAACCAAACAGAAGTAAACTAAACTGATGTGAAGTAAAGTGAATTGAACACCAAGACCAAGACCAAGACCATGTCAATGTCAAATGCATGCCTTATGTTTTGATGAAATAAACATACACAGACACTCAGATGCAAAGATATCCATAGATATATACATATGTGTATGTAGGTACGAGTATTTGCAGTTAAACGCATCATGTACGGACAGCAGCGAATGCGCAACTGCTTAAGGACGCACGCTCACTCATTCACAGTTGGACTGACGCACACATATCTGCTGCTGCTACTGCTACTGTATCTGCTATTGTAAATATATGTATCTGTTGCTGATATTGATGTGTTTGTCTTCATATCCCCCACTGTCTCTTTTGACTCCTGTCCCTTCTACCACTCACTAGTGGGCTCTACAAAAGGGATCGTCAACGGCACTAGCACCGGCTCTAGCACCGTCACCGTCATCATCACCGCTACCGGGACCTTGGGACCCCGGGAACATAAACATAAATAACTTAACTCACGGTGCGCGCAATGACAACGAAAACGAAGACAACGGTGTTACTGCCCCACTTGTGTTCTTCATGCGGTTCATGCCTACGTAGATATCACAGATATCACATGCGACTACATGCATATGCATGTGCCTGTAAAGTTGGAACATCCTTAGCATAGAATCATCCACAAAAACAACTTTGAAAGTCAGCTTTGACAATTTGTTATTGTTTTTCTTGTTGTTGGTGTCTCCAACGGATGCGTCTGTTTATATTTAGATACAATTGTAAATGTGAATGTGTGTATGTGTTGAGCACACGTTGAGCTGCCAGATATGTACATATCTATATCTATGCTGTTCCATTTATAATATAATGTAGTATTTTTTATATACATATGTATGTATGCGATTGTGATTGCCTGCATGCATGTAAAATCAAACGAAGCAGAACCAACAAAATATAAAATATTAAGCATTCATATATTGTCTATTTTAATCGAAAACAGATACATAGATGCACTCACTCATTGTGTACATCATTTAAGAAAGTAAGTAAGTAAGTAAATGAATAAAATAACAATACATAAGAATAAGAACAACATTATTCTCATAATCATCACCAGCACCATCATCATCATCATTCTGTTCTGTTCTTAGTCTCAAAGTCAAGTTCATCTAGAAGTATGTAAATATTGTACATGCAGACAGACAGACATGCAGGCAGACAGACATACAGATCTGTCTCCATCTCAAAGTAGATACATATATATATTTATATGGTATTTGTCGATCTATACATCTGTGTCTTTGTCATTTTGTGTTTTCGCCCTTTTATTTATTTCAGATTCATTAGGAATGCCTTCGCCATCTCCATCGCCTTCATCTTTCTCTTTGTCTGTAGTCAATAAAATTTCATTTAAATATTATTAATATTTTTGGGTATAATTAATTTTAGAATTAAGATCTGAGTGGAAAACTGGATGTCGGTCAAAGAAAATCATAGAACATGCTTCCATAATCTCACGTTAATACAATTGTTTTGTGAGTTGTTGTGTATTACTATTCATTTCGACTTTTACAAACCATGAATGTTGATCATATCTCAATACTTTGGCAAACCCAGGCTAGTGGCAGATAAACACATTTGCCGCTAGTAGGGTATGCAATTTTTTCCGCCTTAACCGACTTCTACAAATCGATAGCCAGGTTCATCATCTTATTAATTACAATTTTTTTTCTAGATTAGATTATTTTTAGAACCCAACAATTTAGTTAAGATTGCTCGATCAAGGTTTGCTGCTGAAGTTATGAAAGTTAAACAATACATTTTTGGACGATTTTCTATTCGCAAAATCATCAATAATATCGTCGTATGATATCTGATTCATTAGTTCTGACTCTATGCACAAAAGAGCTAAGTCGTTAAGCTTTTCTTGTCCTCTGGTAGGTCTTAAATAAATTTTCACCCGTTTTAAGCAAGGAAAGCTTCTCTCACCCGAACAATTTGTCGCAAGTATGCATAGAGGCATTCGAACTGTTATGTCTAAGTTTGGATAAACGTTTCGGAAAATCAGTTTTCGCATGAAAGAAAATAGATTTATCAAATGAAAATGTAAGCATTCTTGAACTAAGTCAGTCTCTACATCTTTATGATACATTGCTACAAAGAAAAGGACTTCTCCCGTAGTGGTTGATGATGACAATTCACTAATTTTGGTCAGAAATGATAACTTTACATTGAACATGTTGTAGGCCTCCTGCTATTTTTCTAATTCGGATACGAGTCTACCGATGAGGACTTTAAATGTATTAACTGTGAAAGTGTCACTCGCAGTCATTCTCATTTCTTCATCGGCTATTTCATCATACGTTTTTTTCCTTTTGGGTTGTCTTTCTCCCATATCTTTTGCATACAGCTTCGACAATCTTAATTCCATCGCCTTTTCTGCGAAATACTTAAAATTTTCAAGTTTAGTTACGAAAAACTTTCAATGAGATTCATGTCTAAAGAAGTTTTCACTTTCAAAAACTTGGCCAAAATTTGACGCCCCTAAAATCTGCCGCCAGAGGCTCCAGCCTACTCATCCTTCTGGTAAATGCAACACTGTCCCAGGCCATGCTGGGCAGAAAAGTACCTTATATTTTTATACAGATTACTGATTCCAGCTTAATGAGCCATGGAAACTAAATGTTAGATTGTCTTCCTGATGATCCAGTGGTAGAAACGGTTATGGTCATTAAAGAAAATGCGACTGGCTTCAGCGAAATGTCACACATATTTGAGGAATAATTGTCATCTTCTCAGTAATCCGTAATCGAAAACATAGATGACTTACATATATGGGTGGTTAAAATTAAGCTGGTTTTTTATTACCGCTTAATTACCTTTACCTTCCTTGCATAGCGTAATCTAACCTTGTAACTATAACATGATTACCTGCTCAAATTCTATTACAAACGAGTGGATAGAATGAATATGTGTCATGTTATGAAGGGTATATATTTCGTGCAAATTGATATCTTTTTCACCTGTGTTTTAATTCCTCTTTTATTAATTTTTTTTTCTCATTATTCACCTTGAACTTGATGTCATAAACAATGCTGAAGGAATGCCAATTGATGTATGTAATAGAGATAAGCTAAACAGTGATTTCAAAATCACAGTGATTGTAAACTGTGATTGAGTCACAGTCATTTAAAGGGAGAGACACAGTCATTTGAAGGGAGAGACACAGTTTAGTTTGTTTAAACTGTTATTGGTAATCACAGTTTAGGGAGCAACTGAATCAAAGTGAGTCACAATCAATCAAGTAATCTGTGTCTCTCACTTCAAATGACTGTGACTCAATCACTGTTTAGAATTACTGTGTCACTGTTTAGCTCTTCACTAGTATGTAATAGTATATGGACAAAACATATTGCTTTCTTGAAATTTTCATCAACCATTGGATCGATTGATTGATTGGAAAAAGACAGCACAAACTGGAATTAGTTCTGTTAACAATTCATCATCAATGGATTGGTACTACTTATTATTCCAAACAGAATTTTGATCTTTGGAACAACTATTAAAGTCAAATAGTAATGCCAGCCTATAAAGCACAGCAAAATTTTTGATATCTCAGAATAAGTATATAAAGAATTATGGATCAATAATTCCTTAAATTGAATATTTGAAATTCTAAATTTATTCAATGATTTATTTGCATTTATTTGCATTTCATATTATTCTGTAAATATTTTTTTGTAAACTACAAAGTACAGTTTCGCACTATAAAAGGATATAAAGGGAAAGCCTTTGTATATAATTTTTTATTTCAAACAAAAGAAGAATTTTATAAAATATGTGATTTTTTTCATACCCAAATTAATCATTTCCATACAAAGGACTCAAACCCAAAAGACAACCGGAACTTTATATTAAAAAAAAAAACAAAAAAGAAAACAAGAAAAGAAAACAACAAAACAACAAAAAAAATTTAAAGAATAAAAGAAATTTGTGTCCTGGATTAAACAAAACAAGCGCTAGCACGCATCACATTCTAATGAGTTGAGTTCAGTTGTGTGAAGAGAAGAGGAGGGAAGAGAAGGATCGATCGAACAAACTATTGATTGAGCACGATCAAGCAAGCCGGAGATCCTGACCGAGATAAATATTGTAGCAACCAGCAACCAGCAACCAAGCAACCCTTCTTACCCCTTTCGAATTGAAAATGAATCAATAATTCAATGATTCGCATTTGCCTAGTCAAATCACAATCGAGTGATGAACATGATCATGATGATGTTGATGATAATGATTTGGTATGCCAATAAAATAACCCTGAAGATGCGGACTCCCTACTAATGGTTTTTATTCAAGAGTACGATTGAATTTGTGCACTTTTGCCGTTCTATTCTTTGGAAAGCAACCCAACGTGACCCTGCGCACTTTTGTGGTGCGCATATGCAAAAGGACATTCTTGTCATGTCAGGATGCGCGCGCATGTAAATTAATAGCAAATAGTAAATGGAAAGGGAAGGGAAAAGGTTGTCTATGGTTGTCTATGATTGTCCCTGATCATCCTGATGTCAAATGCTCATAAAAAATTGTCTGTGACCTTTTTTACATATCCTTTCTTCGTTCTTTTATTTTGTTTGTCCTTTATTAGTTCCGGTTTAGTCCGGAGGGGTAAACTTTTTTATGAGTACGATTTTTTTTTTGCATCGGTCATGACCCCTTTTGGTCTTTTGGATGGTACATATATGGGTCGCTTGCATATTTTATGGTGGAAATGATTTTGTGATTTTGTTGTTATTCAATATTCGCGGGTACGAATCCTAATGCACTCTTTATATCTCTCTCTCTCTCTTCCATTTTTCCATCTCCTTAAGTCGAAAACACTTCGAATTGATCAAGCGGACACAGGAAGCGCAACTCGATGCTATGCTATGCGACTCGTGGGAATGATGAAAACATCCATGGCGTGTTGCATAAATCAAAGTACAGCTTAAGACAAGAGTTTTAAAACTCCACTATTCACCTCCCCCCGTTCTCCTCTCATCTGTCTCATCTTTCGATTCTCTTTTACATTATCTTATTCAAAAGTATATATCATACTGTAGTATAGTAGTACTCACCCTCAATATACTACTACTGGTACATACCACGAGTGAGTAAAATATTGTTGTCATCATTAGCAAGCGGAAGCAGGCCTCGTTACCAACTGCTCCATAAGTGTAATATGTTTACATTAGATGAGGCTGGCAGCCAGGGGAATTTTGGGGTAAGCATCCAAATGGACACACATGTGTCATGCCAGACCAGCACCATAATTCACATTCATACTAAGATATTGTACATACCATACTACAATACTTACATACTCGTACATACGACATACATACGTATGCATGTCCATTGGGCTTGTGACAATGATGTGCTGCTGATGCTGATGATCATTGAAGTTGCCATGCAGCTGCCAAACGCAATCTTATGACAGGGCGGCCACTCACACGGACTCACTCAGAATCTGATTCACATTCTTTTTCTTGGGCTCAGTGAGGCGTTGGAGCGCATCAAGCAGTAGTACAGTACTAGTAGTAGATAAATATCTTTCGTTTACATTTTGTATTCGTTAACTCTCTCTCACTCGTTTTAGTTTATTTCATTTTATTATGTAATTTTTTTGGGTAATTTTATCTTATGGACCATGAAACATGCATTCTCTGACAATTGCATTAATGCCTGAAAGCCAGCTGCCATTAAACATTGCCCTCATTTGTTTTCATCGCTCTGAGACTCCCCGAAATGGAATTGGTTACTCTGATCCTTTCTTTTGAAATCAAATCCAATGAGATCAGATGAGTTACTACTTTAACTAATTTTTTAAAGCTCAAAATTTTCTATAAATCGATTCTTTTATTGTCGCATCCAAACTATATACTATTATCAAGTAAATTAATATATACATATATAAAAAATAATAGAATACATGATTATATCGATATGGAAGAAACCGAAAGACTACAACCTGGAAGATTGGCTGAAAATATCAAGGTGACATACACAAAAGACCCAAAGCTACAGCCTTATGTTGAAAAATCATAATCATTAGTCAAGGAACGCTTGTAATTTGCCAAAAAATTTGATGACAAGTCCCTATCATTTTGGCTCAATATACTCTGGACAGATTGAGAGTAGTTTTGAGTTGCTTGAATTGTAGTTAGGTTAATCGGAGAGGAGGCATCCATTTTTCAACAGGATATCGCTGCTAACTATAAGAGCAAAATGATTGAAACATTTTTGACTAATGTTGGAGTCAACACGTTGGATTGATCGACTCAACAAGAACCAAAAATAACAAAATAGAAAACCGACTTTAAGTAGCGCAAATGGAAGGATAAAAAAGACACTATCCCAAGGTGCTTTCTTTTTATTATTAAATATTAAATGATATATAGTCATTTCATACAATCGCACTAAATTCAAGAGATGAATATAAGCTTATTATTTTGTAAATTTTCGAGTATATACAATAATTACTGTACAAAGAATTTTTGTTGTGTTAAGCGAGAAATACATATTGAAGTCGTATGATACAAAATATTGTTGTGATTGAAAGATAGATGTATCATAAATAGATGTTGAATGCTAATGGTAAGGTCCTTGTGCTAATTGATGAAAAGCGAAATGTTTGGAATATGTTTACGTTGAAAGTACTGAATGGAGAAGGCTTTCTGGAATGCTCAACCTATGTAAATACATAGTATTAACCCTGCTGTTAAATTAAGACCATTTGGTCCATTTTTTGGATTGTTTCCTTTATAACTTTTGAACGGTGCAATATTTTTTTAAGCTCACGTCGTGGTATTTAGAAAAAATTAATTATCTTACATAAAGTGGGGTTAAGAAAATTTAAAAATTACGTATCATCTATTAAGGGACAGACCATTTCGTTCAATACACATTTTTCTTTCATTGAAATCATTACATTTAAGTTTCTTTTTATTTTACAAAAAATATCTTTTTTATTTGTTTGGGTAATTATTTTTGGTCATTACGTTAGTCCGTTTCACCATATGCCTAAATGTTGAAAATGATCTTTTTGTTTTCTTTTTTAATAGCAAAACATGCATCATGTCCATGTTGTTCAGCTAATAGATGAAGAACACATGAAGATACAATATACAATATAATCCAAATTCAAATCCAAACTTGTTTTTTAGACCAATAATGGTGAAATACAATAAAATCATCATGATAAGAGGTGTTATTTTGAATAGCCCGCTATTTCGGTAGATGTCACTTTTGAAGCTGTCATTTTTTGACATTTGACAAGTAGAAACTACGCCATTAATAAAAATGGAACGATACACGCTTCAACAACGCATTGAAATTATTAAAATTCTGTATAAAAATGGTGAAAATGTGGCAGAGATGGTTCGTAAAACTAAAACATTTTTGGGTCGTCGTGAAGCACCTTATCGGACAGCAATACAGAAATTGGTGGAAAAATTCGAGCTGTTAGGACATATTAGTGATAGAACAACTGAGAATATTACTGCTGAAGCCCAAAGTGTTGAAAAAAAAACTCAGGTTTGTCCATTCCTCATCGTTCTTTGGAATTGTGCACTCCACAAACGTCATTACACCGTATTTTGCATAAAGACTTGGGTCTTAAGGCTTATAAAGTTCAGCTAACACAAGAACTCAAGCAGGCCGATCATCAACAACGTCGTGTCCTTGCTGATTGGGTCCTTGAAATGCATAGAAATGATCCGGAATTCCATCGAAAAATCATCTTGACTGATGAGGCCCATTTCCACCTCGGTGGCTACGTGAACAAGCAAAATTGTCGCATCTGGGGCTCGGAAAACCAAAGAGTTATTGTTGAAAAGCCTCTCCATCCTCAACGTGTGACTGTTTAGTATGGTTTATGGTCTGGCGGGGTTATTGGATCTTACTTTTTCGAAAATGAGGCTGGAGCAACAGTTACGGTGAAGGGTTGGCGGTGAATGGTTGGCGCTATTAATGATTTTTTATGGCCGGAATTGGATGGTATTGATCTGGATAACGTTTACTTTCAACAAGACGGCGCTACGTGCCACAAAAGCAACGAAACCATTGGTCTTTTACGGGAAATGTTTCTGGACCGTGTTATTTCTTGAAGAGGTGATCACAATTGGCCACCGAGATCTTGTGATTTAACACCTTGCGACTTCTTCCTTTGGGGCCATGTAAAAGATCAGGTCTACGCCAACAGCCCAGCGTCGATTCAAGACCTCAAAGATGGAATTCATGAGGCTATCGAGGACATAGGGCAGCCACTTTGCGATTTGGTTATGGATAATTTCATGAAAAGGATATGGTCCTGTAAGCATGGTTATGGTGGCTATTTGGCTGATGTTGTTTTCCATTATTAACGGCATACCTTCCTCTTTATAATGAAATAAACATCCGATCATTTATCTCAAAAAAATGCCATTTTTCTTTGAATATCAAAATAACACCTCTTATTGGTATCCTGTACTATGTATGTCATCGTTATGTAATAGAAGATGAATATAAGTATGATTACATAAATACCATATATGTATCATTGATATTGATATTTTAATTTGTATATTATTATTATTATTTACAAGCTAAGGTTGATTATATACACAAATTACATATAATATATTATATAATATTAATTAAATTTTAAGAGTACTGGCTCAACTTATCCGTTTATTTAAAAAAATGATTGTTTATATTAAATTAATAAGATGATTGATTACAGGTGGTAATGGTTTGGATATGGATACTTTGTGAATGTTATCAAGGAATGGATTTGGAATGATTTAGATATTTTTACTGCAAATCAATCAAAAGATTGAAGCCATGATTTAAAATGCCACAGATTGGCAATGAATGTTATATGAATAAAAGGAGAAGAGGAGCTATGATAGCAACGTTCTATAAATGTATCTAAGAAGGCTGAACCTACTCTTGTCGGTGTTATTCTTGAAGAGCTATCTGCTTGACTATCATACCATCTATCAAGCAGGTGCAGTGTTTTCAGAAAGAGATCTAGCAATCTGGGAAACAGCAAAGTTGATCAACACCATGGGTGACCATGACCCCTAGAAAGACCGATTTATGTTGTTATGCTGACAGCCAAACGGCTATGAATGCTCTGTCGCCTCTCAGCATCAAGTGCAACTATCCGTAGTACGATGGCGGCTCAATTTTTAGACTTGGTTCTTGCATGTTAACATACAATATGTATCTCCAAACCATCGTCCATATTTTTAAAACTTTTACACTAGTATGAAATGGGAATAAGTTTTAAAACAATCTTAGTTTTTAGACTACATTCTTCAGTTTTTGAGCCATTGAGTTCAGCCGTTTTTATTTTGAAATAAAAATTTTCCGATTACATTTATCTGAGGTCTCATTATGTGATTATTTTTCCTTGCCCTTGATAAAATAATATTCTATCACATCTCAATTTCCCGGTAAACATCCATTGCTTAAATCACGAATTTATCACGAATTAAAGTTTTGATTTTGATTTTATATTTTTGTTTTAATTGAAACGACATGGTTTTTTTTGGAGTGACTGACTTGTATCGGGATTCAATGAGGCTCCAGCAGTAATCTGCGAGCATAGCAGGCTCCCATCTACCTTGAAAGCGCTTTTCAAATGCAGTAATATCTTTGTGAAAGCGTTCTCCATGTTCCTTACTGACGGAACCCATATTATCAGGGGAAAAATTGAAATGTGAGTAAAGAAAATGCAAATAATTTTTTTTTTTTTTTGCGTGATGGCAGCTACTTTTTTGGCTGTCTTGTTTAAGTGCAACTTAAAGCATAGTCGGTGGTCCAAGAGTACACCCAGGTATTTGAAGTAAGGCTTCGATTCAATCCGAAGAATGCCATCATACATGACATTCCACAAAATCGGCCCCAGTACCGAACCTTGTGAGACACCTCCAGTAATGTCAAATGTCCTAGTGTCTTCTTCCTTGTCGTAAACTAGGGTTCTCTTACTGAAGTAGGGCACCACCATCCGGATTAGGTAATATGGTATGTTTAGTATGCTCAGCGCATTTATGATGCAGCTCTAATCAGCAGAGTCGAAGGCATTCTTTACGTCAAGTGTGACAGTACTTTTTGTCTCCGCCAAGCCATCTAGTGCCATTCACTACCTCCTTTGCAAAGTCGCAAACCTTCTGGATCGCTCCTACAGCACCCCTTCTTGGCCTGAAGCTAAATTGCAGTATAGATAGAGCATTTGGCATCTCCGTGTACTGCTATAGTTTGACGCAAATAATCCGTTCAAAGATCTACCCATTAGTACTCACTAGACACAAGGGCCTGTAAGACGATGGCAGCACTGGGGGCAGGTTTCCTTTCGGGATGAGAACCAGCCGTTGATTCTTCCAACATTTGGGGAAGAGTCATTCTCTCATGCAATTTGCTCATCTGAGTATGGCTATTTGTGGTTTTCTAGGTAACAAGATGGTCAATGAGTGTGCTAGAAAGGGATGGACGCTGACAGTTTCCCTCAACAATTTTGCAGGACTCTTCAAGAAACAACATACCAATGAGCCAGTCTGTAATGTCGCTCGGACAGTCTGGCCTTCTTATGAAGTGAAACGGGCCTCCGAGCTTCTGCAGGTTTTCAGAAATGGAATTCAGATGATGACGGAAGTCCTACTGGGGCACTACGCATTTGTGTTAGTGGCCCAAAAGATGCATATTCACATCAAGACTTATGTTGCAGCTGTGGAGATGAGGAAAAATCAGAAAATATTCAACATCTCCTATTTCTCGGGAAAGCTTTTTTTGATGATTTAGCAGTGGCAGACTTTCGTTCTGTTCGTTTTTTCCACGGATTGGTTCTAGAAACGGAGAGTCATCTATGCGGCCGACTAAGGGGGTACCTTACAATCAACTTCACGTCCTATTTGAAGATAGTCATTAAAAATTGCAAGTATTGTAGATAGTCATGTACGAGTACGTCGCATTCGATCAAACCAACTTTCTTTTCGATCGATTTAATGTTCAATTGATATTGAAACGCCGAAAAACGGATTATTAAGTCCGTTATTAATTGAGAGGCCAATAGATTTGCTAGATATTGAAAAAATCCCAAAGGCCCAACAGACGCGAACAAAGTTCTTAAGAAAAAAACTAACATACATTCAAAATTAAGAAGATCAACTAAGCGCTAACGACACAAGAACCAAGAAAACCGCGGTTACGGTATATGGTATACTTAATGTTTCCCCATATAAAATAGTAAATAATTTATAAATAAATTTCAAATTACTGCAAAGTGACACTAAACTCATTGATAGAGTTACCATAATAGAAACAAACACATTGAAAGGTTTTACCATCTAACATCAATAGATCAACTTATATCTGCAATCTTGAATATTCAATGTAAATAATTGTGAGACCGGCAAGGATTACACGGAAATTAGTTCCAATTTATAAACCAATTGCTAAAGTTTCTAAAATATCCCACTGTACTTATGAATATTTTGTACTTTGTCCCATTGTACTTAAGAAAATAAATGGCCTACTACAAATGAAAAACTTGAAATTTCTTAATATAAAAAAGTTTGTGCCGTTAACGAAATCAGTTGCTCTCCAGAAAGGAGAGATGAACTATCGATAAATTCTTTGTGTAAAATTTAAAAAGTGAAATTTCCAAGCATTGGATATTTATTAAATTGGAACTCAAAAGCAAAATTAACGTGCGGGGGCTCATCAATAAACCATGGATGGTGATTAAGGAACAATGAGGGACTATCAAGAAATAACATTTGCAAAAAGAAGCGCAGATGTAAAAAAAACTGGTAAAAAAAATAACCAATCCCTTGGTAAGTTAATATAATATATTGCTTATCTTTATTTTTTTTGACCCAAGTAAGTCAAGTACAATAACTTTTTTATAATCACAGGGATTAATGACGCAATACTAATTACAAAAAAATGAATCATAATAATGAATATTGGATATTCATTATTAAGTGCAGATGCATTATATGTTCTCACTTTCCATTGAGGGCGGTGTCTTAAATCATCTATATAAATATACAAATATATTGGATATATTGGATATAGATGACCCGACTCGACCCTCTTATGTCTTGGGATATTTTAATGGTAAGTAGTAGTAGTAGTAGGATATTTGGAATTTTGCATTATAAAATCATCCATTTATTATATGTATATCATTATCAGGTACTAAACACAAATTATATGGACTATGGACTCTTCTTTTTATATTTTTTACAAGATGACTTTTACTAAGATATGATGTTGATTACAATTGCATACATTTTTTAACTTGAAGACTATGATTGATTATATTGTGAGCATAATAAAAGTAAAAAAAAATATATATTTTGGTCGGTTTCATTCACCACCTATGTAGGTGTGGTGACAGAAATCAGATTTAGTATTTAAATACTTTGGGCAGACAGCCTGATCGAAATGCGGAATAATGCGGCAAAAATTGTCACATAATTCAGATCCATAACTGGACGATCTGGCCATTAGGAGTCATTGTTCTTATTGTCTATTCTCCGAGATTCTTTTAATGAAGATCTTTGAAACATCAGCAACATTAAATTTATAGTAGTATACTAAACATTGAGATGGCCAAGTAAATGAGGTGGTCATTGACTTTCTTGCCTTGCATCTTGGACTTAAGACGGGAATGCTGAATCTTCATTAACTTCGGATTTTTTTTTACATGGACAAAGTCCTCATTTACAGGCAAATATTGATTCCGACTTGGCCCTATGCCATACAAAATTTAGTATCCGAAAAATACAGATTCACCATTGCTAAGACGGATCACTGGGGCCTCTTGGTTTATCCTTAAGAGTAGACTACTAGATACCAACAGGACTCGATGAAATCAAATAATTTCTTATAACATCAAAACAACAGGGTAGTTTTAAAAACGAGATTTGTTATGAGTTACAGATCCAACCAGGGAATTTGGGTGCTTCAGCAATCTTTCATTGTATCGGTTTGATCACCGTTGACACCATAAGGTCATGATGCAATGTGGTGTTCCTAACAAACCGCAGTGCACCAGCTATGCATTGCTTGTATCGCCAAACTGGACCATCTTTTGATTGCACTCTTCACATGGGCGGGCCATGTGAGATATTTGTCTAGGATCTGATCTTGGTATTGAACATGATTCACCTTTATGTTGACAGCTAGGACGCTATCAAAGCCATACGTAGTACGGTAGAAGCTCTCAATCAAGGTCGGCCGCGCTTTATCAAGCTAATCTGGATAACTGCTCATACCGGTCTCCAGGGTTATGAAATGTCAGACGAGTGTGCCTGGAAAGACTCTGCACTGCTTGTGTCTCAAGCAGTTGCCGATATTTATAAACCACTACAAGATATCCCCTCAGGACTGGAAGCAAAATTCTGGCAGGAAGTAGGCAAATGAGTCTGGCTGCACTGTCGCTAGGACACTCTGGCCTTGTTAATAGCCAATTCCATTTGTTAAAAAATTTAACTCTGCCATATTTATTAGTATTTTCGATGACAATTCTTGCTATGGAAGGCGTAAAAAACAACAAAAAGGCTGACATCATGTCATTGCATCTGGATACTGCAAATCGATTTGGTCCTACTTGTGTTGAGATAATATTCTCAGCTGCAGTTCCAATGGGTTGAGGTAATGGAGTGGCACTCCTTACCAATGTGTTTTTAAAAATTTGCAAGGGATCAACCGAGCTAGCTGCATCCACGTCTGGTTCTCTTTCTGTCTCACAATCACTTGATTCACTATTTTCTGAATTGCAGTCAATATCCGAGTCACTTTCTTCATTGAGCACTTCACGTATATTATCTTCATCTAATCAGTATATAAAACAATGCCCGATTTATTGAAAGCAAATCACAAACTGAACCAAGCAATTCAAATTTGCATACGTCTTCAGAGCAAAATGGAAAACGTATTATTTTTTTTTGTGTTAAAATGAAAGTTTAAGTGATTAATAGATGCACACTAAATTTTTTGAGTTATATCAATTTCGGATCGGAACTTGTTGGAATGTAAGTCTAGTGCTCTTCATTAAGAAGTGAAACACAATAGAATAAGATCAAGTTAATAATCTTTCTAGGTGAGTCGAAACGTCCACTACTGTGGAGGGCAGGTACTTACAAAAAGAAAGAAAATCTCTATTATAAAAAATCGGTCAAGTGCAAGTCGGTCTATTTATTATTTGTCATTATAGCAGCTATTGAATTACACACTCTGCGAAAATTTTAACTGTCTACCTATTACGGTTCATGAGATAAAGCTCACTGTTGGACGGATAGATGGACGGACGGACAGCGTACCCTTTGGCTACAGAACCCTAAAATTTTTGAATCAGTGTGTTAATTTTGTGCAAAATACTTTTGTGAAAATTGACATTAGTTAAGGAAACAACCCATGGTAATCCACAAAAAACAACTCCAGCATTGCATTGCAACTCTAACGAAATTGAATCTATTATATCATCAGCATAGATTGGATATATTTTTAACACTCCTATGGCTCATCAATGACATTTACAGCATGCCAATTTTTGAGGATGCATCAATTGAAAAAGTTACTCTGATGAGGATAAAGAAAAAATTTGTTGTTGAAACTTACATTTGTCAAGAATCACATTGGGTGTACAAAAGTAATGCAATAAGATGAAGATAAATTTAATAGATACTACATATTTGGATATGAATGCGGAAGAAATGTAAGATCTTCCAGAATCAAAGAAATTAATCTTCGATTTATGAAAAATCTTGTTAAACAAGGCATTGGAAATAAAGATGAACTAAACAGTGATTTCAAAATCACAGTGATTCTAAACTCTGTCTCTCCCTTCAAATGACTGTGATTCCATCACAGTTTAGAATCTCTGTGTCACTGTTTAGCTCATCTCTAATTGGAAATATTATGGATTGGTTATGTTTTCATGTCGTGGAATGGCTTCGGTTCCTTGTTTTTGATTCCATGTTACTAATGAAATGACAGCAATGGAATACAAAATACTCGTATGTTAATCATTTTACCGATGACAACATGCCATTGCTTTGAGTTTTTCAAAAATATAATGATCCAAAACACAAGTCGATGGCAAATTATTCACCGAACTTGAATCTCATAGAAAATTTGTGTGATTACTACTCGTAAAAGAAGACGATAGTCAAGAAAATGTTTGCTAATAAATAGTAGTTGAGGTTCTGATTGTGTGTCCAGAAAACCTGGTATCTTTAAAAAATTAATTCATTACGTTATTTTTCGAATTTTTAACTTATCTATAATGTAGAGAAGAAATTAAAGTTCTAAAAAATAGCAAAATGGTATATAAATCCTTTGTGTCATTAACAAATCACCTTCCTTCAAAAAATGAAGGACTAAAATATATTATTGTAATACAATAATAGAATTAAAAATTTGATTGAAAGTGACACCCTTAAACTGGGATTCTATAATATTCCTCTATATACACACTCGTATACTTGTCCCATATTTAACTCCTTAACCATTCATTTAAATGGCTAAAATAACAATGGTAACAAAAATGTATGAATTTATGAATCGTGGGAAATTTTTACAGAATTCTCTCTTTCTGACTTTCACTTTTTCTTTTCTTTTCTTCCTTCTTCTTTTTTTTTGGCATAGGGAAATGTCATGTGGAGTAAACAAGTGGTTTTATTCATATGAGTGAGTTGGCGAGTCTGTAACTCAGTGAGTGAATGAGGTACGAGGTTTTGATAAATTTTAATAGATTAGAGGAACGAACGAACGAACGAACATATGTGTTACAAATTTCAACTTATAATAATTAACAAAAGGCGCCTTAAACCGATGGATAAGTAAACGAAATGAAAGAAAAGGAATGGACAACGAGAATCCTAGTGCTACATTGATTTCCGGTATTTTCCCACAGTTTCAAAGCCTTAAGGGCTCATTCAAATCATTCTTGTCAATCACTATTATTTCATTGCTGACCGCATCTAACACCAAAATCAGAACCAAAACCAAAACGAACGAATGAACGGACGAAAGGAATATAGAAGGAAAGAAGTAAGGGAATAGTAGTTGTACTAAGTTGTAGCAGGAGAATATAAAGGACGAATAAATGTAGCAAGTGTTGTATTGAGTTAAGTTGAGCTGAGTTCATCGCAGGTAGCCAAATGTACGTTGACGGATCGGTCAAGTGGCGATCAGATGATCACTTTCGTTCGCTTAAGAATGATGATGCTAAACTAATGAGTTCTGGGTTATGCTGAGCATGTTTTATGTTATGTTATTCTAGAAGATGTGAAGGATGAAACACAGTTGGGGTCCTATCACTCGTTCAGTCCGTCGGTCAGTCTGTCAGTCAGTCCCTCACTCGATCATTCTCTATTGATTATCTTAGGTTATAGTATACCATAGTAGTACTACTATTGTGTTTTGTGTTTAGTAAACACATCACAGTTCTATTCGGGTCTCTTATCTTGTATACATGCATACTTGATACCTGCTGTGCTGCATAAAACTGTTTCTACCTCTGGTGCTGGGTTCATTGGCTATACTCATACACAGACATCTGGTACCGTTAAATAAGCAAAGCCCCGAATCAGTGCAAAGGAAAATCAAATGAAATGAAATGAAATCAAGAATGAAAATGCACTTGGCAGTTTATTCATTTTATTGTGTCTTTTCTTTGGTTTTTTGTTTCATTCGTTCATTTCTTGTCCATAAATTGTTATTGTTTTTGTTTTTGTTGTTGTCCTGTTTTGCGGTCAATACACTTCCTGCGGAACATGACAGTTGTTCCTATTATCATCATGATCATTGTACAGAAAAGGAAAATATTGCTTAGTTCACCCGCTCACTAACTACTTACATACAATAACTCAGACTATGTTCTATAAGGAATGATTGCTTTGTCGGTCTGTTGTTGTTTTGTTGTTAATTAGTATTTCGGTAAAAATCAAAAATTGTTATTATGTTTGGGTCCCTTTTCGGAAATACACCTTAATTCGCAAATTAGTTACGAATTACAAACATTAAATCTCATTATTGTAAACCAATTGCATGTACACAACACAAAACAATTATTCCATTGTACGTCCTAGTAAAGTATTTAAGCATTTGCTATCTGCCATCAACCATCAGCCATCAGTTTTAGACGATTGCACTTAATAACCAAAACAAAATAACATAAACTGCCAATAATCTGGCTTAATTGTGTGTGCAATATATACATATATAGTATCTATTGAAAGTATCAATAATAATTGATCTTGAAACTACTCATTTGGAATGAAAGCCTTTCAAACTTCTTATGTGAACATTTTATTTTGTATCTTTAATGAAATCTTATGTATACTGGTATATGAAACAATAAACGAATGAATTGAATCAATTTTATTCAAATTATGTTAAATTCCGAAAATCCTAATTATGATTCACAGTAAGAAAACACACCAGCACATAGCCAAATATTTTTGCATGAAACCGTATCATAGACTTAATAATTTCTGGATTAGACGCCTCCAGTTCTGATTTCATGCCCTTATGATCTTCTTTATGCTGAATCCATAATGATTTCGAGACTTGCAAAGAACTTGCTATTGGAAGAATAATAAAAATACAAGCAAATTAATATATCTATACATATATATCTATTAGTATTTTCATTACTTACAAATTTCAGACTATTTTTGAAAGTTTAAAACAATTAATTTATTATCAATTTAGGGATCATTATGATTGGAACAAATATGTACATCGGCATGTACAGTCAATATGTGCTAACTTGTACACATAGAACTGGAAAAGCATAAATACAATAAATACAAAGATATATCTATAAATATTGTGGTCACTTACAAGTTTTGGACAATCCTTGAAAGTTCAAAACTGTTAATTAAATAACTACAAGCATGTAGTATTAATTTTGGTATGGCTACTATTGGTTATGGAAACACATGTGGGCTTACTTCAACTACTACTGGAAGTATATCAGTATGTGTATTCGAAAGTGTAACAAACTCTTGATTGGCTTGTTACTTGTTACAATTGTTACAATTAATCAATTTAGTATTAATTTATGGATCATTGGAAACACATATATTAGCATGACCATGGAATCTCAGGCAACACTTACTAGAATATTTAAACACATATATAAATAATAATATTTAGTAAATTCAAATAATTTCAAATATTTATAATATTATGGATTACTTACAAATTTCGAAAGTTTAAAACAATTAATTTATTATCTATTAATGGATCGTTTTGAGCATGGGCATTATGGGCTAATTTATACACATATAACTGGAAGAATATAAATACAATAAATACAAAGATATAAATAAATAATAAATATTGTGGTCACTTACAAATTGTGGACAATCCTTGAAAGTTCACAGCTTTTGATTGGGGAATTACTTGGTTTACACATATTTACACATCAAATTGGCTTAGCACACACTACTGGAAGAATACAATCCAATATACTCGACTGTATAAATACAATTATAACAGCAAATAAATATTGTGACTACTTACAAGTTTTGGTCTGTCGAAAGTCTCAGCTCATGCTCAGGGGAAGAGCATCTTACGATATGAGGCCAAAGGAAGCCTTGCTATAATTGCGAGTATAGAAAAAAGGTTACTTTTAGTAGCATACGATATATGGTATATACATCTATAACTACTATTATGGTTACTTACTCTTAACAATTTGGTTGTTGATCTTCTTGACTAGTAACACTAGTCACACTAGTTTGTGAGGTGGACGGACATACAAGGAAACATTTTTTGCTTTCCGCTTTTTTCTTGTTTGCTTTGCGCTTCTGTTGACTTTTCGTCATTGTTCTTTTCTTTGTGTTCCTTTTGCGTTTGCCACCTCTTGCCTTTTTTTTGGATGTTCTTCTCTTGGAACAAGCGGGCTTTTTGCGCACAATATTTGGCTTTTTGGATTTACCAAAGTTCGATCTAGATTTTTTAACTCCATGACGCTTTCCTACATTGAATCGCGGACCGCGTTTGGGCCCTATACCACCACGCTCCCACCTTGCTGCCTGACGAGATTTTCTTGCCTTACGAGGCCTAGAGTTTCGGGATTTTCTGGACGAATGTTTCGATCGGCTTTTAGCTGCGCTTAACTTCTGGCGGCTTTGATTTGACTTTTTTTCGCCACATCCTCCACGTCTGCTAATACCACCACCATGTTTATGTTTTTTACTCCGGGTTTTTTGCCGCCCGCCCCGGGTTTTGTGCCGGCTGCCACGGTGTTTGTACCGGCCAACAAGTCTACTCCTCGACTCACCTTTGCCTTGACGGCGTTTAGCTTTGCCACAACTCCTTCCGGCGTGGACATTGAACCGACTAGAGCTTTTTTTGTTGCGGATTCCGCCATATCTTTTCTTGCGCAATTCTCTAATAGACCTTGATGTCTTATTGCGCTTTCTGGATTGGGTGCTTCGCTGCTCACTATTTTCTTCTTCTTCATTTTCCTCATCAACTGTTCTTATCGTTTTAAGTTGCGCGGGTATCGAATACGTAACTTCCAAACCCATTTCGAGTATATTTGATTTTGCTCACAAACACAAAAAATGTCTACAAAAAATTTTAGTCTCTTCCATTCAAGCTCTGGAAATGTTATGATCAAAATATCAAATGGTTATAAACCAGGTTAACTATGATTTGATTTTTTTACAAAAAATTGTAATTTTGAAATTTTGAAAGATGGGGCAAGGGAGGGATTAATCAGAAATTTTCTGTAGTCTTAGATGAGGAATTTTTTGTAGATAATTTAGTACTTAACATTTAGGACATAGTATTTGGCGGCCCTGCAAGGCCATGTAATTTAATGACGCAATCAGGATCAAGTCTTCTCCCATATTAAAATGAAAACTAACCAAATTCATGTTTAAAAAGAATTGCACCAAAATTTCTGTTTCTTTGTTTAAAAGTATTGATTTTGCTTAAAATATTCAAATCTCTCGACCCAAATAGTTGAGGTGGGTATCGATTACATTTAATATTGTATATGGTGATAATGTGGGTTGCTTCTTCAATACCCAGAGCATACACTTTAAGCTTAAAGGCATTTTTTTAAGAAATGCAATGCCATGGGCGTAGCCAGGATTATGTTTAGCTGGTAGAAATGTCTAAATTATTTTGGCTCTCCTTGTCCGCCTTGACGCGATGATATTTTATGAGAGATATTATTCTTTTAATATGATCAATGCATGTATACATGTCGATGGTCTTTGATTGTAACGCTTTTGCAACAGGTTCTAATATGCCTGAGTGTTTGGTTGTCAATCCAAAGCATATAATGAATTCTGACTTGAAAGCAGCACAACATTCCCTTCTCTAGAAATATTGTATTTGAAAGTCCAATGACAATTTCGTCAAAATGTTCATAAAAAAATAGCAACACTCTTATATTTTTGTGACCAGCGCGTTTCACATAAAGCTGTATGGTGCTAATCGTATTTCGTATTTCTGGTATTGTTCTAGAAGTTGAACTGTTTTCATAACCTACACACACACACACACGTACTGTTCCATACATTTAAAGAGGTAAGTGGCTTAGCAAAATTGCAGTGAAAACTCTCGGAACCTACTGACCATTAAACTTTAATAAAATCAAACAAAAACATACTGCAATAGTTTAGTATTAATAGGCATGGGCCCTCTTTATTATTATTCTATAATATTAGGCATTACTCATATTATTATTATCATCATGGGCACCAATTTGCATATTTTCAATGGTGCCTTCATTGTCTTCATCAATATCCATAGGGGTGCCTATTGCCGGATTGTTGTGGCGGAGTACTTCTCGACGCCTGTTTTCTAGATTTTCCAGATTACATTGCATCAGCATTTTAAGCTCAGCTAAGTAGAGTTCCCCCGGTGAACTAATACCGATATCTACAAAAAAACAATGCATAATATTATTTTATTAAGAGATTTAAAGAGATATGAACATACTTGGTGGAGGTCTTTCAGCCATTCCTAAATGAAAATTTTAATTCCGTGTGAATATACGAGAGCGTGGAACAATTAAATTTCTTCTTGGAGAAACTACCAGACTGCGCAGAATAAATGAACTTGTCAACTTACAATTGATGACCATGTGCACTATATGTAAAATAGATATGTAGAGAACATATGATTTCGTTGCTAGTGTAAGAAAAATGAAAAATGGTCATGTTAAGGTAGGGTGTGCACCGGTGAATGATAAAAATGTCATGTGGTTTAACTGTACCTTAAGTATCGAGTTTATTTAATGTGTACGACATACCAGGGTGTAATATGGTACACACATGGTCAATCATGTTGAGCAAAGTCAAATTTATTTTAATATTTTTGGCTCACGCCAAATTTATCGATATCGTTCTTTAATGTAGTGTGTGTAGATGTAGAGGAAAGAAGGTGAATAGATGAAATACTAAGAGGAAGAGCTCAAACGTAAAATCAAAAGCAAACTCAAAAGCAAAAGCAAAGTCGAAAGCAAAGTCAAATGTACAATCAAAGGCAAAATCGAATATAAGGGCAAAGTCAAAAGCACGGTGAACGTGTGGAAGATGCATTACTCTTACTCAGGAAGATTTCAATGATTTTCATTACTTCTGAATGGAGAGCAGTGTGATTAGATGTGTTAGTGCCAATAGATCACAAATACCAATGGGAATCGGTGAAGCTTTCCTACCAGGAGGCAAAATGTTTAATACTAGTTCGTTATGATGTTGTGGGCCACGAAACAGATTCAGTCAATACATACTCGCAATCGTTTAGACTCCTGCCAAAGGTTCAATGAAGATACAATTGTGAGAAATACAAAATCAATTTCTGTTTGTCAAAAAATCAAATTTTATTAACATAAAGTAAAGGAATCTTAAGTCCTAATAAGTATTATTGAACTATGCAAATCATTGGTAGGAATTTCATTTCTTATTTGTAGAAATACAGTTTCGTTTAAGCCAATAAAATATCATTTTGTATGAAGTACATAAGTATGTCTATTATACTATAGTACATTACAATATGTTCAGAACAGATAGAAGCAGAAACCGCTGGCATTCACATTCAAATGTACATACATACATACATATATAATGGAAGAAAGCAGATACTTACTTATTCATTTCATTTCATAATTAGTAACTCATGGTTCTCAGAGTGCAATGAATGTTGTCTTTTCATTTTATTTTTTTTCAATTTCTAGGTTTTTTTCTTTTTTTTTTATTGTATTATTTTTTGTTTGTTTGTCGAAGAATATCCGTAAAAAATATAATGTACGATGCGAGTTTGATGAATTGATGATGAAACTAGAACCTGATCATAATGTGTAATCCAAGATGTTCGCGGGTTTTTATAACGGTACCAACATCCTGGCTCCAGCATAAAGAAAATATAATAGAATAGAACAGAAAGAAAACAGTAAAACACACACACACATAAAAGAAATGAAACGGTACACGATACACTTAAAGGACGAAGGATACAATCATGTGTACATACATACATACATACATATGAGAGGACAACAGGAATCTAAAACCACTTTAAACGCCTCCAACACTTAAGTTACTTAAGGATCATCAGCTTCAGATCAGCACAATAGTGGACGACAACGAACAACGACATGGAATGGAGCAACTCAGGATGAGTGAGGGCGAGTGTGATCGACCTTAAAATGAGAACGTGAAATGTGAACGACCAGCAAAGAACAAATAATACAAAGGAACGGTCGCTGCTTTTTCATAAAAAAACACAAAATAGTTAAATAAAGACCTAGCGGTTTTTTAACGAACACAATAAATTTGGAATTTCCTATTTCTATGCGAATTAAGAATGTCTATAAATGTGTCTTCAAAGATGCTCATAATATTGAAGACGTTGATGCTGATGATATTGATGATGAGGACAAAGCCTGCCTGTCATGTGATGAAGGCCTTTTTCGCATTTCTTTCTTTCTATTCTATTTGATATCCTTCGAAAAGAAACGGTATTTTATTTGTTCATATTTTTTTTTATTTACCTTGGGTCATGGTTGTACCGTGGGGGGACAGGGAAGGGCAGCTGATTCTTCTCTCCCGCTCTGGATCATAGTTTGTTTTCGCATGCGAAATATGATTGATTTTAATTAAAGTCCTTGAGACCAACCGAGTGAGTGAATTTTGTAATATTATTACGCATTAAGGGAACAACACTTCTTTATTTTCTTTACAGGTAACAATACGTTATAACCAACAGCAACCAACCCATATGTGTATGTACTATGTTGGTATGTATGACCCTTAATGACCCTCAACAAACCAATCTATATAATACAATCTGTATTGCATCCGTTTTTTGTTTTCTTCGGATTCCTTTCTTCTGGTTTTTTTTTTTAATTTTCACTTCTGCTTGACAAATTTGTGTCTCTTTGAACTGATGATATGAGTGATGCTGAAGATGCTGTGATCTAATCTTAGGGGATAGGGGATGAGGATTGTTTTGTGCATCCTTTTGCACATCTGTTTTTTAACCATTTGTGGAAAGATTATTTACTACTTGCATATAAAAAAAAAAAGAAAGAAGAAAGGGAATGAGAGTGAGAGCCATTAGACATGTGTAACGAAATGCGTATCCTTAAGCGCAATACGATTATTGACCTAAAGATATGTGTAGGTACTCGTGTATGTATGTATGTATCTTGTATCTATGTAGCATCTTAGCATGACAATAATACAAAATACAATGCAATAATTTTTGCAGCAGATGAAAGTTACCGATTTTAATGGAATGTAATCGAATCATATTCTTCATCGTCATCATCATGTATACTTAAGTATATTTGAAAATGTCTAACATATGAATATGTGTGTACATATTTTGGTGGTTTGAAGCTTCATAGAGACTGCAGTATTTTCATAGTCTTGGATATATGTACATACATACAATACATCCTAAAGAAGGAGAATTGGTGTCTGGTTGAGTCAAAAGGATCTGCGCCTTGTCGAACACAAAATAGAAGTACTGCTTTTCAGCAAACGCAGACTGAGGGAACACCTTAGCGTGATGGTTGGCGATCTCGAGATTGTGTCACAGCCATCTTTGAGATATTTGGGAGTGGACCTCTACTCAGAAATGACATTCAAGCAACATATGACTCAAACAGCTGCTAAAGCATCAAAAGTATCAGGTGCTGTCCTCAGGCTGAACCGAGCTATGGAGGACCCCGAGAGCTCAAGCGACAACTGTTGGCAAATGCCGTAACGTCGGTGCTAGTCTATGCTGAACTGATCTGGATGGAGGCTTATAGAATAAAGTCATACATGAGAGAAACGAATGCAGCCTACTGATCATGTGCCATTCTCGTCTTTGCTGCATTTCGAACGGTATCCAGCGATGCAATGCTGGTAGTGGCGAGTATGATATCGGTTGACTTAGTAGTTGCAGAGATGAGTCGACTGTTTGTCGCTAAGAGGAGCAATGGCGAAGTGAGAAGGTTAGATGAAAAGACTATCAGTATGGTGGAGTGGCAACGGAGATGGCAAAGTTCTGACAAAGGCAGGTGGACCCATCGGCTCATTAATAATGTAGAAGAAAAAGTCGGCAGAAAGTTCAGCGAGGTTAATCATTACCTTGCGCAGTTCTTAAGCGGTCAACTACATAAGCGGGGATATGATGCCCGAATTCTAGAAGCGAAAACGAAAATGCTGAAAACGTCTTCCTTCATTGCCCGTGATTTGTTGTTGCCAGGTCAATGGTGGTAACAACAGCGTTTGGAGAGGAACCCACTGTGGCGAATTGCGCTCAGCACATGTACCAAACGCAGCTTAACTGGAACGCGGTAAGTCAAGCAGCAGCTCAAATCATGACAGAGCTGCGCGAATCGAACGGCTACGACGAGTTCAGACTAAGGTTGAAGTAATAGGTCCTTGGATTGATATCGACAAGAAGTTGTCACGTATCTGGTTGATTAAATAATATGGGTCCTAAAACAGAGCCAATACTTACACTGCGAAGATTGAGTACCATCCAAATCGATGTTAAAGAAGTTATGTACTATTTCCGTAAGGTATGTCGGAGTTTCAAACAGTATAGAATGCGGCTGCAATGTCTAACGTTAATAGTCCCAAGAATTTCATATTTCGGATACTATCCTCAAAAAAATTCTAAAGTTTTAAGGATGGAAATATGCAATTGAGTCCAACTCTAGCTTTCAGATCAATCAGTAGCCTTACCTGGCTTGACAATTGGTAATATTTTGGCTATCTTCCACACACATGGAAAACTTGAATGAAGCAATCAAGAAAGGGTAAGCAGAATTGCCAACAGAAAGGCAATCATAACAATGCTAGGCCACACACATCTTTGATGACCTGAAAAAAATTGACGGAGCTTGGTTGGGAAGTTTTGGATCATCCACCGTATAGCCCGTACCTTGCTCCCTCTAACTACCATTTGTTTCGGTCTCTGCAAAACTCTCTTAATGATAAAAAAATTGGCCAGCTGAAGACGCTCTGAAAATCATTTGGCCAAGTTTTTCGCTGATAAGCCACAGAAGTTCTACACCAATGGAACTATAAAGCTACCCGGAAAATGGTATAAGCTTATGAGCCAACAAGTACTTGATTGAAATTGATTTTGAATAAAGAAAATTTTTGCTCAAAAATATATCAAAAAACCGCTGAGACTTTTTATATGATCCAACAAATCGCTTGGAGACAATGATTGATTTGGTCAACTAGTACGTAGATTTATCCGGAGATTTTCTTGTTAGGAAAACTTTAATTACGCAAATGATTTCAGTATGAGACACGATACTAATTTGTAGATTGTAGATTGTGGTTTGCGGCAACAAATTCCATTTATGCGTTAACTTGGTCTGTCGTTTCAAAGATTGAGTTTGAGTAAAAAGATGTTAGTCAATAACATCTGCAAGACGATTTTTGCTTTTCTTTTCCAGAAGCGTTTAGATACATCAGCATTATAAAAACAAGGATTTTGCTTCGAGTATAATATTTAGACAGGGGAAGATTTAGCAATGAGTTGTAGAGGATTGATTTGGTTTTGTTAAGCGTATGACTATTAGTAATGCTAATTATTATGTCCAAGGTGTCAGGAAGGAAATAATCATTTGATATTCAAAAACTTAAAACTTATCTGATGAAATCTAAAGAAGTATATAGTAAGTAGCTCACCAGCTCAAGAAATTTCACTTAATTTTCTCTCCCTAGAGTAAAAAAATAAATTTGTTTATTTTTTTTTTTGATTTTCTAAACCTTCGGACTTCGGACAAGGGTTAAAAATTCTATAAATATAATATCATGCTACTTACACTACATGATACAAGTATCTTAACAGAAAATTTTAGACTTGAAAAGCATAAAACGTTTTCTGAATATATTAGGCGAGGCGATCATCGTCATCGTCATTGTCATCATGAAGAGTAACGCCAACAGAATCGGCAACAAATCTAGTAAGTTTTTATTTTTTTTGCCCACATTTTTTGCAATTTTTGGGGATTAGGTGTTGCTGCCTGCTGTCGCTGCCGTTATTGTTTGGATTTAAAGGAGTGGAGGAGCTCTATAAGTGTCGCCATGGTTACGACTACCTTATGCTGTTGCTGTTGTTGTTGTTATTATTCTGTGGCTATGACTATGGCTATGGATGTGGATGGTGCTGATGCAGTTGCATTACAACAAGTCTTCTAATGGTGTTGCCACGAACTCGTGTTGGGTTCATTGTTTTCACTCGTTTGGTTTGTTCGTTCACTGATTTTAATTTCACAGTATTTCGAGATTTTGTTTCAGGAATAAATGCAAATCAACAGTGATGATAATAATGATGATGACGATGACGACAATGATGATGATGATGATGATGACAACGACAATTGCTGCAGCTGAACGATTGCAACAAACAACAATAACAAAAGCCACTGTAAAAATTTAAATTTATTTGCTTCAAGCAAACCTTCTACAATAGAATATCCATAATGCTTCACCTCATCTTCATCAGTTTTCTCATTCTTCTATTACTTTTTCAAAGTCGTTCACATTATTGCACAATACACAATTCCATTCACCACCAAAAATAAATAAAAAGGAAAAGAACTATATGTGAACTGGACTTCTAAAATATAGTCTCACATCTTTCATAAGAACAGGTGAACGATTCGAATTAATCAGTTTGAAAGTACATACGAAGCTTGATATTGGACATATATATATATGTATGTTCATCCATTATATTCTAACTGTGTTAGAGAGATGGTTGCCTAAAAATTGGTAAATGAAATAGGCCACTAGAACCCCAAGTCCCCCATTGTTTATAGACAACATATGACAAATAGCTGTTATACAAATAATGACATATTTCACTATTAGTTGGAGGGTCTCAATGGAACTGGAAAGCAATCATAAATGTATGTTAAGCCTAAGATTTTGATAAAATAAATCAAATGAATGGTATCAAAATATGCATCACATAATGTCTGAAACCTGTCTTAATCTTCTATTCTATACATATAATAAAATCTTAAACTGAAAGAGTTTGAGCACGCATCACGTAAGCCACCCATTTGATTCAAAATTGAATTACTGAAAAATAACAAGCTTCAGAATCAAAAGATACTAATTTTTAAGGAAAGGCCCTATGCTCCAATGGGAGATACAGGTAATGATGATGATGATGCACAAAGGCTATGTAATTGTATAGACTGTTCAACATAATTTAGCTGTTCTTAAGAGATGAAACATTGGGGTCAACGCAGACAAATCTTCACTTGTCACATCCTGTCCCCCGGTCTAGTTAAACGGACACAACATATCCACCTATACCTCAGCCAAATACTTTAGATTGACACTTAATAGGTGATTGACCTGGAGACCCCACATCAAAAACGGAAAAGGAAACAGCTGAACATATACTGACCAGGATGAGCTGGCTAATGTGGCACTATTAAAAATTATGCGCAATAAATAAGCTTCTCCTCTATAAAACCATTCTCAAACTAGTATGGACTTTTGACATCAAAATCACAAGCTCAAATCATACAAATTCTTCAGTTCAAGGTGCAAAAAGAGGCTTGTCAACGCTGAATGCAATTCCGTCATCCTTAAAGATTTGCAGGTGTCAACTGTAAATGAAGAAATTGTGAGTAAAATACCCATTACCCGGCTTTGGACATTAGATTGCACACTAATAGGTGAATGCGTTACCATCCCCTGGATCTCCCTTTCAGATTATCGGAATCACTGGTCCAACAGTGAGGTGGGGCTAATCACTTTGGAACCAGTACTAGTTCCAACTATCTCCCTTTCAATGTATTCAGATAGTGAAATAAAAATAGCGATGTCATTGGAAGGGGTCAATTGCCACCGCCTTCATTACCGTTCACCAGTCATATCACCGTTCACTGCCACCACCTGCTTTTCCTGCGATAAGTCAATTCACTAGTCACCAGGTAATAAAAAACGAAACTAGTGAATTACTAGCGAAACGGTGACAAATGCCATCGAGCATACTACTGGGTTCAGAGAAAGATCTTCACTCAATAACTCAAAAATTCGATGATTCTCCCCTTTAAAAAAAAAAAAAAATTAATAATAATTTTTACCAATAATACTGTGTGACAAAAAAAAAAACATCAAACTTCACAGGATTACACTTCTGCCTATGTGGTAGTTTCGGAATACATTGTAGATGGTACTTTAACGTATCATAAATGGTAAGGTGTTAGAAGAAATCAGAAACCTCATTTTCCTGATCAGCAGGTCCAATTTTATAAAAATAAGTTGTTTTCATTAATGTGAAAATATTTTGTTTTTGTTCTTGTCACTCAATGTAATTGAGTACGCACAAGATTATTACACCCTTCATTCTTTTCTTCCTGTAAATGTTTGTAGTTGCCATTAGATAGAAGGTGATGTACATAGAAGGCAGGACAACGTCTTGATCTGGGCAATTAGTTTTTAATATTTTTCTTAAGGCACTGAAATATATTATATTTTCAGGTTTTTTACAAGAAGGAAAGTGATGTGAGCGCAATAAGGAAAAGAAAATGAATGAAAGGACTAGAGTCTGAATGTTAGGTGGAAGAGCAATAAATAATATCGATGAAATTCGAAATAAATCTTTTTGAAGAATAAATAAAAAATGGCAGATTGCAGGATGAAGATTGGTAGAAAGAGCGAGGCTCCTAGCCATACCTCCTTAACGAATTTCGCGACAAGTAAGTAAGTCTTACATTGTCTTTGGCAATGGGAACTCGGATTCGATGCTTTGTCTTAAGGAAGTTGATAGTCCATATCCCAAAGAAATAAGAAGGATTAAATAACAAAATTTCTGATTATAGGATGAAAGTTGACAAGAAGAGCGAAGTTCCAAAGCTTACCGACCGAATCGGAAGAAAGAAAGCAATATGAATGTAATATAGAAAAGAAAGAACATCTATCCACTAGATAATCCTTTCTGAGAGGAACAACATTCTATTCACATTATTATTTTTGTTTTATGTAAATAAAACGTCGGTCTATAGGATGAAGGTTAAGACGGAATCCGAAACTACATGCTATACATTTTTAAGAAATTTCAAAGAAATAAGAAGTAAACACACGGAATGGAGTACGATTTTTTCAGGGATATGCCCCAAAAAACCATCGTATATGCCTTCCAATAAATGCTTACTCAGCTAGGAAACATCGCGTACATATATTAAATTTTAAAGTCTCAATATCTCAATTAGTAAATGCAAATTTTATGTATTGATAACAAATCGGTATGAGTGCGATTTATGGTTTCTGCTCAGAAAAGCTGATTGCATCTTAGAACCTTTAGTGTCAGATATGATCTGCCCTTTTCAACGATCAAAGCTCGACTGATGATTTTAAGAAATGCGTAATCCTATTCGTCCCAGTCGGTGACTTTGAGTTACTTTTCAAATTAAAACTGGTGCACTTTTCAAAATATGCAATGCAAGAATCTGTACTTTTTAGTATTCCTTTATTAATCAATTTTCTTTACAAAAATGTGAAGTTAACAAACATTTTTTTTTTCTATTTTTCTTCGATAATTTTAACTTTTACTGGTCCCATATGGTGTGATCTTGAGTCACTTCAAAACAATTTCAGCAAACTTACGGTTTTTTTGTGGCGACGCATTGTCATCTTTGCAGAAAATATTGTAAATACACCACGATAAATTTAGATCCAGTGAAATCTATCTAAATTGGACACTGTATAAGTTGGACCGAGTTTGAGAGAGACCAAAGAATACACCAACCAAAGGTGTCCAACTACAACAGATTTTTGGGTTTTTTCGTTTAGCCTAACGAATGAGTAGCGCATCAGAGTAAATTGTAGGAATTCTATTTTGTTTTGCTGTGTGCAGTTATGTTTGTTTCTCATTGATCAAATAATAAAAGTTGTTTATAAATTTATATCTACATCTCTATATAAGTAGACGTAGATGCAAATAAGTTTGTGGGCAAAGACGGTACTGAATGGCGACAAAAACCCTTTGATGCTGAGAGAACACCTGCTCACAACATTATGTTATTATTATGTTGCCCCTCGTAAACAATTGGAAACTGTTTTCGATGCATTTTCCTTACTTTTTGATAAAGAATCAATTGACATAATAGTTGAATGTATGTACAAACACCTTTGCTATTCAACAACTTGGTGAAAAATTGAAACGCACAACCGATATAGAAATTCGTGCCTCAATATAGGATTGCTGATTGAAAAAGGAACTTGGAAAAATGGTGTTGCAGATTATAAAGAATTTTTGCACCCATTGTATGGCGTGCATGTCAAAAAATAGATTTACAGACCACAAGCCACAAGAAGTTATCGTTGATTGCAAGATAAATTTGCTCCAATACAGAATATTTGGAATATAATTAGAAAAAACTTAAATAAGAGTTATATGCCAGGAGCCAACTTGACCCTAGATGAGCATTCAGAGGCAGAGTACCATTCCATCAAAACCTGACAAATATGGCATACAAATTTTGTGGATTTGTGATAGTGAGACTAGCTATCCAAGGTATGGTATTCCTATCTAGGTAAAGAAAGTGCCAGTAGACAAACAAACATGGCACAAAATGTTGTTAAGAAACTTTGTGAGTTCTATGGGAATACGAATAGAAACATTACATTTGATAATTACTTCACAAGTTTCGATTTGGCTTTATATCTTCTTTCAAAGCGTTTAAAATGTGTGGATACTTTGCGTAAAAATAAAGCATGTATTCCATTATTGCCGAGTAAGCAATGAGAGCCTGAAAGCAACCTTTTTCAATTTAGAAAGAATATCACTCTTGTTATCTATACTTCTAAAAAAAAGCAAAGCTATTCTTCTTCTTTCAAGTATGCACTATTCAGCAGAAGTAGATTCGACAATTAAAAAATCTGAGATCAACTTATATTACAATGCTACTAAGTGTAATGTAGATACACTTGGTCAAATGTGTCATGAACTTAATCGTTTAGAGTTAAGGCAAATAACTCTTTATCGAGAGAGGAGAAGCTCCATAATGGTATCCCCCAAGGATCACCGTTGTTGGTAGCCCTCTTCTTGATCGTCTTTAACAAACTTAACGTTCTGATAAGCTCGAACAAACCATGTATGCTGACGATCTCTGCCTTCAAATAAGTTCAATATTTTCTGAAATAGTAACTTGGTGTGACTTTAGTGGTACCAAAATTTCCAATGAAAAATCTACTCACTTACACATCTAAAGAAACTGTAATGACATTAGATTCCCATTAATAACACAATTATAAATAAATCCAAGTATCTCAATATATTAGGTTTAATTTTTGATACATTCACTTATAAAAACACTAAATAATAGAATTAACATAATCAAATGCCTAAGTAGTATCAAACTTCAAAGTAACACACTCTCACTTATCAACATTGTCATAGCAATTATTTTATCTAAAATTGACTACGGCTTTTGTATATATGGAAAAACAAATAAAGCAAACATCAAAAAACTATCCACTCCATACCATGCGGCTGCTAGAATCTCTCTCGAAGCGTTCCGTACTACCACGTTAGCAAATATTCTAACTGAAGCTGGCTTAACTAACTTGCACATCCGATTGGACTGGTCAATGGGTCGTGCAATCAACATACTCACCAACACACATGGATCCAGACTGCATACAACATTCATAAACTGTCAAAAACGTAAAAGGAAAACTAGACCGATCATAAACATAGCAACCGAACTGGATGTAATCCTCTCTCTTCAACGCAAATATACATATAAACTCCCTCCTTAAAGCTGACTCAATTATGATCCAACTGGCTAAATATAAAAAAGGGACAACGCCAAACACAGAATATAGAGCAACTTTCAATTGCGTCCGAGAGAAATTCGCCAGATGGAAATTTATCTTTAAGGACGGATCAAAATCAAACCATATAACAGATTTCAGCGTTATCTCCGAAGAAAACCACACTTTTAAAACAGCCATATTACCAAACTACACCTAAATGTTCACCGCAGAGGCAGCAGCTATACTCACTGCCGTGCAATTTGCAGCAATTACTCAAAAGCCCAAATTTATCATTTGCACTGACTCGATGTAAACTCTCTTAGCTGTTAAAAATATCATCAACATCGAATCAACAGTCAGCATTATAAGAGTCATTATTATAAATCAAATCAGTAAAATTCGGCTGATGTGGATACCTGGCCATATAGGAATAACAGGTAACGAACAAGCTGAGGCTGCGGCGAAATCGGCAACACGAGCTCCACTTCTACTCCACCAAATGTCCAATAAAGATGACATCAAGTACTTGGTAAACAGCACAACAGCAGAGAAATTGAATGTAATATGGAACTCCAACTTTTATAAGCAATTTAACCCGACAAGAGAAGCACTCTGAATCTCGCCAACTATAAACAGGAAGCAATGCGTGTTGTACACGAGATTCATACTCGGACATAGGAAGTTTTCACATGAACATCTTCTCAACAAGACATCAGTGCCAACTTGCAAGTTTTCCAACTCAGGTACACTGACTGTGGGCCATCTCACTGACAATTGCAGTCCATTACTTTACAGTCGGTTACTTATAGAAGCCAATCAAAGTAACATAAAAGATTTCATATTACTAATAAATAAATTAAATCTAGATCAGTTCATATAATGTAGCTTTAATCTGTAAAAAAAACTTAAGACCTCATCTAGCTCAAGACCTTAGTTGCTTCAGCTTTTATATTGTATTTTGGAACCCTGGTGACTTATAGTCACTGCGTGGTACTAAACGTCACACATTTAGCCTGGAACAAATAGGGTTAAGAGGGTGAGAAAAATAGCGATCAGGCTATACCCTTTGGGTTATAGTCAACAGATGTGTCATGAATACTAAAATAGGGGGAGGCTTCCCATATAGAGTTTTAATATCTCTAAGCCATTCGCCTTTGAAATGATAATTTATACTGCCATAGTACATTTCAAAATTTGCTTAGATATGAGATATAAAACAAAACTCTTAATTATTTAATTAGTTTTCCACGTTTCATACTTAGGTTGATCAATCCATTCAAAACTGTTTTCAAATTGTTTGAATTTTGTGATTTGTTAAAATGTGTTCACTGTGCCAGAACTCGTGAATAACGTAACAATAATACACATATATATATAGTATATATAATACATAATAGTTGGTTGATAGTGCTTGAGTTTAACTAAATGAGGTGCTGACGAAGACTTTACAGTCTGTCAGTCAGTCAGTCATTAAAAACATTGAAAGAATGACTGGCCGGCCGATCGACCGACCATCTGAATGAGTAAATGCATGACAGACTTAGTGAATGTCCACTGCACTGCACTGACTGTGAGTCAAGTTTAAGTCTGTCCAAGAAGACATAGACGATGGTCTTGAGGTACAATATAGTAAGTAATACTCGTAGTACATAAAAGAAAAAAAAAAGAAAAGAAAAAGAGTTCAAATTGGTTGAACTTTATGGTACTAAGAGAGTCAGAGTCTGTCTAACGAAGTGCACCACAGATTGAAGATCATAGACGACAAACAATGAGCCAACGTTCCGTTCCGTTCCGTTTCATTCCGTTCAGTTTAGTTTCATCTTGAATATAGTTTTAGTGTTATGTTTGCTTGTGTTTTGTTGTATGGTGTATATTCTGTGTGTGTGTGTGTGTGTGTGTGTGTGTGTGTCTGTGTGTGTGTGTAGTGAGGTGCAGTCGGTGTCCATGGCGGTCTATGTCCGTGTCCCTTTTTTGGCCAAAATGCCACTCAAAACGGCAGCGCACGCGCATGCGCAGTCTCCATCACCATCACCGTCAGTCAGTGACTTAGCCATCGTGGCTTTAGCTATATGAGTACAATTTAAGTCACTTGGCTTACTGACGGCGATTGTCGTTATTGTTAGCCATTGTGATTTTACATGGACAACATTGCACTTACTGCTCTCTGCCATACTCTGCTATATGGTCTGAGATTTACTAAAACATTCTCGATTTCCTTTCGATTTTCGTGTTTTCGTTTTGTGTATTTTTTTTGTTTCGTTTTTCTTTGTTTTTGTTTTTGGATTTTTTGTTTTGGCCAAATGTTAACGAAAATAAGAAATTTTCCGCTTTAGATTTTTTGGCTCAGAGGTTTTTGGGCTTCTCTTTTTACCCCATATATGCCGCGATCTCTCCTCCACCAACATTCTCTATCTTGCTCAGCTGCGAGGTTTAATCAAAAGTCAAAATCTCAGGTGGCTAGAAAACGTGATGCAGTAGGAAATGAAGATGATGATGATGACGGTTACGGTGACGACGACGACAACGACGACGACAACGACCATGATGGTCATGATGATGATGATGAGTCTCAGTTTGTAGCACATGATGGCATTTAGATGAATATTATAAAGAAACAACCAACAGCGGGAGCAGCATCGCGTCATCATCATTATCATCACCAACACCATCATCATCATCATGATCATCATGATCATCACCAAGAGCAAACACCAACTATGATGGGTCTCTGCTACCCACCAGTTTTACGTAGTTCTTCTTGATGTTGTTGGTGTTGTTGTTGTCAAACATTGCAGTAGCGGGAAAAACCGTTTCAACTACAACAACAGCAACAAATCATATAACCAACGGCAATAAATACGCTGATACACCACCATCACCAACAACCAACACCAATACCTTCAAAAACTGACAATAAGACCGACCCGTAGTAGACATATAGACAGACAATCAGACTGAGGAGCGTCATCTAACATGGACCTTAGCCATTAGCAAAAATGGCACAATTGCTTTTATTGGGCGATGACTGAATTGTTGCTAACGTTCAACAACCACCAATAACAACAACAACAACAACAACAATTGCCGCCGCTCCCGTTGACAAGTTGAAAATTATTAACATTTGGGCTTGTCTGCCTAGGTATTTCCAAAGTTAACTAAACGACAACAACGACAACAATGATGGCGACGACGACGACGACGACGAAGACTACAAAAATGATGATGAGTTGACAAAGACAAAACAAACGACAACTCCAATGATAATGATAATTATGACAATGACGATTTCAATCTCTCTCCCCCCTCTTATTTTGACAAAGATGTCAGCCGCCACCAACACTGGTCCGAACGATAATCACTTATACTTTTTAATTTTTATTAAACAACATACGAGTATAACGTAATACAAACAAAATTTTGTGAAGCGATTTGCTCACATATTTTATCAGGCAAATATACTTGAATTCATGTTTTTCCATAAATCACCAAAGTATTTGACTGAACTGTTATATTCATGTGCTATGTGATGGAAAACTAATTCAATTGAACAATATACTACTAATTTCATCAACCAACTCTCTGGCTATGTTTCTGTATTTAAGGTCCAGTGGTTACATCTGGGTGTTGGTGACACATCGGCACTGCCTGTATCTCAAGCAGTTGCCGATATTTATAGACCTGTAAGGATGACTGAAAACAAAAACCAGTGATCTAGCAGACAGGAAGTTGGCAAATGAGCTGGCTGGGATAATCTGGGCTTGCTGGCAATCAAAGAGAAGATCCACACTTCAGGATGACGGAAATAATTAAGAGCCATTGTACCATCGGGCTGATGGCCTATAGGATGCATGTTTCACATGATGACTTCTGTTGTAGCTCTGAATATGAGGAGGAACCGGAATAAATTCAACACCTCCTCTGTGTCTACCCTGTTCTTCTATAAAGACGAGGTATTGTATAGTTTGTCAAAATGTCCTGGCTCTGTTCGTGGAATCCTCAGTTTGATTTTAGAGGAAGAGGGTGATCTCTGGGACCGAACTTGGCCCTCACAGTCTTCCCACCGATCCACAATTTATGAGGCATCATAATGAGGACCTTAAGGCTTCTGGGTGAACTTGCCAATAGTTCATAGCATGGTACAAATTTAATGGTTTTAAGTTTTAAACTGCCCACCTAAAGATACATATTGTTGTACATATTCTACAATTAGTTGACCTGGGCAAACGTTGTCCTGCCTTCTATGCAAGTAGATCGCCCTTTATCTCTTGGCGACTACAAATACTTACACAAAGAAAAGAATGACTGGCACAATAATCTTGTGCATACTCAGTTATTAGTAAATGAAAGGACAAAATGCAACAATAATAACACAAAATTCAAGAAGCAGCAGTACCACAGTTCGCTTCCTTTATTACAAGCCAGAAATATTGTGCGTAAAGTCCTTGGTTTAAATTAATTTTAAATAAAAATCTTTTGATTTAGAATGTCGATTTTAATAAAATAAACACCATATCTTACTCACAATAAATCTTGTTATATATCAGTACTTTGATTTTGAGTCCAATGAGTGGATTTTACGTGATACGTGCACAAACACTTTCAGTCTACGATTCTAAGTATTATATATGTATATAGAAGATATGATGTTGATCATTTTATGATGCCCGGCCACGCGTGCTTTCGAAACATTGATAAGTCTTATAAAGGAAACAATTCAAAGATCATGAGTGGTTCAGAGATCAATGTTAGTACTTACCAAGAATAATATTGATCTGAGAGAAAAAACAAAAATCATAATGTGCTGGTCATGTAGCCCGCATTGGTAATACTCGATGGATCAAAATAACATAGAAAGTTATGGAATGAAGACTATGAAAAGATGAGAGCAACTTTGTGAGACTATCTACAAGAAGTACAATCATTATATGAAATCTGTTCAGGATCAGAGTGCCAATATTTAGAGGAGATCTGTGATCGCTTAACAGTGCATTCAATTTGCTGGATGTTGGATCAACAGTATTAGAAATTTTTAAAACGAATATCCGAACTATCTGTTTCTTCCATAATCCTTCAATTGTATCATTCTTTAACACTCCCTTTTAAACCTCTCTCTCTCTCTCTCTCTCTCTAGCTCTCTCCAACAATTGTCTATTATAGTATATTAAAATGATAACATCCAATTCTTTTAAATTAATCTTTGGAGTTAAGTTACAACAATTTGTCAGTGTATGGATAATATGGCACTCTACTGCCAAGTTACGTTGCATCCTTTTGGATTACCAAAAGACAACCAACAACTAAATGACAATTAATAAATGTTCAACAGGAGTAAAGTTCAAAATGAAATGCAACTGAAACTGAAACTTTAACTGCCACAAAATCATATACACGTTTAATAAAAAAGAAACATAACTCAAACATTCGAAAAAACCTTTGTTTCAACAATTCTATTTTGTATCTTTGTCTAGTTGTTTGTACTATTTAGTATAATTTTGTTTATGGGCTTTTAAGTTAAAGTCGGTGATACTGGTGATGTTGATGGTGATGGTCTTCTTGCTGCTGTTGCTGCTGCTGTTCTACTTTATTTCACGAACTTTAAACGTCACAAGATGCAAACTTCAATGCATCCGCATGAGTAATGTACGAGTACTACAAGTACAATGGGTAGCAACTACATAAGTTAAGATGAAAATTAAATAGTAAATGAAAAGCTCATTCGGGCTGTCTGCTACCCATGTCCATGTCGCAACAAAAATAAGTTAATTTGAGGAGTACCAGAGCGGACAGCGGAGTACTAAGCTTGAATTTGAGTTGAGTTGAGTTGAGCGATTGTATGACAGCATAGGTCAGTCGCATTAGTTAAAATTCTGTTGGCCAAAATCGGTAGTTTTTCCGTTACTGTATTCCTCTACCCTTACCCTTCCTTACCCATACCATCATTACCTTTACCGCTAACTCCCGTTTACACGCTTGTTCAGTTTATGCCTTTTATTTTATTTTTTTGCCACACAAAGTTGCCTAACCTCGTGCTCTCCTCAATTCATTGCAGTTGCATTTGCAGTTGAGTTCATTTCCATCACTCGCTCCAGTTTGCCGCACATGTTTGTAAATTACTCACGATCATTAAAAGATTGTATTCATGTTGAGATATTTTGTGAATTCTTCATGTTGCTGTCCATTGTTGCTGCACCATGTCTGTCTGCTTTGTTCCGCATGCATCTTGTGGCAAAATGTTGCCCTTGGGTCTGTCATACACATAGCAAAAGTAACAGCAGCAGCAGCAACATCACCCGCTTCTATTTAATGGCAGTGGCAACAACAGCAAGAGCAACAATATTGTTGGTGCAACATTAGCGCCACGAGCAACAACAACAACAACAACAACAATTACTTAAACCATGCACCAGCTACAAAAGTTGTTTGTCCGACATGATGATGAGTGTTTTTGTGTGGCTAAAACGACAACGGCAACGACGACCCAGCACCCGAACATTCAAGCACCCGAACACCGATCCGCATTCGACGAGATAATCATGACTCTTGTGACTTTTGTTGTTCTTCACAATTCTTCTCAATATAGTTGTTGTTGTTGTTGCTGCTGTTGCTGCTATTGTTGTTGGTGTTGTTGTTATTATTGTTGTTAATGTTCTTGGCGTTCATTCCTCCTTATGTTGTTGCAAGTGATCTTCACAATTGTTTAGCCTCAATGGCAAATAAACAAAAATTACAAAGTAAACATGAAATCAAGTTAGTTTTGGTTTCAACGAAAACTTACATACTCTTCACATAATACATAGAATTGTATGATGATGATGATAATGCTGATGGTGATGATGACTTTGATTATAGAAAAGAAACAATAATTTCGATTTAAATTTAATAATAAATACATTTTTTTTGTTGGTTATATTTTCCAATAAGGGTCGAAGCACTGCCAAAAAGCTTTCATCCTTATTACCCTTAAAAAATCACTTATAAAAGTCTGTGTTGCCGTTACCCAAAAGCACAAAGATTGTTGGTTCTCCACTGTATATCTAAATAAATTTATAATATATTTACAATTTACAATATATTTTTCTCTTAATTAAAGGATTTGATCATTGTGAGCAACTAAAGTAAACATGGGATCAAAAAATTATTAATGTCATGTCAGTTGGTCTGTCAATTTTGATCTATAAATTTGTGCATAGATTAGTATTCTCATATCACAAAGAAGACAATTATACAGGATTATTATACACTTCCAGAGACTTCATCAATCATTGCCCTATGGAAAATTAAAGGAATTTCAACGGAAATCTATTGTAAGTATTAAGGACCTGAAAGAAATTGCATTTCCCAAATATTTTCATTTCCATCCAACAGTGCAAGTTCGAAAAATCTATTGTCAACATTGTCTTGCACTAATTGGGGTACTTAATCACTGGCTCCTGTATCAACAAGATACTCCACATATTATAAATTGTTTGATATTCAAAGATCAAGATTAGAAAAATATCAATACATTCAAAATACAAAACATAGTACAATTTTTGATCTACGATTTACGATTTAACTACAAAATGTTTGTTTAAATCAGGAATTATTCTTCAACAACTTCAAATGTAGTACGCGGTTCGTCAAACAATATATTTTTGGGGACCCCACTCAACTTGATTAAGTATTTTGAATGTATAAGTGTTCTCAAAACTAATATTCTAGATCAATAAACTTATGCTTCATGAGATCCTACTAAAATAAACTTTGGTGTCAGTCGAATCTATTCTGTCTCCTTCATTAGAATTAAATTATTGTCAATTCTTTAAACATGACATATTCAGAATAATTGTAAACTTCAAACCCTCGGTAATGACACTACCAAGGATCGGCGGACCACAGCTTCTTAGCCATTGCTTTACGACGTCTGCTGGTTTCCATACAAAATTAAGTCAGTGGTATCTCACTTTCAGAGCTATGGAACTGAGGTTGTTTTCAAGAGACTTATTAGTGGGATTATCAGTTAGTCCCCCCTTTACTGAAGGCTATACTTTCAACATAAGGAAAAACCTCTGTTTGAGTAGTATAATAAAGTAATTTCTTTATAACGTTTATTATTTATTTATTTATTTATTTTTTCTTGATAATATTTTCATTTTTATAATGTCCAAACAACCGGATGTGTTTTTATACATTTGTATCATTATCAGGTTATTTACATGAGTTTAGATAAACATGACATACACCCCGAGCCACTTGAATAGCTCACCCTATAAACTGTTACTTTAAGTGCAAATAAGTCAAAAATTTACTTTAAAACTCACGGGTTTTTCTTGGGAGTTTTCTCAATGACTATTTTGCTGTCTATACGAAAAAATTGAGCACTGGAAATAAACCGTTATTTGATTTTTTCTATTTTGTTTTGGTCCCCATTAAAAAGCATGCACCACTTGAATGTGCTATTGCTATATGTTTTTATAAGACTCTTAAATCTGCAGTGTGGATACGTGTTTTTGAATAATCACATTTATGGTGAGTTCAAGTTATTAAGTATCAAATTTAACTAAAATGGGTCTTGGAAGAGCTTACCGAATATGGAAAAAGCAAAATAAAAATTTTCGAGGGTAGTGGTATATTTATTGCAAAAATCCCCAATTTTAGCCAACGAGTTAAAAAATGAAAAAACCATGAAAGGCCGTACCGACTGTGTCCTCTCTGATGCGGAAAGGTGACTTATTTTGAGAAAAGCTTTAAACTCTCACAAGTTTAATATCAAAGGCTGCTCATATATAAAAGTTAAAAATTTTAAAAAAAAACCACCACTAAATGGACCTCGAAAGGCGCAACGCCTTAGGTTTTGCCTTAACCATATGTTGTGGACTACTGAGTGGCATTGAGTCGTCTTCTCAGATGAAAACAATTTTACTTGGAAGGACCCGTTGGCTACAGATATTATATCCATGGCCTACGAAAGAAAACCCATCACTTGGCCCGCTTACATAGCAAAGGTGAAGGAATCATGGTATGGGTAGCAGTCTCGTATTACAGCATCGGTAAGTCACAATTTTTGTTAACAACAATGAAAGTGATGGCATATAATGGTGTGGTAAAAAAGGCCTTTCCATTCTTCCACAACCTTTTTGGACCCTTGCAATAAACATATCAACATGACAATGCGTCAATCCATACTGCCCGAACCTCCAAATCCTATGTTTAAAGCCAGAAGGTAGTTCTATTAAGCTGACCACCTTACTAACCAGATTTAGACATCATTGAAAATGTTTGGGGCTGGTTATCACGAAAACTGTATGGGTCCGAACAGCAGTATACCATACCTTAACCAATAAAAGCCAAACTAACTTGGAGTTCAATACCATTCAATTATTTAGCCCAGTTGTACAAATCAATTTCAAGAAGAATCTGTCAAGTTTTGGAGAAAAAAAAGGACACAACCCACTATTCAAAAAATGTAAATGCATGTAACATTATTTAAATATAATCTAAAAGAAAGAATACACACGTTAGAAATATAAGAAGTCTAATAAATGGCTTTTTTGAAAAGGTGGTTTATTCATGTGACGCATAAATCTGCATTTTTTTGTGTGGTTAATTTGCCAAAAAAAATTGTAACAAATTAACCGTATCTGTTACAAAAACAAATCTTTCTTTGATTTGGAATTAATTATAGTTTTATTGAAAAATAAAAAAAAAATAGTTTACTTTGTCTGGATCTGCAAAATTAAGCTAGAAAAAAAGTTAGTTAGATGTGCTATTCAAGTGGCGCGGAGTGTACAAAAAGTATTTATACTGGTTAATACTGGCGGTTTTTTCAGACATGATGAAAAAATAAATTTTGATTAAAATCTCCTATTAAGGAGAACGTTGGGTTGAAGTCTTTTCAACTGGCGCGGGTTGTGTTGTGTGTTGGTCATCTTGTCAAGGGGTGGGTATCTTAATAGAATTGACAATTTATATGATTAATCCAATTTGACAAATTAACCCGCTCATTATTGATGTATTTCCGATTAGAACAATAAACTATCTAATTGACATACATAGTACAAACTGCTTTAAAAATTATAATACGAGAGTAGAACCAAAATAACCTGACCTAACAAATATGGTATAGTGTTGCTATTAATCAATTAATTTATTTGATTAAATTATATATATATATAAAGTCCTATGGTTCCAAGGAGGAGCAAAGGGGACCAACAACAAGTTTCTCCATTCGTTTCTGTCAAGCGCCAATATCTTGATTTCGCTCCAGCTTCTGTTGGCTTTTATCACGTCTGCTTCCAGGTTTCTCCTCCAGGTCTGCGCGGGTCTGCCTCTTCGCCGGCTGCCTTGCGGGTTCCAGTCGATTGCACAACGGGTGATGTCGTTTGATGCTCTCCTTAAAACATTACCAAGCCAGCTCCATTTCCTTTTTGTAATTTCTACTCGCATTGGTGTTTGGTTGATACTGACCCACAGATTGGAGTTTGATATGATATCAGGCCAGAACATGCGAAGGATTGTGCGGAGGCAATGGTTCTAAGGACCTGTATGGCTTGAATATCCGATGATGATAGATTCCAGATTTCGCAGCCGTAGAGTAGAGTGGATTTGACATTTGAGTTGAAAATTTTGAATTTTGTGCGTCGTGTTATAATTGAGGAACTCCAGACTGCTCTGAGGGTGCCGAAAGATTGTTTTGCTTTTTTTTATGCGGTTATTTGATTAAATTAATCATGATTAAATTATTATTAATTATGATTAATTTAACTATGACTTAATCAATAATAAAATCAAATGTAAATCATTGAAGAACTCACAAAAAATTTTAGAAACAAAGTTTCATTGTACCGAGCTCAATATACTCGGTACTTCTGGAACAATCCTCATTTCTATATTCTTTCTTTACTTCCTCAGAATGAAAAGAATGTCAAAATTCACTGAAATCTATTTGCAAAAATTTAATCAAGTACTTTATATATTTTTTTGTCATTTCAATTGAAATTTTCGCATGTACACGTATAAGTATTTTCCCAATATTTTCCTAAATTTGGTATGGTACCAAAGTCGGAATTCGATTTTTAAATATGTTTATTATATTTTGTTATTAGTTTTCTTTTTTTTTTGCCAGTCATCATTATTATTGAATGGCATAACAAAATCTGAAGCATTCTTGCATTCTTTTTTTTTCAGAAGTGTTTTGAATCACATGTAACTTGACTAAGCTCAACTCAACTCAACTCAACTCAGCTTCAAAGCCAAAACGATCATAATGATGACGACAATAATGATGATGATGACGATATTGCCGACAGCTGCAACATCTTTGCAATTTTTTTTTGTGGATAAATCTGAATGTCTGACAACAATAAACCACAAACAAAATGTTATTTCAAATCAGTTTCACAACACATCGCCAAAATATAAACAAATAGACGGACCAATATCAGACATCAGAAGACACATGTTTTCTACTTTTTACTACTATAATATTTCGTATACTCCAAGTCAAGATCTTCAGTACAAAGGTGAATCCTTTGGTTTGTCATTGCGAAACAAAAAACAAAAAAAATTACTCACGATGTTTAGAACGAGTCAAAAAGAGCGGCGTCAACTAATGCCAAATACAAGGAGTGAATGGGCAAAAATCAAAAATTTATACACCAATGGATGAAAGATCACTTATTTCGATTTCATCGACTATATCAGATACCTTACATTCGAATGGATTACGGAAATATAAGAGTACTATTATTTTTAGATTAAAAATAGTTCAATGCAATTTGAACACCCTATAATTTTAGTTCGTATATATAGTATTATATAATATAATCATGATCTTGTATAAGTGTCAGAGAAGGTGGTATCTCTGCTGAAGAAGTTTGGCATATTAAAGCTTAAATTTCTGATTAGGAAAACTGACCTTGTATCATAGGAAAAATCACCAGTGCAGATGATCAAAAGATGTGAACAACACTTGAACCAGAGTGAAATGTAAATGAATTGGGTATACTCTAGAGTCTCATAAAAATACACAAATACGTTTTTAAATGGATCTCAAAAGCAATTATTGTAGAAAGAAAGGTGCACAGATGGTTTTTGGATGCTGGATAAGAAGATTAAATCCACCGGAAAATAGTTTTTCAAAGAAAGGATTGTAGCCGTAAATGGAAACGTTTTATGGAGCTCCTATGTCTATTTTTGTATCATGTCTGCATTTGTAAAACTTTGTCATTTTGGTTTTAAGTTTTTTATTTTTTTCTAAAGAGAAACTGAGATAAAAACAATATACCAATCAATCAATAAACCGTTCAATGTATTACAAACATCTTGTCATTGTCAAAAAGATCATACGATCCAAATTATTACACTATATTTGTATGTGATGTATAGGTATGACCGACCAAATCAAAATAAAGCTTTGCCTGCACCAAGAGACGTCAAGACGACAATGATCATCATAATGACGGTGATGATAATGAAGATGAGGATCACGATGATGATGATGATTATGACAATGAGTTCGACAAATAAAACATTTACTGAAAATGCAATAAATGTCCAGCTGAAACTATTGACACATTTGCATTTGTTGAAAGACATAAACGACACAACGAAAAATGTTAGTACTCGCAATGGTGTTGACGATGAAGTTGAAGCAAGTAGCGCAGAAGTAGTGTGCTTTTAATAATGGGTATCATCATCACAAATATATAGTAGCTCACAAAATTGTTCATCGTTATTTTGTTACTCTACAGATGCAACTTAACCTTAAGACAATACATAATTAACTGGAGCTCAAACTGGATATAACATCTAGACGGATAGTAGTTTTCTGGCCAAATACAATAGCGCGGATGAGCCGATAATCTTATGCTGTATGCCTTCGATTTTGCTTGTATAAAGTCACCTACCTTCTGGATGCTCAGATTTCTTTCTATGTCTCTGGTTCGCATATACCAAGGAGCACTTGTTATTCTTCTGAGTGTTTTAGCCTGAAAGACTCGAATCCTATATAAATTCGACTTTTCCGCAATGCCATAAACCTGTATTCCATATCTCCAACTGAGTGCAAGAATACATTTGTAAGTATATGACCACCTTGTTCCGCAGGGTTCCCATATGATTTTAGTGGTTCACCACTAAGAGATAATCCTGGGCAAACGTCGCTCCTCAGGTGAATGTGACACAAACGTATATTGCGACGTTTAAGGCAATGTTCCACTTAAGAGTCCATTCATCGAATTGGTGTAGATAAGCCTGCAGAGCTATTGTCGCTATCATAAATTCCGAGTTACTTACATTGCATGATATTGGTATAGGCATATCATTGGTAAAAAGAACGTAAAGAGTTGGAGATAGGCAACTCCTTTGGGGAACACCAGCCTAGGTAGTTCGCGACGACGAACGTACTCCATCCTACACCATCTGTTGGACAATAAGCTTTTGATAATCACAAGCAATTGTGGAGAGAGAAGCTTTAGTGCTTGGACAAGTAATCCCTCGTGCCAAACTCTGTCGAAAGCTTGTTTCACGTCCCCTGTAAATTCTTTTGCCTCAAAACTTTCCGGAATAAAGTTAACCAGCCAGTTCTTTCGAAAGCCAATCCTTAGCTTTTTTCGAATCAGACAGATGGACGCGACTCAATTGAATGCCATATATATGTATGTAGACTTGCTATAAGAATACATATGCACTTTATGGGGTCTCCGATGTACAGTTCGACTTACAATCAATATATATATATTTGTAGTATGTATATGGTTTTACTATGAAAGATAAATATAAAAATCAAGAGAAAAGATTCTTACATTTCAGGAAGCTTTTATTGTACTTCTATTAACAGAGGTAAAAAAAAGAGTAAAGGTTTCAAAGATCTTGGCGCTTATTTTGTTTTATTATATACGTAATTATAATTAATTATTATAATTAATAACTCTATTTAAATATATCAACATCCACAAACAAAAGTCAGTCGCCAGCCACATTAACATATGACAAATTAGTGCTAACACAACGATTCTTGGAGCATTTAACATTCAAACGATCACGGCAAGAGATCTTCTCATCATCGGAATACTGTCCACAAATGCGAGAGAGATATTTTGGTTCCTTGTCGTGCTTGTCCAATGACAGTCAATACTGGACGTGAGCAAATTTAATACATGCTGCAAGACTTTTCATGCACCGGTGGCATTCAAAGAGAATGTGTTCACTGGATCGGTCAGTTTAGCTGTAGCAAAACATGACACTGTTCGTATCTATAGAGACACAACGTCCCTTTAAGGGATCATAGGCTCTCTAGACATATATTCTCAATGTAGACATTGTACTGAGTATAATCCTTAGAATCGGAAATACGCGTGTTGTTCTGGAATGAACCTGAAGGCAATGATTTGTTGCTGGCAATGTGTGCTACATGACAAGCCTATTTATACTTATACATACGAACACTTATTTGGCAGACACGATGGGATCAATACGAGAAAGGGCGCTGGACGTATAAATTGATCCCAAATATCGAGGCGTGGATGAACCGAAATCATGGAGAGGTTGATTATAATCTCACGCATTTGCTGACCAGACATGACTGCTTCAGAGAATACTTAGTAGAAAGTTGAATGCGGCAAGTGCAGCAGCTGCGAACATATTGGATACACTGCGGTACACGGAGAACGCACGCAGATCTGCTGAACGAGCTGAAGGAGTTTCGCGACAAGCAATGGATATCATTGCTCCCGGACTCGGACAGAATGACTAAAACTAACGATTGAGTAGTAATATACTCACAACGGCCTCCCGACGCACTACCTATTCGGTGAAGTTCTGGGAGGACTAACCGTTGGACATGAGGGAGGGTTCAGTGGGTTAAAGTCCCACACTAGGGCTACGGTCACAGGTTTTTGAAGCTTCCCTTCCTCGGCAAGGCAAAAAAAAAAAAAAAAAAAAAAAAAACACGAACTCTTGTCTTTGGATTAAAGATTAAGCCACTGAAGCATTAGCAACAAAGCTTACCTTGATTTCAATCCTTTAAGAAGTGTACGAGTAACATTATTTCCCTATCATTTTAAGATCTGGAATATGGTTAATATATGTATATATAGGTAAACTTAACTATCAATATTATAGTGCATGCATTGAATACTTTTGTGATTCACTGTACTTGCTGCATCACTTTAATACTTTTTCATGTTTATACTACTACTACGTATGAAAGCATTGATCACGCATCACGTGAAAAAGTCCATATTGTACTGTACTATGATATCTATCTATGATAAACTTGACTTTATACACCTGAAGTGTATGTATAGTCACTTGACCGACTGCCTGACTGTCTTTCTATCCAACTGCCATTAAGCCTTACGATTTGCTCATTTGTCAGTGTGTGGTTTCTTCAAACTGAAATGTTTAACGTAACTTTAAATAGTATTTCGTAGATTATTTTATTTTCCTGAACATATAAGGGCTCCTTTATGCTAAGCCATTAATTTTTGAGCATCCTCTTTGTTACACTGGTCAAAACTAACTAACTAAATTGTTCTTGGTAGAAACCATTTGAGTTTTAGACATTTTCTGATTATAATTTTCTATTAGTTTTTATTAATGATTCTTATAGATTTAGAGAATTCAACGTTCGTTTCACTGTCACTTTGATGTTTGTAAATTTCTTTATTACCACGTTTCCAAATGGCACGATGGATTTCGATAGTTGTGATATCGTTATTTTCTTTGCTGTTGAGCGAGAGCAAACAACAACAAAACAACATCTCTCATTATTTGTTGATGAAACAATATGATGATAAGAAGTAAGGCTCTCTTCAGTTTTTTCATTTCCTTCAGTGATCATAAGCTGATGACCAAACCTACTTATCCATCCAGTAGCCGTTTCTAACAAAGCTACTCTGGCAACACCAACTGATCCAGCAATTAACTAAGTCACCCTGGCCAGTGGCCACTTCAAGGGTGGCAGATTCTCATTATTCACAAGGACAACATCATTGACTGCAAGCGCTGATTGAGGGGAAAGCCATTTAGAACGCTGTTGAAGAAGATTCAACTGCTCCTCACGCCAACGTGCCCTGATAATTTGTTGAAGTTAAGTGACTCACTGCCTACATAGGATGATATCGGCGTAGTATATATCACCTGAATTCTCTGAAATTGACAACAATTGCCGTGAATTGATTATATACATTTGATACCATGTTATATTTACACTTTGTGTTATCTCCTCATCATCATTTACATATCAATACAATAACACATCACTCCTTTATAAGTCTCCGTTCTGACACATATTTACAATAGTAAAATTGCTGTCAAACCCGTTATATTTCTGGATACGTAGTTCCAAACCTTCAAATGACACTTGTCAAAATTTTATAATATTCTGACAATTAATTTAATTAATAGGGTATAGTGGCTTAAGTGACCCAAGTTTTGTTATTTAAAAAAAAAAAAAATAATAATACACATATGTGTTGCTTAAACATTCAAACATCTATTGTATCTAACTTTCAGAATCCATCCACTATATATATTAACAATTGTCCATAGCCTCCGACTTCTACGTTGATCTGTTTGTAATGCATTCCTTCTTCACCTTTATTTCAATTGAATGTTCAATAGTTTTGGAGCTGAGCTCTTTTGTTATCATATGTGTTTGTGTGAATTATTACAAATGTTTCCAGCGCCGCAATTTGCCAGATTTGGAAAAAGTTATTTTTGCCATAACATCACAACGGCAGCAACAACAACAACAATAACAACAACAATATTAAACAAACCAAAGAGTAACATAAACGAAAAGAAAGAAAAGAAAAAACAAAAAAAAAAATATTGATACACGACAATAGACGCCGAGTGTAGACGATGCCGAGACTTTAAGTATTTGACTCTATAGATCTTGACATAAAAGCTTGCACACCAATTACAGTGGGCCCATCATGCATTATTATTACATAATATACATATTTATTTATAGAAAATAATATTAACACAAGACTAAGTGTTTATTCTATCTGTTATATGAGAGATCTAAGGTTCCTAAAATACTAGAAAATATTCCACTGACAATATATCTTTGAATAGTTCAATGAATATTGTTGTAACTAAATTTGATCCAACTGTCTTAATAAAGAGGGTCTTGAAACACACTCCACTGTATCTAGAATAAAGTGTAATATAAATATTTATATGATTTAAAAATATTTTATAGGTATATTTTGAGACTTTCTTTATTGTAGCACAAAATTCAATACAATTACACTTTGGGCAGGGGGACTCCCGGCAAGAGTTCGATGAACCTAGACGTAGGTAATCAGAAGAATGACCTCTAAGCACAGTGGAAGAATGCTTAAAGGATGCCTAATCTGAATTAATACATAAAACAGTTCCAGAGTAGACATACTGCCCAGAGGATGAGAAGAAAAGCTTAAGCTGTCCATCCATGACGAACATGCACGTTCGAACTGCTCGTGTTGGCGATCTTTTTCGCCGTGTGTGGTGCTGTTCAAGTTCCAATGTTGGTGAAAAATTTCGAATTCTGCAAGCAGATCAATGTTCGTCGTGTATGGCCAGCTTTAGTGGAGACACCACGGTGGCTATAGACCCTAAGGGATTTTTCCCTACTTCATATAAGAAAAAAAATAAAATAAATAAAAATTGCACTTTAGATGGTTTAATCAGCACCAGTACGGGTTCAGCTCATTACAAACTTTTGAACTACAAACTTAAATTAAGTTAAAGAAAAATGTCCTAATAAAAGTTTTTTTTGTTTGAAGGATTTTGTATTCTTAAGTCGATGGATAGTTTCACCTAGTAGTAGTAAAATTTGGGTTACAGTTTTTATAAGCAAGTTTTTTTTTTTTTGATTTTAGAATTTAGTTCAAACCTCGTGTTGTCCCCATGAACTAGGGGGCTTGCAGCGGAATTCCCTTTTCTCACCATCAACCTTAGTTCGTTATTACATCAAATATAAAATATTTTAATCAAGAATTAATCTACATATATCATTATCATTTTCCAATATATACATACTACTCGTACAAAACCGATAATTTCTTGTTCTAATTAACATGTTGCTAAAATGCTCCACTGTACCTTGGATACGGTCTAACAAATACCATACATATTGTCTTAGTTAGTAGTAGTAGTAGTAGTTGTTGTTCCTACTTAGTACGAGTATTATTGTTGCTGCTTCTGCTGTTGCCATGAAAATCGAATGGAACATTCGAATGACAAGGCATTTGTTGGTATAGTTTTAGAGCCTTTTTCTTTTTCTTTTACTTTTTGAATTGTTTTTGGTTTGGTTTTTTTTTTTCGTTTTGGGTAAAGGGAATTACTTCTTTCAGAGGAATGAATACTGAGGACAGTTTACTATGGTATACTGGTGTCATCTTTGTTCCAAGTGCAATTCGTGTTGGTGTTGTTGTTGTTATTGTCTTTATTGTTGTACCGTTTAGCATTTTCAATTTGCATATTACAAGGCAACATGATTTGGGGTTCACCGTTCATCGTTGATCGTTCCCTTTTTGATTCTTGTAGTTTTTGTTGTTCGATCCACAAATGAAATATAGTACGATAAGTAAAACAAAACTGAACTGAAATCGAAACAAAAACAGACATCGAAAGAGCGTCCACAACATGACGTTGTATGTTTTAATCTGTAAAATTGATTTTATCGAAATCGAATGCAATTTTCTTTAAAGTGAACTATTAATTTGAAATTTGATTGAATAAATAAAATAAATAAGAGAAATTTATGCATCATGATCTACTTAGTAGAGTATATTTTAGGTCCAAATTGATGCAATTTCTTAATCAACCTCATTGAGAAGTGCACGCTATGAATGCCTCACACATCACAATCACATCAAACCATATGACATGTCATCCGGTAGTCATAAACGGGAATATCATTCCAAGCAGTGAACTAACAGGCCGTGACCCTTGACAGGGATCTCACCTGGCAACTGCTCATCAAAACCAAAAATAAAACCAATGGATTTGAAGCTTCTAAACGTACATTTGCACTGATTAACAACTGTTCCATTCACCTTAACATTACCAACATATGATTTCATTGCTATATGGTTGTTACATTTGTTGGTCATGTTAAGGTAGGTTTGCACCGGTGAATGACACCAGTATGAAATCAATGCTGAATCTACGTAACAAGCTATTACTGTATAAGATCATACTGAAGCCGGCATGAATCTATGGTATATGGTGGCTTTGAGCCACTGTTTCCCACTCATATATGGAATTTATTCAAAAGTTCTAATCCAAACTCCTCTGAAGGTGCAGTAGTATGTGAAAAACTCAGCCATTGATTGAGAGTGAAAGTTCCGACAATCAGAGAAGAGATCGTCTGGCAGAGCAACAAATACATTTCACTGCTGCAGGAACATGGTAGGCAATTGGCAATCAACCTGCTGGACAACACCGGATACATGCGTCACCTGAAAACCCAACACCCACTGGATTTCACGCTCTGCTTCCTGTGTGTTTAGCTCAGGCTTAGTTTAGTCTTTAAAAGGAATTTGTTTCTTTTCTATATTAAGTTCTCACCGGTCATACAGGATCTTCAAAAAACGGAAGTATATAGTTATAGTTATCATTATTAAAGTATTTCTGAATTATGAACCGAGAACTTCCATTAACTTCCATTTAAATTTATCTAAATATTGCTGGTCATGATCAAGAAATCTTAGTTAACTTAGAGTGTGAAATGATAATCCCAGGCATACTCAGCCTAAGTGTCCAATTAACAAATTTTTCGAATGACAAGTTAATGGAATTTGCATATCAGACTTATGTTAAAGATTGGACATACTCGTATAAGCAGAATATGGAGCAAATATACTTTTAACGCTAAGATGTTAGTTTTTCTTATGCAGAAATGTACCGATACCGGAATATAAGTCCAGTTCTTAAACTCATTTAGGATGCTTAGGAAGGATATAGTACTGGTATTCTCTGGTAAAATTTATAAATGAATGATGTAAGACAATTGGAGACAGCAAAGCAGTTTGAATGAATTGATAGTCGTTTCTTGATATACTGGCAATTCTCTTTCTTTGTTTCTTAACAATTCATCAATCCTGGTATTCTTGTTGAGTTTGAAATTTTGCAGGCATCTGAAAAGACTTTTCCAAAATTTTTTCTACTGTCAGTTAGTTATGTTTTTTTTTTGTCTTAGTGCAGCTATGTGTCATTATCATGCGTTATAAAGATGTTAATGTCTTTCTAGTTAATGGGTTCGTCATAACATAACAACTTCGATAAAAGAGCAAAACTTTGAGTATAATACAGAAAATAAATTAATTCCCAGGTGAGAATTCTTCGAAGAGCAAACACAAAGTGCATTCAAAGAGCAATGTTTGGGAAATAAGAATGACAATGTATTAGTCATGGAAGGAAGGAAGAAATGTGGGGTTCAAAAATGGGAATGGGAATGGGAATCGATTGAGGAGTAGTTGGCATTAATCGCTAGTAAAACAGTAAAACAGTAAAAACGACAAAACAAAAGCAATAGTAATAGTAATAGCACAGCAGCAGAAGCTTAAAAACAAATCAAGTCGAACCTAACATAGGCAAACCTATGCGATCCGAACCGAACCGAACCGATTCTAACCTTACCTTAGCACCGAATCAAGCAAGTGAATGAGTGGAATGAAGTGAAGTGAAGTGAAGAGGAGTGGATTGAAGTGAAGTGAGTTAGTAAGAGAGAACGAAGAAGAACTTATTTGGTGTAACAATTATTTCGTGATTTGATTTCGACCTTTAGCGACCAATTCAATCGATATAAAGAAGAAACGGCAAAATAAACAAAAAAAAAAAAACAAAAAATACCATCGCTGAACTTACCTTACCTTGGCTTGGCTTGCCTTACCTTGTCGCCGCTGCTCTTACATAATCTGGCCAAGCCAGCGTACTATTTGAGCGCATCTCCAAAAGACGACCGACCCCATCTAGCGCTGACACTAGGAGTGGGCAGCAGCTCCAACTTCAACAACAAAAACAGCAACAACAATAACTAGGAACAGTAACTGGGAGCCGGCAGCTAGAAGCCAACGCTGCGGCATGCATTGTTTGGCTTCGTCGACAGCCACAAGTTGCAATTGAGTCAAGCAAATCGTGCTGCTGCCTATTGCAACTGGTTGCCAGCCAAGCTAAGCCTTAGCCCCAAGGCGACGGCGGCAATAGTCATCAGCATCGGCATCAGCATCAGCGACACTATACAATAGCGAATAGCAAATGGAGAATGGGGAATGGTGAGTGTTGCTGCTGTTGAAGGTTCTTCCGCCACCGCCACTTGGTATAAGCTTCTTAGTAAGGAAGGTCTGTAGTGTAGTGTAGTGTGGTGTGTAGTGGTGTCGATCGCTTGCTCACTGACTCGATTGCTTACCATTGCCCTCGGCCATCAGGCAGAATTCCCACGTCCAACTGTTGCCACTGCCGTCGCCAACGCCACCGTGGCTGTTGTTATAGCTGTGGATGTTGCTGTGGATATTGCTGCCTCTTGTGCCAGTCAACAGAGTTCACCAGAAGCGTTTCAGGCTCAACAAAATACAAAAAAAAATATACAAAAAAAAAAAACATATAAGAAAAAAACCAAAGAAATTTGAATTTGCAGAAGCGATCTCGGTTTTCGAGACCAGGTCAGCCTTTATCTTGGACAAACCTAAGTGAGTGAGCGACTGAAGGTGCCTAGGTGAAGCCAACCGACACGATTAGTGGACGCTAATAATTGCCATTGATTTAGATCATGCCTCCTTCCTCCCTCCCTCACCATACTCAAGCCAGCTCACCTCAACTCAACTCTCTACAAAGGATTCTCAATTTAACTAAGTTTAGTTACTAGTTTGAAGGTGATTTCAGTTCAATTCAATTCAGTTGAGTTTACTTTAGTTGAGTTGAATCAAATCAGTTTTAGTTTTAGTTTTACCTTCTTCAGCCTCAAATTCACATTCATGCAAACCAAATCTGACCAAATCGTCCAACTAAAAATCAAATCAAAGAAACAAAACAAAACAAAACCAAACCAAACGATTAAGGAACGAAGAATGATGATCAAATGATGTAGATACATTGATCGTCTATTCTTCTTCCAGTACGTCCACCACTTCCACCACAACCACTTCTTCCAATTTCTTCATGGGTATCTTTCTTCTCTTCTTTGTTGGATTTGTGTGGCTTTGTGGTTGCTTAGATTTGTGATTTTCTTAGATTGCATAAATCAATGATCATTTATTTATACATTTGTTTATTTATTATCTCATTTGTTTGGCTACTTACTCGTACAAGTCTTGTCTCATCTCGTCTCGTAGATTCGTCTGTCTATCGGTCTGTCTATCTATGTATCTATCTTTTGGTCTATTGACTGTAAACTTTTTCCACTACTTGTTCTAGGAATGAATGAAGAATTACTTTTCTTTTTGTTTGTTGTTGGTCTTAATATCGATATTTTGAAATTGAGTGAATAGAGTTACTTTGAAATAACTTGAGATGATCTGCTGCAAATACTATAATGAGGAAGCATAACTTGTGCAACTTGTGGGAATCCTTTGAAGTTACTGTATTTTAACTCTAACTAAGATTAGGCCAAGCTATTGTTTACCATTCAAATAAGACTAAAGTGTATGTGTTTAAGTAAGTAAATGCGTACTTAGACCTTCTCTATAGGTTTAGATATACGAAACACTTGATATGTTTCCTCTGTTAATTAAATCTTTGCGATATTAGTTGATATTGTGCACCGATTTATTACCTTCATGACAAAAGAATTGAAATAAATTATACATATAGCAAGAAAGAACCAGAAAACCATGAGTAACACCACCACCATCATTAGCCTTCTTCGTAGCTGGTTTATTGGATGACATTCATTGTTATGAATGATTTTCACGATATAAATCATCATTCCAATTAATTTGTAGTCCGCATATCCGGATTATGGTTCAAAGTAAGCAAACACACCAGCTAATACCTAACACATCTCACTCAATTTTGATCTCCAATCCACTGAAACCGTATCATCATAGACTTAATTTATGATTTCTGGATTAGTAGCCTCTGGTAATCATTTAAATCTCATGTGATATCCTATATGCTGAACCCATCGAGGTTGGAGCAAACTGTGAACATTATCTGACTTGGTTCCAATTTTTGTTTAGCTTTAATTTCTTTTATATAAAAATATATTGAATTACTAACCAAAATCATTTAACAAAAAATAAATTGTAGATTAGGAATTACACCGAAAGTTTATACCACATAAGAACATAGTATATTATTGCACAATTGTACTTCTTAAAACCATCATAACATCTCATTGCAAACACTACATAAACAAATACAAATTTCGAATTTGAAAATTCATTTAAATTTATTGAGATTCCTTGTTGTTCTTGTAGGGCTCACTTCAATTGTGAGACTTCCAAAAAGTAGAATATAAAACAACTTAATATATACTATATATATGCTATGTATTTTATCTATTAATATTGTATTTTCTTTTTATTTCCAAATTTCGGACGATATTCAACAAACTTATGAACTTAAATTTCCATTGTAATACCATACGTTATGGCTACACACGTGGGCTTACTTTTACTGGAAGAATATAGATACCAATATTTAATAAATGCAACTAAATGATTATAAATATTGTGGATTACTTACATGTTTCGGACACTGTTCGAAATATTAAAAACTACTGACATAACACGTTTAATTTGGGGAACGCTTGAAACTATGGAGTTGCACGCTATGGCAACACACGTGGGCTTACTCCTACTGAAAGTATATAAATACTAATATTTAATAAATGCAACTAAATGATTATGAATTTTGTGGATTACTTACATTTTTCGGACTTTGTTCGAAATATTAAAAACTACTGACATAACATGTTTAATTTGGGGAACGCTTGAAACAATGAAGTTGCACGTTATGGCCACACACGTGGGCTTACTCCTACTGGAAGTATATAAATATATATATTTAGTAAATGCAACTAAATGATTATGAATATTGTGGATTACTTACATGTTTCGGACATTAAAAACTATTCACATAACACATTTAATTTGGGGAATGCTTGAAACTATGAAGTTGCACGTTATGGCAACACATGTGGGCTTACTTCTACTGGAAGTATATAAATACTAATATTTAATAAATGCAACTAAATGATTATGAATATTGTGGATTACTTACATGTTTCGGACTACTTCAATTTAGTTATATTAGTATAAAAATTTAGTAACCGCTGCTATTGGAAGGGATGTGGGCATGTACAGTGAATAAAATTCGCTATCTACGGGAAGAATATATATAAATACAAATATATATCTATAAATATTGTGATTACTTACCAATCACGAACTATTCCTTACATTTATCAATAAAGGGACCGGGCAACACACGTGGGCTTACTTCTACTGGAAGTATATAAATACTAATATTTAATAAATGCAACTAAATGATTATGAATATTGTGGATTACTTACATGTTTCGGACTACTTCAATTTAGTTATATTAGTATAAAAATTTAGTAACCGCTGCTATTGGAAGGGATGTGGGCATGTACAGTGAATAAAATTCGCTATCTACGGGAAGAATATATATAAATACAAATATATATCTATAAATATTGTGATTACTTACCAATCACGAACTATTCCTTACATTTATCAATAAAGGGACCGGGCAACACACGTGGGCTTACTTCTACTGGAAGTATATAAATACTAATATTTAATAAATGCAACTAAATGATTATGAATATTGTGGATTACTTACATGTTTCGGACTACTTCAATTTAGTTATATTAGTATAAAAATTTAGTAACCGCTGCTATTGGAAGGGATGTGGGCGTTTACACTGAATAAAATGGGGTAACTACGGGAATAATATATATAAATACAAATGTATATCTATAAATATTGTGATTACTTACCAATCACGAACTATTCTTTACATTTATCAATATAGGGACCGGGGAACACATGTGGGCACTTACAACTGGAAGAACATTCTGATACAAATACAAATATAAAAGCATATAATACAATAATACTTACAAATTTGGGAAAGTCTTCTAGAGGGTAAAATATCGGACATCAGGTTGAGACAAAACTTACTATTAATAGAATACGGTATAGATATGTATATACATATATTTACTTATATCCATAACTACTATTGTGGTTACTTACGCTTAACATTTTGAGCCCTTGTTTCCATGATCTTTCGATGTTGACGGTTGCTCATTGCTAAGTTCTTCTTCGGAGCTTCCATATACCACGTAGAGTTTCACACTTTCGGTGTTTTGCTTAGCTTTCCGATTTGTGTGACGCTTTGGCTTTTGCTTTAGCTTTCTTTTAGTATTTCTTTTTGTATTTCGTTTTTGCTGGGCCTTCTTTGCTCTTTTTCTCTGTGATCTTTTCTTGCACGCAGGCTGCTTACGCAAAACTGCTGGCCGTTTTGATTTCTTTTTGGTGGCTCTGGCTGGTTTTCCAGCTTGTCTAAGACTAGGTGGCCCTCTACGCTTTCCCACATTGAATCTGGGCCCTCGCTTGGGCCTGACACGTTTGGACTTTGGTGATACGCGTTTGTCTCCACTTTTCTTTATTTTAAGAGCGCTATTTGTTTCTCCACTTCCTCCATGTCTTCTAACACCGCCACCGTGTTTTCGTTTCTTAACACCGCCACGGAGTTTGTGGCGGCCGCTACGGAGCTTATGACGGCCGCCACGGTATTTATACTTCTGGCCGCGGTGTTTGTGCCCCCGGCCATGGTGTCTGTGCCTGCTACTTTTTGTACCGTGACGGCGGTTAGCTGTTCCAGAAGAACGCCCGTATTTGACATTATAGCGGCTAGATTTTTTGGCTGCAGGAATTTTTCCGTATGATTTGCTCCTCAGTTCTCTTATTGAGCGCGATGTTTTTATGCTCTTTCTTGATTGGGTGTTTCGCTGAATTATATTGTCGCCTTCTTCATCCGTATCAACAGTTTTTATTATTTTTAGCCTAGCAGGAATCGAGAAGGTTACATCGAGCACCATTATAATAAATAAATTTTGAAAAGTAAATTTTGCAAACAAATTTGTGTGTCTTCTTATATTCTGATCAAAATATTAAATTATTACAAGCCACGTTAACTATGATTTGAGTTTTGAACAAAAAGTTGTAATTTTAAAATTTTGAAAGATAAAGCAAAGGGGGGACAAATCAATACTTTTCTGTAGCCTTAGATGAGTAATTTCTTGAAGATAAAGATGAAGAGCACTTAATATTTAGCACTTAGTACTTGGTGGCCCTTTAATGCCCCCTTGGTACCATCATGTAATTTAATGACGCAATCACGATGAAGCCTTCACCCTTTTTGAAATGAAAACTATCCAAAGTCAGGTGTAAAAGGAATTGAACCGAAATTTCTGTTTCTTTCTTCACTTTAAATGTATTGATTTTGCTTAAATAATTCAAATCTCTCGACCCAAATTGTAACAATGGGTATCGATTAATCGGAAAAATTGAAGTTTTGTTAAAATAATCTATTGTTCTTTAATCGATTGGGTTTGATTAAACGAATAATCGCTTACCGATGTGACTGAAATTTCTGTGGCCTGCTGTTTTGGGACCTCGCCACTGAAGTTTTCTGGGGATAAGATTTATTTGTAAGATATTGTGATGAAAAGAAGAAAGGAATAATAGTTGGACATACTATACTGTGTTATTGGTAAGCTGCTATGCAGAATAAGGTTCTATACACATATGTACTCGGAATCACTTTGCTCAACAGTAAAACTGAAATCTCTGGGACTAGTTTAATGCAAATCCTTACAAATGTAAATATATTGAAGGTACAGGATGACTTAATGAGAATTCTGCGATATTAGGAGATAGTAGTGTCTTGTGGTTCCAAAAGAGGTCTGAATCTTACCTAAACTAATGTCTGACATCGTATATTTCTTTAATAAAACATCATATATGAAATCCTTAATTATTTTCCACAACATCTATTGATTGATTGCCGTTAAATGAAACGGAAACACTCAATTGAATTGATTGAACCATTGAACCCATTTATCCATTTATTACCAGACTTAGGGAAATGATAGATCGATCTACTAGTGTACTGATATATGTTTTTAAGTATATTGTATTGTAGATATGTGTATGCTTAACATAGATGGATAGCAGGTTATTCAGATAATTACAATAAAGCAATAAAACAACAACAACAACAACAACAATAACATGAAGTGCAATACAAAAAATAAACGATAAAAAATATACATTTTGCACATTATGACTACAAAAAAAAAAGGGAAGGAAGACAGAAAGAAAGACAGAGGAGCAGGCGAGTTAACACGCTTTCCATGATTCAGTTTTGTTGGTTTAACAACTTCGTGTATAACTACAACAACCACAACAACTACAACAGCAACTCACATAGATACACACATACATATGAGAACGGTATACTTGAGACCTAACCTTAGACTTAGACTAAGCTCAGCTCAGCTCAGCTCAACTCAGCTTAGATCAGTTCAATTCATATCAGTTTAACTTAGTTCAGCTTAGCTCAAGAAATCAAACCAAACCAAACCAAAGCAAACTCAAAGCAAGGAAAAGCAAAACCAAAGCAAAGCAAAATCCACTGAAATGAAAACAAACTAAATAAAAGGAAATGAAGGAAGGAATTGAGGAAAGCTAAAACAAGAAAAGAAGAAAGCTGGGGCAGAAAGGAACGAAAGCGAATGAAATTCATTCATTGCCCGTAAAATCTCAACGCAACACAAAATGTTGATGGTGTTCAGGATCGTGTCTTGGCCAAAATTGAATGAATTGTGAGAGTATTCACGATATCCAATGTTGCTATTGCTTTTGTAACAGATATGTTGTTGTTGTTGTTGTTGTTTTTGGTATTATTATTATTATTGTTGTTGTTATTGTAAGTAGTGACGACAGCAACGCGCTTTTAGTGTTGAATACTACTATAAGGCAAGAGGAGACGGAGCAGTAAAGGTAAATCATAAAGCCCAAAGCCCAGAGCGTGTTGCCTCTGAACCTGTTCCTTTTTCTGTTTCTGTCAATTGCTATTGACTTACTAAATCTGTATGAGGCCCAGCCACAGTGGTATTAAATGCAATAAAATATACATACATGTATGTACAAATGTGTATGATAGTGTGTAGAAGTCGTCAACTGCAGAGTTCTCAAGGTTTCTACATGGGAGCACCTTTTGACCAAATCAATTTCAATGAAAATAACCCTATCAATGTAGCATTCAGAGAACAAACTCCTAAGCAAGATTCCAATGTTGGTAGCGATTACCCAAACGGTTCAAATTACTATTAGAATACTGGCCTCTGTGCAAGGATTGTCGTCACATTAAAAAACGTCCAATATCCAATTGCTTATAGTCTTTTAGTACACTGAAATGCCAATATAAGCGAGAAACAGAGACATTTTAGTCATTCTCCGTATTTTACTGCATTAATATAGTGGTGTAGTCATAGCCAAATGTTGTGGGCGACCATTCATTTTAACGTCAAAGGTCGAAGGCCGTGGGTTCAATGAATCACCGAATCAACTAAGACAAAGGGAAAGCAAAATAAAATAATTAAAATTTAATTTAAATTTTAATTTTTTAACATTAGACTAGACTATTCCTATGAAAATACCCAAAAAATTGGTAACAATGGCCAACACCTTCTAACACTGCTGCAGGCTGACCATTCTGAAAGTTGAATCAATGTTGTGTCTGAGTGATAGCCTTTTTACACCGAACTGATTTATTGTGACCAGCGATTCTGGATCATGATAAGCTGTTTTTTGGTTTGCTTACACACACATTGACAAATTGTGCCATGATCAGCTGTTTTTTTTTGTTTTTGGTTTGAAAGAAAAAAGAAGCGGAAGTCTGACGAAAATGTCAGTTCCTTGCCTGTGTTTGTTATAGAATTAGACACGAGTCTATTGCTGTGTAAATTATAGTGGCTTTACAGTGAGCTAAGATTCGAATCTATGAAGATGCGACTATTGATTTGAGTTCCATTTGACAACAACAACAAGAAAAATGACGAAATTGCGGGGTTGTTGTTGTAGATGTGATTCGATTGAGAGATTCTAATCTCAAATTGATATGCTAAGATTCGGTTTTTTCTAAGCAGTGTTGGCCAATTTTACCGTGTAAGTTGGCAACATTTTGATAATGTAGTCATTTTTTTGTGATTATCAGGTGTCTTCTTCTTCCATTTTTGTTGCGCGCCACATATAATCAAAACAAAAAACAGCTGTTCGTGATGCTAAAATAGCACTGTAAGGCACAAAACCGAATCTTCGTGATACGAGTCAATGTAAAGTCACTATTGGACACAGAATTTGACTAAGTGTAGATAGGCTATAAATAAACACCGATATTAGGATTTCTTAGCGATACATTGGTAGCAAAATAAGAACAATTTTTTAACGGATTGTAGAACCAAAATAAAAAAAAAAAATTAATAACAAGACTTATTGGACGTAGACCCGGATGAAAGTCTTATGCAACTTGCCGACAGCTTTGCAGATGAAACGAATTGAATGAAAATTCGATTGCAAACCGCTTCAACATCGCAATGTCATTGCTTGCTAGGCAAAAAAAAGAAGAGTTTTCTTTGGCGATGATGTGGATCTACTATAACAATCCCAAGCGCAAAAAAAAACATGGGAGAGCGATTCACATCAATACCGAAGCCGAATAATCACGGTCATAAGGTCATACTGTGCATATGGTGGGATTAGCAAGGTGTAGTATATTACGAACTTCTAATACCGCACAATACTATGACTGGCTGTGAGGGCTACAAGCAATAATTAGAGCGTTTGAATAACGTATTGTTGCTAACAAGGTCAGCAGTAGTGAGCAAGAGGGGCAAAGTTATGCTCTTGTATGACAATGTTCTGCCGCACGTTGCAAGAGCTGAGAAGGATAGATTGTTGGAGCTCACGGAACAGCTTACTCACCAGACATAGAGCCTTCTGATAAGCACTTATTTAGATCCATGCAGCATGGCTAGGTTGATACACGGTTTCGAAATGCTGAGGCATTACTAAAATGGATCGATGATTGGACCACCATGCGGCATTGCCATATTGGAAAAGGTTGTGGAAAATATTGGAAAATATTCTTAATTATATATGCAAGCTCCTAATATGATTTCCATATTTCATTATCATCATATCAAGTCTCAACCCACGGTATTGCACTCTATAGTGATTTTGTTTTTAATGTAGTTAGATGTATTCCTTTAATTCTTTAAAATAAAATTAAAACAAAAAAAAAGTTTTGAAGAAAATCTTAGAAAAAATCGAAATGAATGTACAATATTAGAAATAATAAAACAAAACCGACAAACACGAATAGCACTTTGGCCAAAGTCATGATAATGATAATGATGGTGGTGGTGCTGATGATGATGATGTTCATGCAACAATAATAGCAACAACAACATGGAACAGAAAATCTCATAATATTGAAAAAAAAAAACACCAAGTCCAATTCTCCATAAAGAATAGTACAAGACAGATCAGACATCTATGAAGTTTAAGTGAGGTATGGATAAGTTGGGGGTGCGGGTTGGTTGGTTTTGAGGAGACGACAAAACTGAAAAAATGATTTGCGTTGCTTTTCGGTAATGAAGAATTATTACGCTCAATGTAAACGTCTCTAATTATGGTTCATTAATCAATAAAATTGTTTAAAGCAACGTTCAACGTTCGTCTTCTTCTACTTTTACTCCTGCTCCTGCTGCTAATGTCATGCTTCCGATATTTACGAGTTACGAATCGATAAACAGATACTCTTACTCTTACATACTAGTATTGCAAAGATGGATGCATGCATAGGTACACAAGTACTTGAGATACAAAAGTATTGCAATGCATTGCAGATAAAGACAGGTAAGGCACAAGTTGCACAAGTGCACGCTTTTGTAGCACCATGGGTGTACCCAAAGTTTTTGTTTTAATAGGAGGACAAATCACAAAGTCTCTATACTAGTGAAGCTTCCATGCATAGAGCTTTCAAATTCTTAAACACAGAAAACATTGTTCCTCCTTTGGTTATCTCAGCGCCACCATGTGTTTGTGTGGATCGATCGATGGACTAGTCCTCAGTACGCCCATGGAATGAATCGAATCGAATTGAATTCAATTCAATTGAATCGAAGGCAAACCATTGATCGTTTGTTAGTAAGTATGTACAATATACAAAATATGTTTTTTATTGTATCTACACATATTCATTGATGTTAGACGTTCATTCTCATGTGTAGGCAAAATTGTATTAGTATCTTTTTAAGTGTTCATGGCTTGTCCTATTATGTGAAAAACAAAAAAAGATATACACATACATATTTACAGTAAAAGACTATCATCTTCATTCCCATACTTATGTATGGGGTACTACACGTATCTACATTCATCATTATCATGAATTTGTTAACTTTTATTTGCAATATTAAGTTCTTATATCATTAACTTAAATTTAACGTATTGTAATAAATAGAGCAACTTGCCACAAATTGCGTTACATATCGTTAAGTTACAATAGTATGTTGCGTTATATTCTAAACTGAACTGAACTGAAATGAACTGAACTGTTCTGATCAGTTCATTAATGCTTTATTTTGTTTGTTTTGGTTCCGTTCGTTCCGTTTGTTGTTCATACTTATTATGTGTTTGTTCATTCGGTTCAGTTCCGCTGAATTTTCTTATCTTATACTTGAGAGTTCTGTCGTTTGTTCCTTTTTTTTTTTTTTTTTTTGTATTTATTATAGTACTAGTAAGTACAAGTACAACACAATTTATAGTGGTTACCTTGCTGTTATTGTTGTTGTTACTGTTGTTTAGATTGTTGTTGCTGGGTCTTTATCGAAAATGTGGCATATATCAACCAACCTATGTACAGCCAAGTCGAGTCGAGCCATGCCAAGCTGAGCCGAGTCGAGCCAAGTTGAATTCTTCAAAGTCGAGTGCACCGTTAAAACGTTGACAGCAACCAACCAACAAAAAAACAACACCACACATATGTATATTATAAATTAAGAGAAAAAAAAAAACAGAAAACTATGTACAAAAACATTACTGATAATAATAATGACGAAGGCGTCCAGTTCGCGCTTCACTGACTTGTCCCAACTTACGAGTAACTCAACTTAACTAAACACAACTCAACGCAGCACACACGAATTAACTTAACTTCAATTTAACTCTATTTAAAAGAAGTTTCATATTCTAGTTCCTTATACCCTACTCCAGAGTTTCTTAAACTTCAAATTTTAAAATAATAAATTTACTCTACTTTTATTCAATAAGTCTATGGTCCTTTTGCTATCATTAGGACCAAGCAACGTGAGCCTCCGGAAAGTAGTATAACTGGCGCTGCCGAAAAAATTAACAGACTTAAGGAATAAAGAAATCCATCGTATCCAGTGTAACGCATCCAGAGAATAGACCAGTTAGTATACTGAAGAAATAAAGTGCGGAACTGTATTTTTCAACTTCTCAACTTGGGTTCTCAAGGAAATTTAAGTGCACAGTTACATTGGGTATTCAAGTAAGTTTTAAAGGAAAACCAAGGGTACCAGTTGTGTTTAAGCATACCGGACCATGTTAGAATAGACTTTACAGAAAACCTTGATCATTTTACCACATTTTAGAATCTATTTAAGTGTCAACAAGATATTTTTTTCGTTTGACTCTGGTATTTCGGTTCCATCTGAAGAAAAGTGCAGCAGAAAGTCATCGGCTTACGGAGACAATCAATTTAAACCTGCGAGTTCTTGTTCCAATGTTTCATAAGTGGTGATTTTGACGCAACTGGTAAGGAGCGCAAAGGAAGGCTTCAATCCAAGATATATCGAACGTCGTGTCACTGCTTTTGAACTGCTTCTTCAACTGAACAAAGGGAAGTCGTTTTTACATCGTAACGTCACCGGCAATGAAATTTAGATTCATTACTTTACTCCAAAACGCATCAAAGCGTATATTAAGCGCAGCAAACGCGGGAACAAAAGCCAAAGCCAAACATTCATGGCAGCATTAATCTTTCACTATGACCGGATGGTACCGGATGGGAAGTCCTAACCCACCTGCCTTATAGTCCAGACCTTGCACCATCAGACTACCATTTATTCCAGTCGATACAGAACGTCTTACTGGAATACGCTTCACTTCAGTTGAAGGAATCGAAAATTGGCTTGATGCTTTCTTGGCTTCTTGTGGTGAAAAGTCATAGTCCATGTAAGACAATTTCTATTTTTATATAGCTTAGGACTTATACCCCGTTTATGCGACATCCGAAATGGTTTTCACTGAAAACGGCTTGACACAGAACACTATTTTAAAAGTGTAAAGTTCGCCTCAAGATAAGGTTTTTTTTCCAAAATCTCGATAATCTTTATCTTGATTTTTGTATAACTTTTTGCAATGATTTTTTAGTATATAATTCATAAAATCATTGAGAAAATGGAAATATGTAAAGCAAAATCGTTATACCATCTACATATCCAAACATATTGAATTGCCATCTCATAACGCCGTCAGAAGAAGTCTTCGTGCTTACCATATATCACCAATTAAATATATGCTCATAGAAGCCGGTCTTCCAAAACTGCAACGACGGATTGAAGTTGCGAAGTTTAGTTAAATCTCAAAACTGTTTTTAAATCACAACAAAAACCTATACGATGCGGTCAAAAACAAGTACCATAGCTTATAATTATGTGCATAGTTTTCGGCGCATATCACCTATTTTGCAATGTTTCGATTTAGCCAAGGCATTTGTGTTTATTCAGTGTCCCACATTAGATCCATTCAAACTAAACATTTTTCTCCATGGCCACTGGAGCGGTCTGCGTTTTTCGATAAATTTGAAGCATTCATAAAAAACTGCAATTCCTTAGAAGAATATAGAGCTCGTTTTAATGAAGTCTACCTCGATCTAAGTCACAACACAACAACATTTTTATTCAATGATGGATGAAAAACTTCAGATGCAACTTCGTTGGGTTAATCTTAGATCACAGATAACGTCTTTGAAGAGGCTTAATGGATTGGATTTCATGGGATAACCACTACAAGCATTTAAATCGCCATCACTCCAATTTATCCTGCCGAATGCCACTGTAATGCAATAAAATACAACTGTTGAGCACCTCCTCTCAGGATGCAATGTAAAAAATTAACATAGTGAAGCTCCTGGGCAATCCAAAAACTTTTTAGGCGACAGCCGCATTAACATACATATAACAATATCATGAATGCAATGAACTCTGATTTTGAGTATATAATTTAGGTATTTTTGTCATCGATAATGTGATCTACAGGTCACAGAATTTTGTGGTAGCTTTTATCACCAGGAAATTTTTATGTAATAAACTTAAGTGTTTAGTGTTCCTTATTGAATGTTCCAAAGTTTAAGAAACACTGTCCTATTCACACTACTTCCATACCCCATTCTATAATTTTATGACCTTATTCCATTCTATATGCGTTAACATTTTGACGACAATGTTTTGTTGTCGTCGACGTCGTCGTCAAAAGTATCTACAATAGTATCTAAGTAACTATTGTTTTTTTTTTTTTGTTATTGTTATACTCGTATGTATTCTGTCGCGCGCTTTACTGGCGTGAAATTGGTTTAACCCACTGGTCACAATTGCCCTGTTTCGAAGAGTATGGTAAATGGTATTTGGTATTTGGTGTATGGTAAATGCAGAGGTGCGTTGAAGCGCTTGAAAGCGTAGACATTAACTCAATCGTAAAAGAGTCAAAAGACCGAGACATTCTACAACATACATTCTCATACTACCATAGTACATGTTATAGAATGTACCATCTAGATACAATTGTCATAATTCATAACCTCAAATGTGACCAACATAAAATGCAATAGGTTTCTAGACAAATTACTTAACAATACAATAATATTGTATACTAAAGAAGGGAAGAGAAGAGAGTAGCCTAGAGTAAAGGAGTACAAAAGCCATCGTCAGAAAAAAGTTAATTTGCAAATGCCAATAAATTGAAATGAAGAGATCTTCATCTTTATTCTGCATAGGTTTGGTTTTGTGGTTATTTTAATGAATAAACTTTAGACACTTCCTTAAGTTAAATTGTAAGCCACAAAGCAATATTAATGGTGATGAGGATGATGATGATCCTTTAACTTAATCAATCAGCCAACCAAACCTTAAGGGGTTCAAAACTAAGGAGACTTAAACAAAGAAGATTTCTTTAACTAAGAAAGCCAAATTAATCTTATCAAATCGAAGTTTATTTTTGCTAAACTGAAAATGGTAAATCAACTGAGAAAAATGATAATGTAATGATGATGCTGATGATTCTTAGATAAACTTAATATATTTAAAGTTTTTACCACTACTTACTATTGTGAGTCTATACCATAGGTGGTTATGTGCAAATTGCATATACGAGGGTGGATCAAATATAAACCGGAATATTACAAATACTTTTCTTAGCCAACCACGAGTGCTCTCACAGTGTAGGTTCTTGTAGTGTAGTCTATCAGGAGTGGGGGAAACGCTTGGTGAGCTGTTTGACTTAGTCAATTCGACAGTACAGCTATGAGTGAGCAACAGGTTCCAGCGTCCGTTAAACATTAACTAAGGAAGGCGTTAAACCGTGCGAAATTTTGACTCGATTGAAGGCTCAGTATGGGGATGATACTCTGTCTAAAAGTCAAGTGTTTGATTGGGCCAAAAAGTTTAAGAGTGGACGAGAAAGTATGGAAAATGTGAGTCATAATCGACTGTTGGAGGCAGCAAATGCCGCTTACAGAAGCAAAAGAAGCGGTGTCCCCATCAGAAACGTCATCCTTCTTCATGACAATGCCAGGCCACATACGGCGGGTGAAACGAAACAAAAACTGGAGGATATGCATTGGGAAACCCTTGAGCATCCTCCATACAGCCCAGATTTGTCACCCTGTGACTATCATTTGTTTGCGCCCATGAAATATGCACTTGGAGGATTGCGATTTGACAACGATCAAGATGTTGAGGAATTCGTGCGCAATTGGTTGGTGACTCAACCTCAAAGTTTCTACGAGCAAGGAATTAACAAGCTTCCAAACCGCTGGGAAAAATGTGTAGAGCGTGAAGGAGACTATGTAGAAAAATAATCAATAGTATTTTTGTATTGTTTTATAAATAAATAAATATTAAAAAAGAATTCCGGTTAATATTTGATTCACCCTCGTACAATGTACATACTTATTCTGTGTACCTAATTCTTGGACTACCCTAGTGCTAACCGGGCATGGGTAACAAATTGCAGTTGCTTAATAATTGAATGTTATGGTTCGATGTATTTTATATCAATTTAAAAGAAATATAAACTCTTCCTTATCTTCAAATACTTTACTCTTTTGCAACCTTTTCAACTATTCCAAAATGGATACATTATCAAATTATATGGTACATTTAAAAAGTGTATGTGGGAACAAATTGTGGGGCTACAAATAAATACTGTTTATTTAAAGGGCTTTCATTATTATTTTTAGTTATCAGGCTTGTATTTCAGGCTCGTACTTCTATCAAGAGAAGAACGAGTTAAGCTTATCCTTGCCCCCTAACAGATCAATAATACAATACAATGGATATCGCATAAATGACAAGTTGCAAAAAAATGTTTGCACATATGCAATCTGTTAATTTTTTTTTTAATTTTATTTATTAAAAATTAATTAACAATAAAAATTCAGGTATCTTCATTGAAATTAGTAGCGGGCTTTTTGCGCATAAGTTTGGGTTTATTGATTTTTTTTCCACCACCACCACTGTGCCTAAGATTGGTTGGGCCATGACGCTTTCCTACATTGAATCGCGGACCGCGTTTGGAGATTATACCACCATGCTATCACCTTGCTGCGTGATGACATTTTGTTGCGTTATGAGCCCTATAGTTTCGGAATTTTCTGGGCGAATGTTTCGATCGGCTTTTAGCTGCGCTTAATTTCTGGCGACTAAGTGTTGGCTTAAGAGCCTTACATTTTTCATTTTTGTTACCAGTTTCCTTTTTTTCGCCAGCTCCCCCATGTCTGCTAACACTGCCACTGTTTTG